>JAMJFZ010001881.1:7467500-8667500 GCA_026225945.1 Cricetomys ansorgei
GCTAGTGGGAAGATGGTGCCTTACAGCCAAGACCCTTGGTAGAGAAAGTCTCCGTGTCCCTAAGTTTCCAGCCCATAACAGCAAAGGGAAAGTTATAACCCCATAGGATGAATGTGTGGGCTTCCTTACCCACCTAGCAGATACTTGGACGTCCTCAGACTTTGAGATCACATAGCCCACAGGAGTCTTGGGAATGCTAACCAGATGCAGTTCATGCCAGGTTAGGTGTGTGTGTGCATGCGCGCTGGGAATGAGACCCAGGACCATTGGGTGTACCAAGTAAACAGATAAATACTCTGCTGAGTTAGCCCAGTTAGACAGCCCAGCTAAGTCTTTTTATTGTTTTTTAATTTTAGTGTTTTGTTTGAGAGAAGGTCTCTCGATTATGTAACCCTGGCTGTCCTCAGACTCAGAGATACACCAAGTACTGGGATCATAAAGGTGTCCCGATGCCACAGCTCCTTGTATTTTATTTTTTAAAGACAAAGTCTCATGTCTCTCCTTGTGCTTTAATATGTAAGGCTGAAGATGACTTTGAAATTCCAGTCTCCCTGCCTCAAGCTTCCGGGTTCTGGGACTCCAGTGTGTGTGTGTGTGCTAGCACACCCAGTTTATGTAGTGCTGGGGATCTGACTCAGGGCTGGGTGCATGCCAGGCAGGAACTCTGCTAACTGAACTGCATCCCCAGCCTTGTTGGGGCACCGCTGTTTTGTGTTTTGGGTTTTTTTTAAAGGATTTATTTTATGTATGTATGTTTGTCTTCAAGAGGGCATCGGATCCCTCAGAACCAGAGTCACAGGCATGGGTTTTAGGATCCGAACTTGGGTCCTCATGTGTGAGCAGCAAGCTCCCTTCACTGATGAGCCTTCTCTTCAGTCCCACAGCTGGGTCACTTTTTAAGGTAACCCAAAATAATCCTGCCATGACTTCTCTATCTCAGGCAGCTCCTGTTGTTTACAGAAGGGCCCTCTGGGGTTGGTGAGTGTGGGAGCAGAAGTGTTCACTGTTCCTGGTTCGTCACTCTCTACAGAGCTTACAAGAAACATACCCCTTACTCTGTTTCCAGCTAATTGTGAAAGAAGTGTCACAGCCCTGGGCTGGCTGGCTGGCTGAGGGGGCCAGGGCACTTGCTGCCAAGTCCAATGACTGGAGTTTGATTTCCCCCACCGCCACCCCCAAGACTCACATGGTAAAAGGAAAAGACCAACTCTCGGAAGCTGTCCTCTGACCTCAACACAGGTCCCGAGGCACACATTCACACACCATAGATGATAGATAGATAGATAGATAGATAGATAGATAGATAGATAGATAGGAGATAGGGAAATAGGGAGATAGATATGCAATTTTTTAAGAAAGAAAATTTCACAGTCTGACCTCTGAATAGAGCAGGCACACAGCGTCTTATACTGAAATTCTATGAGTTGTGTAATACCAGTTCAATTAACTAAAACATGTTTCCCTTTGTAGCTCCAACTTTACCATTACACCCCCATCCTGCCTTTTAAATCTGTATTCAAAAACACACAAACTTCCCACACATGGCTGCTGGCTGGCTTTCAGCCTGCGTTCCTGGGCAGAGGCTGCACGGTGTTTACTCACGGGGCCGAAGTATACGGGGTTGTGAAGTATCTGCATACCTAACTCTCAGTGTACAGATGCTCGCAACACCCCCGAGTACCTAAGGAGAGCTCTTCATCACCTTCCCACGGAGGCCTAACCTTAGACTTGTGAACACCATGTATCTCTCTTAGATTTCCTCAACCGTCCTTCCAGTCATTAGATTTTCCATGGTGTTTCTACCTCTAACCTCCAACTGAACCTTGGTCTCAAGTTCAGGATACATCTTATGTCTGAAATAAGCTATACGCGTCACCGTCAACCACCGTCAATGGCCCTGTAAGATCAGCCTGGGTATTCGTCTGCACTGGGGTGTGTGGTGGACCCAGCAGGTTATGGGTTGACTTTTTCTGCCTTAGGTGTCCACACACAAACTCTCTCTCTTCCATTGTGTACACTTTAATAGACTACCTCATTTGAATTAGAAGATTTAATGATGCTCCTCTTCCTAGGAAAGTTGGTGTGCTAATTTGTTGCCTGTTGTATGGTAAACAGCATGTTGACTGTCTTAGTTAGGGTTTCTATTGCTGTGACGAAACACCATGACCAAAAAGCAAGTTGAGGGGGAAGGGTTTCTTCGGCTTATACTTCCACAGAGCTGTTTATCACTGAAGGAAGTCAGGACAGGAACCTGGAGGCAGGAGCTGATGCAGAGGCCATGGAGGGGTGGGTGCTGCTTACTGGCTTGCTCATCATGGCTTGTTCGGCCTGTTTTCTTATAGAACCCAGGAGCACCAGGCCAGGGATTGCACCGCCCACAATGGGCTGGGCCCTTCCTCATCAATCACTAATTAAGAAAATGCCCTGCAGGCCTACTTACAATCCGATCTGATGGAGGCATTTTCTTAATTGAGGTTCCTTCCTCTCAGATGTCTCCAGCTTGTGTCAAGTTGACATAAAACTATCCAGCACACTGACTCAAACCAACTCAGGGGGAGGAGGGTCTGTTTCAGCTAACATATCATAGTTCATCATAGAGGAAAGCCAAGGCAGGAACCTGGAAGAATGAATCAAGCAGAGACCAAGGAGAAGCTTTTTTTTTTTTTTTAACACATTCTCTCTCTCTTTCTCTTTCTCTCTCTCATACACGCAAGCACATACACACACAAATTGACATATAATTATTGTTAATTACATGTATATCTGTGTGAAAATGTACATGTATGAGTACAGTACCCTCGGAGGCCAAAAGAAGATATTGGATTCCCGGGAACTGGAGTTAAAGAGGGTGTTAGCCAGATGTGGGTGCTGCAAACCGAACTCAGGCCCTCTAGAGGAACAGCACGCACTCTTAACTGCTGAGCCATCTCTCCAGCCCCTCAGCTACCTTTCCTATACAGCCCAGACCCTATGGATACCGCACGCAGTGGGACAGGCTCTCCTACGCCAATCGGCAAGCAAGAAAACGCCTCGCAGGCATGCCCACAGGCAATCTGAAGACGGTGATTCCTCAGTTGCAATCCCCTCTTCCCAGATTTGTTTGCGGTCAAGCTGATAATAAACTAGCCACAGTTAGGAGGAACAGGTCAGGACTTTGTCTCAGTGGTTTTGTTCTGCTCTCAGCATATGACCGAGAGAGAGAGAGAGAGAGAGAGAGAGAGAGAGAGAGAGAGAGGGAGGGAGAAAGAGAGAGAGAGAGACAGGAAGGGAGGGAGGGAGGGTGGGAAGGAGGGAAAGGGAAGAAGGGGAGGCCTGCGTATATAGCTTAGAACAGTGCTTGCTTTCCTAGCATGTATAAAACCTTGACTTCAATGCCCACTATCACATAAATCAGGGGTGGTGATGCACCCTTGGAAGCCCAGCACTGGGGAGGTGGGGGCAGAAGGATTATGTCTCAGTCTGTGTTCCGTTGCTGTGAAGAGACACCATGACCAAGGCAACTCTTATAAAGACAGTCATTTAATTGGGGCTGGCTTACAATTTCAGAGGTTAGTCCATTATCGTCACGGTGGACAGCGTGGCAGCGTGCAGGTGGACATGGTGTTGGAGAAGTAGCTGAGAGCTTTACATCCACAGGCAGCAAGAAGAGACACCCCCCAGCCCCTGCAGTGACACACCTCCTCCAACAAGGCCACACCTCCTAATCCTTTCAAATAGTATCACTCCCTATGAGCCTATGGGGGCCATTTTCATTCAAACCGCCACAGAATACAGTGGTTCTCAACCTTCCTAATGCTGAGACCCTTTAATACAGTTCCATATGGAGGTGATCTCCCCCAATCATAAAATTATTTTCATTGTTACTTCATAACTGTAATTTTGCTGCTACTGTTCCGAACTGTAATGTAAACATCTGATATGCACACGGTCTTAGGCAACTTCTGTGAAAGAGCTGTTTGACTCCCAAAGGGGTCGTGACCCACAGGTTGAGGACCACTGGATTAGAAGATCAACCTTGGTTACATAGTCAGTTTGAAGCCTAAAAATAAAATATTGGGAACCTCCTGAGTCTGGCCATTCCATACAGCAACACTAATGGGCTAAATTAAGCCTCTGAGATTTAAGGGGTAATTTTAATTATAAGAACCAGTGATGGGGGCTGGAGAGATGGCTCAGCAGTTAAGAGCACTGGCTGCTCTTCCAGAGGACCCAAGTTCGATTCCCAGCACACACATACACGGCAGCTCACAACTGTCTGTAACTCCAGCTCCAGGGGATCTGGCATCCTCACACCAATGCACAAAAAATAAAATTAAATAAATTACTTTTTTAAAAAAAGTTGTGGAACCAGCAGGATGGTTCAGCAAAGGAAGGCACTTTTCCCAACCCTGAGTTCAAACTCTGGGACACACAGGATTGAAGGAAAGAACCAACTCCTGCAGGCTGCCCTCCGACCGCCACAGTCACACAGCGGTCCGTGCGCCCCCCCATACATGATAAATAGATGCTTTAATAGCTATATCGTGTTCACCTAAGGCAGACACAAAAAAACTTGGGATTTTTACTTCTCCTCTTACCCCAATAAAGTTCTTTGTCTTCAAATGTCCAGTTGGTGGACACTGGTCTGTCTGTACATCTCTCCCTGCAGCTGGGACATCTCCACCCCTAGTGCTCTGGTATAACCCACTTGAGTTTTATGCTTTGAAACCAGTTTGACGAACTCCTTTGTCATAGAGCCAGCTGCTCGAGAAACTCTCTGGCAAGGAGCTTTAAATCCTCAGACTACCTATGGCTAAGAATGACCTTGAACTTGGCCATCCTCCTGCCTCTACCTCCCCAGTGCTAGGACTACAGTCATTCACCACCATGCTTAGTTTGATGGAGTACTCGGAGTCAAGCCCAGGGTTTGGTTCATGCTAGGCAAGCACTGTACCAATGGAGCCACTTTCCCAGTCTTCCAATACTACTCCTCCTCTCAGGAAGCACGGCTGGAGTTATAACTGTGAGGATCGTGTGTGTGTGTGTGTGTGTGTGTGTGTGTGTGTGTGTGTGTGCGCGCGTTCTCCTGGCAGCTCTGTATTGATCTTGTCCCCGATTTTGCCTTTGGACACTGCTCTTGGCCTGATCCTCAGATCTCCTCCCTGGGTCTCGTCTTTTCTGGCTGAGTTTTCAGCATCTTCATTCTTCTTGTCGCCTTTGGACAAGCATCGCCACACTCAGAGAGCGGCACCCACCACTGCAGCCCCACTAAGACCACGGACAGACCTCCTTGAGCCTCACGAAGAGAGCTTTGGCCACTGTCACCAGACGGGGTTTGAGGACAGACAAATCTGGGTGATTCTTAAGTCATCCCAAAATAACCTTCCCACTCCCGGGGGATGGTCCCTGTGAGATGCTGGCAACTGACTACACGCAGGCGACCCTTGAGAGTCAAGCTGTGCTGCGCACAAGCAATCCCGTTCTGAGAGCTTCCAAAGATAGCTCGTTGCCCGGGGTGCAGAATGCAGATAAAGTCACTCGTGGGGCCAGAAGTGTTCTTTGCCTTTTCTCTGAACGACCCTTGGAAACTTGGCAAGATTCCTATTGGTTTGAATTTTCCCACTGTCATCTTGAAGTTATTCTATTCCTTTGCATTCTGAGATAATTATTATATAAACCCGAGGAGATGACTTTTTACCATTGTCAGATATTTTAGGATTTAATATGTGTGTGTGTGTGTGTGTGTGTGTGTGTGTGTGTACATGCACGTGTATGCATTTGGGTACCAGAAGAGGCGATGAAGCCGCAGACGGTTATAAGCTGTCCAGTGTGAGCACTGGCAGCTGGCTCTTCTGCAAGAGCAACAACGGCTCCTAACTGCTGAGTCATCTCTCTGGTCCTAATTTTTTTTATTAATTTCTAAAGAAACTTTTAATGTATATGAATGTTTGTCTGCATGCATTTCTGTGCACCCCATGTTGGCCTGATGCCCATAGAGGTTAGAAGAAGATGTTGGATCCCCTAGAACTGGAGTTATGGGTGGTTGTCAGCCACCATGTAGATGCAAGGATCCAAACCCAAGTCAACAAGTACTCTTGGGGACTGGAAAGATGGCTCAGCAGTTAAGAGCACTGGCTGCTTGCTCTTCCAGAGGACCAAGGTTCAATTCCCAGTACCCACATGGTAGCTCACAACTGTCTGTATCTCTAGTTCCAGAGGACCTGGCAATCTCTTCTGGCCTCCACAGGTACCAGGTACACATGTGGTCACAGACATATGTGCAGGCAAAGCACCCATATGCATAAAATGAAAACAAATAAATCTTTTAAAAACAAGTGCTCTTGGGCCTGGTGAATTGGCTTAGTAGTTATGAGAACTTCTTGTTCTTGCAAAAGACACAGGCTTGATTCCCAGCGCCCACGCAGAGGCTTACCACCTTCTCAGGAACCAGGCATATATGTAGTACACAGACATACTCTCAGGCAAAACACTTGTACACACAAAATAATAAAATGATTCTTTTAAGTGCTCTTACCCATGGAGCCATCTCTCCAGCCCTATTTAATTACTTGAGAATGAAGCTATAACCCTGTGGTAGAGCACAAGCCTTGCGTAGACAAGGCCCTGAGTTCAATCTTCACTCCCCTCTAAAAAATAATGTTTTCTTTCCTGGGGATGGTAACCTCTAGATACTCATCTTTCTGTAAAGTGCTTGAAGGGTTTTGAGTTGTTTTATAAACAAATTTGCAGTTAATATCCACCCTTATCATTTTTCTTCCTTTTCTTTTTCTACTGTTTTTCCGTTGTTTTGTTTGGTTTGGTTTGGTTTGGTTTAGTTTGGTTTGGGGTTTTTTTGGTTTGGCTTTTTGAGACAGTGTCTCACTGTATAGCTCTGGCTGTCCTGGAACTCAGTATGGAGACCAGGCTGGCCTCGAACTCACAGAGATCCACCTGCCTCTGCTTCTGTCTCCCTGGGACAGAAGGTGCTGGGATTAAAGGCGTGTGTCAGTCACACCCAGCTCATGCTTGTCATTTTTAAGGCTAAATAATATAGTCCATAGAGCCGACAGTCCGTGGTTCTCTGCAACACTCATTATGGTTTAGTGTGTGGATTTTTTTTTTTTCCCACAGATTTTTGTCATCGTGTAGAGTCCCGTTACAAACCTCTTTTCACATCGTCTGTATCCTTCGTGTTGTTCGGTCCTAGGGATTGAACCCAACCCTCCCCCATGCCAGGCAGCTCCACCACTGGGCTACATCCCCAGCCTGCCTTTTGCATTTTTTTTTTTTTTTAAATTTTGAGTCAGGATCTCATTAAGTTGCTAAGGCTAGCCCTGAGCTCACTCTGAACCCACAGAGGCCCCAAGCTTTCAATTCTTCTGCCTCAGCTTCCTGAGTAGCTGGTGTCACATGCTTGGGCCACCAGGCCTGGCTTATGTCTTCTTTCCATTTGTTCGTTTTAGATAAATTCTCTGAAACTGGGGCTGAAGTGATGACTCAGCAATTAAGAACACAGATCGTTCTTGCAGAAGACCTAAGCAGCTCCGGGGAACGGAACGCTGTCTCCTGACCTCGGTGGCATCTTCCATACACGTGCACATACCCTACACACACACACACACACACACACACATGCATGCTCATATTTAAAAAATAATAAAGGTAGCGGGCAATGATAGCACACGCCTTTAATCCCAGCACTCTGGAGGCAGAGGCAGGTGGATCTCTGTGAGTTTGAAGCCAGCTTGGTCTACAGAGTGAGTTCCAAGACAACCAGAGTTACAACAGAGAAACTTTGTCTTGAAAAATAATAATAATAATAGTAGTAGTAGTAGCAGTAGCAGTAAATCTTAAAACATTCTCAGAAACCGAACTACCAGATCAAACTTCTTTTTGTGACTTTCGCTACACCAGTTTACAATTCTACACAATATGAGTTTTAAGTAGGTGTTTGTACTTTTACAAGTTCACTATTGAGTGAATGACAGCATCTAAGTCCCATACAAATTCTCACTTGACTTAAGGTATTCAGAGGTCAAATGCCCTCATTTGGCACATCAATCTGATAAGAGAATCCAGACCCAATGAAGCACTCATGATTTCTGGGGTTTAGAGTCTTATGTAGCCTAGACTTACCTAGAGCTCCACATGTAGCCAAGGATCACGCTGAACTCCTGGTTCTCCTGTCTCTGCTTTCCAAGTGCTGGGATTTCAGGTGTGTATCACCACACCCAGTTCAGTGCATTGCAGGGAACTGAACCCGGGGCTACCTGCATGCTAGCCTAGCACCCTATATTTCTAATCTTTGTTTGTCTAAGACTATGTCTCATTATGTATCCCAGGCTGGCCCGCAACTCACAAGCAGTCCTCCAGGCTCAACTCCTGAGCCCTAGGACTACAGAATTACTTTGATTTCTTCCTTTTAAAATTTGTTTGTTTGTTGTTTATTGTATATGCACACATGCGCCGGAGCAGGGCGTAGAAAACAGACATCTTGCAGGAGTGAGTTCTTTCTTCCCAGTGTAGGTCCTGGGGATTGAACACTGGCCATCAGACTTAGCAGCAAGCAACTGACTCACTGAGCCATCTCACAGGCCCTCTTTCCTTCATAAGACCAAAGACTTCTCTGGGTCCCTGGGCCACAGAAAGTTTATTACCAAGTCCAAAGCCTAGCTTGAGCATAAGGAACTGCAGGGAGTTGGGTAAACAAACAATTCTAACTCATCTTGTATTCACAAAGGCTGAGTTTATCTCTACTTGAGTATTTCCAGAAAAACCACCACCGTAAGTGCTGAGAAGTTGTTTTTATTATCTGAGAGAAAACTGGAGGGAACAATCAGAGTTCCCGCAGAAACTCGCTGAGGGCAAAGCGTTCCTCCTGACCTCTCAGGTCCTTTTTTTTGTGGTGCTAAGTGTGGAACCTCAGGCCTAGTACACGGTAGACAGGCTCTCTGTGCTGAGCTTCAGCCCCAGCCAGAGGTCTTCCAGAGCCTTCTATTTAACCTCTTGAGAGGACTGTGACACATGGCTAGATTGCATGTGCTGACCTCACAAACACAGCTCATCTCCAGGAATAAGAGATAATTTATTCTCGGCCCAAATTTGAGTGACCAAAAGCCCAAGAAACATGAAACTAGGTTTCCCCAGGTTCCATGTCCCCCCAGGGAAGCAATTTTATGGAGTTTTACAGTAGCAAAACATGAAAAATTTATAAATCAAGACACTTAAAAATTACATCAGTTGGTGGGTGCATGCCTTTGATCCCAACTCTGGGGAGGCAGAGACAGACAGATCTCAATAAGTTCAAGGCCAGCCTGGTCTGTAGAGTGAGTCCCAGGACACCAGGACTACATAATGAGACCCTGTCTCAAAAACAAAACAAAAAAAAAAAAACAAACAAATAAAAACTTTGGAGGAAACATCAGAGAGGTAGAAAGGTAGATTACAAGATTGGGGAGTTTCTCCTATAGGCTTCAGGTGCTATCTATTACCATTCTTAGCTTTTGGGTTGGTAGAAGCTGTTTGTCTACTATGTTAACGGATTCCAAAAAGTTTTAACCTATTAGTTAAAGGACGTTAGTTCTGACACAGAGGTGGACAGGGAATGGCTGTTCAGCCCGAGATCAGATAACTGGCCTCTGGACCTGCAACAGTCCAACCTCTCCAACCGCAGTCAGTTAATCAGACTTTGCTGACTCAGCTTCAAAGGAAGATGAGAGATGATCACTGTGTGTCCTATGCTCTAGAGCCGGGTAAATGCCGTCCTTAAAAATCAGAATATTCTGCACAAGGAAAGCATTAATCTCATTTCTCACACATAACAAAGGCAAGGTCTAAATCACCTTCTGCTCCTTTGGCTGGTTTGGAATCTGTTTCCAAACTTGCAACTTCTCAGAACATGCTTCCTTTGTTTTGGGGGTTTGGAGTTGTTGTTTTGTTGAGATGGGGTTTTATGTAGCCCTGGCTGACCTCCAACTTTCTAGTAACCAAGGATGACCTTGAACTTAGGGTCCCTCTGTCTCTACCTCACTGGCATAATGGGCATCCACCAGCATGCCCGGGTGGTGCAGTGCTGAGTATGAAGCCAGCGCTCCCTGTATGCTATGCCAGCACCGTATCAACAGTCCAAGTCATTTCTAAGATCCCAAAGGGGCTTAGCCATGTCCCAAGTAGTAAGAAAATGATATTTCAAGAATAAGAAGTGTACGGGCTGGAGAGATGGCTCAGCAGTTAAGGGCACTTATTGCTCTTGCCAAGGACCCAGGCTTAATAACACATATGGCAGCTCACAACCGTCTGTAACTCCAGTTCCAAGGGAATCAGATGCCCTCTTCTGGCCTCTATAGGCCTGCATGAATATGGTGCAGAGACATACACACAGGCAAAATACTCATACATATAAAATACAAAATAAATAAAATGTGATAAGTATATATATATATATATATATATATATATATATATGTATGTATAATATTTAAAGAACAAAGGTATTTACATGAAGATCCACAAAATCCTGCTTCATTTCCATGTATAGCACTTGTGAAAAGAATTATCTTTTATTCTTTAAAGAGAATTAAATGAGGCTACTTAGATCATTAAAAACAATAATAAAACCTAGCTAATTTCTGATTATCTGTGGGTCAATAGCTCTGTACTCAGATTCCCTGAGCAACTTGACCTACTATTGTCCGAATATAAATGTCAAGTTTCTCTTGTTCTCTGATACGCTAAATCTAATTTACATCAGAAAGATAAGGACAGCCTCCATACTCGGAGAAAGGCTGTGCAGAAAGAGATGATTAATACACAGTTGAACTTTGTGTTGACAACTTGCTAAGCAAGCTGAAGCCTCAGTAGAAACCCTTCAGTGATTCTTTTCTATAGAAAACCAAGCCAAAACAACCATGGGTGTGGCTCACGCCTTCATTCCCAGCATCTGGAGAGGCAGAGGCAGAGGCAGAGGCAGGTGGAGTTCCAGACGAGCCTCATCTATGTGCTGAGTTCCAGCTCAGCTAGGAAAAGAAAAAAGAAAAATCAAGCCAAATCCATAGAGACACAATAAATATCTGAAAAAAAAAATAACCTCTTCAAATCTGGATCCAAAAATGAACCAATTCTTAACGCATTTTATTTACTGTGTGTGTTTGTGTGTGCGAACGCACATTCATAGCACATATGTGGGGGTCGGAAGAACAACTTCTGGGAATTGATTCTCTGTTTCCACCGAGTGGGACTCAGCTTGTCAGTCTCGGCACCAAGTGCCTTTACCCGCTGAACACTGAGCCATCTCCCCAGCCCAAGTGGTTTGGGTGAGGATCTCTTCCTCTTTGCCTCACAAATAAACAAACAAACAAATAAATAAATAAATAAATAAATAAATAAATAAATAAATATGTGGACACTTCAAAGTAGAAAAAAAAGGTTCAGAGGTGAAATTCCTCCATCCCCTGAGGAGATAGCCCTGCAGCCTTTCTTTCCAGAGGAAACACGAGCCACAGAGGATCCCTCGGGGAAAATAAAGATGAAGATGGCTTCAGTCTGTCAGGAAAGCAAAATGGTTTCCGTAAGCTTCCAAGACCACATTTGACAGGCTGCAGCTTGTTTCCCAGACACCAGGCCCCCATCTTTAACCTCCAGATAAAGAGCGCGGCTTAAAAGAGAAATGTGCTTGCAAGAATACAGATTTTTTTGAGCCAGGTGTGGGGCCGTACACCTTAAACCCAGCACTCAGGAGACAGAGGCAGGCAGATCTCTGTGCGTTCAAAGCTAGCCAGGGCTCCTTAGAGAGACCTTGTCTCAAAAATATTTTTTTCGATATATATATATATAAATTAAATATATATAATTAGATCATGTATGTGTGTGCACACACACACACATTCCTGCTCATCTGTATGTGCACCACCTGAGTACAATGTCCAGGGAGGGCCAGAAGAGGGTGACAGGGCTCGTGGAACTGGTTACACGGGGTTATAAGTCGTCCAGTGTGAGTGCTGGGAACCACACCTGGGTCTTCTGGAAGAGCAACAAGTGCTTTTAACTGATGAACCATCTCTCCAACCCCCTTTTAATGTTGGGGTTTTGTGGTTGTTATTGTTGTTGTTGAAAGCTCCAGAGCAGGCACAGAACACACCCAGACACCAGGCACAGAACACACCCAGACAGCAGACACAGAACACACCCAGACAGCAGGCACAGAACACACCCAGACAGCAGATTCTTAGCACGAAGGAAATGTATTTGCCCTGGATGGACAAAGGACTAGGGACAAGGGAACAGGTGACAGAAGGCAGGAAACAAGGGATAGGGTATAAGGGACGGGGACAAGGAACTGCCTCTGGAAAGAGAAGAGACAGCCATGGTCCACGGGCTGATGGCGGGTTTTAAAGGATCCTAGGCAGGAAGGGAAGAAGGGGAGATATAGTCAGAGAAGGGTTAGGGTGGCTGCCTTCGATTGGCTGGGAGGAGAACAAAGAAGAGGAGATGGTTTGTTTGTTTGTTTGTTTTTGGGGGGGGTTGCTGTGGAGGGATTTTTGAGAGATGGACCCTTGTGAGGCTGGAACTTAACTTGGGTTTGGCTGCATTAGTGACCCATTATCATCTTGGGGTTATGTGGATGATGGAATGGAGACCAACAGTTATTATTTTGGTTTTTTGTTGGTAGTGTTTTTTTAACTCGTGTGTGTATGTGGTATATGTTGCATACGCATGTGTGAGTGTGTAATAACGTGGGAGCCTGGAGTTGATGTCTGGTTTTTCATGATTCCTTTCCATCTTATATATTGAGGCAGGTCCCTGGCTGAATCCAGAGATCACTGGCTCAGTAGTCAAGCCAGCCAGCTTGCTCCAGGGTTCCCATCACAGGCTTCCCTGTGCTGTGATTATAGGTGAGCTGCCATGTCTACCTTTCCCCATTTCCCCATAAAAGGGCAGGCCCACTGACTTGGTCCAAAATTCAGTGTAGGCCTAGCTCAAACTGAACTATAGGATTTCTTTTTATTTTTTTAAACATTTCATTTATTTACTCATTTGAGTGCTCTCTCTGCATGTATGCCTGCAGGCCAGAAGAGACCATTAGACCCATTATAGACGGTTGTGAGCCACCATGTGGGTGCTAGGAATTGATCTCAGGACCTCTGGAAGAGCAGCCAGTGCTCTTAACTGCTGAGCCATCTCTCTCTAGCCCTGGATGATAGGATTTATGGTGGTTAGATAAAAACCAGCATTCCTCAGGAACTTATGAAACAGGTCCCATCTGCCAAAAGGAGCCGTTTCCCTTGCCTCTGGCGGAAGAGACTCGATCTCTATTCACATACCTGTGGCACCTGTCAGTATATCAAAACCCGTGCTGGCCTCCAGGCTCCTGCAGTGCCTACTCACCATACCTGTCATACATCTCGAAGCCCATGCTGGCCCTCCTCCCCTCCTCCTCTACCCTGAACTCCCAGGCTGCTCCAGCTCACAGGCTTGCCTCCCCCAGCTACTCATTGTCCTTGTAACCCCCATGATATGTCCATGCCCCCACCTTCCCTATCTCTGGTCATAACCAGTCTGCTTCTTTTTCTCTCTGCTCTGAACTCTTCCAGATGTCTCTAGGTGGTTCTCTCTTATTTGCCAAAAAAAAAAAAAAAAAAACCTACCTGACTACCAAGTGGCTGTTTTCCTGGTTTCTTGACTGCGCCCTCACTTACCTGACTTACGTGGGTTCTGAGACAAAGAACTCAATCCTCAGTACTGCGTGTGGCACGTGCTTTACCTGATGAGCCTTCTCCTGGTCCCCCACCCTCCAAGTCCCATTCCCGGCTGACATTCACTGCCTCTTCACCATGCTCCACACAGTACGAATTCATCAACCCATTTGGCTTTCTTAACACCTACAATTAAAAGTACAGGAATCTCGCTGGGTGGTGCAGCGCCTTTAATCCCAGCACTCAGGAGACAGAGGCAGGTGGCTCTCTCTGAGTTTGAGGCTATCCTGGTCTGCAGAGCAATTTCCAGGACAGGCAGTGCTACACAGAGAAAGCCTGTCTCAAAAAACAAACAAACAAGCAAACAAAAAAAATACAGTAATCAATGTCTTCCAGCGCAAGAAAGTGAAACAGAACATTGAACAAAGCCGGGGCTGTAGCTCCTGTGGTAGAGGGCTTACTTAGCATGCAGCCCTGGGTTCTAAACCCAGCACTGCAGACTTTGGGTAGGTGTTGCATTCCTAAAAGTCCAGAACGCAGGAGATGGAGGCTAGGGGCCAGATGTTCAGCAGGGCTGTGGAGATGTCTCAGCAAGTGAAGGTGCATCCCACCAACCCTGACCACCTGATTTGGATCCTTGGGACCCGCATAGTAGAAAAAATCTGCTCCTACAAATTGCCTGTGATCTGTGTCCTGACATACACACACACACACACACACACACAATGTTTTAAGTAAATAAAAATAGAATTCAAAAATTTTAAGTTCACTGTCTTCCTTGACTACAAAGTAAGTTGGAGGCCAGTCCGGGCTACATAAGACTCTGTCTCAAAAACAAAACAATTGGGACTGGAGAGATAGCTTAGCACTTAAGAGCACATACTCACTCTATTACAGAGTTCAGGTCTCAGCACCCACATTAGAAGGCTCACGACCACCTAGAGCTTCAGCTCCCGGGGGAGTCTGACACCTCTGGCCTCTGCAGGCACCTACACTCATATGTACAGACACATGCACACACAATTAAACATAAAAAAAAAATCTTGAAAAATAAATAGGCCAACCATGGTGGCACACACTTTTAATCTCAGTATTTGAGAGGCAGAGGCAGGCTGATCTAAGTACATTCAAGGCTGGCATCATCTACAGAGCACATTCTAGTCCAGCCAGGGTTGCATAGTGAGAGCCTTTCTCCAAATAAGCGAACCGTTTACCTGAGTACCCTCAGCCAGAAGCCAAGGTCCAGAAGCAATAGACTGCCAGCTTGCTCTCAAGGCGTGGTGCATAAGTCTCTAGTTCTACCAGTTCAGCCCCTTGTAGATGGCCACTCAAGAGGGCTGCCAGCTGTGGAAGAGGGTTTCCTTGCCTGGCCATGATTTCTTTGCAAGTGAAGAAAAGGAACCCAGCCAGCTGTTGGTACCAGCTTGAGTCAGAAGACCAGGGGACAGATGATGAGAGATGAGCTAGGAAAGACTGCTAAGAGGCTGAATCTTTACTGAGCTCTTGGGATTTAACAAAACTACAGCATGCTAAGTCTGCTGTAATTCAAGATAAATGGTGAAAGATTGCATAGCACGTGTTTATAAATTTTTAAAAATCATTCATCATCTGAAATCCAAATGTAAGTGGATTGCTTGTACTTACTTGGCAACCCTTCTTGTAGGTCAAGGTTTTGGCCGTGCTCACCCTGAGAACGAGGTGTCAAAGGGTCATCCGCAGGGAGTTTAGAATTTGATTAGATGAGATTGGGCATGTTTGGGTGGTATGGCCGTAGGCGCATAATCTGATTAGAATCTGCACAGATCCTACTGGCTACAGATTGCCTGAGTGCACATGGAGGCAGGGAGCCCAGAAAGCAGCTGCCAGGTTCCAAGTAAGAGAAGGGGCTCTGGACCAGCAAAATGGCTTGACAGGCAAAGGAGCTTGCCACCAAGACTAAGAACCTGCATTTGATCCCTAGAACCCACGGGTGGAAGGGAGAACCGACTCCCACAAGTTGTCCTCTGGCCTCCGTACATACACACACCATAGCCCGGGCACGCCCATGCGCATGCATGCAAGCACACACAACATAAATAGATAAGAGTAATAAAACAAGAGGAAGAGGAGGAAAATCTGACTTATGCTACAACGTGGATTGAAGATATAATATAAAAAAAAACAACCACAAAAGGACAATGATGCATTGGCAGGAGGGATTTACAAAACAGGTTCACAGAGACAGGAAATAGTAGGGTGGGTTCCCAGGGCTGAGAGAGGAGGAAAAGAAGGACTAAGAACTTCTGAGAAGACAAAAGTGCTCTGGATGGTAGCGATGGCTACAAAAATATGGAAGTGTAGTTACTGCCACTAAACTGCACATCAAAAATGATTTAAATGCTATACTTCATGTCGTGATATATTTTACCACTAAAAGAAATTTCTAGGTGAAGCCATTAGGTTTGGGGATCTTTGGGAGGACATTAGCATTAGTAAAAAATGCATGCCCCATAGATGATGGAAGATCTTAGATTCTTCTCTCTTCAATTCTTCCTGCAGAGAAACTACCTTCAGAGATGCCTGCCTGAGTTCTGATAGTATCCCATTCCTCTCTGTGGCCTGAACATTTACTTTCACGGTGTGGTAAGACTCCAAAACTGAAAAGCACACCTCAGACATCTCACACCTTATTTAAGAACCACCGTGAGTTTCAAGTAACAAGGTCAGCAACATCTACCTTCTCAGCACAATGGTTCCTATATAAATATTCTTTACTGGGGCTAGAAGCTGACTCATCAGTTAAAGAGTGCTTGGAGGACCCTGGTTCAATTCCCAGCACCACGTGCTGGCTAACAGCCATCTGTAACTCCAGTTCCAGGAGATCAGACATGCTCTGCTGGTCTCTGAGGGTACCGGGAACTTAATCGGCGCACAGACATATATGCAGGCAAAACATCCATACACTCCAAGTAAAAATAAAATTAAAAATAAAAAAAGCAAATACAATTTTTAAAAAAGAAGAAATGAAATATTTCTTCAAGCCAAGTGTGAAGGCACACAACTGTTAGCCCAGCACTTGGGAGAATGAGGCAAGAAGGTAGAGGCTAGCCAGGGGCTACATAACCAGTTCTTGGCCATCTTGGCTATTTAGGAAGATCTGGTTTCAAAACAAAAACAAGCAAACCAGGGCCTAGTGATACAGACTACTAGGTAAGTTCCAAGCCCAACCTAGGCTACAGAATACCCTCTTAAATAGAGTATTCTGAAATAGGGCCTATTTCAAACAAAACAAAACAGAAACAGCGTATGTGTGTATGTATATATGTGTGTATACATATGCATACGTTGTATAACAATTTCCTCAAACTGAATAGCACCTGTGAATATTCCCTGGGAGGGAGGGAGGAGGCATGAGGCTCAGGAAAACTTACAAGTCTAAGAAAGTGGAGTCCTGTAAAATTCATAAACCCTCTCCCCAAAGTTATACAGCAGCAAGCTGAGCCGCCTAGCTGCCCGTAAGTGAGGCAAGGAGCTCCAGGGATGAAACGTTCGTGATTCTTCATCCATACTGAGGTGAAAGGAAGCCTGGCTGAGTTAGTTAGCACAGAGCACTTCAGATTTCACTTTTGGACGGCATCATCCAGTAGCCCAAGCTGGACTCCAACCTGTTGATCACCCTGCCTCAGGTTCCAAAGAGTCAGGCATATCCTGCAAGGTTTCTTTTCTTTTTTTTTTTTTTCCTTTACTTTTCTTTTCTCTTCTCTTCCTTTTTTCCCCCCTTCCTTTCTTTTTTTCTTGTTTGTTTTTTCGAGACAGGGTTTCTCTGTTGTAACCCTGGCTGTCCTGGAACTCACTCTGTAGACCAGGCTGGCCTCAGAGATCCGCCTGCCTCTGTCTCTGAGTGCTGGGATTAAAGGCCTGTGCCACCGCCCAGCATCGTTGTTGATGTTGTTGCTGTTGTTGTTGTTTGAGACAGCCTCTCTGTGTTGCTATGGCTGTCCTGAAACTCTATGTAGACCCTGCCTCTCGAATTCACAGCGATCCCCCTGCCTCTGCTCCCAGAGTGCTGAGATCAGAGAAGTGTGCCACCACGCCCGGCTAGATTTCATTTTAATCAAAGGAGTTAGAAATTCTGATAATCTGAAAGAAAGTTCCCCACAGGTGCCAAAGCAACAGGAACGAAAGCGACCGCAGGGATAGACGTCTCTGGAGGAGTCTCCGGGCAAGGAGCCGCGGTCAGGCGTTTAGAAACAGGACCTTGAGAGTCAGTTAGAATATTTTTTTAAACATGTTTATTTATACGAGGCCACTTTATGAGCTCATCTTTCAGTCCCCACGACTGGTAAACAAGAAGGCAAGTGAGGAGCGGGGGGGGGGGGGGGGGGGGGGGGGGGGGGGGGGACTACAGCTTTCTAGAGTGGATCCGGGATTTCCCCAGGGGGCGTGGCCTTGGGGCGGAGCGTTGGCGTAAGCTGTAGGCTCCACCCACCAGGCGGGGTTCGGCCGCTCCCCTTCCGCCCGCCAGGGGTCGCGGTTCTGTCCGAGCTGATTTTCTCCTTTAGTGAGCACCCATTCCGTCGGTCTTTTGCTCTCGCGAGAGAAAGCGCAAAGCCTGTTGGGAGGGATGCTCGGGCCGTGGGCTAGTCCAAAATGGCAACCCTGGAAGAAGAATTCACGTTGTCTACCGGAGTCTTGGGCGTCGGGCCTGAAGGATTCCTAGGCGTAGAACAGAGCGACAAAGCTGACCAGTTCCTGGTGACGGACAGCGGCAGGACCGTCGTCCTCTACAAGGTGAGGAGAGAGCCGGCGGGAGAGGCCGGCGGCCGGCTCGCCTCTGCCGGGAGCGGGTGGCTCGAGCTCCTCACGGCGTGGGAAGGGAAGCCGGGAGCGGGCGCGGCCGAGCCCCGGGGTCGCCGCGGTGGGACGCGGTTCAGAGGGGACCTCTGTGGGGCGGCGTGTCCCGAGCGGCAGGCGGCCGTGTCTCGGTGCACGTGGGACGCCCTGGACACCGGGGCCTCCCTTCTGGACGGCGGAGACAGCCCTGCCCAGGGCCACCGTCACCCTGCGGCTAGCTTGCCGAAGGGCCGAGCGGAGCCCGGGCTTCCGAGGATGACACTGACAGGTTGGAAATCCTTGTTGTCCGCTCCATCCTCCGCTCCTTGGGTTTTGTTTTGTTTTGTTTGGCGGGGGTGAAGAGGCAGAGATCGCTTGGTAGCCTGGGAAGATTGGACAGCTCTGTTTCGCACTGTGGAACCCAGGTTTGAGAAAAATCTCAGAAATGCAGCCGTCTTTCCCGCTTCGCAGCCTAATGCCTGGCTCAGCACACTTATAACCTTGTTTATAGTAATCATTAGAAGGCCGGTGTTTATCTGGCATTATCTACAGTTTCTTGTATCATTAAAAAGTTACTCAACTGCGTTAAAGTTATGGAGACAAGCTGCCAACAATCCCCTCTACTGTTGGTTTAGACTGTTCATCTTTGGGCTGTCCACTGGTTTGACAGTTCCTGGGTAGGAATACAGTAGTTGCAGACAATTGGGTGGACTGGATGCCACTTACACCAACCTAATTTTCTTTGCCCCTGTTTCACACGTCATCAATTTTTGAATGTATCGTTGTTTATAAACAGTGTCTTCAATTAATTTGCTTACTTTGATTTAAGCGTTTTGGGGAATTTTGTTTTGGAGACGGGTCTAGCTTTGAACTTAGAATCCTTCTACTTCAGCCTCTTGGGGCTACAAGTGTGAACTTCCACACCTAATTAGAATTTTTAATTGTTTTTTTTTTAAGATGACATTAACCATTAAGATGATCATAACCATTTTTTAAGTGTACATATAATGAAGTGAGTGGTAAATCCATTTACATCGTTGTACAGCCATCCCAACAATCCATCTCCAGGACTCTGAAAATCTGAGACATCTTCACAGCCCTGCCCTGAATGTCTGATCCCTCCCCCACCCGCCTCCTGAGTGCTGGAATTACAGGAATGCAAAATCTACAAATATATAAATGCAATTAAAAATAAATAAATAACTCCACTCAGGAACTTGAGACTAGAGGATATGGAGTTTGGGGCCAGCCTAGACTACACAGAAAGACCGTCTCTAAAAAAATAAGAAATAGTGCCTCTCTATTCCTCCCAGCCCCTGGTAACCAACATTCTCCAGCAGTCTTCCTTGTTTGAATTTAGATACTTCATAAAGCAGAAATCTCATTCAGTACTGTCATTCAATGGCTTCTTTTTCTGTTTGTTAAATCTAATTGTAACGTCTAAGCTGAATTCTTGACTTTTGTATTCTTTTGCCAGGTTTCTGACCAGAAACCCTTGGGTAGCTGGTCAGTAAAACAAGGTCAAAGTATAACTTGTCCAGCTGTATGCAACTTTCAAACTGGAGAGTATATTGTGGTACATGATCATAAGGTAAAGTGTAAAACTTGTATTAATATGTGTAACATAAGACATGTTATATGTGTGGCCTGTTCATTACATGTAAACAGGCAATAGAGTACTATTTAACGTGTGTGCTTTGATTCAAGGTTTTGAGAATATGGAATAATGAAGATGTAAACCTGGATAAAGTATTTAAAGCTACGGTAAGTTTTTGGATTTTTCTGACATATTTAATGATTGGTAAAATAGAATAACTCTAATGTCATATTTGTTATTTATCGTATTGCCTCTGAGCAAATGAGCCCATGGTTGTAGTCTATTTTCCCTTCTAGCTGTCTTTTCATATATCGTGATAACTATCTTAACTCATGTGTTAATAGATTAGAAGATGCAGGCTTTATTATCCCATGAAGATGGATGGTTTAAATAGACTGGAACTAGAACGAGCAGCAGTTGTCAACCTGAGGGTCGTACAACCCTTTCATAGGGGTCACCTAAGACCATCTGCATATCAAATGTTTACATATGATTTATAACGTTAGCAAAATTACAGTTATGAAGGAGCAACAGAAGTAATTATGGTTGGGGGTCACCACACAGGATGAACTGTGTTAAAGAACGGCAGCATTAGGAAGGTCAAAAACCACTGGGCTAGAGTGATGGCTCTGTAGTTAAAGAGTATTGGCCGCTCTTACAGAAGTCAAGTTCAGTTCCCAGCGCCCGCATGATGGTTCACAACCACCTGTTACTTCAGTTCCAGAGAGTCTTGATGCCTTCTGGGCATCTGTGGTCTCCTGCATGCACATGGTGTACACACAAACACATAAATGTTTCTAAAAATATAAAAATAAACCATGATTGGAGTTTGAATGGCGTATTTCTTGTAAGAGTAAGTTTGTTTTCAGTGTGACTTTGTTTTAAAACAGAATAGACTCTACAAGTTTCTATATTGTGCATTTTAAGAGCTATATGTGATAACATCAAAAAGAACAGTTACTGGCTGTATCTATTCTGCTAGTAACCTAAAGTGTGTTAATTAACTTTTGTAGTGATAGAATGAGGATCTCGAATGAGGTTAATCTCAAAAGTTCCTGTTTTAGCCATGCGAGGTGATGCATCCTTTTTTTAAAATGATTTATTTGTATTTTATGTGCAGGAGTGTTTTCCCTGCTTGTATGTCTGTGTAACCGTGTCAGATCCCCTGAAACTGGAGTTACAAACAGTTGTGAACTGTCATGTGGGTGCTGGGAATTGAACCCAGGTCCTCTGGAAGAGCTGCCAGTGCTCTCAACCTCTGAGCCATATCTCTAGCCCCTGGTGCACACATTTGACCTCTGCTTTAATCCCAGCACTTGGGAGGCAGAACAGGTAGATGTCTGTGAATTTGAGGCCAGCCGGATCTAGGAAGTATCAGGCCAGCCAGGACTACATCGTAAGATCCTGTCTCAATAGTTTTCCAGTTCTAATAACTCTATAATTGATACATTTTAGAACTCCAAATGAGGCTAGTTCAAATCCAATATAGTTATTTCATAGATTCTTTTTTTTTTTTTTTTTTTTTTTTTTTTCGAGACAGGGTTTCTCTGTTGTAACTCTGACTGTCCTGGAACTCACTCTGTAGACATGTAGATTAAAGTGATGTGTAGATTGAAGATGTGCGCCACCACCACCACTACCACCACCCACCACCCCATCCCTGCCCCCACTGTGTTGCTCTGGCTGTCTTAGAACTCACTGTGTAGACAAGGCTAACCTCAAACTCAGAGACCTACCTGCCTCTGCCTTCCAAGTGCTGGGATTAAAGGCATGCACACTATGCCCAGCATAAATAAGTCTCTTAGTAAGTGTTTTAATTCATGGCATATGCTGATAATGTCAACCCTTTGGGAGACTGAAGCAGGATCATGAGTCCAAAGTCAGCCCAGACAACATAGCTAGACACCTTCTGTAAAGCCTTCTATAATGTCTACATTGTATTACGTGTCTGTTATTTTAGAGTAAAATGTAAATTACTTGGAACCTTTTTTCCAGCTGTCAGCTGAGGTCCATAGGATCCACTCAGTGCAAAGGACAGAACCACTGGTGCTGTTCCGCAGAGGTGCTGCTCGTGGTTTAGAGGCCTTGCTTGCAGAGCCTCAGCAGAACATTGAAGCTGTCATATCTGATGAGGAAGTGATTAAGTAAGTTCCAATACTTGCATATGAATTTCTACCGGAAGAAGATGCACTCTGCATTACTTTACTACATTTTTTACTGTGTTTAAAGTTTTTATTCCCAGCACTTGGGAGGCAGAGACAGGCGGATCTCTGAGTTCAGGGCCAGCCTAGTCTACAGAGTGAGTTCTAGGACAGCCAGAGCTACAAAGAGAAACCGTGTCTTTTAAAAAAATGTATTTTTGTTTAGAAACATAAAGGGCTGTGGTGTAATTCAGTATAATAGCCCTGGCTAGCATGTCATAAGCTTAGAATTAATCCCTGGAATCCCAAGAGAAAAGTATCCTAATTAAATGTCTTATTGCTGGGTGTAATACTGGGGAGACAGGCAGTCAGATCTCTTGAGTTTGAGGCCAGCCTGGTCTGTATAACAAGTTCTAGGCCAGTAAGGGCTACATTAAAAAACAAAACACTTATGAGATACTGAGCAAAGTCCCCCAAATCCCCAAGAGCCTGTGAGCTTGTGGGATGATAGATAAGGAAGAAACAACCATAGTCCAGGTCAAATGTCAGAGACCTGGGTAGTCAGCTGATGCGGATGGAATGGGTAATCCTGAAAGTCCAAACTCTTTGGTTTTGTCATACTGCTCAACTGCCAAGTCAAAGCCCTTTCCCCTGGAGAAAAACATACATTGGTTGTAAGAGGAGGTGCTTTTGCTTTAAGGCCTCTGCTTTCCCAGTTCTGGAATAGTGCGGGTGAATAGCTCATTGGCATGGGGCTAGAACGGTCTATGACTTCCCATCTCTCCATGTTCATTACATATCACATTCCCTGTTCAGTTTGCTTGTGGCCTTTCCAGGTCCACCTGGTGGACACTAAATTTCTAGAAGCAAAGACTTGTGCTGAATAAGTGAGCAAGTGGACACCTTGATCTTAGTCTGACCCCAGCTTGCCTCTGAGGTATAAGCAGCTGTTCAGGGAATGGATAGCCTTTGGGATAGCCTTTGCCACAAGCTAGAGGTGCTGCCTAGTCATGGGTGTTTTAGCTTCCCTGTGGCTCATTCCCTGTTTCTTTTAGAAGGCAGACAAGAGTCTAATGTTAACCTAAGAACACTAGTACCCAAAGTAATTCTGATGAAAAGGGGATGGGGGACTCACTTTAAGTCCTAAGGGGACCACAGACTCCTCTCGTCTCCAGCCTCACAGTTTTCATTATTGTCTGAGAAGTTCAACAACCTGTGCTATCTCCAGAGTTGCATTCGATGGACAGCTACTGCAGCTGCCAAAGTAGGGGTTCTCTGTTGTCCTGGCTCCAAAAACACCATAATACTTATTAAATTCAATTGATAAATAATGTTTTTCAACTGATCAACTGATCTTTGTGTTTTCTAATTTTTCTTTCTTCTTTAAAGGTGGTCAGAGTTTTTCATGGTATTTAAACAGCCTGTTTTAATTTTTATTTCTGAAAAGGTAAGTGACATCTTTAATTTCTGGTCTTTGTGTCATTTTTTAAGTCACCTATGTTATTCTCAAAACCAAAATGAAATTTTGCTATTTCTCTTGGAAGATTATTTCTCTTTTGAACACTAAAATGCTAGTTAAAACTTTCTATGCCTAAATTAAACCAACATTCTTTTTAGCAGACTTAACTCACTTAATTTTTGTGGTATAAAAACCCCATGTGGTAGCCACAGCCGGAGCCTATGTCCTCCTAATGGAGACTCTGGTGTGTAGTCCCCAATAGCAATGTAAGCCTTGAGCCAAGTCTACTGGCCAGCCCTACTCTGCTTCTGTAGTGGTGTAATCTTTAGAACCTCATCCTTTAAGGATGTGCCAGGAAGTCAACAGCTCAGATTCTTTGGTGACGGAGAGAGCAGACAGATCCCCTAGAGACTTATATTCGTGTCCTTGACCAGGTGGCCCAATATGGTGGGAATCCACTTCTTGTCTTTGCTGTCCCTCCACAAGCCCACAGCCCCTCAGGCTGCTGCTAGCCTTCTGCTGGGTCCTCTGCTGTCCAGTGACACCTGCCATGTGGTGTTTTCCCAAGGAGGAAACGAAACCAACATTTTTATAACATTTTAAATTTAACCAAAGCCATGCCTATAATTATAACATGCCTATAATCCCAGCACTTGGGAGAATGAGGCAAGAGAATTAAGAGTTTGAGCTCAGCTTGGGCTACATAGTGAGACATTGTCGAAAAAGACAAGGGGTGGAACTGTAGCTCATAGTTGAAGTGGGATATTTATAAAATAAAATTTTTTTCTTGCAGCAAGGGAATTATTTTGCTTATGTACGATTGTGCAAGTCACACAGCTTAAGCAAATACACACTCTTACTTGAAAAAGAAGAAAAATCTGCTAAACCAAATTTTACTGCACGCGTGGATGGGAAATTCATCTCCTTGATGTCCTTGAGTAAGTTTTCTTTAACACCAGAGGTGGTAAATGGAAGGCTGTTAGAGGGTTGTGTATGATGCAGATTCTTAAGCTTTCTATAGTTTTCTTTCATAGCCATTTGCAATAACTTTTTTGTTAGATTTAATATAAACAACAAACAATGTAATACCTACAAAAAAGAAAAGTCACACGTACCCAAGGATGATCTTGAACTCTGATCCTCCTGCCTCCACCTTCCAAGTGCTGAGATTACAGAGGTGTGTGCAACCTTGCCTGGTTTTATGAGGTGCTAGGGATTAAATCTAAGGCCTTATGCATACTAGGCAAGCACTGTTACCAATTGAAACACCTCCAGTGTTTTCGTACATGCACACACATTTCTTTGGCATTATTTAGTGTGTGTTTTTGTGTGCATGTGCCTTGGCTCTCATTTTGAAATCAGAGAACAATTGGAAGTTCTCTTCCTCCATCATGTGGGCTCCAGTCCTCAAACTCAGGTTGTCAGGTTTGGTAGCAAGTGCCTTTACCTTGCAAACCAATTTATTGACCACATTTATTAAAAATGTCATGTATTTGTTGAGGGTAAGCATCGAGTGATATGATTGTTCAGTATTCTAATGGGTTATTTATGGATTTGTAGTCTTCATCCTTATACATTTCACTGCAATAGGTACAAACTGTCCTTTCCCCATTACTAAACAATAAACACTTGTGCCCAACAGGCTCTGATGGGTGTATATATGAAACCTCAATACCAATATATTCAGGTGACACAGAAAAAAATCAGAGGTTAGTTAGAGCATTGATGCTCAAGGCAGTTGTGTCCGGTGGTGCTCGAAATGGTATTGCGCTCACCATCCTGGATCAAGACCATGTAGCCGTCCTGGGACCTCCGCTTCCAGCTTCTAAAGGTAACTCAACTCACTTGCCTCCAGTCTCTATCTTCAGCAGAATCTCACTAAGGACCCCAGATTCCCTAGCACTGGGATTACGTTGTGTACCGACATGCCTAGTGTCATCTTTCAGTTCGTGAACTCCATCTGTTTCTGTCTTCCTTAGTTTCCACTAGCAGTATAGCCTAGTCGAGTTTTTACTGTACAGTCAGTCACTGCCTTCCTTGGGTTAAATTATTCTCTTAGATGCTAATATAAATGTCGCTTCCTTCTTCGAGTTTTCATTTATGGGCTGTAGAAACACGGCTGGTTCTATGTGCTGCTCTTATCCCTGCAGCTTTGCTAAGTTTTATTTATCCATGCTCTTAGCGCCCATGTATGTGTGTGTTGGGGATTTTTCTCTGCAGATCATGTCCATTGTCAATAGAAACTCGAACTTCCAGTGCAGTCTAAGAAGCGGTGAGAGGGAATCCTTGTTTTGTTCCTTATTTTGGAGAGAAACCCTTCAGACTCACCAGTTAATCTGATGATCACCTTGGGTTTCTCATGGATGCCCTTTATCTTGTCAGTGAAGTTCGTCCATGTTTCTGGGTTGTAAGTGTTTTCACTGAGAAAGAGCTGTATTTTTGTTAGGTGCTTTCTTTATGTCAACTGAGCTGATCGTGTGTTTGTGTGTTGGTTTTTTTTTTTCTCCTTCCTTATATTAACATAATATGTGATCTTGGTTGATTTTCTTACATTGATTCACAATTTGATCTTGAAATAAATGCTATGGAGTTTAATTGGTCTTGGATTCAACTTAATAGCATTTTGATGACTTGGGTTGTTTCTTTATGTTGTGTTTTTTACATCTGTTCTCATAAGGTGTAGAGATATATGATTGTGTGTGGGGGTGTCTTTGGCTTTGGTCTAAGAATAATATGAACTTAACGGAGTGGGTAGAAAGTATTTCTTCTGCCAGGCAGTGGTGGCACACGCCTTTAATCCCAGCACTTGGGAGGCAGAGGCAGGCTGATCTCTGTGAGTTCCAGGACAGCCAGAGTTACAACAGAGAAACCCTGTCTTGAATAATCAAAAAAAGGCAGGAAAGAAGAATTCCTCCTATATTCTAAAAGAGTTTGGTGCTGATTTTATAAATGGTAGGATTCGGTGATGAGGTTGTCTGGTCCTGGTATTTTTTTTTTGTTGAGTGTTGTTTTAATTACAGTCTCAGATCTGCCATTTTGGCCTTCCCTGGGCCTTTTCCACTTCACTTTCTACATGTGCTATCTTGTGCACACTTGTTTGAATTCCTGTGGCAGTCGATCATTTCTATACATGAAGCAAACTTGCGTATTTACCTCTGCCTCCTTCCTGCACACCAGGATGTCATGTGTTTCTATTTAGGTCTGTTTCTGAACTTTTGTAACTTACATTATAGAATGCCTGTCCATATGGAACATAAAGTTTCAAACATTACAGACTTCAAAAGAGCTGCCACAAGGAACCAGTGGGCAAGTAAGTTTTGTTGTTGTTGTTGTTTTGTTCTGTTCAGGTTTGGGTTTGAGTTTTTGCTTGAGGTAATAAGGTATTGCTATGCAATCCTCCTGCCTTAGCTCCTGAGTACCAGAGTTACAGATGTGTGCCATAATGCTATTAGTTATTTGGATTTCTATTAAGTATCCTATGAAGAAAACTAGAATTACAGTTTAATTATTTATCTGTTTGTCTTTCAACACAGGGTTTCTCTGTGTAGCACTGGCTGTCCTAGAACTCACTCTGTAAACCAGGCTGGCTCACAGAGATCCATGTGCCTCTGCCACCCAAGTGCTGAGATTAAAGGCATGTGCCACTACCACCCAGGTGCAGGTGTTTTTTTTTTCTAAGAGATTACATTTGGTTTGGTTTTTAAGAGTTTTTATATACTTATGACTTTTACAACACTAAATTATATAGCTAGTTTTAGGTCAGAGGGGAACAATTAGTTTGTTTTTAGCTTTCTTTAGTTTGAGTTTTTTATTTTTGTGTATTAAACTATAACCTAAGGTATTACTATTCCAAGTAAATTAGCCTTTTTATAGTAAGAGTTAACATGGAATTACTAAAAGAATTAAAATTTTGCCAGGTAGTCATGACACATTCCTTTAATCCCAGCACTCAGGTAGTAGAGTCAGCCGAATCTCTGAATTCAAGGCCAGAAACATAAACATTAAAATTACATTTATGTATGTGTATTTTGGAGCATGAGTGTGGGTGTCCAGAGAGGCCAGAAGAGGGCATCGGAACCTCTGAAGCTGGGATTACACGTGTTGGTGTGCTGCTGCCTGGGTGCTGGGAATGAAGCTGCAAGGCTCTCTTGAAGAGCAGCAAAGTCCTAACCTCTGAGCTGCCACTCCAGCCTTAATTAAAGATGAGGTTTCTCGGCTTGTGAATTTAGAAAAGTCAGTCACTCACATTTTACTGTAACAAACACTGAGCCAGGTGTGCCAGTGCATTCCTGTGATCCTAGCACACAGGAGAACCAAGAGTTCATTGACCAGACTGGGCTGCATGAAGAGACCCTGTCTCAAAAAATCCAACCAAATAACTTTAAAAGGTCACTTAGATGATGCTTCATTTAAACTTGACTCAATAAGTAGTACATATGGTGTTCTTTTAGAAAGTTGATTTTAACTGGTCATAGTGGCACATGTCTTTAATTTCAGTGTAGTTGTTGGGCTGCTGTGTCACTCACCAATGAAGACATGGAGGAGTTTTCATATGTGCAAACTCTGCCAGACCTCAGCAGAAGGAACCACTATCATAGCAAGCACCATAATGGACAGTGGAAACCCTGAGCATCCCAGCTCAGGTTTTTTTATTGATCCAAAACTCCTTAGGTATTCTACTGATAGCACATGCAGATTATTACCAATCAAACATCCCCCACATAAATCCAACATTTCAAACAATACAAAATCCCAAGACCTAGGGTAGCCCCTCATCCAACAGTGCATAAAACAATATTTTAAGTACAACTGAAAATAAACTTCTACAACAATTCCCCTTTTCTATATAACCCAGTCAAAAAAAATTGGCTTCACCTTTATAACACAGTTTAACACTACATCACCAAAATTATTTCCAAGAGGAATAATCACAAAGACAGGACTAAATGAAACCAAACATCTATCAAGCTTTTCACAATGTCTTTGGACAGCAGAAAAACATCAGTGTCCAATTATCTGGAATTCACTCTCAACCTTCTGAACTCCTCCAGAGGGCTTGGCTCACTTCTCTGGCTCTGCCCTCTGCAGCACACACAGCTTGTCCTTCAGGCTCTGTCTGGCTTCACTCTACAGCTGGGGCTCTTCTTGGTGGTCATCCTATGGTACTGGCCTCTCCAAAACTGCTGGGGTCCCTTGCTGCAACTGGGCTGCACTTTCACCAATCCTGAGTTATTTTCATGGTGCCAAGCCTCAACTTCTTTCTCTTCATGACCCCTTCATTCTGGGCCTTCAACTCCCAATGAGTTTGTACCTTCACTAATATCCTCTCCTGGGCTCTCTTCATGGTGCCAAGCCTGAGCTTCTTTACATGACCCCCTTAAACTGGGCCTTCAAGGCTGCACTTTCACCAGTGGCCTATCCTGGTCTCTCACAGTGCCACACCTTACCTGCTTTCTAAAGACTGCTTCATACCTTCAAAACTAGCACCACCTGGGTGACAGAGTACCAGGTTCAGCTGCCAACAAAGATACAACCTCAGCCAGTTCTGGAAAAGAGTTTCTGTATGCTGACCCTGAGGAAACACTTTCCAGATTTTAAGATAGAGTGTGATTTGCAAGAAAAACGGCCAGTCCTTGTCTGCAGGAAGGGTTCCCTCGTTCCCTTCAAGTTACCGCTTGTAGACAGATTTGTAGGGAAAAAAAACAAACTTCAGTTTAACTAAGTGGCTTTTGGGCTCTATGCCCCTGCTTCCAAACCAGGGATTCCTGGGCCTGTGGGAAGAATATCTGACAAAGTCCTGGCAGTTTGGCATTCTTTTCACCACTGCTACAGGGAAACATATACCCTCTTCATAGACCTCAATTACAAGATCCTCTTGGACTTCACACACATAAAAAGCCATAAACAAATTTAGTTTATAGAACAGTACACTCTGGTTTCTATTTCCCGTTCCCTACTGCTGCCAGTGGCAGGAGGAAGCGTCAGCTCCATAATCAGGAAAGGCAGTTAGAACCTTGTTTTTTCCCTGTTCCCTGCTGGATTATTTGTTTTTAACCATGAAAATGTCTTTCTCCATTCTGTGGCTCTCACTTTTGAGTCCTCTTTTCACAATTTTCTCTTCATAGAGACTTAATTCCTTTCTCTCCCCCCTCTTCCTCCAGGAGCCTCCAGTTAATACCTTAATCTCTATCCTCTGAGAGATGACTTAGCTTCCCTGAGTGTACTTTACCAGGTTCTGTGAGATCGGGAGTTTCTTTCTCTTTTTCCTTGTGTCCACGTTTTAGCTGGCATGATGTCCTGCTTTAGAGAAAGAGAAAGGAAAGCTAGAAAGACATCTTCACTGCTCTTGCAGCCGGCCTTGATACAGAATGAGAGAAAGGTAGAAACCGTCATAGCCTTTTTTAGTCTGCCCTAATCTTGGAGAGGACTAGCTGACAGTGAGTCAGACAGCATCTCAGCTCACTATCTGCAAACTCAGTCTCTCCACCTTTTGTTTTTTTAAGTAAGAATCAACACACTAAGGACAGAGAAACCAACTGATGGACAAACCAACCAACGAACCCGCCAACCAACGCCCACCACGGCTCTTGGGCTTCAGACCTTTTATACACTACGGCAGAAGTTCCCACAAACCCAAGCAGCACACAATTCCAAGAATAAGCTACAGGTGCCAGAATGACTGCACCTAATCAAATTATAGCCACCAGCATCAAACATTCATATCCAACTCATAAACATCTACCACACCTGGGTTGGGAACATAAACCTAGTCCAAACGCCATTTTGTGTTTTTAAAGAAACCAAAATAACAAAAACTTCTACCAAGTGTATGAGGCAGAAGCAGGTGGATCTCTGGGTTCAAGGCCAGCCTGGATTACACTGTGAGTTTTAGAACAGCCAGGGAGGGCTACATATTGAGACTCTTATCTTGGAAAAATAAAGAAACAGTTACTTTTGTTCTGAGATAGTTTATGCAGTGTTATTGTTACGTGGTAAGCTTGAGTTAAAGAATCACTCTGTGTGTCCATCAGTGGCTGAATGGATAAAGACAAAGGTAGTATATATTACATAGTGGAACTGGAGTCATAAAGAAGGATAAAATGTTATTTGTAGGAAAGGTAGATGGAAATTTTTAAAAATCAGGATTTTCTGTCATTGCTGAATCTAGACTTATGTGTGTGAGACACGAGAGGGGAGCAGGGGAAGTGGAAAGAGGTGGGTGGGGCAGTGAACAAGGGTCGAGGGGAGGGAACTGTGAGTGTATGTGAAATAGAATGAAATCTGTCATTTGGTGCAGTGAATATGCTGATAAGTTACAGGCTTTTATAGAATCAGGTTTTAGGAAAAATATTTGCTTATTTTTAAACTTTCTTTTCAGCTCTGGTATTACGGGGAAATACTGTTCATGCTACATGGAAAATGTCTAACTGTGATTCCGTACAAGTGCGAAGCATCATCTCTAGCGGGTGCTCTTGGGAAGCTCAAGCATAGTCAAGAGACAGGTAGGAACTTCTGCACTTTTTTTATCAACACAGACCATTGTATTAGCTCCTGGTTTCTTTTTTTTATGGTTTTTCTAAACAAGGGTCTCTGTGCTGCCCTTGCTGTCTTGGAACTTAGACCAAGCTGGCTTTGAAATCAGTTCTGCCTGCCTCTGCCACCTTAGTGGTGGGATTAAAGATGTGCACCGCCACACCCAGCCAGCTCCTGATTTGGATAACCTTCTATTTAGAGGGCTGGCCTTAATTTTGAAAATTGATACTGTTCGTTGAAAATTTTCTGACCAAATCACTGGACCTACATCACAGGTACTGAAACACACTGAAAAGGCATTTGCTTTGTTTGTTTTGTTTTGTTATATTTTAAGATAGAGTCCCACTCTACCCCTGGCTGGCCTGGAACTCAATAAGATCAGCCAGCCTTTGCGACCCAAATAGGATTAGAAGTATGGGACACCACACCCAGCCACACTGTTTCAGTGCCTGTGTTCCAACTTTAAGAGCTATGGCATCAGCCCAAAGGCAAGATCAGTAAGCCTTGGAGTTTACCTTGTTGTAATTTAAAAAGTCCTACTGCCGATTCCTGGTCTTGTGAGGTGGCTCCTGGGCAGGCAGCCATGCTGAGCGTGGTTCTACAGTACACCCATCCAGTCTTAGATTGGACATCTGTGAGCCAAAGAGGATGAGAACTGGTTTCTCTGGAGCCAAGGGCAGGGGCTTAACTCATTTATTGGGGGAAGGGCTTAATCCTGATATTTAGCCAGGGAAATGGTCCCTTTATCCCAGGAACGTCAGTGGAAGCTCATTGGTTAGGACAGGCAGTCCCACTTGCATATTGGGGTTATGGCTTGGGCTTAGGTATTTTCCAGGGACCAGAGGGATAGGCTGGATAGGAGGGATAGGAAGTGTTTAGTTGTAACTCCGGATAAACAATTTTACCAGATCATGCCCGCTTGGAGTGGGTGGTGTTTTGCTGTGGTTTGTAACCTGTCAGCTGTTCTGGAGGGGAGGGGCCAAATCCCTGCCAGCTCCTCAAAATGAGAGCCTGGGGTCTTAAAAGCACCCTTGACCCACTTAGCTGCGTAACAATCCCGCATTACCTGTTCAGTATAGGTGGTATGGGTATTCAGCCCTCAGCTATCAGTGGAATCAGAATCTGAAGCCTCTCAAATTGTGCATAAGTGGTTTCCTTTTGTTGTTGTTTTATTTAATTTGATGGTGTTAGGTAAGAATAGTCCAGTAATTTATGTTTTGTGTTTCCTTAGGCACTCATTCCATGCCCCATTTTGTAAACTGGGAAGCGTGTTCAGGATATGAACTTGACTCCTACAGTACAGAGCAGTCGAGAACTGTAAGTTCAGTAGTTGAATGAGAAGTATTAGTGCAAATGTGAAAAAAAAGGAAAAGGCTGTTATCTTAAAGGTTCCTATCTATGTACCTCTTACATTGTCTTAATAATAGGGCTTCAGCATCGTAACCTTATTGCCTTTATCCAAAATCCATACTTGTAAATCTAGCTGTTAATTTTTAAAGTATTTATTTACTTTATGTGCTCAAGTGTATATATGCACTCTACGTTCATGCAGGAGCCAGCTGAGTTCAAGAGATAGTCAGATCCCCTGCAACTGGAATTAATCGGTGGTTGTGAACTGCCATGTGGGTGCTGGGAACGAAACTCATCCTCTCCAAAAGCCACAGTTGTTCTCATTAGTTATACTGAGCTATCTCTTGCCCCAATATGTGTTTATTTTTAATGATATGTATGGTATTCACTAAGTCCCAGGTAGGAATAGGCCAGTTTGCAACTAGCAGCAATACCTTCCTGAGTATAGAGGTTTTATTTTATTTTATTTTATTATTTATTATTTATTATTTTATTTTATTTTAAGCTATAAATAGAGAGTAGGAGCAAAGCTGGATGTGGTGTCTCATGCCAGCACTTAGGAGTCAGGGTGGGGAGGATTGCAAGTTTAACTCTGAGCTACATAATACATTCCATGCCAGCCTAAATTAAAAAATCTTTATGTATTTAATTTCAAAGTTGTAATAAAATAATTTTTATAATAAAGTCTTGTTTTTAAAAATACATGATTGGGGCAGGAGAGATGGTTCAGCAGTTGAGAGTACCTGCTACTTTGCAAAAGACCTAAGTTTGGGTCCCAGCACTCATTTCAGACAGCTCAGAACTGCCTCCAGGGGGACCCAAAGCCCTCTTGTAGTTGCCTCCTGCACATACACATACCCCTATAGAATGCTGACCTATAAGAAGAAAGGGTTGGAGCTGGAAAGGTGACTCAGTGGTTGAGAGTACTGGCTGCTCTTATAAAGGGCCAGGGTTTGTTCCCAACATCCACATGGCAGCTCAAAATCATCTGTAACTCCAGTTCAGGGGATCCATCTCCCTCTTCTGGCCTCCATGGGTGCTAGGCACACAACATGCTACACATGCATACATATAGGTGAAACACCCATGCACAAAAAATAAAGATAGCTGGACATGGTGATGTGTGCCTTTAATCCCAGCACTTGGGATGCAGAGGCAGGCAGATCTCTGAGGTTGAGGTAAGCCTGGTCTACGTAGTATCAGGATACCCAAGGCTACATAGAGACTGTCTTAAAAAATAAAACTAATTAAAATTTTTATAATAAATCCTCAATATATATTTTTGGGTATATGCACATTCCTAGTACGCTAATCTGTTTCATATTCTTCTAGATTTTTTATTTGTCTTTTGCATTATTTTGAAAGCCTAATCAATTTTCTTACAGTTGAGGAGAAAAAAAATTGAACCGGGTTTACAGCCAGAAGTTCCAGGATCCAAACAACTTTTGTCAGTAATAAAGGTAAATTTTTTAAAATCAAAACTGAAAATGGAGCTGGTGAGATGGCTCAGTGGGTACAGGCACTTGTCCCAAACACCTGGTGACCAAGTTTGATCCCTGGGACCCTTACAAATACGGAATGAATGAACCCAATCCACAGCGTTTATTTTTTGTGTATGAATGTGCATCACCTGCCTGCCTGCGAAGTTAAGTTATTATGTGGGAATGGAACCCAAGTCATCTTTAAGAGCAACAAGTGATCTTAGCTGCTGAGCCATCTTTCCAGCATCCATTCCACCTGTTCTGATAGTTAACGTTAGCTGTGGTAAACATTTGTATAGTGTATTACCTTCATCGGAGCTGGTGCAAAATTTTGCCTTATTTGGCTCTTATTATTCTGATGAGATTAGTGATCTGTTGGTTTCCTCTGTTGGTTTATAATGTAGTCTGTGAGATCTGGCTTTATAAACCCTTGCATTTTTCCTCTGCTGTGTGTGTGTGTGTGTGTGTGTCTGTCTGTCTGTCTGTCTGTCTGTGTTGTAGAATTTAATGTCACCTTGTTTGCTTCAGTGGGTTGCATGGATATTATTCACATTTTGAGAAAATGTGCTGGGAGGTTTTCTTTAGTTCAGAGTGACACTTCTTAATATTCCTAACCCTAACCCTAACTAAACTTTTTAATACTGCCCTTTCAGAAAAATTCTGAAAAGCACATTGAAGTAGAACTACGTAAATTTTTGGCTAAGTCAACACCTGAATTTCATACTATAATTGGAGATATAGTAACAGCACTTCTGGAAAGATGTAAAGCAGAGCCATCGTTTTATCCCCGTAACTGTCTGATGCAGCTCATCCAAACACGTGTGCTTTCCTACAGGTACGTGTGTCTCTCTCTTCATATTCAGGATACTTCACCCTATTTTTGTACTTGTGGTTTTTCTATGTAGAAATGTGTTCTGAGGAGATGGCTCAGTGAGTAAAGTGTGAGGCCTGGAGTTTTCCTCCGAGAACCCCATAAAAGGTTGGTGGGATATGGCAGCCCACCCACGATCCCAGTGCATGAGACATGAGGGTAGAACTAGCCAAAACTTCAGTCTCTGAGTTCAGTGGGAGATCCTGCCTCTCATAAGGTGAAGAGCAATGGAGAAAGCTACCCAACATTACTCCAGGACAGTGGTCTCAACATTCCCAATGCTGTGACCCTTTAATACAGTTCTTCATGCTGTGGTGACCCCAACCATAAAAGTATTTTCATTGCTACTTTTTAACTGTAATTTTGCTATTATTAAGAATCATAGTGTAAATATCTGATGTGCATATGGTCTTAGGTGACCCCGTGAAAGGGTCATTCTACCCCCACAGCAGTTATAGCCGATAGGTTGAGAACCACTGTTCTAGGGCCTATGCAGGCACGTGCACACACATACATGTATACCTACTCATAAGTAAACATGCTTAAGTTCATACCACACATACATAAGGAAAGGATTGCCAGCTGGGCGTGGTAGTAGGCTTAGTTGCCAATCCTGTTGCTGTGATGAAATGGCTTCACCACATAGACTTTACTCTCGTAGCATCACATAATCGACTGGTAGATCCTCTTTATAGGGACATTGCCTGGCCTCAATTTTTGCATCTTTGTCCTCAAAACCATTGCTACATGGACAATGCTGTTGGCTTCTGCTATAAGCTCAAGGTATCCCCTGGACCACAGGTATATCAGCTTCTTTGTGCCAGTCCTAGGAAAACATTTTGCTAAGCAATTCTGTTTTAAGGAGCAGGGAACTCTTCAACTTAGACTTCCTTTAAATGAACCTGTATAGTCACAAGATAGTCTCTGAGGGATGGAGTTTTGCCCTTGTGACAGCTTTCCTCTTGTCCAATTGTAAAAGAAGTTTCTAGTTAAGAACTTTTGATCTCTTTAATAGTTACAGGTAGTTTCTCAAGCAAACTAAATGATCTCTTTAAACTAGTCCGTTATTGCTCAGTTCAACTTCATGTACGTTCTCAGGGCATTGGCAGAATGAAGCCAGGTTCTGGGTCAGAAACCCACACAAATGTCCCATAGCCCAGTTTCTAAAAGGCCCCTTGTTGAATTGTCTGCATTTCTCTTAGCACTGCTGTTTTTAGGTTCGCGCCTGAATGGCTTCTAAAGCTTTCCTTCCAGCATTTAGCTACTTTTTGAACCCTAAATACCAAACTCTTCTACTTCTAGCCTCAAAAAGTTCCAACAGCCTGAGAAACACATAGGCTAACACAGCATCTAGAAAGAAACTAAGACACTGTGATGGTGCACGCCTGTAATCCCAACACTTAGCAGGCTGAAGCCGGAGATTATGCAGCTGAGGCCAGCCTGAAATACATAGTGAGACCCTGTCTTTGAAAAAAGAATGTGGGGCTGGAGAGATGCCTTAGCAGTTAAGAGCACTTGCTGTTCTTGGAAAGGACCTGAGTTTATTTCCCAGCACCACAGCCATCTGTTACTCTAGTACCAGGAAATCCAGTGCCTTCAGTGGTGCCCAGACATGCAGAAGGCAAAACACTCATAAAATACATTTCTTGTTTTAATTTTTTTATTTCTTTTTTTTTTTTGGTTTTTCAAGACAGGGTTTCCCTGTTGTAACTCTGGCTGTCCTGGAACTCATTTTGTGGACCAGGCTGTCCTCAAACTCAGAGATCTGCCTGCCTCTGCCTCCCAGGTGCTGGGATTAAAGGTGTGTACCACCACCACCTGGGTTACTAATTTTTTTTGTAAATCATAATAATTGACTTATTTCTGGCTTCAGCTTGTGCCCTGGCCTGATGGACATTGCCCTAGAACACACAGATGTGCAGATGTTACAGTTGTGCCTACAGCAGTTCCCAGACATTCCTGAGTCAGCCACCTGTGCCTGCTTAAAACTTTTCTTGAGGTAAGTTAGAATCTATGCTCTCATTCCCTGCACGTCCTTTAAATCTGCAACTTTTACTTCTAAAACTTAGAATGCTTAGAAAATGAACTTCCAGATGCTCAAATAGTGAGAAGACTAACCTCTTGCTTTCCATTGACATTGTAGCATTGGTGATGACTGTCTCCGAGACAGTAATATCAATATGGAGTCGGTTTTTGATTATAGTGATCCCATACAAGATGAGAAAAAGGAAACGGAAGAGCAAACTGAAATTGTTCAGAATGGCTTCAGTCCCAAAGACAGCAGCTGCAGTAAAGATAATCAGCAGTTAAATAAAAAGCTCGGAGATGCAGCAAAGGAGACCATCTCATTCCCCATGACCTCATGTCCTGTGACACCAAAGCGAGCAGCTCTGCTGTATCCTTCCAGACAGTTTCCATTGCTGTGTCCATCGAGGGTATAGTTAACGTGCCAGGTGGTAACTAAGGCATGATTAATTTTTCTTCCAGTTTTTTTGTATCTGCTTAAAATGGATTATATTCAGTGCTGCTTTGAACTAATTTATTAAACCTGTTTTCTCTCTCCCCCTCTTCCCCCCTTTCTCGCCTCCATTTCTTCTGTGTGAGGGTGTGTGTGGGTGTGTGTGTATGTGTGTATGTATTATACCCATGGGCTTATGGATTCTTGACAAACACTATACCTCAGAGCTACCTTCCCTAGCAATTTATATCTGTTTTCTTTGGGGATTCTTTTGTTGTCTATTTTGGTTTACTTTGTTTTGAGATGAGACTCCTATAGCCAAGAACAGCCTTGACATCCTTGTCTCTACTTCCTGGCTGCTGAGATTACAGGTGCATGCCACCATGTTGTGTTTGGCCTGTTTTCTTAAGAAACTCTACTAGGCCTCACACCTGTAATCTCAACACTTGGGACACTGAGTCAGAAGGAATGCTGAGAGTTCAAGGCTAGCCTGGGCTGTGTAGTAAATTCAAGGCCAGCCTGGGCTAGAGTAGGATTCTGTATCCACAGAAAATAGGAGAAAAAGTAGCCGCAGAAGCTGTAGTGTTGTTCAAGCTCCATCCATTCTTAATAAGCATTGTTCACAAGTGTGCGGTGCCCCCAACCTCTGACAATAGGAATGTGTTGGCAACAGACCTCTTCTAAGCCAAGAAAGGGAACTACTGTGTTTGCAGTGGTGCAGTCTTTGCTCTGTTGAAGATTTTCCTTTAGTCCCGAATAGAAATGCAGTCCTTCATTCAGCGTGTAGTGAGACCTTCCTCCTGCCGCACTTGAAGGACATCCCCGCGAAGCACATCACGGTGAGTGTTCTGGCGGTTTAAGTTGTGCTGCTTAATTCTGAGCAGCTGGTGGGCCATTCTAAACACCATGGGATACTTCCCTATGCATAAGTGAGAGGTTCACATGTGGGGAAAATCGCTCAGGAAACTAGGGTGATTTAGGGTGATAGACCTTAATATGTCCTTCTGCCATTCCTGGAGGCCGGGCTAGACCATCTTAAGTTGAAGAGACACTGAAAGTAACTGCTGAGAGAAATTCTCTTCTCACTGGTTGTTTACTGACCTGAGCTCATCACCCTCCTGTCCTAAACTAGAGCGCTTCTTGCTGATGACAGGGACTTTGTTTTACTCATTTCTGTGTCCCCAGATACCTGTCACATTTGTTTGATGTATAATTTAATTGAACAGCTTTGTAATTTTTTTCCGACTATCTGTTGGATTTACTTGTAAAGAAATTTTTCTACAAAAGTGGTAAATTGTGCACCTCTTTTCCCTCACACAGCTATTTCTCCAGTACTTGTATTTCCTCTATCTGAAGTGTAGTGGCAACGCGACCATGACTCTTCCTGGAAGAAGCCCTCCAACCCTGAGCCAGGTCAGACATCTTTTTGCCTCTTACAGAAACCTTGTATGTGGCATCAGCCTCTGGAGTTCAGTAATTGATCTCTCCCAATCATCCAAGATAAGAAAACACCATCTCCTCCCTCGTGCACAGATGGGTGGGGAGGGCTTCTCTGTTCTGTAGATGTTCTAGATTCATAATTCCAGATTCAGAAGCCCAAAGTCATCTTTGTATTTGGAAGTTTCTGCAATATCAAAAAAGTTTGAAGTACACTTTAGGACCAGGTGTGGTGGTACATGCCTTTAATCTTAATACTCAAAAGACTAGCCTGGTCTACATAGTGAGTTCTTATAGTGAGACCTTGCCTCAAAAAAACATGAAAAAAGTAAACTTTGCACCTCTGCTCCTCTAACCCCTCTTAGAGAAAAACCAACATTAAAAGTTTCTTTTGTGTATAGAGAGAGCATTTCTAGACACAGACTTATCTGTTTTTGCTTTTTGTCTGGCACAAGATTAATAGTGTGTGTTAATGTTCTGGAGTTTGACTCTTTGTCTCAGTACCATGTTACAGACATGTTCTGGCCTGGTACGTGCATCTTCTTTTCTCGTCCTCTCTTGATACGCGTAAGCTGCTTGTAGTTTTTTGCACATAACTAATCGTTGAGTGCTAATCTCCACGTAGATGTCCTTATAGATACATTTCCATAAGAGAAACACTTAGTGAAACAGGTACAGCAGTACGCTACAGTTTTTTACCTCCAATTTAGGGAAAGAGAAAGAAATTTTTACCGCTTTTGCAAGTAGTCTTGATATAGAATGAGAGAAAGGTAGAAATCTTCACAGCCTCTCTTAGGCTGTCCTATGCTTGAAGAGGACTAGCTAACAGTGAGTCAGACTACAGTCTCAGCTCATGATCTGTAAACTCAATCTCTCCAACCTTTGTTCTTTTAAGAATTAACACACTAACACGACAACCCAACCAACGAACCACCAATCAGTGCCCACACCTACTCTCGGGGCTTCAGAGTTTTTATTCCCTAAGCTAAAAATTCCCATAAACCCCTGCAACATGCAATCACCAAAACAAGCTACAGGTACCAGAATGACTGCACCTAACTAAATTATAGCCACCTGCATCAAGCATTCCAAATCCAACTCGTAAACACTTATACCACAGCTGGGGAGGGAACACAAACATAATCCAAATGCCATTTTGTGTATTTAAAGAAATGAAAATAACAAAGCTTCTCCCAAGTGTTCCTCTACAGACAGGCATGTATTTGCAGTTTTCAGAAAGCCAGATTACCTTTGCAAAGAGCTGTGACAGGGGCTGCCCCTGAGGTTTCCATATTCTGCTCATACCTGCTATTACTGTCAAGCTTCTTACTCTCGCTAATCAGGTAGCGAAAGTGTTGCCTTGTTTTTCTTTGCCTTTCTTTGACAATAGAGGGTGCGACAGTTTTTTTTGCTTTTTCCTTTTCTGAGATATTTAGTTAGATTCTTTATCTTTCTGTTGTATTTCCTGTTTGAGGGTAGGTGTTAATAAAGAAATTCTTGCATATTGAGTAAATTTCTATCATTTGTTGCTGTTTTAGTGTTGTTTTCTGACTTATTCTTTGCCAGTTTTTCTATGTCATGTATACAGTGACTTAGTCCTGTTCTCTGTCACTCTCCCTCTTCTGATGAAGCCCTTTCTTTCTGAGATATGCCCTCTGCTTTCGTGTCTGTGTGACACACTGAGTCTGGTTAACTACGTGAGCATGGATGGAGGTTGTCTGCCAGTTGAGCAGCTATTCCCCAGTGGCTATACCACTGGATAGGTAAATAGACACCCCTCACCAACAACCCGGAATTGCCAGTCGTCTCTCAGGGAGGGGTGGGACCCTGTGTGCCCTCCTCATCTTTTCAGTATAATTTCTCTAGACAAATTTTACTTTTTATGTTATGAGATGCACTGGACTCTTCCCTCTAAGGTTGTAAAAATAACCAACCTTTTTTTCACTATTACATTTGTGCTTCATTTTCTGTTTAACTCATTGACTCCTAGAATGTATATATTTATTTAATTACTTTTGTTTTGTTTTGCTCTTTTGAGGCAAGAGCTCACTCATACTGTCCTTGAAGTCTCAGTGCTGGACTCCACTTTGGTGTAGGGAGTTTCACAGAGATAATTCTCCCTTACAAGTAGAAACTGCTGCTGGGCAATGGCGCACATCTTCGATCCCAGCACTCTGGAGGCAGATACAGGCGATTTGCCATGAGGTCAAGGCCAGCTAGTAAATTCCAGGACAGCCAGAGTTACAACAAACCCTGTCTTGAAAAAACCAAAAAAACAAAAACTGCTTTCTTTATATTTGCATATTCATAGAACATTTGACAGTGTAGAAATGTGTAGCGTGTTTATATAACTATTTATTTGCGTTCTCATAGTATCTGTCTGTTATATGTAGCACTTCTGATGCAGGATAGAGGATGAGTGGGTTCATTTTTGTAACAACAGATAATTATTTGAAAGAAAGTGTTTTGTTTTTTCTTTGTGAGAAGGTCTTATTGTAGCCCAGGCTACTCACATCAGTCCCTTGCATCCACGTCCCTCAGATTACAGATAGGAGCCCCCACACCTGAGGAGCACATAAATGTGCTGACTGCTGGAGTAGATCTCAGCTGACTTCCTGTCACTGACTAGGTCATCCCTAGAAAGCAAATATAAAAGCAGGAAGAAGACATTTAGACCTCTTAGAAATTATTCCATCTCTAAACTAAATGTTCAGGCTTTCATAAAGATTTGTTTTTCTAGCCCGGGTGGTGGCCCATGCCTTTGATCCCAGCACTTTTGGGAGGTAGAAGACAGCCAGGGCTACATGGTGAAACTCTTGTCTCAAACAAAGCAAAGCAAAATGATTTGTTTCTCTTCAGTTCGAGACCAAGATGGACTTAAATTAATGAATTAATCTTTGTATTTATCTACAGATTCTGGATTGGATATGCCTACTTCTAGATGCTAATTTTACAGTTGTCTTAATGATACCAGAAGCAAAAAGACTCTTGCTTAATCTTTACAAATTTGTGAAATCTCAGGTTTGTGATTATTTCTTTTTTAGGTTTTTTGTTTTTTTTTTAATTCTGAGTGTGGTGTTTGAATGTGTTTGGGTGGGTGCATGCATGCCAAAGCATGAATGTGTAGGTCAGGACACATTAGAGTTGGTTCTCTCCTCCCACCCTATAGATCCAAAGTATAGTGCATGTCTCAGGCAATGCCTTGCTCAGAAAAACTAATTGAACATAAGTATAATCCATGCAGCTTATCTTTAAATTTGCTTATGAAGAGGTGGGAGATCGGCTTACGGTAGAGGGAACTATACCACTTAAGGCCATTGCTTCCTTCCAGTGCCAAAAACAAGAATGTTTCTGGAAAAGCCGTTAGGGATGACAGGAGATGTGTTGCATGTGGAAGTTACAGTGAAGTTACTCTGAGTTATTTTTCTTCTTCAGATCTCTGTCTATTCCGAGCTCAACAAGATTGAAGTAAGTTTTCAGGAGCTACAGAAATTAAATCAGGAGAAGAACAATAAAGGACTGTATTCTATTGAAGTGCTGGAACTCTTCTGATAGCTTTTCTTCATGGACATTTTATAGAGTTCTCTCTCCCTCTTTTCTTTTTTTTTGGAAGACAGTGTCTCACTATGTAGCCCTGTCCTGAAACTGAATCTGTAAACCAGGCTGGCCTCAAACTCACAGAGATCCACCTGCTTCTGCATCCGAGTGCTAGAATTAAAGGAGTGGCCACCATGCCCTGCGTGATGGAATTCTCTACGTGAGCCTGCCTGTTCATCCGGAGAAGAAAGTTCTGTTGTGCCCGTCACTCATTGTCTAGAGAGAGTGTGAGCGCCGACCACCACACCTCCGCTCCTCAGTGGGCCACAGATTTCAGATGTCAGTCTAGAAACCGGTTCTAGGGTTCGCACATCCTGGAAGGAGGCTGGGAAGGTCTTTTAGATATGTGACTGAACTGATTTGAAGTAAACATATTTGTGTACTGATAAAAGTCTAATTTCTTATGCATTTTGAATAGTTTTCTTTTAATAAAAGAAACAAACCATCTCTGCAAAGTGAATCTAGCATGTGTTTCTCAGTCAGAAGCTGTTCCAGCTCGCCTGCATCTGGCCACGGAGACCAGCGCCATGTGTGCAGCCTCCTGCCATTTTCCAGCTTCGCCCACTGCCACACCCTTCTCCGTGCTCAGGGTTGAGAAATTCCCTCTTCCAGTTGATGTCTCAGGTGAGCTGTGTGACAAGGAGAATGGCAAATCAGTTTATAAAATCTCGTTACCAAATAATGAAAATATCTCTCCTTCCCCATAGATAGGCAGATATATATACATAAAAAGTTTTAGTTTGATAGTAAACTTACCTGATTTCCATTGTTTGGGACAAAATCAGTCATGTCTGGTACTAGAGTGGATGTATGCAGAATCTTGGCTCTATTAGGAAAAGCTTTCACTTTAAACTTGAGTCACAACTGTGGCAGAAGCAGGTTGCCCTCGGTCATCACTGATCTGTGTAAACTTGAAAGAAACAAAATAGAAATGTAGCTTGACATAGTTGCTTGTGCCTGAAATTTCAACTATTCGGGAGGCTAAGGAAGGATAATCCTGAATTTGAGGCCGCCATGCTACATAGACACTGCCCCCAATCAGGAGGGAGGAAGTAAGGCACAAGGGAAGAAGAGGCCAAAGCAACACACCAGTGTCAGGTTCCCTTTATGTCCCCAGCAGCTTGTGTTAGCGTTTTCAATTTGTTTTGTTTTTCAACAAGGTCTCACTGTAGCCCTGGCTGGCCTCGAACTCAGAGATCCTCCAACCCCCCACCTCCCACCCCGCCCCTGCCTCTGCCTCCACACCCTACACAGATTGTCTTCCTAACTCCACGTGTACAATTGGTTGTGTATGCCTGACATGGGTGCTGGGAACCAGGTCCTCTGGAAGAGCAGGAAATGCTTTTCACCACTGTAAAGTATTTAAGATAGAAAATGAGATAAGCAAATGCAAGTCTGTGGCAGCCAGTTTACAAACTCAGGTGTTTTTCATAACTTAGCTGTGCTTAGTTGTACTTGAGGATGGCTTGAAATTCTGTCATGAAAATTAACTTATCAAGAGTCAAATGAAAGCCAGGTGTGATGGCGGCGCACACTGTAATCCCAGCACTTAGGAGATAGAGGCAGGATAGCCCAGATCATCCTGGGCTACATAGCAAATTTAAAGGCCAGCCTGGGCCACATGCTACCCTGTCTCAGAAAAATAAACACAAAAATAGAAATGCGTCACTGAGGGAGAGAGGTGAAGGAGATACTCCATGTGACTTGAACCTAGCTTCTGTGTAGTCACCTTACTGAATCTCGATAGGAATTTTAATAATTTGGTTTATGAATATTAATGGAAGCAAATTCCTAATGCTTAAAACTTCCAGATTGTTTTCATATAGGTGATGAAATGCAGCTACCCAAGACAAGAACATGAATTACAGATAAGTGCCACATTATTTTAATTGCCTTTAAATACTAGTTTCAGTTAAGTTACTAAATTTAGGAATTAAATACAGATTTTATAAGGACACACAGAGACAGTGATAGGCTGAATTCTTCCCCTTCCACATACAAAGCACAGGACTGTAGGTACAAACAGGTGTACAGTAAATGGGCTGTTGGTGCCAGATGGTCTCTGTCTAGTTTGCTTCTCTATTGCTCTGATAAAACATTGACCAGGGCTGCAGAGATGGCTCAGTGGTTTAAGAGTTTAGTTCCTAGCAACCACTTCAGACGTGTTCTCTGCCGACCTCCGTGGGCACTGCATCTCATGTGCAAACACACACATGCACAGAATTATGTAATACAAAAGTAAACTATTAAAAGAAAAAAGACATTCTGACTAAAAGCAAGGAAGGAAAGGACTCCATCTTACAGAGGGAAGTCTGGGCAGGAAGCCTGGAGGGACTCAGGCTGGCTCGTGTTTAGCTAGCCTTCCTGTGTAGCCCAGGACCACCTGCCTAGGGTTGATGACACGCCTGGTGGGCCGGTGGCTCCTGCATCAACTAATATTTAAGACGGCCCCTCGTAGCTGTGCCTCCGGCCAATCTGGCCAAGCCGTTCTGCAGTGGATACAGCTCTTCCTCTTAGGGACTGTAGGTTCTAACAGGTTGACAACTAAAGCTTACTAGCACCAAGGGTCTGCAGTAAATCATCTGTGTGCACATACAGGCGGTGTCTTTTCTGCCTCTAAACTTTCATTTAATAATTAGTCACAAAATTTTGTGTCTTTTTTTTATTGTCATAAAATAACAGGTTGCATTGCAATAGACTTATTTTTTGTAACTTTCAAGAAACTTACTACATTTTTTTCACTTGATGTGGAGTGGCGTATTCATGTGTGAAGGTCAGAAGACCTCACTGGCAGACTGTTCTCATTCCATTATGAGTTCTAGGGATCCAGCCATGTCAGCAGACTTGCATCGTGAGTGGCTTGGCCATTTCAGTGGCCCACTTTGAACTATCCCCCAACCCCCGCCCCAGACAAGGTCTTGCTGGGTAGCATTGTCTTCAACTCGAGACCAGGTTGGCCTTCAGAGTCCCACCTGCCTCTGTGTTCCATGGGCTGGGTTTCAAGGCTTCCACCACCACCACCTGGCTGTAGTTTAGATTTTTACCTTGTTCTTGGTTTTAACGCTTACTTCTTCCATTTATTTAGTTGCCTCAGATCTCCACACCCATGGTAAAAGCCAGATGTCCCGCAGACATCTGTAACTCCAGCTCCAAGGAGTCAGACACCCTGTCCCAGAAGGCCTCCTTTTGGCCTCGAACAGGTACATGCACTGCGCACACACACATTCACACACTCAAAACACACAAACCTTTAAAAAAAGAATTTTTCAAATGAAAGTGTTGGGACCCAAAAATCCAAGCAATCGATGTTCCAGTTTGACAAGGTTCCTGGCCCCTTGGAATTCCTTAACTGCTTTGCCCCTTTCTCATCTTTACTGTATGGTGACAAAAGCCTCTCATCAATAATATTGTCTATTTGGCCTAATAGTTAAAACTCAAATCAATTCCTGGACCGGCTGGGAGAGGGACACTGCCATCTCAGCTCTAGTAATTGTAAACTACCTTCAAGTCTTGGCGTGTGAGAACTATTCGTGCTTTCTGTAGACATATCATAGAAACTTTTTCTCGGTTACCCTGACTTTCCCATGGAAACAGAGTCATAGTTGAGATCAGAAACGAAGAGTCTAGACAGTAGGTCAGCAAGCTTGAAAAAACAAATAGATACTTCACCCTGAATGCCTGCCTCCTTTAACAGTGAGTATGCAGACCAAAGATCAGCTGTTCATTAGTTAAACTATTGTGTTAAGACTACTCACTAAAACTGACCTTGAAGATCAGAGGCTGCAGCTGGGAGGGGATGAACACTCTTGCACCGGTTCCTTTTTTTTTTTTTTTTTTTTTTGATGAATGCTTGGTATAAGCAGGCTGAAGTTTTTTGCTAAGGAGTTAGAGCAAACTCTTTGTGAGAGAGGGAAGCCTTGTAATTTTTTTTCCCCAACGTGCACATTGTTATCTCTAATTCTTAACTTTTCTAAGTTTTAATTTCTTTAATTTTTATTATTAAAATAAACTCTTTATCATACATAAGCCATGTTCTATGCACATCTTAAAAGCACCATAAGTGCATCATATATTGTCCCACTAGAAAGATGAGCTACTGTGTTCATTTTTCTTACTCTCTCTTAATTTTCCTTCAGTGGTCCGTCCTCTTCTGTGGATAGTTCGTGGAACTGTATTGTGGGTGAAGACCGGTCAGTAACCTGCATGAAAGTCTTTATTAAACAGCAGTGAAACCTTTTAAAAGAATTACCAAATAAAAGCAGAGAGAGCTGGGGTCGTGGCTCCTCTGGTAGAAACAGCGCTTGCCTAGCAAGCTCTGAGCTTGATCCCCGGCACCAAATGAGAGTGAGCATGGTGTACACACCATACGGCACAGTGAGTTTTGGGGGTGGGGCTGCTGAATTCAGTCTATTGAGCACCTCCCGAGGGGCACAATGCATGTTTAGAAGCCACAGTGCATGTTTGTCTTTGAAGCCCGGTGCTATGTCAGTCACGTGGGGACTCTGCTGAAGGAGAGCTTTACACGGTGTCTCCAGCCCGGCCCTGAATCAGCAAGTTTTCCCAAAGATTTGGGGGGGTCTGATATGAGACTGCCAGGGTTTAATTTGCTGGTTAAACCTGTGCCGTTTTGTTTTGTATTGAGACAAGTCTGTCTGTATAGCCTAGGCTAGCCTCAGACTTGAAATCCTCCTGCTTCAGTGTCCACGGTGCTAGGATTAGAGATATCCACCACCATGCCTGCTTTGCTAGTTAGCCTTTAAGGAGAAGTCTTGGGGCTGGAGATGTGGCTCAGTGTTAAAGTGTTCGCCTTTGCCCCAGCGCCACAGAAACAAATCAGCAAATAAAGAGAAAACATCCTCATGCTGCCCTGCTCTCTGTCCATCTGAAGCCTGTGCTGACAGCCAGGCATCAACCACTGGACTTGCATTTCGTGTGGTAGGTCTAAGAATTTTGTTAGAAGTACTGAAGAATTGGAGCTAGACGCTGAGCGGGTAAGGTTTATACTGCCAGGGGTTTTAGAAATACTCAGAAGCAAAGAGCTGATGGGCATGATGGTGCTCTCCTGTAACCCCAGTGCTTGGGAGGGATGTGGAGTTAGGAGGTCAAGGAGGTCATCATCTCCTTGAACTATATGGCTACATTGAGAGTTGTAGACCCATTGAGAGCGTTCTCAAAGAAACAACAAACCTAACAAGTTAATAAAATTGAAGTTATCAGTAAGCATGACAGATCAGATTTTTCTGAAATGAGTGTGCTACTTCTGGGTGTCTTGGTTCCTTTTCCTGTTGCTGTGTACTCCAAAGCATGTTAGGGATTGAGGGTGTCATTTCAGCTCACAACCCTAGGCCTGGTATGGTGGGGTGGTCAGGGCAGCGGCAGAAGCAGATGGTCATGTGGCATCCACAGCCAGGAAACCGATGCCATGTGCTGCTGCTCAGCTCCCTTGCTCTGAATGATCCTGACAGTAAAGATGGGTCTCCTCCCATCACTGACATTGATTGCACAGGTAAGCCCATAGACCAGTCCCGGGGGGTTCTAGGTCCTGTCTAGTTGACAATACAAACCGTCACATGGGGTATGTTTCTGCTCTGACCCGGGTTGAGTCTGCTCACCCTGTGATAACTCAGGTCTCCTATTTCTGTCTTTGAAGTTTCATGAACCTCACATTTATCCTGGCAACCTTGACATTTAGTTAAAGGTGTTAAAACACTGTGATCTGTAAGCCGAATCCAGCTGACTACAGTTTTTAAAAAGCTTATGAGCTAAGATGGGCGTTTATTTTTTTTAAAGATTAGGGAATTAGAGGTGCATAGATGTGCCTTTTAAGTTAGGCATGGAACGTAGGGTAGAAAGCCTAAAGAAAGCATCTGAATTCACAGGGCACCCAATTTCAGCTCTTGTGTCCTGGGGCAAAGGGTTGCATCAGATACGTGGTGTCATAGTTAGCTTCAGCTGTCAACTTGACAACCCAGGGTCACCTGGGAAGAGGGATATCAGTCGAGAAATTGCTTCCATCAACTTGGCCTGTGGGCATATCTGTGGGGTATTTTCTTCATTGCTAATTAATGTAGGAGGGCCCAAACCACTGTGGGCGGTGCCATTCCTAGCAAATGGGCCTGAGCTGTGAAAGCTAACTGAGCAAGCCAGGGGAAGCAAACCGATAAGCATCGCTCCTCCCTGGCCTCTGCTTCAGCTCCTGCCTCCGGGTTGCTTCCTTGAGTCCCTGCCTTGGTTTCCCTGGATGATGGACTGTAGAGACAAACTCCTCATATAATCTGACTTGCTTTTCTAGACGAGGTTTCCCTCTGTAGCCCTGGCTGTCCTGAACTCACTCTGTAATGCAAGCTGGCCTCAACTCAAGAGACTGCCTGCCTCTGCCTCCCAAACGCTGGGAGTAAAATCTGCGCCACCACTGCCAGCTTCAGTATGCTGATTTTGATCGTGGCGTTTACCACCGGTTACCAACAGACAACAAAGGAGCGCGGGCTACCCTTGAACTCCAAGCAATTCTCCTGCCTCTGCTTCACAAGCACTGGAATTACAAGTGTAGCCACCATGCCCAGATTCTGTGGAATTATTTTACTTCCCACCCCCACTCATCACTCCAAGTAATTTTTAAGTATAAGTAGGGTTTTCTTTTTAATTACATTTTCCTCTTACAATACATCCCGACCTCCTCTCAGAAAAGAGCAGTCTCCCCAGTTTTTTTAAAAAAATTGTAATTAAAAAGAAAAAAATTAGGCAGTGATATAACGTATTTATTGTCTTAACTATTTTAAGAACACGGTTCAGTACATGCATCTGTTTATTTTGCTGTACAATCTATCTCCAGATTTTCATCTTGTTAAACCCAAACTACCCACTAAGCGACTCAATTCCTCCTTAACAGCAGTCTCTGGCAACCACCAGGCTACCTTTTGTGGGTTTTCTTTTGTGTGTGTGTTTATAAGCATGTATCAATTACACATAATTATATAATAGCAAGCTTCATTATGGCAATTCCCCTCTTGTACATGTGTACGTCAGTCACTCCCAGTTCCCTCCCCCTCCCATTCCTGCTGATCTGCTTCTTCCCACCTGTACTAATCCCCTTTCTACTTCCTAGTCTGTGTGTGTGTCCCAATGAGCTCCATGACGGTTGCTTACAGGAGCATGGGCATCTGACCTATGGCTACACCACTGAAGAAAAGTGCCTCCCAAAGGAAGTATTAACTTGCTGTAGATCCTCAGGGAGGGGTGGAGCCTTGTGTTGATAGGCCCAGCCCTTCTCAAGTAATCACAGATGCTGTGAGTTTCAGACTGCTGTGGGGGGTAGAAAGGTGGCTAAGAACACTTGCTGCTTTTGCAGAGTATCCGGGTTTGGTTCCTAGCTCTACATCGTGGCCATAACCATTTGTAACTCAGGTTCTTTGGGATCAGACACCCTCTTCTACAGGGGCACCAGGCACACACAGAATGGACGTAACACAATTACAAGCAGGCAAAACACTCAAGCACATAAAAATTTGTAAACAGAATAAAACCAGATGGGAACCTAAGTGCTTGGAACCCCAGCACTTGGAATCTGGGGCAGGAAGGTTGAGAGTTCAAAGCCAGCTTGAGCTGTATAGTGAGACCCTGTCTTGAATTGGTTGCGGGGAGGGGGGCAGAATAACATTGCATTGCTTGTGTATCCCACAATAGTCTATCTGTGGTGGTTTGAATGAGAATGTGCCCCATAGGTTCATATGTTTGAATGCTGGTGGCACAACTTAGGAGGAATTTGGAGGTGTGGTTTTGTTGGAGGAAGTCTGTCATGGGGGAGGGGGGGAGGGGGAGTTGAGGTTTCAAGGGCCAAAGCCAGGCCCAGTGGCTCTTTCTCTTCCTGCTGCCCATTGCTTGTGGATCTGGACGGATCTGGATGTAGAACTCTCAGCTACTTCTCCAGAACCATGTCTGCCTGCATGCCGCCACACTCCCTACCCTGATGATAATGGACTAAACCTGAAACTGTAAGCAGTCCCCAGTTAAATCTTTTCTTTTGGGGCTGGAGAGATGGCTCAGCGGTTAAGAGCACTGACTACTCTTCCAGAGGTCCTGAATTCCATTCCCAGCAACCACATGGTGGCTCACAACCATCTGTAATGGGATCAGATGCCCTCTGCTGGCATGCAGGTGTGCATGCAGACAGAACACTCCTGTCAATAACTCAAATAAAATCTTTTTTAAAAATTAAAAGGGGGAGGGGGCAGCCAGGTGATGGTGGCAGCACTCGGGAGGCAGAGGCAGGTGGATCTCTGTGAGTTCAAGGCCAGCCTGGTCTACAGAGTGAGTTCCAGGACAGCCAGCGTTACAACAGAGAGACCCTGTGAGTGTGTGTGGGAGGGGGCTGCTCCTCCAGAAGACTCGAGTTCAGTTCCCAGCACCCACATGTAACCTCACAGCCGTCTGTAACTCTTGTTCCAGGAGATCTGACACCCTCACACAGACATACATGTAGGCAAAATGCCAATGTACATAAAATAAAAAATATTTTTAAAGAATCTTTTATAAGAGTTGCCTTGGTCATGGTGTTTCTTCAGCAATAGAACACTGGCTAAAACATTATCCATTCGCTCATCCACGGAGGCTCGGTACCTCTCCCTCTGGCTGTTGTGAACAATGCTACTGTGAGCATACATGTAGAACTAGCTCTTGGAGATATACCCAGAAGTGGGCTAGCCGAACCATCTGGTAACTCTGCATCTAAGTTTGTGGGGAGTGGCCATCCGTTTCTGCATCCCACAGTAGTGCACCATTTTGCATTCCCCTAGTGGCACCAATGTGGGGCCTGTGTGTCCTGCCTGTCTTCTGGATGCACACCAGGAATAATGATGAGTGTCCCCTTACGAGAGCGAAGGGGTAACAGCCGTGGCTCTCCTTAAAGAGCAGACTGATTACGCTTTCATCCTTCTCTCCTTTCTGTACCGCGTGGTGGCGAGGAAATGGGTTCCGAAATGATCCATAACTCTAGACTTTAAGCAAAAGAAACCATTTGAGAGCTCGCAACTGCTACACACATTCTGGTGCGGACCCAGCCGCCGCCAGCCCCCAGCACAGTCGCTGGGACAAACAGCCCCGCTAGCTTCCTGCCATACGGCCCCCTCCAGGCCGAGAGACGCACAGTGAGGACATGGCGTGGAGGGGCTGGTGGGGCCGGGGGTCTGCGGCATCCTGGCCTTGTCTTTGGTGGACCTCCATGAGTTGGAGTGGGAACACATGCAAAAGAATCCATGGGACACGTGCCAGAGGTGTCTCCATTTAATGCAGGGTGTAGGGTACATTTATAGGGGCACAGGCAGGGGAGGAGCCAGTCACCCCAAGAATGTCCATTGGTTAGGACATCCTATGCTGGGAGTGGCCTTGTCTGCATATGGAGTTTGAGCCTGTGTTTCCAGCCTGCAGGGCAGACAAAGCATGTTTGCTTCAGTGAAGGTTCATATCTGATAATTTAGCTGGGTTTAAGCCAGGACTAAGGTGTGGAGCAGCTGAACACCTACCATGTTCAAACCCTAGGACAATGTGGGGTTCAAAAGCCAGCTTCAACATATTCTCAGCACTTGGACAGCCCCACACCCCAGCAGTCTGCGGACTTCCGATCTCTACACCTTCAACGGCACTTGTCATTTCTGCTTTGGGTTTGGGTTTGGCAGAAGGGAGGCTCTGCAACAGTAGCCATCCTAATGTATGTGGGTAATGCTTCATTGCGGTTTGCTAGGAAAAGCCATGGAGTCTTTTTGTTTGGTTGTGAGTCTGGCCTGTGATGACTGAGCCATCTCTGCAGCCTCTATTACTGTGTGTGTACGTGTGTGTGCAGGGACCCAGAGACCAGAAGAGGACAGCAGATCCCCTGGAGCTGGAGCTACACGCACTTGCGAGCCACCTAATGTAGGTGCTGGGAACCAAGCTCCTGTCCTCTGAAAGAACAGCAAGCGCTCAACTGCTGAATCATCTTCCCAGCCCCTTGGTTTAGGTCTAAGTCCTGACTACAGCTCTGCCCAAGCCATGATTCTCTCACAGTGGGTTTACTACAAAGCCTCCGGGGGTGCTGCCTGTGGCATAGTCTCAATGCTCCAGCTGGAATGAACCTGTTAAAACAGAAGATGGAGGGAGGGTGAGGAAGATGGTTCAGTAGTAAGGTGTTTGCTGCGTAAGCACCAGTTGCCGGAACTCCTACAGAGAGGCCGAGCTTGTGGTACATACTTGTAATCCCAGTGCAGGGGAGGCAGAGACAAGTGGATCCCTGAAGCTCAGTCACTGGCCAGCCTCTGTCCTAATCTGAGGTCCAGGCAAGGGAAAACCCTGTCTCACAAAGGAGAAACAACATCTGAGTTCTCCAGCATGCACATAAGCAGACACGCATAGGCACTTGCATACACATACCAGTGTGTGCATACACCCACACAGACATGCACTTGCATATACACACACAGGCACTCACACGTGCAGTTATTTTCAACTAAAACCGGTGAAGTAAGCTGGCGAGGTAGGGCACCCCTTTAATCCGAGCATTAATTCGGAGCGGAGGCAGGAGGATCTTTGTGAGTTTGAGGCCAGCCAGATCTACAAATCAAGTTCTAGGACAGCCAGAGCTGTCACACAGAGAAACTCTGTCTTGAAAAACAAACAAAATAGTGAAGTATGTCTGTAATGTCATCCCCAGAGGCTGGCTGCCTGTGCTTTGCCTCAGTTACATAGTGAGACCCTGTCTAAAACAAAACAAGAATCCCATCAACAGCAACCGAGCACCCTGGAATACCAGACTGAGGTGTGGCTCAGTGGGAGAGGGCTCGCCTCACTCTTCAAGGCCTCGGGTTCAGGTTAGTCCATCCAGCTGTCCTCCAGGTGCTAGCTCACCGTTTTCTGGAATTCGCTTCCCCCAGGTGAGTGTTACCGTTATTTCCACTTCGTAGCTGAGGAAACCAGGATCCAGAGACTTGCCTGAAGTCCCAGGATGAACTAGCTAAGGCTCCTTCGTACTTCACAGAACACCTTGTGCGCGGCCTGCCTCCACTTTGCCTTTCCTTGCTTTCCCCCCAAGCTCTTCCCACCTGCCCAGGCAGTTAAAGCGCAAATAACAGGAACTCTTGTGTGGGAAGAGCCTGGCTCTGGGAATAAACTATTTGTCTATATTTGCTGATCTTGTGATCAAGCCATTATCAGTATACTCCCAAGGTAGGCCGAGAGGGTGCTGAGGGCCGAGTCTCAGAATCCAGATTACCCCAGTGCCAGGAAAGCCAGGACAAAGGCTCTCCCAGCTCCCCTGAAGCCTCCCCAGACCGAGAGCAGATGCTTCTACTACAGTGGAATTTCCAGCTTGGATGGGAAAGGAATGTATATTGAGGCCCACGATAGTCAGAAAAAGAATCCAACCTGGCATCATTCCCAGGGCCAGGCATCCCTGGTGTCCTCCTGGCTGGGTGTGGACACCCAGCCAGCCGCCCTCTGACTCCAGAAAGCACTTGCTCTCAGGACAGGGTGTGTACTGACAAAACGCAAGATGGAGAGAGGGGGCCAGGGAAAGAGAAGGGAAGGAAACTCCCTTCTCTCCAGCAGGCTAATCCTCTGGAACACAGCCCTCCAGCTCGCCGCGTGTCTGAAGTGGATGGCGGGGCCTGCAGCAGTTGCAGAGATCAAGCAGTCCCCAGACCATCTCCGAGCTGCAGGCAAACAGAATGGAGGACTGTCTCTGTTAACCACTTTGCCTAGCATAGGCAAAGCAACCAAGCGTCTTTAAACCTTCGTGTTTTGGGCGGGAGCGATGGTACAAAGGATAGAGTACTTGCTGTACAAGCATAAGGATCTGAGTTCAAATCCCCAGAATCCACATAAAGCTGGTATGGTAGCACACATATGAATCCTCTTGCTCTTCCACGGAGAAGAGCGGCAGAAGGAAGGAGAATCCTTGAAAGCTCAGTTCAAGGGCAACTCTCCCCCATACACATCAGTAAACAACAAAGAGACCTTCTTTCAAACATCCCGGAAGGTCGTCCTCCGACCTCTACACAAGTACTATGGCAGTCTCACACACAAAGGCGCACATCATTCCTGCTCACGAAAGAGGAAGAAAACCGTGTTCCTTGAAGCCTGTGGCAGCAGATTGACATGCGCTTTCACGTTCGAATCTACACAGAACATGGCTGTGCTGGGGGTGCTCCTCCCGCACACCCCCAAGAGCCTTGGACCCTGCCCAGGCGCGTGGAATGGGCACATGAGCTGCTGTGGATGTTACTTCCTCCCTAGAAACTATCACTGAGAGGAGTAATTACAGAGCTTATGAAATGGAAACATTGGCTTAGCAGACCCAGGAGGGCACCTCGGCGACACGATGTAGTCTCTTTACTGTCCCCTCTTGTAAAGGGATCGGCACCTGACAGCACAAGGAGGCTGACAGTGTGAATGACTGACACCTCCTACTTGGCATTGCTTTTTAAAAAAGTTTTGTTATTGTGTGTGTGTGTGTGTGTGTGTGTGTGTGTGCGTGCGCGCGTGTGCACGAATGATCGTGTGGGGGTGAGAGTGCCACAGCGCAGGTGTGGAGGTCGCATTCTTATATGGGTTCCAGGAACCGAACCCAGGTGGCCAGACTTGCACACCAACTGCCGTGACAGGCTGAGCCATCTTATCAGCCCCCTAATTGGTAGTCTTGATTTTCAAGACCAACAGGCAGTCTTCACATCACTTTATTTAATTTGTTTGTTTTTGTTGAGACAGGGTTTCTCTGTTGTAACTCTGGCTGTCCCGGAACTCACTCTGTAGACCAGGCTGGCCTCACACTCACAGAGATCCACCTGCCTTTGCCTCCTGAGTGCAGGGACTAAAAGCATACACTGCCACCATCACCACCCGGCCCCCCTGAGGCTCTATAGCCAGTAAACAATTGCCAGGGAAAGGAGACTTTCAACCCAACTGCCTTCAAGTTACATCGAGCTGATCGGCCCCGCCCATGCTAGGGTGGCTTTTAACTGATGGCTTGCCTCTATGTTACCCACTCTCCTAAGTAATCCCTCACACACATTCCTCTGGGGAGCCCCCAAAACTCGCTGAGCCATGAAGCCAGTCTTGGGTAGAACTGTTTTCTTTGGTCTGTCATCGGTGCCGTATCTGTGATGAAAAGACACCAACTCATGACGCCCACGCATGTCTCCAACAACGCTAGAGCCTCACGTGCTGAGTGCCTGGAAAGAACTGGAAACTCGAGGCACTGAGGCCCAGCCAAAGGAAGTCGGTGTGCCTTTGGTTAGAAATAAGTTCTGGGTTGCAAAGAAAGCAACGACCACCACTCCAGTTAAAGTGAACAAAGCAAAACTTGACTCTTGATCAAGAGGGTGTGCTAGAGATCAGGGTAGATACTCTGGAGAGATGCCCAGTGGTTAAGAGCATTGACTGGCCTTCCAGGGGACCTGGGTTCAATTCCCAGCACCTGCATGGGTGGCTCCCCCTACCGCCCTCTTAAAACTTACTTCTCTGGCTGGAGAGTTACCAGGACCATCTGCATCTCCAACTCCAGTTCCACGGGATACAGGGATGCAATGCCCTCTTCTGGCCTCCGCAGGCACCAGACATGTATCTGGTACACAGACATTTATGAGGACAAAAGATTCATACACATAAAATAAAAGGTAAATAAATCTTAAAAGAACAAACCCATACACATAAAATAAAAGTAAACATTTTTATAAAAATTAAATTATTTTCTGTAATAGTTTAGGGAAGAAAATCCTGAATATATACATCCAGGGGTGCTCATCTTTATGTTGCTGTTCTTTTTTTTTTTTTTTTTTGATTCAGTCAATGCAAAAATACTTTGTAAATGCAGGTTTTTGCTAGCTTAGTCTGTTATGTATGAATAACCAGGTTGAAACATCTAACTGGAAACTGGGCCCTGAGTTATGCTACATGCCTTTATTTCCAGCACTCCAGAGGCAAAGGCAGGTCTGATCTCTGAGTCTACATAGTGAGTTCCAAGCCAGCCAGGACTATCCAGTGAGACCCTGTTTCAAAAGTGACACGGAATAACTAACCGGAGGCGAGGCTGTCTCTGCAGTGGTGAGTGAGTGCTAGTCTAGCACGCTCCAAGTCCTAGGTTCAGTCCTCATAAACCAAGCGACGGTCCCTGCCTGTAAGCCAGCACTTGGGAGGTGGAGGCAGGAGGATCAAAAGTTCAAGGTCATCCTCCACCATGTAGATAGTTGGAAGCCAGCCTGGGCTGAGCGAGGCCCGGTTTTAACAACAACAAATTGGGACTAACTAACTCCCCTGACCACTGCAGAAGCTCACTGCTTTGTAGCTATTCCATTCCTGATAAGAGGCCAACTCGAGAAGTTAGCGTTTTACATTTTTTTACTGGGTCATTTCTGAATTTCTCATCTTTACGTGTATAAGAAAATTCATTGTGAATATTACTTTAATTTCATCTTTTTCCCATTTGCATTCATGTCACCTTCTGGAGGACATCCACCCTAAAACCTTCACGAAGAAGCAAGCAGCTTAAGGAACCCTGAGAAGGGAACCCTGAAAAGCTTCTGGCTGTGATGGTCTTTGCTGAACTCACATTCCTCATAAGAACTTCCAGGCTGATGAATGGTCAGGAGTTACAGGCCGCCACGCGGTGGTGATGCACGGCTTTCATCCCAGCACTCGGGAGGCAGAGGCAGGTGGATCTCTGTGAGTTCGAGGCCAGCAGCCTGGTCTACAGAGTGAGTTCCAGGACAGCCAGAGTTACAACAGAGAAACTCTGTCTCAGAAAAGAGAGAGAGAGAAAGAGACAGAGAGCTAGCTACAGGCCGTCATGAGCAACCCCGCACGGGTGCAGGGAGTGGACAGAAATTAACCTCAGATCCTCTGTAAGAGCAACAGTGCCCCCGACCACTGACCGCTCTCTCCAGCCCCTGCAAAGAATGATTTAAGAAACCAAGAGCACAATGAGTGGGAAGCGGTTTTGGCAATGCTCGCACCTGTGTGGCATCTCAGACCTTCACCCTGAACACAACATGTACATTGTGTACCTTGCATGCCAGGGCTGGAGAGATGGCTTTGCCATTGGGAGCACTGACTGCTCTTCCAGATGACCTGGGTTCAATTCCCAGCACCCACATGGTGGCTCACAGCTGTCTGTAACTCCCGTTCTAGGGGATCCGACACCCTCACACAGACACACATGCAGGCAAAGCACATGAGAGAAAAATAAATCAGTACACCTTGCATGCCTGTTGTATGAGATGTCCTTTGAGCCAGACAGATGGCACCTTCAGGCGGTCCAGCTGAGCCTGCTTGCACGAGGTCATCACAGCTGGGCTTGTGGACTGTTGCCCTTCCTGAAAGGAAGGGGTGTGTGTGGTGGGTCACGGCACCCACCCGAGTACAGAGCCACTCCTCCCAGCCAGTTGTGTGCAATTCTGCCCTAATTGCAAGTGGACTGTGGGAGGGGCTAGGTATATAGATGGGGAAGGACTCAGGGAAGTGACTCTGTCTCCACAGCCATGGGGAAGACGTCATCCACGGTGACGCAGATCGTCCAGCACGACTGCTTTAGATCTCCCAACCCCTAACTCCTCGCCACGCTCCGTAAGTGACTCTGAGAAGTGCATTGGTTGTCCCGGGTGAACTTTGGAGAAACTGAATTGGGGGTTGTCATTGGGACCTTATAAGAGGGGTTAGCCTAGTTCCCCACCAGGGTGACGATCATCTCCCCAAATGTTGACGATGCATGCTGCCCGAAACACCTCAGCTCAGACCTAGATCACCAATGAATTACAGTGTTTCTGTTGCGCGCACAAATCTTTCTTCTCTAGTGGAAACATAACGGCTTACGTTCAGACAACAAAGACTTTTCCTGCTAGTGTTGTTCGGCTCACAGGTATCAAATTGGTGCATGTTTTTATTATATTAATACTGTGTTTGAATGCTTGGTTTAGGGCTAGAGAGCGGGCTCAACCAGTAAAGGCGAGGCTCATAACCAAAAATATATGAATGCGTAGTTTGATTTTGAACCTTTGGTTTTGGTGTATGGGGAGGGGGACACCTGTGTGGCCCGGCCCCCACATGGAAGTCAGAGAACAATTGTCAGGGGTCGTCTCCCTCTACCATGTGGATCCCAGGGGTCAAATTCAGATTGTTGGATTTGGCAAAAAAGAGCATCTACCTGCTGGGCGATTTTACCAGCTCAGGAAATGTTTGATGTTAAATGCTTTTAATTCTAGTACTTGGGAGGCAGGAAGATCTCTGTGAGTTCAAAGCCAGGCAGGGCTACATAGTGAGACCCCATCTCAAGAAAATAAACTCGTGTATGATTTATTATCAATTGCCTCAGTTACTTTTCCACGGCCGTAACAAAACACCAAGACGGAGGCACCTTATAAAAGAGATTTAATTTGGGGCTCACGGTTCCAGAGGGCTAGAGTCCATGGCCATCACTGCGGGGAGCGTGGCGGCAGGCAGGCAGGCATGGTGGGAGCAGTAGCTGAGAGCTTACATCCGACCCACAGGCACAAGGCAGAGAAAGGAAGAACTAACTGGAATGGCCTGGGTGTTTGACAACTCTAAGCCCACCCCCAGTGGCACACCTCCTCCTACAAAGCCACACCTCCTAGTCCTTCCCAAACGGTTCCACCAACCACCTGTCACTCAAGTTCCAAGACATCCACTGCCATCTTCCGGCCTCTACAAGGACCTGCGTGTGCAAACACATGCATGCATGTGCGGGTGCACACAAACGCACACCTTTAAAATAATAAATCGATCAATAAAAATTAATTTAAAAAAGTGTTGAGAAACCAGATCAACCCCCACAACTTGTAGGCCTATTTTATATTCACGTATACATGGGTTTGCATAAAATTTCCCTGGGTACAAGGGGGCTAAAGTGCAAAAAGTTGGCTGGGCGATGGTGGCACATGCCTTTAATCCCAGCACTCAGGAAGCAGAAACAGGCGGATCTCTGTGAGTTTTGAGACCAGTCTGGTCTACAGAGTGAGTTCCAGGACAGCCAGAGAAACCCTGTCTTGAAAAACTTAAATAAATAAATAAATAAACAAACAAACATGGAAAAAGTTAAGAAGCTATTTTAATTATCCACAGATTTTTTTTTAAAGATATTTATTTATCTTGCTTTTCTGAGACAGGGTCTCACTGAGTAGCCCTGGCTGGCCTGAAGCTTTGCTACATAGACCAAGCTGAACTAGAACTCAGAGATATGCCTGCCTCTGTCTCCCAAGTATGGGAGTTAAAGGTATGAGCCAACACACCCAACAGACTTATTAATTTGTATTTACTTATTTGCCTATGCGTGTGAGAGTGTGGCATGTGTGTATGTGGCTCGTGCACGTGTGTGTCTGTGTCCAGATGGGCACACAGAGGTCAGAGGAGGACAAGAGAAGTCCTCCTCCAGCTCTCCTCATCTGTTCCTTGAGGCGGGGTCTCTCCCAGACCTAAGTACCTTTCCTTTTCCCGTTCCTCCCATTTAATTACTTTATGTGCTATGTGCGTGCCACATGTCGACACAGTGTGTGTACAGTAGATGCCAGAACACAGCTGGCAGACTCTGTTCTCTTCTTCCTGTGTGGGTCAGATTGACTCGGGTCAACCGGCTTGGTGGTAGCCACTGCCGCTCCCTGAGCCCGTGCGTGCGTCTCATGTTTTCTTGGTGAAGCTGGAAGCTGATAAAGCCCAGGGATCTTCCTGTCTCTGTCCTCCTTGGAACTAGGGTTACCGGTGTGTGCCAGGTGCCTGGTTTGTTTTATGGGTGCTGAGATCTAAGCTCAGGTCCTCATGATTCTGCAGCAAGTGCTTTTAACCACTGAGCCATTTCTCCACTATCCAAATTACTAGTGATAGCTATTGCAGTATAAATATTAAGTGTAAACTGTTGCTATACTGGAGCTAAGGGTGTAGGCCAGTAGTACAGCACTTGCTTTGGTTCGGTCCCCAGGAGAGAAAGAGAGAGAGGAGAGAGAGAGAAGTTATGCTGTGTATGGAAAGATAATGCGTAAAAATCTACATGTTCAGTACAGATGATAGAAATAATTTTGGTTTTTTTGTTTTGTTTTGTTTGTTTGTTTTTGTCTTGTATTTGAGACACGGTCTTACTCTAAATCCCAGGCTGATCTGTAGCTCGGTATGTAGCCCAGCAGGCTTGCCAGGTTCCTCCTGTCTCTGTCTCCCAAGAACTGAGATTAAGGACAGGCATGAGCCACCAAGCTTGACCCAAGTGAGTTGGATCAGAAACAAGGAGCCCATGGATTAAAAGCAGCCAACTGCATAGAGCCAGCCTATTCTTTGTCTTGGTCACCTTGGTCACCCATAGAAGGGCAGTAGTCTCCCCTGCTGCTGCCACCTGTGTCCTACACCTGCCTGGTTCACTCTGGTTCCCTTCCCTCCCCTCCCCTCCCCTTCCCTCCCTTCCCTTCTTTCCCTTCCCTTCCCTTTTTTCTTTTTGAGGTTTATTTAATTGTTATTTTATGTTACTTGGTATTTTGCCTGCATATGTAAATAGGCACCATGTGCATGCAGTGCTCAGGGAAGCCAGAAGAGGGCGATCAATCGCTGAACAAGCTCTCTAGCCCCCACCCCCTCTTCCCCTGCCAGCAACCCTCTCCCCTCCTTTGGAGACAAGGTTTCACTGTGTATCCATTTCTGGTCTGGAACTCACTTTGTAGAGCAGGCTGGCCTCAAACTCATAGAGATCTGCCCTCCAGGGATTAAAAGTGTTGTTGGCCCCATGCTTCTTGTCAGTCTTTCACACCCAAAGTAACAATTCCGGTTCAGGGCACTGGGGCTCTGACCCCGCCCTATCACTACATCCGGTTCTGCTGATGCTAGAAACTAGAAGCTTCTAGCAACCTGGATTTGATCTTAAAGTCCCAGATTCTGCACTGCCTTCCTTGCAAACCCATTCAGCCCACGATAGCTGTTTCTGGGGCATCTGCTGGTCTGACCTTAGACTCTTGTCTGTTAACGTCTTGTTTAACAAACAGGTTAGCAGGTTCTCTGCTAGTTCAGTGTGCCCTTCCTGGCTCCTGGTCTCTGACCAATCACCTTCATAAACTGGGACTTGGCCCTTAGGGACAGCCAGTGTCCTTCAGGCCGCAGATTTCAGGGAAACTGATCAGCCCCAGAGGTACTAGATTAAATCAAAGTAAAGACTCCATTTATCAACCCTTCCTTGCATCGACCCTACTTGAAGCATGCTGCTTTTTGTTAGGGCCAAGCACCACCTTGGCCCAGCCCTCACGTGACCCTCAACAGCCGTGGACTCCTACACTCCTGGGCTGGTTCTCTTTTCTTTTCGTTTTTCTCCTTTGTTGTTGTTGTTTATTTGTTTTGTTTGTTTGTTTGTTGAGACAGGATTTCCCTGTGTATCCTGGCTGTCCTGGAACTCCTCTGTAGACCAGGCTGGCCTCAGAGAGCCACCTGCCTCTGCCTCCCAGTACTGAGCATGTACTCATGTTGTGTGCTACCACACTCAACTGTATTCCTGGGCTTTCAACCTATCCTGATGGTCAAGAAGTGTCCATTAAGCCTGGAAGTGCTGACACACGCCTTGGAAATCCCAGCACTTGGGAAGTAGAGGCAGGTGGATCTCTGTGAATTGGAGGCCAGCCTGGTCTACAGAGTGAATTGTCATCTGTCTGGAATATAGGTTCTGCCATTGCCCTAAAGCCCCCACCATAGCTCCTCTGGGCACTGTTACTTTCATGCTGTGCAGGAGGAGGTAAGGTTTCTGCTGGACAACTATGGTGGAGAAGCCAATTCCATGGTAGGGATGCTAAGTCTGAAATCAGACTGTGGGGGCAGGGCAGCCTGCCTGGAGGGAAATTCCTGGGAAAGAACCAGCTCTGGTGTGGTGGTGAATGCCTTTAACCCCAGCAGAGACAGATCCATCCTTATGACTCCGCCATCTATAGACTTTGACTGGTCTGAACAGTTGGTTCCGTGTCAGCCAGACCTACACAGTGAAACCCTGTCCTAAAAGAAGAACAGATCCTACAATCAAGGTTTCCCTCTCTCTTGGAAACCTTGGTTCTGTTGTGGGGTTTGTTGTTGTTTTAGGTTTACTTATTTCATGTGTACGAGTGATTCCCCTGCATGTATGTGTGTTTACTACCTGCATGCCTGGCGCCCTCAGAGGTCAGAAGAGGACACTGAATCCCCTGGAGCTGGAGTAACAGATGGCCCTGAGCCATCACATGGCAAACCTGGATCCTCTGCAAGAGCAACAGGTCTTCTTAACTGTTGAGCTATCTCACCAACCTCTGTTGCTCTTTTAAGATTTATTTTATTTTTATTTATGTGTGTGAATGCTCACGTGTGTACAAGTACCCATAGTAACCAGAAGAGGGTGTCAGAAGAGATGCCAGGAGATCCTCTGGACCCAGGGTTTTAGGTGGCTGTGAGCCACTGGACCTGGGAGCTGGGAGCTGAAACCAAGGGCTGCAAGAGCTTTTGACTGCCGAGTCATCCCTCCAGCCAGCCCCTGCTTCTGTTCCTAAGGCCTCCCTGAATGACTAAACAAGGGTCATCCTGACTGTTGAGGATAATCTGCTTTAAACACAGCTGACCGTGGGTGTCAGTCACATCTGCAGAACCTTCATTTAACACCTAGACTCGGTTTGACTAAATAAGGAAGTACTTAGGTGAGGCATAGCCAAGTTGACATCTAGAGAGAACCATCAGAAAAAGCACCGCCCACCGGGCTGGACAGGTGGCCAGAGCTGCCTTGCGTCCTCTGACAGAGCCGTGGAATAAAGCTGTGCTGTCTTCGTAATGTGTAGGTGGAGGCAAGCTTTCTCTTCTTTATCAGCACACTCTGCCATATGGAGAGAGTGAAAGGCACATCGCTTGGCGGTCCTTTGCCTAAAACGGTCTGCTCTCCAGACAGATCTTGCAGATTCTGCTCATATTTAGCTTAGGGACTTTGAAAGCTCAGACCAAGGATGCTGGGTTCCAGGTGGCTAGATCAGATTGACGGGTAAGAGCGGAGAGCCCCGCCCCTACATGCTCCCTCGGGGCCCATTGTTGTGCCTGAGGCGGTCTTCCCTCAGGGTGCACTCTTCCCAGAGGACAGCTAGTTTTTCAGGCAACTAGACTGGGCCACTCAGGAAGCTGAGGCTGGAGGGCCCTCTGAGCTCAGGAATTTTGAAATCAGCCTGGGTAGCAAGACTCCATCTCAAAAAGCAAAAAACAAAACAAACAAAAAAAGTTTATTCCTCTATGTAGACCAGACTGTATTTGAACTCCTGCGCCTGCCTCCCAAGTACCGGGATTAAAGGTGTGCTTCCATGCCTGGCCCGGTCTTACCCCCTTTTTATTTATTTTTTAATTTTTTGCTGTTTTTCTTTTTGAATCAGTGTCTCACCAAGTAGCCCTGACTGCTCTAGAACCCTGTGGACCAGGCTGGCCTCTGACCTGGAGATCCGCACGCCTCTGTCTCCCGAGTGCTGGGATTAAAGGTGTGCCGCCACCACCTTAGTCTTGCTGTTTTAAAGATACTTTTCACCTACATGGCAGCTCACAACTGCAACTCCAGCTCAGAGTGATTTGATATCCTCACACAGACATACGTGCAAAACACCACCAGTGCACACAATATTAAAAAGAAACAAAACAAAAAAAGACCTGCCTAGCACACACAGGGTCCTAGTGTAAACCCCAGCACTTCGTAAACCCGACGTGATGGTGCGTACCTGGAATCCCCCTGGGAAAGCGGAGGCAGGAGGATTAGACGTTCAAGGTCATCTTCAGCTGCAAAGTAATTTCACCAGCCTGGGCCACTCAGGAAGCTGAGGCTGGAGGGCCCTCTGAGCTCAGGAATTTTGAGATCAGACTGGGTAGCAAGACTCCATCTCAAAAAACAAAAAACAAAACAAAAAAAAAAAAGTTTATTCCTGAAATAAAACACACAATGTTTGAAAAAAATGAAAAAAAAAAAAAAAAAAGGATGGAACACTCATACTCTTTAAACTATCTATTGTTTATTTGCTCATTTAGAGTCAGGATCTTGTTATAGAATGCAGACTGGCTGCAAGCTCTTAACACTCCGGCTACCACTGTACAGCTAGGAATACAGGCCTGAGCTACCGCGCAGCCTGGCCAGATTCCTGACCTCCAGGAAGCCGGTGATGACTGAATGAATGGGGGAAGGTGTTTCTCAATCTAGGAGCAGACACCTCTGCCCTGAAGGTTTGGATACACTGCCTCAAACAAGGGCCTGGGAAAACTGCACTTCTGCATATTGGCCGCTGCTGTTGAACTGGAAAGACTGGACTAACCTGGAGAAAGCCTGAAGATGTCCCCCAGGGGGTGTCACAGTTTACAAGAGTGGGCTGGACTCTTTCATCAGCCCCTCGGAAGACAGCAGGACATTGCCCACGCCTAACAGCACTGTCAGCCCCTCAAAGGGCTCAAAAGTCACCCTAAAATTCATTTTAGGTAGTGGTTGATGCCTTTAGTCCCAGCACTCAGGAAGCAGAGGCAGGTGGATCTCTGTGAGTTCGAGGCTAGCCTGGTCTACAGAATAAGTTCCAGGACAGCCAGGGTTCCAACAGAGAAACACTGTCTCCAAAATCACAAACAAAAAAAATTTATTTTAAACTCCCATTGCCTCAGATCCAAAACAATATGAGTATAAATACCACACCCCAGGCCCACATGGTCAGTAATCCCCAGCACTGGAGACATGTGAACTTGGGGTTCAAACAAAATTACTCAATAAACATTCCAAATCCAACCCAGAGTCCTTCTGTGAGAGAGCTTAGGCGCTCTTCTGAGTTGGGCATTGGTGGTGCACGTCTTTAACCCCAGCACCAAGAAGGCAAGAAGGCAGATGGAGCTCTGAGTTCGAGGCCAGCCTGGTCTACATAGTAAGTTCCAGGCTAGCCTTGGCTACATAATAAGAACCTGCCTCAAAAATACAAATAAATAGGTAGATAGGTAGGTAGGTAAAATAGAAAAACCCAGCCTTTCTGATCAAATGTGCTTGAGTGTCTCCAGTCATTGTCTTCAGTAGAAGAGCTGCAGGCAGGGACAGATTGAGGACCAGCCACATTCCTGTCAGCCTGTGTTTTGCAGCAAAACCTCTGTTAGATGGAGCCTTGCTTAGCAAAGTGGTCTGCTCAGTACCAGGGCTGCCGGCGATGTGAAGGATTCCACTCATTCATTTCTGGCCAGTGCTCTAACCAGGAGATTTTATCTGGGCCAACAGGCTCAGGCAGGTTTGGATGTAGGCCTTGTGATCTTATCTCCGGGACCCTAGGCTAGTTTTCTAAACTTCAAGAATCTGGGCAGTATTATTTTTGTGTGTGTGGTATGTGCCTGGTATGGTATGTGTTGGGGGTATATGTGGTATATGGTATGTGTGGTTTCTTTCTTTGTTTGTTTGTTTTGTTGGCTTTTTTTGAGACAGGGTTTCTCTGTCCTGGAACTCACTCTGGAGACCAGGCTGGCCTCGAACTCAGAGAAATCCACCTCTGCCTCCTGAGGGTTGGGATTAAAGGTGTGTGCCACCACAGCCCGGCATGGCATATGTGTTTTACATTAGGTCCATCCTGGCCATGCCTGGTCTTTAGGGCAATTTACTTTGTGTGCACTTGCATGTGCATCAATATACGTAGGAGGATGGTAAAGTGTGAGTACATGATATGTGTGTATGAAATCCGTGTTCTGTGTGGTGTGTGTGTGGGGTGAATGAAGGGAAAAGCAGCAGGAGTGTGGCATGTAGGTAGTCTCTGTGTGTGTGTGTGTGTGTGTGTGTGTGGTGGGGTATATATATGTGGGAATGTGATGTTTCTAGTGTGTGGAGTGTTGGTGTGTAAGTGCTGTGTCTATGAGAAGTGTGTGTATGTGGTATGTATGTGGTTTTGGAGTATGTGGGGTGTGTGTTGGTAGGTGTGGTGTTGTATGTTGCCTGTTAGTTGGTATATGTATGAGATATGATATATGTGTGGTGTGTCTCTGTGTGTGTGTGTGTGTGTGTGTGTGTGTGTGTGAGGTGTGTGGAGGAGTGTCAGTGTGTGTGTGTGTGTGTGTGTGTGTGTGTGTGTGTGGGAGTGTGTGTGTGTGTGTGTGTGTGTGTGTGTGTGTGTGTGTGTGGAGGAGACATGTGGGAGTGTCAGGGGATATGTGACTGGTGTGGTGTGTGTATGTGTAGTGTATATATAGAGAGAGTGTATCAGGGTGTGTACCTGGTATAATATGTGCATGGTGTGTGGTGTGTGGTTTGTCATGTGCAGGTTACTGACCTGCCTTCGCCCACAATACAGTTCCACGAACTATCCACAGAAGAAAACGGACCGTTGAAGGAAAATTAAGAAAGATTAAGAAAAATGAACTCAGTAGTTCACTTTTCTATGGGACTCAGAATGTTACGCTTTTAGCATTTTTAAGACACGCATAGGACACGGCTTATGTATGATAAGAAATTTCTTTTAATAATAAAAATAAAAAAATTAGAACTTAGAAAAATTAAGAATCAGAGAAAGCAAAATTACAAGGAGCACATTGGGGAAAAAATTACAAGGCTTCCCTCTTTCACACAGATTTTCCTCTAACTAAAATAGCAAACACTTCAGGCTGCTTATCTGCAGATGTCAAGCATACATCAGAAAAGGAACCGGTGCAAGAGTGTTCATCCCCTCCCAGCTGCAGGCCTCCGATCTTCAAGGTCAATTTTAGTGAGTAGTCTTAACACAATAGTTTAACTAACGAATAGCATCAGTGGAGTGGAGCCAGCCAGAGCCTGAAGGACAAGCTGTGTGTGCTGTAGAGGGCAGAGCCAGAGAAGTGACCCAAGCCTCTGGGAGGAGCCCAGAAGATTGTGAGTGAATTCCAGATAATGGGACATTGATAATGTTTTTCTGCTGACTAAAGACACTGTGAAAGCTTGATAGATACTTGGTTTCATTTGGTCCTGTGCACTAGCAACTCTCACGATTGTTCCTCTTAAACAGTTTTGCTGATGTAGTGTTAAATTGTGTTGTAGAGATGAAGCAATTTTTTTTTGGATTGACTTTTACAGAAAAGGGGAATTGTTGTAGAAGTTTATCTTTAATTGTGTTTAAAACATTGTTTTGTGCACTGTTGGGTGAGGGTATGCCTAGGTTTTAGCATTTTGTACTGTCTGCAAGTTTGGATTTATGTGGGTATTTGCTAATGATCTGCATATGGTATCAATAGAACACCTGAGGGGTTCTGGACCAATAAAAACTTCTGATCTCAAACGATTAGTATTCCACTGCCCAGTAAGGCACTGGCCAAGATGGTGGTTTCCTCTGCTGAGATCTGGTAGGGTTTGCTCCTATGAAAATGCCTCTGGGTCTCTCTTGGTGAGCCCACCCAACAGCGGACTGCTACATGTGTGTCTGTATATAGTGTGTTCCTGGTGTGGTATGTGCATTGTGTGTGTGAGTGTGGTGTGCGGTTTGGGTGTAATGCCTGTGTGTCTGTGTAGTGTGTGCCTGGTGTGTGTGTGCTGTGATGTGGACTGCTGAGGAATGCACACAGCAGGAGGAAGCAGATCCTTTGCTTGCAGTCTCAGTCATGGACACACCAGCCAGGCAAAGGATGTCCCTGTGCCCCCTCCCAGCCCCCCAGCTTCCTATTTGTTTTAGGAAAGGAAGAGAATCCTGTGTCCCAGCACCGGCTGGCACATGCAGGGCCCGTTTCCTTCCTCACATTCCCTCCCCTAAAACAGAACATTTGTTTCATGATCGACTAACGTATTCGCTTTCGGTAATGCTAATAAACGTTTAATAAAATTCTGATTTCCTGAGATGTTAGCTTTACAGCTTTCTGGCTGAGAAAGTGACATTTGGGCCGGTAATGAAATGGCCAAAATTGCTCGAGGTGGCTTTAGTTAAGCAGGAAATAAAAATAGTCTGTTCCCCTATTGCTTCCTGTGAATGTGTGAATGATCCATTAGAAAGACCAAATGGGGTTTTCAAAATGTATGCTTACTTCATGCTCTATTAGCCGGTTCCGGCCAGAATCAAGGAAGGCCACAAAGGGCTGCTCAACTGATGGAAACCTAGTCAAAGGAAAACGTGTGGGATGTGGTGGCATATACCTGCCATGCCTGCATCAGGACACAGAGGCAGGGCGATCAGGAGTTCAAAGTCCTCCTGGGCAACATCAAAAGTTTGAGGCCAGTCTGGGTCTATCTGAAAAAAATTGCAAGAACTGGGCATAGAGACTGGGCAGTGGTGGTGTACACCTTTAATTCCAGCACCGGGAGGCAGAGGAAGGTGGCTACAGAGTGAGTTCTAGGATAGTCATGGCTACACAGAGAGAACCTGTCTCAAAATAAAATAAAAATAAAATAACTGGGCATGGTAGTACATGACTTTAATCCCAGCACTTGAGAGGCAGAAGTAGGCAGATCTCAGCGGGACTGAGACCAGCCTAGTCTACACAGTGAGTTCCAGGATATTCGGAGCCACATAGTGAGACCCTGTCTCCAAAAAAGAAAAAAGAACTCAGGGCTGGGGAGATGGCTTACTCGGTAATGTGCTCTCCACATTAAGAACCCGAGCTCAATTCCCAGCACCAACACCAAAAGTTGAGTTCAGACAGTGCTGAGGAGGCAGAGACAAGGGCCCCAGGGCACCCCAGGCAGCCAGTCTAGTCAAAATACCAAGGTCCAGGTTCAGTAGGAGACTCCATTTCTAAAAATAAGATGGAGCCAGGTGTGCTGGCACACTCCTTTAATCCTAGCACTTGGGAGGCAGAGGCAGTCCTCTCTGGGAATTTGAGGCCAGCCTGGTCTACATTGCTAGTCTGTGAGACTGTCTTTTGTTTGTCTGTTTGTCTGGGACTGAGATCTGCCTACCTCTGCCTGCAGACTCCTGATATTAAAGGCATGCGCCACCAAGCCCAGCTGACCCTGTCTTTAAACAATTAATTAACAGATAAGTAGTTAAGATGGAGAGATGGAGGAAGACATCTGACATGGGCCTCTGACCTCTACACACATATGTTCACACACATGCACATACACATGTTCATGTCTTATGCACATATTATCACATACAACACACATACATGCATATATATACACATGCATGCACATACATACACACATTAAACATTCTCCTGGAGCAGGGTAGTAGCAGCACAATCCCAGCACTCCAGGCAGAGGCCAGCCGATCTTTGTGAATTCAAGGCCACTCTGGTATACATGGTGAGTTCCAGGACAGGCAGAGTTACAACAGAGTACTCCTATCTCAAACAAAACAAAACAAAACCACACACACACACGCACACCAGGGATTACAGGCCTGTGCCCCCATGCCTGCCCTCTTTTTAATTGCAGGTTCTAGTGTTAGAAGAGCCTCAAGCTTGTAAGGCAGGCACTTCACTAACTGATAATAGTCTGACTCTGTGATTGCATTACCCAGGAGGAGGTGAAGCTTTCAGCGGGGAGAGATGACTCAGCAGGTAAGGCACTGGCAGGCCGATGTCTCGGCTTTGATCCCCGGGACCTGCATGGTGGAAGGACTCTTGCAAGTCATTTTCTGACTTTCACATGTATATTGTGGCACAAGTGTGCTCACACACAGACAATAAATGTAAGAAAGCTTGGTTTAGCCTGATGTGGGGTCTCGCACCTTTTAGCACTCCGGGAGGCAGAGACAGGTGGAGTTCTAGCTAGGTGGAGTTAGAGGCTAACTTAGTCCAGAGAGTGAGCTGTTGTTGTTGTGTTTTTTGTTTGTTTGTTTGTTTTTGTTTGTTTGTTTTAGAAAAGTTCTCATCATGTAGTCCTGACTGTCCTGGAACTCTATGTAGACCAGGCTGGCCTTGAACTCATGAAGATCTACCAGCTTCTGCCTCAAGAAACCACAACTGTGACATAGTGAGTTCTAGCCCAACTAGGGCTAGAAAGTGAGACCTTGTCTCAAAAAAAAAAAAAAGGTTGGGCCAGGCATGGTGGCACACACCTTTAGTTCCAGCCCTTGGGAGGCAGAGGCAGGCAGATCTCTGCATCTGAGGCCAGCCTGGTCTCCAGAGTGAGTTCCAGGACAGAGTTACAACAGAGAAATCCTGTCTTGAAACAAACAAATATATATGTGTGTGTGTGTGTATATATATATACACATATATATTATATAAATATATATAATATAATAATATAATGTGAATATATTTATACATTCATATATATATTTTAAAGATATTTGTGTGATACTGGGGCTTCACACAGATTAGATGGCAAGCCTTCTACCACTGGGCTATATCCTCAGAAAATAAAAAGAGGACTTTTTTATTTATAAGCTACAGTCTTTTACCCTCAATTTAGGGAAAGAGAAAGGAAAGATAGAAATTTTCACCACTTTTACAAGTAGTCTTGATATAGAATGAGAGAAAGGTAGAAATCTTCAAAGCCTCTTTTTACGCTGTCCTAAGCTTGAAGAGGACTAGTGAGTCAGACTAGCTTCTCAGCTCATGATCTGTAAACTCAATCTCTCCAACCTTTGTTCTTTTAAGAAATGACACACTAACTATAGCAACCCAATCAACAAACCACTAACCAACACCCACACCTATTTTTGGGGGCTTCAGACCTTCTTATACCCTAAGCCAAAAGTTCCCATCAACCCATTCGGCACACAATCCCAAAAACAAGCTGCAGGTGCCAGAACGACTGCACCTAACCAAATCATAGTCACCTGCATCAAGCATTCCAAATCCAACTCGAAAACAACTATACCACAGCTGGGGTGGGAACTCAAACCTAATCCAAAAGCCATTTTGTGTTTCTTTAAAAGAAACCCAAATAACAAAACTTCTTCCAAGTGTTCCACTACAGGGCTTTAAACAGTAACAGAGATGAAGCCTGTGAAGTGCAGGCAGGAGAATCAAAGCTTCAAACTCAGTCCTGGCTTCATATCAATTTTAAGGCCAGTCTGGGCTACATGAATCCCTGTCTCCAAACAAACGAACAAAACCAAGCCACGGGAAGGAAGAGTTGTTAGATCCTAAAATATTTTTTGTTTACTATTTTGTGTGTGTGGATATTTTGCCTGCATGTATATTTGCACAGCACGTGTGTGCCCGATTCCTTCAGAGGCCTGAAGACACAATATCAGTTCTAAGTCACATGCTGGGAATTGAACCTGGGTCCTCTGGATGAGCATTCAGTACTCTTTAAACATTGAGTCATCTCTCCAGCCTCTCCTTCCCTTTTCTTTCTGTCTATCTATCTGTCTGTCTGTCTGTCTGTCTATCTATCTCTCTATCTCTCTCTCTATCATTTATCTAGATAGAGTCTCTCACCCAACCTGGGATTTGGCCCAGCGAGCTGGGTAATGAGTTTTAGAAGTCCTCCGCCTCCCTGTTGCGGGGAAGGCAAGGACCGCCGCACCTGGCTTTTTATGTGGATATTGGAGATTTCTCTCCGGTCCTCACGCTTGCACGGGAAGCACGTTACCAACCACGGTGGTCTGAACGAGCAATGTCCCTCATAAGCTCAGGTATTTCAAAGTTGGTCCCCAGTTAGTGGCTCTGTTTGGGGGAGGCCATGGAAACCTTTAAGGGCTTCAGCCTTGCTGGAGGAAGTACGTCACTGGGGGGTGGGCTTTGAGAGTTTATAGCCTTGTCCCGTTTCTAGCTTCTCTCAGCTTCCTATGTGTGGTTGGAATTCGTTCTCTCAGCTTTCGGTCCCAGTCAGTCGTTTGCTGTCACACCTCACCCACCCTTACAGACTCTCCCGATGGAAACGTTAGCCAGAAAGTAAACTTTCTTCCTCAAGTTGCTTCTGGTCCTGCTGTTTATCACAGCAACAGAAAGTAACTAAGACACCAATTAAGCATCGCAAAGCCCATTTATTTTTGTAATTAATTTTCATTTACATATAATTAATAAACTACAAAATTTATTTACGTATACATTTGCAGTGCTGGGATTGAAGGGGGGCCTTGTGCATGTTTGGGTAGCAGGCTACCACCAAGCCACACCCCCAACTCCAAATTCACCTTTTTAAGTAGGCATAGAATTCAGTGAGTATTTAGTATTTTTATGAGGCCATGTGTGAACGCTGTTTAACTAAGGAAGACTCTTATCACCACAAAAGGCAACCTGGGAGTCACTACCCATCAGTCTCCCCAACCCTTCCTTGCCTCTGTTTTTTTTATTTATTTATTTATTTATTTATTTATTTATTTATTTATTTATTTATTTATTATGTGTATGGTGTTTGGCCTGCATGCCCATCGGTGCACCACTTGAGTGCCTGGTGCCCTTGGAGGCCAGAAGAGGGCATCAGATCCCCAGGAACTGGAGTCACAGATACCTGTGAACCACTATGTGTGTGCTGGGACCCAAATCACAGTATTATGGAAAAGCAGCAAATGCTATTACCCTCTGAGCCATCTTTATAAGTTGTTGTTGTTCTTCTTCTTCTTCAGATTTATTTTTATTTATCTTTTTGTGTTTTGAGACAAGGTCTCTCTATGTAGCCCTGACTGTTCTGGAACTCACTATGTAGACCAGAGACCAAGCTAGCCTCAAAGTCACAGAGATCCTCCTGCCTCTGCTTTCCTGAGTGCTGGGATCAAAGACATGCACCACCATGCCCAATTTAAGATTTATTTTAAGCCGAGCTGTGGTGATGCACACCTTTAATCCTAGCACTCGGGAGGCAGAGGCAGGTGGATCTCTGTGAATTCGAGGCCAGCCTGGTCTACAGAGTGAGATACAGGACAGCCAGAGTTACAACAGAGACACCCTGTCTTGAAAAAACAAACAAACAAAAAGATTAATTTTAAATATGTGTATATGTGTGCACATAGGTGTGCAGGTATGTGCAGGTATTGGTACTAGAGTTCTATGTAGTGGTGAGCCACTTATATGTGACTCAAAATAAGGGTTCTGGACACAGAACTCAGGTCATCTGCAAGAGCATTTAAGTAACCAGGGAGCCATCTCTTCAACCCTTAGGTTGTTTGGTTTGTTGGTTTGTTTGTTGTTTTTTGCTTTTCAAGACAGGGAGACAGAGTTTCTCTGTATAGCCCTGGTCTTTTTGGGACTTGCTCTGTGGACCAGAGTGGCCACCAACCCAGAGAATTTTTACTTCTTAACTGAAAGAAACATAGTTCTCGGAGAGCTGAGAAATCAAGTCATTATGTAGCAGCTGTGGGAATGAGTCCAAAACAACGCCCCCCCTCTTCCAAATTGTAGTAACTGTTACTAATTATCCATTAACCTTAGTACATGGTCACTAGGTGACTGGGTCCCTGCTAAGTTCTTTCTCTGCTTTCTGTCATTTACTTCTCAGACCAGTTCTGTTTTCTATTTTACATGAGAGAAAATTGAAGTCAAGAAACCTGCCTTAAAAACAAAACAAACAGATAAAAAACTGGGCACTGGTGCTGTGGGAGCAGGCGGATCTCTGAGTTTGAGGCCAGCCTGGTCTACAGGGTTCCAGACCAGTCAAGGCTACTTGGTGAGACCCTGCCTCAAAGAAACCAACAAAAAAAAAAAAGGAAGGTGAAGGATAAAAAAGAGGAGGAAGAATAGGAGGGGAGGGGGAGGAAAGGAGAAGGGAAGGGGGGATAGAGAGATGGGGAAGGAGGCCTCCTGGGCTGGAGGCATAGCTCTGAGATCTGAACTCCTTTGTTTGCTAAGGGCTCCCTATGTGGCCCTGGCTGTCTTAGAACTCCCTGTGAAGACCAGCCTGGCCCTGGTCGTCTTGTGTCAGCCTCTTGAGTGCTGGGATTACAGGTATGAACCACCATGCTAGGCTGGTGTAGAGCTTTGGGGTAGCATGGACAAGGTTCTGTGTTGAAGCCCCAACACTGAAGAAAGACAAGAAGAAAGAGAGGTGGGGAAGGGAAGAGAGGAGGAAGGGGAAGAAGAGGAGGAAGGGGAGGGCAGAGGAAAAGGAAAAAAAAAAAAAAAAAAGGCCAGGTATGGTGCTGTTCGCCTTTAATCTCAGCACTTGAGAGGCAGAGGCCAGAGGATCACAGGGTCAAAGCCAGCCTGGGCTACACGAGACCTGTCTAAATAAGAAAGAAATGAAATAAAGTAAAAGATAAAAGCATGGTGCAGGAGAGGCTCGGTAGAGCAAAGCCATCACAAAAGACGTGACTGTGACGTTATCACCCTTCACTAGCAACACCTTTATTTATTTATTTATTTACTTATTTAACTATCTTTTGTTGAGGCAGGATATCGCTCTGCACCTCAGGCTGGCCTGGGCCATGTGATCCCCCTAGCTCAGCCTCCCAAGTGCTGGAATTACAGGAATGAGTCACTATGCTGGGCTTATCTTTTTCAAGATGTACATTAGTGCTGGTTTCCAAGCCTGGTTCTATTATGCACTGTGTGACTCATACCCAGAGAGTCACCAGGAGGATGAAATAAACATCTTTACAGTACTTAGCTCCATCACTAGTGTAACGGACACACTTAATAAATGATTGTTTTGTTTTTTGGAGGATGCTGTAGTTTCAGCCCTGGAGACCAAACCCAGGGCTTTGTGCAAGTAAGATAAACATTCTACCACAGAGTATTTTGTGAGATAGGTTCTCTTTTTGTAAACAGTGTCTTAGTTTTACCATTGCTGTGATGAAACACCAGGACCAAAAGCAACCGATTGGGAGGAAAGGGCTTATTTGGCTTACATATCCTGACATAGTCCATTGAGGGAAGAAGCCAAGGCAAGAACACAAACCTGGCTGGAACCTGGAGGCAGAAGCTGATGCAGAGGCCATGGAGGGATGCTGCTTACTGGCTTGCTCCCCCATGGCTTGCCTGGTTTCTTATAGAACCCAGGACCATCATCCTGTAGGTGGCACCACCCACAATGGTCTGGGTCCTCCCCCATCAGTCACTGATTAAGAAAATGTCCTACAAGCTTGAGCCTACGACCCAGTATCCTGCGTGTCAAATTAACATAAAAGTAGTCAGCATATCCAGGCTGCCCTCAAACACTTGCATAGCTGAGGCTAGCCTCAAACTTGCAGTGACTTTTTTGCTCTGTATCCAGAGCTCTGGGATTACAGGTGTGAGCCACGATGTCTGGCAAAATTCTTGATGGAATACTAGGCAACTGTGAAATTACAAAAGTGTTTGGTAGAGCCAAATACACAAAGCACTGGGCAAAAGTAGGTATCTTCTGTGACCTTGGCTATGTAAATAGACCACAAAAGACCTGGGGCCTCTCTAGCCCATGGATTTAAATGATGAGGTCACATTTAACCTTGTACCCAAATTTCACTGCTTCACTGCCCCCACCTGTCAGACAGTCCTCTACAAAGACCTTGAGGGCTTCCAAATATTTGTCAAGTGTCTGTGCTTGCTGTTGGGCAGATAGCTCAATGGGCAAAGTTACCACACACCTGGGAGGACCTGAGTTTGATTCTGAGCATCCAGGTAAAAAGCTGGGCACAGCACACACACACACACACACACACACCCCTGCACTTGATGGTAAGGGACACACACATACACCTGCACTTGATGGCACAGGACACACATACCCATACCACACACACACACACACACACACACACACACACACACACCTGCACACTTGATGGTCAGAGTTACTCTTTTTTCTTCTACTTCTTTTTTTTTTTTTTTTTTTTTCTTTTGAGACAGGTTTCTCTGTGTAGCCCTGGCTGACCTGGAACTCAGAGTTCTGCCTGCCTCTGCCTCCCAAGGTCTGGGATTAAAGGGATGCGCCACCATAGCCAACACCACCACCTGGCTTGGTCACTTGGTCACTGTTTTCTTAAACCTTTACCTTTTTCCCTCAGAGGCCTCCTGGTGAAGTGAACCCATCCACTTGGTTCACGAGGAGCTGAGGAATTTCCTGAAACTCAGGACCTGGGACTCAACTGAGAAAAGGGCTTAGCAATGAGGAAGCCACTGGGTCCCACGCCCCGTGTGCGGGGTGCTGTACAATGTGTAGATGCTCTGATGGATTGCCGGGGGAATGAGGGAACTGGTTATGAAAGTTTGAATTGGGGAGCCTTTGTTAGCCCTGCTGACGGAGAAGTGAGAAAACAAATGAGACTTTGAGGAGCCATCAGGGCACCGGGTGAGAGAGATGCTGCTTCAGGAAATGCGAGCACACTGTGCGGTGACTGAAGCAATCACGAGAGTGGACAAGGGGTCCAGAGATCTAGAAACAGGATGGAGGCCGGAGGATGCCAGAGCAGGCGGGAGGCGGAAGTAAAGGCGTCCGCAAAGGAAGCCCAGGTCAGTGGCCCAAAGCGTAGAAGGAAGTCTAGAATTTCGGGTTTGTAAGGTTTTTTGTTTGCCTATTTTGTAGTCCAGAAGAGCCTCAAACTTGCTATGTAACTGAGGACTCCGAACTTCTTGGTCCTTCTGCCTCCACCTCCCCAGGGCTGGGATTACAGGCACCTGCCTCTCCGCCATGCCTGATTCACGTGGTGCTGCGGCTGAACCCACAGCTTTATGAATGGGGGGGGTGGGGGGCCAAGCTCTCTGCCAACTGAGCTGCTCTCCCAGCCTTCTTCCTCTTCTTAGTTTCTGTGTTTGTTTTGATGCTGGGCAAGCGCTCAATCGAGTATCCTGAGCCATTCCCCCAGCCACTTCCCCTTAGCCAGCTTCTGCAATGCAGGTGGTTCCTAGTGTCCACATGAGGTGTTCCCCCTCTCTCCCCCTCTCCCCCCCCTCTCTTTGCATTCTCTAGTATGGCTCACATGGACACTGAGAAAGCTCAGTGGTTAATGAGAGTACATCCTGCTCTGGCAGAGGACCTAGCACCCAGTTCCAGGAGGATACGATGCCTCTGGCCTCCTAGGGGACCTGCACTCACGTGGACATACCCCTATGCAACACGTGCACATAATGAAGACTAATAATACCAATAAATCTTTAAAAAATAGTTCAATTAGACCACCTGATCACCATTTTATACTTTCATTTATTTCCTTGAGACAGGGTCTCTCACTCTGTAGCTTTGGCTGGCCTGGAATTTGCTCTGAAGATCAGGCTGGTCTCCACTTTACAGAGATCCACCTCAGGAGTGCTGAGATTAAAGGCAAATGCTGAGTAGAGGTTACAAAACAGCTTTCTTTCTTTCTTTGTTGTTTTGTTTTTTTGTTTTTTTTTTTTTTTGGAGACAGGGTAGCCTGTGTAGCCCTGGATGTCCTGGAACTGGCTCTGTAGACCAGGCTGGCCTTGAACTTGTAGAGATCTGCCTGCCTCCCACCCCCAACCCGCAGTACTGGGATTAAAGACATATGCCGTAGCAGTATGCCTAAGGTGTCGCTCAACAAGGAAGACAAGGAGCCATATTCATAGGTGCGAACTTTGCCAGACCTCAGCAGAAGAAACCACTATCATGGCAAGCACCATAATGGACAGTGGAAACCCTGAGTGTCCCACTCAGGTATTTTCATTGATACAGAACTCCTCAGCTGTTCTTCTGATAGCGCCTGCAGATCATAGCAATCAAACATCCCCCACATAAATCCAACACCTGCAAACAATACTAAACACCAAAGCAGCCCTTTTCCCAACAGTTCACAGAACAATTATTTTATACATAACTAAAAATAAATTTCTACATTTCCCCCTTTCTGTATAAGACAAAAAAAAAATTGCTTTATCTCTACAACACAATACTACATCAGCAAAACTATTGATAAGAGGGACAATCACAAGGACAGAACCAAATGAAACCAAACATCTATCAAGCTTTTCACAATGTCTTTGGACAGCAGAAAAACATCAATGCCCAATTATCTGGAATTCACTTACTATCACCTGGGCTCCTCTAAAGGGCTTGGATCACTTCTCTGGCTCTGCCCTCTGCAGCACACACAGCTTGTCCTCCAGGCTCCTGCTGGCTCCCCTCCACCATTGCTGCTATTCTTAGTGGTCATCCCATGGTGCTGGAATCTCCAAAACTGCTGGGGTCCCTTGCTGCAACTGGGCTGCACTTTCACCAATAGCCTCTCCCAAGCTATCTTCATGGTGCCAAGCCTCAACTTCTTTACATGACCCCTTCATCTGGGCCTTCAACTGCTACCAAGGCTGCACCTTCACCACTGGCCTCTCCTGGCCTCTCACAGTGCCAAGCCTCAGCTGCTCTCCAATGACCCTTTCATGCCTTCAAAACCAGCACCACCTGGATGACTTTTTTTGTAAAAAATAGGCAAACAATGGTTTGTAATGGAGCCTCACATACTCTGTTCTTTTTTTTCTTTTTTTTTTTTTAGATTTATTTTATTTATGAGTGCTTTATCTGCATGTACACCTGTAGACCAGAAGAGGGTATCTGATCCCATTATAAATAGTTGTGAGCCACCAGGTAGTTGCTGGGAATTGAACTTATGACCTCTGGAAGCGCAGTTGATTCTCTTAACTGCTGAGCCATTTCTCCAGCACCACCAGGGTGACTCTTATGGTACCAAGGTTGGCTATCAGCACAAGATACAACTTTGGCCAGTTCTGGAAGACAGCTTCTATGTGTGCTGACCCTAAGGAAACACTTTCTAGGTTTTAAGATAGAGTCTGGTTTGCTGGAAAAATAACCGGTAACTTTGCAGGAAAGATCCCTCAGGGGGTGGAATTCTCATCACCATAGCAGATGTGGCTTGTCAGGACCATCTCACAAGTGTCTGGACTGCTTGTAGACAGGTTTGCAGGAAAAAATCAAAACAAAATCAAACTCTGGACTCTTGAGAGTTCTGGAGTTGCTTTTTCCTCTTGTCTCTACAATGGATTAGCTGGTGTGATGTTGTGTCCCGTGTTGTAGGTACCTACTGTGTAGGCTCAGCAAGAAGTCATGGAGGCATATTCATAGGTACAAACCCTGCCAGACCTCAGCAGAGGGAACCACTATTATGGAAAGCACCATCATGGACAGTGGAACCCTGAGCGTCTCTGCCCAGGGGATCTTATTGATATAGAACTCCTCAGGTGTCCTACTGATAGCACATGCAGATCATGAGCAATCAACTCTCCCCCTCCCCGTGCACATAAATCCAACACCTGCAGACAATACAAAATACCAAGGCCTAGGCAACACTTTTCCCGACAGTTCTCAAAACAATTATTTTATATATAACTGAAAATAAACCTCCACAACAAATGTGCTACCACAGCCTGGTCAGGACAACTTTTAATAGTTCTTTCGTTCAACCAGGTAGTTCCTGGGGATTGAGGTCAGATTGTCAGTTTTGCATCGAGAGTTTTTACCTACTGAACTGTCTGACTCTCAACATGTCTTAATAAGAGTCATGCTTAATAAGATCATAGTCACAGACATTAGCCTGGGAGGCGTCACTGGCTCACCCCTCAAGGTGCCGGAGTCTCTGCAGTCATCACAACCATGACCAGCGTTACTTACTTTCTGTTTGTTTGTTGCTGTTATTTTGTTTTTTGAGACAGTGTCTCTTGTTGAGCCTCCAGCTGGCAGTTTTAGCTAGGCTGGCAGGCCAGCAAGCTCCAGGGAACCTCTGGTCTCTGCCTTCCTAGCATGGGGATTACAGCTCGTGCTGCTATTTCACATCTGGAACCGGGCCTGGGGTACTCGTGATTGCAAAGAAAGCCCTTTACTATCATGTCACCCTTCCCTCTTTTTTGAGAAGGAGGTTTCACACAGTCCAGGCTGGCCTGGAACTCACTCTGTAGACCAGGCTGACCTTGACCTCACAGAGATCCGCCTGCCTCTGCCTCCTGAGTGCTGGGATTAAGGGCATGCAACTCCACCCCAGACTCATACCCAGAATTTCTGAATCTCATTCCATATTCTCCAGTTGCCCTGGATACAGTCCTGTGCCAGAACAGAAACCGCTGTTCAAACTCGGCTCCCTTCTCTGATTAGTGTGGAAACTTGGGCTCAAGCAGGGCTAGCCGACCTGTCCAAGGCCCAGAGCCAATCATTTCCTTTGTAAACCAGCTCCTGCCCCTGACTTTCTGAGCCTTCACTGGAGACCCGTGATATCTTACCCAAGTCAAGTCATACCTGCTTCTGTCTGTCTTGTTCTTCACGACATGAACGCCGCAACCTCAGGCTTATGGAACCTTATCTCTCTTTTGCTTTAAATGTTTTCTAGTACATTCTATTTATGTATGGATGTTGGAGGGGAAGGGACACATGTAGAGATGAGAGACAACTTGTGAGAATTGGTTTTCTCCTTCTAACATGTGGATCCCAAGAATCAAACTCAGGTCATCGGGCTTGGGGACAAGCTCCGTCGTCCGCTGAGCCATCTCACGCCTCTCTTTCCTGTCTGTTTTTGTGGAACTGGGGATTAACCCTAGGACCTCACACATGCTGGGTAAGAGCTCTACCACGGAGCCAAATCCCAATGCTTGTTTCTGGACAGGGTTTCAGTTAGCCAAGGTTGCCCTTGAACTTACTATGTACCCAAGGTTGCCCAAGGTCCTTTGATCCTTCAACTTCCACCATCTTCAACACTGGGGTTACAGATATGCACCACTCTACCTAGTTGTTTCTTTGGATTTCAAAGACCACATCTTGGGGCTAGCAAGATGGCACAGTGGTTAAGAGTACTGATGGCTCTCTCCTAGGGCCCAGATTCAATTCTAAGCACCCACAGAGTAGCTTGCCACTGTAACTCCAATTCCAGAGGATCAGGCGCCCTCTTTTGGCCTCCATCATGCCAGGCATGCACAAAACACACAGGCTCACATCTCACCCTGTGGCGGTGGCGTAGGCCTTTAGTCCCAGCACTCGGAAGGAAAAGGCAGGCAGATCTCTGTGAGTTTGAGGCCAGCCTGGTCTACAGAGTGAGTTCCAGGACAGCCAGAGTTACAACAGAGAGACCTTGTCTCGAAAAACCAAAACCATGATTTGTTCCATTTTCAGAGTGACCCGAGACCTGCTGATGTTGAGCCATAGTGCAGATCCGAGGGTACTCAGCAGGTCTACATCGCAGCACAAGGAGCTCTGATGACTGGACCTTATGACCTAGTGTACCCCACATTCCACACACAGCTATGTCCCGGGAGGTTATACTGAGCCTGCTGCAGGTCAAAAGGAACCTCTGTGGATGCATGCATTTAAGGCGCAGAGCCTTGCTCTCTCTGCTTGCAAACTGCTCTTCCTCTGGAGCCTAACAGAGCTTCGAAAGTCTGGTATTCACACAACGGTGCAGTTTATCCTGAGCCGAGTATGTGTTCCTCTCAGCCATGAAGGGCCGCTAATGCTCCCTTCCCCAAAAGCAAGTGTATAAGGGAACAGGCCTGAACATGTCCTGTTGGGAGCCGAGTTGAAACGCCATTACAAGATGGCGCCGGTTTCCTGCTTCCAGGTTCTTCTTGCTCGTATTTGGAGTAATTGCTTGCATTTGGAGTAAACAAGTTACAGCGCAGGCTCAGGTGAGCAGTCCTTGCCGCCTCCCTCCATGCTAATGAGGGTCTGGACGAGTATCCAATCATTGACGGTCACGTAGCCCTATGCTCTATATAAGCAGGGTGCTTTTTGCAATCAGGGTCTTCGCTCTCAACACTTAATTGAACGGCTGTACTCAATAAAGCGTAAACCAGAAGAATCCTGTGTGCGGCGTCTTCCTTGCAGGCGAGGCGGGCGTCCACATTTGGTGCCGAAACCCGGGAACCTGACCATCATCTGAGCACTGGCGAAGACCCCTGTTTTCAGGAGGATTCAGAACTGGAGCGCGGGACGAAAGTGGATCCAGACTCTTTCTGAGAGGTATGCTGTTTTATGAGATTGACCCTGCACTAGGCGCGGTCATTTTTGCTAGTATGGTTATTGTTGTTCTTGCTTGTTGCCTTTGTCTAAATTGTCATCGCCCAGGAACCACCGGGTCTCTTACAATCCCTTCTTGGGGTAAGCTAGGAGGAGATTTGCAGAGAGAAAAGGAAAAGGGAAGTCTCCGTGCCGGTACATGGCCATTATGGCGTATGGTTAATAAGCGATGTCAAGAGAGGGTAAGGGAAGGACAGCGAACATTAGCAAAACATCAAGACAGCATGTCAGAAACAGAAAAGAGGAAGAGGCCTAAAAAAGATATAAAAAGGGTAGAAAAAGAGAAAAAAGAAAAAAAGAAAGAACAAATGAATAGTCAAAAAAGGTTATACCCAGTATTAGCAGAAATTGAAAATTTAAAAATAACCAGTGATGAAACTAGTAGTTCCTCTTCTGACTCAGAAACTTCGGGGTCAGAAGAGAAACTGGATACAGAGGAACAAACAGAACTAGAAGAGGAAGCTGCGCGCTATGAGGAAGAACGTTACCGTCCTGAGCCATACGCTCCGGCGGCTCCCTCTGCGCCCCCTCTTCCTAACCTGCCTAAGGCTAAGAACCATGGGTGCCTCACCTTCCTGTCCAATGAAATTGGTTCTATCATAGTTCATTTCTTGCAGGAGGTGGATACCATAGCTCCATGGTTTGCAGCTGCAGGTCATGTAACCATCACCATAGCTCCATGGTTTGCAGCTGCAGGTCATGTAACCATCACAAGAAATTTTTTGAATTTGGATGCTGCTGGAAGATCTGCAGCAGATAGACATGCTATGTCTACGCAACCTCCACTAGAAAATGTCAAGTGGAAAGATGTATTGTCTAACCAATGGAAGGGCCCGGATCAGGTTTTAATAAGATCCAGGGGAGCTGTTTGTGTTTTTCCTCAGGATCAAGAAAACCCCATTTGGGTGCCTGCTCGTCTGACGAGGACGGTGAAACAGCCCTTAGAGCCTGAAAAAGATCAAGAACAAGATGAAGATCTTGAAAACGCTACTAGCTCTACAGATGATCCTGATAAAGTGGCCCTTGATACGCATAGAACAACGATGGGGAATACTAACAACACTCCCCAAACCAATGCCGGTGATGCATGACGAACTCTAGTCTTGATCTTGCCTATTTGCCTTATGACTCTCAAAATAGTGGTATAGGGGAAAATCGTATTATGGCAATTGGCTCAATTAGGTTGTGAATGGAGGATGCTTGGTTTATGTGTGACATCTGTTCAATATCATAATTATACTGTTGCTGTAAATTTGTCACGGGAACTTTCTCAATATTTCAAGACGGATTGGTCATCACAATTTGATGCTACTATGAGGGACCTAAGACTGGCCATTACACATGTCAATTCAACTCGTGTGGACTTATCCATGGCAACTGGACTCTGGGGTTGGATTAAAGATGCTACCATGTATCTCAAAGAATGGGCTGGTCTGGGAACTATGGGAATTATGATGATTGCTTCTGTATTAATATGCTTTTGGTGCTTTTGTAAAATGTATAGACAGAGACAGCGAGATAATGCCATGATTATTCAGGCATTTGCTGCCCTTGATGTGAGACATTCCCCTGCAGCCTGGTTAGCAACACTTAAACAATAGGCTATCGTTAGGTCGATGGTTGGTATGTAATATCCAACCCTCCTTTTGATTGTTGAGCTGTATGTTGTCAGAACCAATGCGACAGAAGTTCATCTCCACCACATGTCTCCCTTTTAGACAATTTAGGGCATGTGGCCTTTGCACCTTGAGGACTTGCTTCCATTGCACCAAGAATAGGTACATCCCTTATTCGACCCAAGGTTAGCCTTTGCACATCTCAGAGGTTCTCCTCATTGCACGAGATAAGGTAACCTGGGTATTTAGGACATGCTTAACTTCCTTGATCCTCACCTCCGTAGATGGAGGGGGTTGATCGATGACTTAGCATGTTCCTTTGTCTTTAATTTAATATAAAAGGGGGAGATGTTGGGAGCCGAGTTGAAACACCATTACAAGATGGCGCCGGTTTCCTGCTTCCAGGTTCTTCTTGCTCGTATTTGGAGTAATTGCTTGCATTTGGAGTAAACAAGTTACAGCGCAGGCGTAGGTGAGCAGTCCTTGCCGCCTCCCTCCATGCTAATGAGGGTCTGGACGAGTATCCAATCATTGACGGTCACGTAGCCCTATGCTCTATATAAGCAGGGTGCTTTTTGCAATCAGGGTCTTCGCTCTCAACACTTAATTGAACGGCTGTCCTCAATAAAGCGTAAACCAGAAGAATCCTGTGTGCGGCGTCTTCCTTGCAGGCGAGGCGGGCGTCCACAATGTCCCAGAGACCCACAGAAAAGGGCAACCCCAAGCTTGTTTACTCCAGCTCATGGCACTTCCTCAGCTCCCAGCCTCACGGAGAATTTCATATACCAGGTGACGAGAGGGGATAAGGGGATTTTTAAAAGTTTATGTGTATGTGTGTTTGTGTAAACGTAAGCACTGTGTGTGTGTGTGTGTGTGTGTGTGTGTATACATGCGCCTGAATGCACGCACCTGCAGAGGCCAGAAGAGGACATCAGATCTGGAGCAATAGTTACAAGCAGTAGTGAGTTGCCCAATATGGGTGTTGGGAACCTGACTCTGATTCCTCTGGAAGAGCAGGGAGCACTCTTAGCTGATGAGCCATCTTTCTAGCCCCCTTTACAAGATCTTGATAGACAGGCAGGAAGAAATCTTCCCAGCACATAAGTCTGTTGTATTCTTCTGGTTCTCTTTGCCATGAGTACTCTTCCAACTCATAAGCCAGGTGGTCATGAACCTATGAGAGTAAGAAAAGGATGTATGGGAACATCAAAGAATAGACTTAGAAAGGGAGAGCATTTGTGTCTTATAAAACTACTGATCTGGCTGGGTAGTGATGGTGGCAGCTGTGGTGCATGCCTTTAATCCCAGCACTTGGGAGACAGAGGCAGGTGGATCTCTGTGTTCAAGGCCAGCCTGGTCTACAGAGTGAGTTCTAGGACAGCCAGAGTTACAAAAGAAAAACCCTGTCTTGAAACAAAGAGTATTTTATTTATTTTGTGTGCATTGGTGTTTGCCTGCATGTATGTCTGTGTGAGGGTGTCAGATCCTCTAGAACAAGAGTTACAGACATGTTAGCTGCCATGTGGGTGCTGGGAATTGAACCCAAGTTCTCTGGAAGAGCAGCCAGAGCTCTTAACTGTTAAGCCATCTCCAGCCCCTTTATTTATTTTTAATGTGTCTGTGTGTGGCCTGTGGAGGCCAGAAGAGGGTGTTGGATCCTGGAGGTGGAGTTACAGGCAATTGTGAATCCAAGAAGTGGGAGCTGGGAACTGAACTCTGGTCCTCTAGAAGAGCAGAAAGATCTCTTAACTGCTTATTGGTCTCTCCAGTCAGAGACTTTGGTTTTGTTTTAAAACGGGGTTCCATTGTGTAGGCAGCCCTGTCTGGCCTGGAACTCTATGTATCATTGGTTCTCAAACCGGGTCACACCCCCTTTAGGGGTTGAACAACCCTTATATAGGGGTTGCCTAAGACCATTTGCATATCAGATATTTACACTAAGATTCATAACAGTAGCAAAATTACAGTAATGAAGTAGCAACAAAAATAATTTTATGATTGGGAGTCATCAGAACATGAGTAACTGTATTAAAGGGTCGAAGCATTAGGAAGGAGAGAACCACGCCTATGTATCCTTGAAATCATAGAGATCTATCTGCCTCTGCTTTCAAAGTGCTGGGATTAAAGACATGGGCTACCATGTCTGGCAACTTAAAAAAAAAAAGATTTATATTTGCATCTATGTGTATGAGTGCAGGCTATAGAAAGGCATTGGATCCCGGGAGCCAGAGTTATAGGTGGTGTGAGTCACCTGATGTGGGTGATGGGAACTGAACTCTGGTCTTCTGCAAGAGCAGCAAGTGCTTTCAACCATTGGGCCAGCTCTCCTAACACCCACCCACCACCTACCCACCCACACCTCATGCTTTATACATTGTAGCACCTGCCTAAGAACCTGACCTTATAGTGACCCTGCATGAGGGTCACTAACTGTACTTTGTATGCCAACAGCCAGAAGCACTTAGCTTCCTTTCCCTTTTTTTCTTTTCCTTTCTTTCTTTCTTTCTTTCTTTCTTTCTTTCTTTCTTTCTTTCTTTCTTTCTCTTTCTTTTTTTCTTTTTCTTTCCTCCACCACCCCCTAGTTAGGGTTTCACTATTGTAATGTTGTAACTCTGGCTGTCCTGGAACTCACTCTGTAGACCAGGCTGGCCTTGAACTCACAGAGATCTGCCTGCCTCTGCCTCTCGAGTGCTGGGATTGAAAGGTGTGTACCACCAACTAGCTGCAGTTAGCTTTCTTTATTTGCCCTGGGACTAAGATTCAGGCTGATAGCTGGCTTCTTTTCTGGAACTTTGGGATTCTTAGACAGATGGAAGGCAACAGCTTCAGAGGTTGGATTCCATTTAGACTCAGAACCCACAATTCTAAGCTCACTGCATCCTTCTTATGAATTCCTTTCCTGATTAAATGAGCCAGAGCCACTTTTCTGTGGTTGACAACAAAAAAAGTCTATGTAACGCCAAAAACATCCTCTAATTGTTCCGTGTATTATGTTTATAAAAGTTTGGGAAGTACATTTTCTTCACTGTTAGTGTGCAAACTCTGAAAGCGGTCTCCATTTCCTTTCTATCTTTTTTGTTTGTTTATTTTAGGTTTTTTAAGACAGGGTTTCTCTGTGTAGTATTGGCAGTCCTGGAACTGGCTCTGTATATCAGGCTGGCCTTGAATTCAGATCTGCCTGCCTCTGCCTCCTGAGTGCTGGGATTAAAGGCATATACCATCATATCCAGCTGAGGTCTCCACGGTCTCCATTTTTCATATAATATCTTTGCTTTCCCTACAGTAGGTGAAACTTTACTTTACACAATATAGGTCACAGGTTACAAAGCTGTAGAGTCTGGGTTGTATCTAAAACGTTCATATTTGGATCAATCTTCAGTGTTGTTCTGTCGTTGTCTGACTCAGTGCAGGCCACTAGTCTGAAAGCTCAGGATGCTGAGGTTGGAGAACCATTGAGACCAGGAATTTGCACCAGATTGGACAGTACTGTGTGTATGAGACCTTGATTTTAAAAAAAAAAAAAAAAAGTCCCACGCTGGCTCATGAGCATTCCCAGCATTAAGGAAGCTAAGGCAGGAGGACTAATAGTTTCAGGCCAGCCTGTGCTACATAGTGACACTGCTTCAAAAAATAAAACGAAAGAATAGAAAGAAAGCACTAAGCACTACACCTGCTGTCTTATGTCTGTAAGACAGAGGGAGGAGGGTTAGGAGTTCAAGGTCAGCCTCAGCTACATAACCAGTTTAAGGCCAGTGTCTCAAAACAAGTCAACCTTTAAGAATATAATTCTAGGTGCTGGAGAAATGGCTCAGCAGTTAAGAGCACTGGCTGTTTTTCTAGAAGACTTGGGTTCAATTTTCAGCACCCACATGGCAGCTCACAACTGTCTGTAACTCTTGTTCTAGGGGATCTGACACCCTCACACAGACATATATGCAGGCAAAACACCAATGTTCATAAAATAAATAAAATATTTTTTAAAAAGATTATGACTCTATTACTTAAAAAATCTTTTTGGCATTTAATCATTTATTTGTGTATGTATGTGGGCATATGTGCATATGTGTCAAAACTTGTGTGTAGAAGTCACAAAAAGGGGTTGGAGAGATGGCTCAGTGGTTAGGGGTACTGGCTGCTCTTCCAGTGGACCTGGATTAAATTCCCAGCACCCACATGGCAGCTCACACCTGTCTGAACTCCAGTTCTAGGGTTGCTGACACCCTCACACAGACACATATGCATGCCAAACACCAATGAGCATTTTTTTAAAAAGTCAGAAAGAGACTTTTGGGAGCTTGATCTCTCTCTTTTATTTATTCATTCATTCGTTTATTTATTTATTTATTTGAGACAGGGTCTGTCTATGCAGCCCTCTGAGTGCTGAGATTAAAGGCTTGCCACTATGCCCAGAAGGTTGTCTTCTTATACCATAAGGGTTCCTGAGCACAGGTCAACAGGTGTGGTGGCAAGGACCTTTACCCACGAGGCTTCTTGTCTGCCCTCAATTAAATAACTTTAATCTCTCTACACACACACACACACACACACACACACACACACACACACTTTCTCTCTCTCTCTTTTCTTTCCATGTCTGGGCGTGTGTCATCCCATAGTCCAGTTTGATGCCAGGCTAGGCCACTCTACCTAAAAACAAACAAACAAACATACAGATAAAATCTCCATATTCTATTGAAAAATATAGAAGATTTGGACAGGCATGAAGGGACCTGTCTGTAATTCCAGAGAGTGGGAGTCTGAAGCAGGAAAATTGCAAGTTTGAGGCCAGCATGGAATACATGGCCTGTGCCAAAGCCCCACCATGCAGAGTGGTGATGGTGCTTTCCTTTAACCCTAGCACTCAGAAGACAGAGGCTGGTGGAGCTCCATGAGGCCAGCCTGGTCTACATGGTGAGTTCCAGGCTAGCCAGGGCTGCATAGTGACACACTGCCTTAATAAAACAAAATGAAACACCACCATCACCAAGGAAGACCTGACTACCTGCCCACTCTGGGCCTGTATTCCCATAGCTGTGCTCTTTAAACAAAACTCTAGCATTTGTTCATCGAAGAAGTCATGTTGCTTACTTTCTTTATTTTGGTTACTTATGAGGTCCCTATGGGTAAGTTTACTACCCTCGGAGGTCAACTCAAAGAAAGTGAAAACTTAATAATAAATTAATTGGCAATTAGTATCTGCTTTGTCATTTTTACTTCATGTCTGTTCACCTAATTGTATTGGGATAAGCCATTCAGCCTTTTCGGTTCTCACATCTATCAATAATAAACACTCATACAGGTTCCTAAAAACCTGTCTCTTCTTCCCAGAGCAGATCCCAACGACATTGGGTTGGGCCACCTTAGTTGGGCAACCTCAATTTGGAGGTACATGAGCCTGAAACGTCATCAGCTTGACAAGCTCCCCGGGGCCAAACCGGGACTGGTGATTTGTCAGGTAGACATCATTTCCAGGTTAACACAAACACAGAACTTCGTGAAGCCATCCGCCAGCCTTCCTATCCCAAGCTCTCTCACAAATTCTCGCCGAGGTGCGGGTTGTTCCTAGCTGGGAATCCGGGAAGGTGCGGGGAGGCCGCAAAGGTCCACGCTCTGGAATTTAACCCTGGGGGGACTCTAAGAAAGTCGGTGACCCACCCCGGGGGTGTGGTTCTTGGCGTGCAACCCCGGAGCAACTCCAGGACCCTGTCTCGAGTCGAGATCCAAGCCTCCGGGAGCTGTTCGGACTGGCTGGTCTCCGGCTCCTGTCCCTGCGTGGCTGGCTTTGCGTGGCGATTACCCCCAGTCCCTAGTCGCGCCCCTCCGCGACACCCCTCTCCGGTTCTCTCTGCATCAGTTTCCCCAAAAGGACCGGTGACTTGGGGGGAACTCCCTGTTTTCCAGCCGGCCGGGGGAGACACGCGGAGAGCGCCCCCTGAGCTCCAGCTCCAGCTGCGGGGGAGGGGTCCCAGGAGGAGACCCCAGGCTGGAGGACACCCCACGCACCCCTCGCCCCCGGGCCGCGCAGTCCGGCCGCGCAGGGGCGCACCAGGGCCTCCCCGCCCCCGCCGCGCCGCTCCCGCGCTCCCCCTAGCGGCCGCCGCGCCGCCTCGCTCTGTCCCAGGCTCGTCGGGCGGCGCAGCTCACGTGACCGCGCTCCGGGCCTGCGGCCGCTGTCGGTTCCCCCAGTCACCGAGCGAGAGGGAAGAAACAAGATGGCGGCTGCAGGCGATCCGGAGCGGGGCCCCGGCAATTCGGACTGAGCCTTCTCTCTCCACCCCGCCGCTGCCGGGCCGCGCCCCTCCCGCCCGGGCCCGGCGCCCTCCCCTCCCCCTCGGCCCCGGCGCCCCCCGGCGCCCCTCCCCCCCACTCCTTCCGCTCCCCCCCCCAAGCCGCGGCTCCGACATGAGGGGCCGGCGGGGCAGGCCGCCCAAGCAGCCCGCGGCTCCCGCTGCGGAGCGCTGCGCCCCGGCCCCGCCGCCGCCACCGCCGCCGCCGCCGCCGCCGCCACCGCCACCGCCGCCGCCACCGCCGCCGCCGCCCGCGTCCGGACCCATCGGGGGGCTGCGCTCGCGGCACCGCGGCAGCAGTCGGGGCAGGTGGGCCGCCGCCCAGGCTGAGGTGGCGCCCAAGACGCGGCTGAGCTCGCCCAGGGGGGGCGGCCGCAGGAAGCCGCCGCCGCCGCCGGCCTCCGCCAGCAGCGCCAGCGGCCCGGGCCGGGGGGGCCGAGGAGGCGGGGGCGGCAGGACGGGGGGCGGGGGCGGCCACCTGGCCCGGACCACCCCGGCCCGCCGCGCCGTCAACAAAGTGGTGTACGATGACCACGAGAGCGACGACGACGACGAGGAGGAGGACATGGTCTCGGAGGAGGACGAGGAGGAGGAGGAGGACGGCGACGCCGAGGAGACCCAGGATTCCGAGGACGAGGAGGAAGATGACATGGAGGAGGACGACGATGACTCCGATTATCCGGAGGAGATGGAAGACGACGACGACGACGCCAGCTACTGCACGGAAAGCAGCTTCAGGAGCCATAGTACATACAGCAGCACTCCAGGTACCCACCCAGGCCGCCTGGAGACTCCTTCCCCACCTCCTCCCCTCCCCCTGGCTCGCTCCCTCTCCAGTGCAGTGCATCCTGCTTCCCAGCTCCCCCCCACCCCGACCCCGGCCTGTCCCCTACGCGGAAGCCACGGCTCTCGTCTAGTGACGAAAAAAAAAAAAAAAGGCAAAACAAAACTAGATTTGCAAGAGGAAAGAGGTGCATTGTTCAAAATGGAGATTGCATTGTTGCAGTTTGCAGGCCACACACTCGTTCGCTCTCCTTCTCTACCCCCTCCCTCTCTTTCCTCTTCAAAATTGGTGCCAAGTGCGGTGGCTCCACCAGGCAGGATTGAAACTTTGGCACACTGGTATCCATTGAGTTCGTTTTTCTCCCCTTGTTTTGGTATGAGCATTTATTTATTTATTTTTGCAATGAAAGAAGCCTCTTCTTGCTTTGCAAAGGTTTTTACATATCTAATGTGTTTTCTTGTAGATTTGAAAAAAAATTTATCTGTTCCTTAAGAGAGAGAATTTAGACATCGTGGTAACCCACATAGACGTGCTTCCTTTCCTACCCCTAGTTAGATACTTTGAAAAACTGTGTTCTGGAGGAAGGGTTGTTGTTCGATTAGCAGGGAAGCTTCGTCGGTCCTGTGCGTTTGTTTGTGTTCTTCCAGTGCTCAGGGGCGCGTGCAACAGTTGCTGGTAAATGGCTGATTTAAAGAGCAAAGCAGAAAACAACTAAACCAAATTTGGCAAGCCTTCCGATTCAAAATCACTTTGGTTAAGTTCCAGATAAAAGAATAACACCAACAGGGCCGTGTGTCCTAACCAGTTTGATCTTGGCTTTGCATGGGAGACTTAGGGGCACCTGTTGCAGAAGACGTAGTTGATCGTCCAGGCTGAGGATGGGCTTTCCGAAGTCAACACAGCATAGAGGTGTCAGCTTGGAAGCCACACGACTTTTTGTTGTTACTCTATTTCAGAGGAAACAGCTCTCCCTGGATCTGTAGTAGATTTCTCCGTGGTGACTTCTCATGTTTTCTCAGTTTCTTGAGGTTGTCCCTGAGATGCGTTTTGTTTAAATAACATGCACACATACAATTGCTCCTACTAATAAATAGTTATGGGCGGGCCGGGACTCTTAACTTGTAGCAACAGACTGTCAGTCTTTTCCTTTATATTTCTATTAACCTGGATCAACAAAATTAAGATTTAATTTTAAGGACATGCACGTTAATGACACGTGAAGGACTTTCCTGTGAGAGTTTGTCATACCGTTTTCAGAGAAGACTAGGGTTAGTAGAAGTGGTTAAATTTAAGTGTTTCCCTTTTTCTGTTTTTGTTTTTGTAATTGCTTCAATTCTTAACTGCTACACGTATGAGAATTAAGCCAGATTAGATTGTGTTAACATCAAGTGAAAAAAGCTAATTTCCTTTGCCTGACTGTAAGTACAGTTACCTGGTTTATGGGCTTGGAGGGGGAATGTTTCTTAGCAAGTTTCATTTCTTGCCAACTTAGTTCAGTGAGTTTTTTATAGTAATGGGCTTTACTTTAAGAAATTACATGCTGGGCATCTTTGTACCAAGAGCCCAGAATTGAACTGAAGACTGACATACACTGGTGGAGGAAGTTAGTTTTTGAGTTAGATCTGAGGGAGGCATTTCAGCAGTTCAGCCCAGCTATCTTTTAACTCTTACCTGAAGCCTGGACAGACAGTGCTGGTGAATTGATGGCTATGCATATGCTGAATTAAACAGCCTTTTTAAACAGCCATGTAAAACTTGTGTACTTTTGTTGTTGGTTTTTGTTTGCTTGTTTTTTGAGACAGGGCCTGCACATAGCCCTGGCTGTCCTGGAACTCACATATAGAACCGGGTGGACTCAAGCTCACAGAGATCCACTTGCCTTTCTGAGTGCCTGGCGAACTTGCGTACTTACGATACTTAAATGACATTTATCTTCCGAGTGACACTTGTAGCCTACCTCAGTGTACACTTGTCCTATATTAAATGAATTAATAACCTTAGGAGTAAGTTTTGATCTTAAACACTCTGCAGCTCCTAACAGACTTGCCTAGGCAGATATGCGTGAAAGACTGGATGAGTTATTGTTAGTAGGTAAGAATTTTGATAATTCTATAGTAGGTGCCGTAACTTAAATGTTTCTGTTTTAAGAAACTAAAGTTGGTGTACTTAGATTTTGATAAACACTTCAACCAGTAACTGTTTCTAACAGTACACAGAATATGCTTTTTTAGAAGAAACTTTAAAGATGTATTTTTATTGTTATTTTTTAAATTACGTGTATGTGTGTCTGTGAGGGTATGTGCAGGTGGTGTTGGTGTCTGTAGAGGCCAGAAGTGTCAGATCCCCTGGTGGTCAGCGAGCCTTCTGACATGGGTGCTGGGAATCGATCTCAGGACTTCTGGAAGAGCAGTACACGCTCCTGAGGCTGAGCCATCCCTGCAACCAGAGCATACTATTTTAAATTGTTCTTTCATGTGGCCTGCCAGACCTTTCCTTTCCTTTATTGGCTGTGGAGTTATCTTGAGTGTTTGGTCTTTGGAAACAAATTACTCCTTCAGATGATGATAAAAAGGTGTTACATTTTGTGTTCCTGATTTTCAGAGCACGTCCACTTGTTCGCAGTGCTATCCACGGCAGCAGTGAGTTGTTAGGCCCGACATACTGTGCCATTAGTTTTATTGTTGGTACTTCTGGGAGAGGACTTCAGGTCAGTGTGTATGTGTGTATTCCGGTTAAGATACACTTAAGAGCAGGTCCAGCTGGGTGTGGTGGTGCACACCTTTAGTCCCAGAACTCTGGAGGCAGAGGCAGGAGGATCTCTTGAGTTTGAGGCCAGCCTGGTCTACAGAGTGAGTTCTAGTACAGCCAGCACAATACAGAGAGATCTTGTCTCAAAAATAATAAAATAAAAAAAAGCAGTTTTAAAGAGGAAAGGTAGAGGATGTGTCTTATTTTCAAGTCTAAAGAAGAATGTGCTTTATTGTAATGTAGAATACTTTGGTTAGTTTCTGTGGTTTAGAACATTGGCTTGAGTATTCTTGGTGTATCGAATACCTAGTATAAGAGCTGTGGATGTAGCTCAGCTGGTACAGTGCTTGCTTAGCATGCACGAAGCCCTAGCTTTGATTTCTAGCACACTAACTGGGTTTGGTAGTGCATTACTGAAATCTCAGCACTCTGGAGGTAGAGACAGAAGGAACAAAAGTTCACAGTCATCTTTAGCTACATAGTGAGTTAGAGACAAGCCTGGGTGACATCAGACCAGTATCTTAACTAACTAAATAGTATACAAGTAAATACTACTAAATAAATCACTTAAAAAATAAGTTCCTAGTGTAACAAGTAATTCATTGATCTATTTATTGAGCACTCTGTAGGTAATATGACTGTTGATGCAAATTGTCTTAGTTAAGGTTACTATTGCTGTGATGAAACACTATGACCAAAAGCAACTTGGGGAAGAAAGAGTATTTGACTTTGTGTGTGTGTGTGTGTGTGTGTGTATGTGTGTGTGTACATAGGCCGGTCTCGAACTCACGGAGATCCACCTGCCTCTTCCTAATGGGGGGACTAAAGGTGTGAGCCAGCAGGGCCTAGCCTCAGCCTGCTTTCTTATAGAGCCCAGGTCCGCCAGACCAGAGGTGGCACCACACCTACAATGGGCCACACCCTCACCCTGTGGATCACTAATTAAGAAAATGACCTCTTGGCTTGTTTGTTTTACAGCCAGAGCTCTGGGAGGCATTTTCATCACTGTTGTGGGTTCTCCTCTCAGATGACTCCAGCTTGTGTCAAATTGATATAAACCTTAACCGTCACACAGATATTATTTGTTACAGACTTTAAAAGTTTATCTATTTTTTGTGGATGGGTTTCAAGTCAGGGTTTCTCAGCCATGGCTGTCGTGGAACTCGCTCTGTAGACCAGGCTGGCCTGGAACTCAACTGCCATCCTCTTGCCTCAGCCTCTCAAGTACTGGGATTAAGGTGTGAGCCGCCACACTCTGCTGAATGCTTTCTTTTCATGGAGAAAAAGTTTGCTTGGGTACCTAAGATAGTCACAGGGCAGATACTGCTCTACGGATGTCGATTATAAAAACAAACTTGAAATCATCTCATTTTGCTTGGGTTAGAAACATTTGGTTGACTAAAGTGTTTATCAGTTTATTTTCTTATTGGTAAAAGTCTGAGTTAGGGGCCTGGAGATACGGCCCAGTGCTTCAAGGCATTTGTTGCTTTTGCAGAGGACCCAGGTTCCCTTCCCAGCACCCATATGGTAGCTTACAACTCCAGTTCCAGGGGCTCCAGTATCCTCTTCCTGGCCTGCTAGGGCACCAGGCATGTGGTGTTCATTACGTACATGCAGTTCAAACACTCATACATATAAAATAAATAAATCTTAAAAATACATCTACTAAAAAGCTCTCATAGAGTTAGTTTATCTGGTAGGCATAATTTCCTGCTTTATTGAGGATGACTGATGGGAAAGTCTGTTCTACCTCTCCACCCTCACCTGTTTGGTGGTACTGGGGTTTGAACCTAGGTAGGCAAGTGTTCTACATACCTAGCCTTTTATTTTTTTAAATCTAGGTTTTGTTAAGTTGCCTTTAATAAGACAATCTTCCTGCCTCAGTTTACCAAGTAGCTGTACACTACCAAGCCAAACAGAAAATCAGGGTTTTTTTTCCCTGCTTCCTTTTCAACTGGTCTCACTATGTATCCCTAGCTGGCCTGGAATTAACTCACTGTGTGACCAGATGGGCCTTGAATTTGTAGTGATCCTCCTGTCTCAGCCTTCCCAGTGTTGGAATCACAGGCATATACCACCCGTGTCCGGCTCACAAAATTGTATTTTCAGTAGACATTTGGTAGAGTTCTGATAGCACTTTGAACTTTAACATTTCTAATAAAAACAAGATTTATGTTACGCTTGAGACAGAATGGCCCTTGTGTGAGACTTCTGGGACTATTTAGCTATGATTTTAGAAATCTTGGTGTCCTGGGGGCCTTGATGATTTACGTCCTCTAAGGACTGTGAGAGCAGAGCCCGTGGCAGCGATGCTCTAAGCTGTAGAGTCCCCAGGAACAGAGCGCAGTCTACCCCACTGGCAGGGTTTACCCCTTCAGTGTCACCCCAGTGTCTTTAGTACACACAGAATTCCTGATTGCTTCAAAGGAGTACGAAGTGGAGGCTTTTGGGGAAGGCAGGACCTGCACCCTGGTTTGGGGATGTTGGTTGGTTCCTGGATGGGTTGGTGGGTTGTAAGAAGGGAGGCAGAGGAGAGCAGGGTGGTCTCAGCACTGATAGTAAAGCGTGGGCAGTAGCTAGTGATGTTTAGCAAGAGCTGGAGTTGACGAACAGGAAGGCAGCTGCGGAGCTACATTTGATACCCTACCCTGTGTTGGGCAGTTCCCTAGAGAAGCAGGCAGGCCGCGTACTTTCTTCCCCTGCCCGTTGACAATTCAGGATTGGGCATTTGTGTGATCCCGTGTGTTCACATGCCCCCACCCCCCAGCAGGAGCAGATGTGTGGTAGTCTCATCAGTGGTACCCCATGTGCAAGCTTGACCTGGTACCACATCAGGTCACAGAGATGTACTGTAAGCCTCTGGGGTAGCCCCTTCTCCTGCACTGAGAGGTGTACTGATAGGTGGCCTGAACCTTCTGTCTCTTTCTCACGGATCTGTGTTACATGCTTCAATCTGGGTTCTGGAATCATTCGGACGGTCTGGGAGTAGTGGGGTATGACCCTGGTGTTATGCTAGATTCAGCAGGATGGCTAGGAGGAAGCTAGCTAGCTGGTGGCTCTCATAGCCTTGACCTTTCAGTGTAGAGAATGAAAGCACTGGATGTGCCTCTGTAAGAAAGCAGTGTGATGGGAATGAAACCATCAGCCTGTGGAGTTTAAACTTGAGAATTGAAGAAACTGAGGGTCAGGAGGTTTACTGCAGTCAGACAACATGATCTGTGAGTAACGGTAAGGCATGTCCTACACCTGTAATAAGTCAGCTTGTGAGTGTCCACACTCACCCGCTTTCCTGGTCCCTGCCCACAGGGTATTTGGGAATGGGGCTGAGCATGTAAACTGGGAGGTAGAAGCCTGCTCCCTTTTGTTAGGCCCTCCTTTTCTTACCCTCGAGACCCTGTTCTCCCTGTGACTGTGACTTGCAGGGGACATCACAGATTGGCAGGGTGTAGTACTGATGGCAGCAGCAATCTGTTGACAGGCCAGGAACAACTTGATCGATCTGCTTAGACTCATAACCCCATGCTGTGATATATTGTTTAGATTCCTCTTGCTCTTCTTAGTCCATTTTCTTCACCTGCTTAGAGTAGTTATAACCTCAGCTTCATAATTTAAAAAAGTATTTATTTTATGTGTGTGGGTGTTTTGTCCACGTTTGTCTGTTCATCACATGAGTGCTAGGTGCCCTCAGAAGCCGGAAGAGAGTCTCAGGTCTGGGAAACTGGCGTTACAGTTATGAGCCACCCTGTGGATGTTGAGATTTGAACCTGGGTCCTCTTAATTGTTGAGACATCTCCAGCTTTGTCAGCTTCACAGTGTAGCATGATCCCCCTTCTAATTTTTTAACTGTTTTTGGTTATTTGAAGAGATGCCTTAGGAGGCAGGTTTCTGCTCTTTAAGCCTAACCCCACCCTCGCCCTCACCCCAGACCAGGTCTCACTGTGTAGCTCTGGCTATCCTGGAAATCACTGTGTAGACCAGGCTGGCCTCGAATCTGCCTCTGCCTGCCTCTGCCTGCCTCTGCCTCCCCATTGCTATACCCAGCTATTTTGTAATTTTTGTTTTGCTGTTTGGTTTTTATAATTTTTTGTAAAGATTTATTTAGATGTTTGAGTGTTTTGCCTGCGTGAATATCTGTACACTCAGTACATGCCTGGTGCCCAAGTAGGCCAGAAGAGGGCATTAGATTCCTGGAACTGGCATTGTGGATGACTGTGAGCCTCCATGTGGGCGCTGGGAACCGAACCTGGGTTCTCTGAAAGAACAGCAACTCTTGACTCCTGAGCCACCTCTCTAGTCCTATTACTGTTTTTTTGAGACAGGGACCCTCAGCGTGCTCTAGGGACAGCACAGGGAGAGGGGACTGTCTCCACAGGCAGTCTCTGACTGTAAACATCCTCATCAGTTACCTGCTGAGCTGTCTGGCCAGCCCTAATTATGTCTTGGTTGTTTTCTTCGCTAGTCTATGTGTAACATTATTTTTGTTTTTCTGCACAGCATTTAAATATTTTTGTATGTCTAATGGTACTCAAAATAGTAATAGTAATGGCTAACATTTAATGGGCCTCGAGTGATTTGATAGATGATTTTAAGCAATATTTATGAAATATTTTAAGTTCTCTTTTTTTATGTGTGCTGTGTAAGTGTTATATCTCTGAGCACTAGCCCTTGGCCTAACTTTTTTTTTTCCCTTGAGGGAAGATTTCGTTCATGAGATAGCCCAGGGTAGCTTTGAACATTTCACAGAGAGGAAAGGGAAGCATATTCCAGGCACGGTAGGACATGCTTCTCATTCCAGCACTTGGGAGGCTAAGGCAGGAGGATTGTGAGTTCAAGGCCAGCCTGGACTACGGAGTTAAACAATATCTTAAAACAAAAAGATGGAATACTGTATCAAGTAACTATTTTCATTTAGCATAATGTTTTAAAGACTCATGTATTTTATAGCATGTACAGTATTTGAATAATGTTGTGTTTTGTATTGGTATGTCAAAACTTTGCTTGTCCATTTCATGAGTCCATAGACATTTGAATTCATTTCCATCTTGATTATTATAAAGAATTCTGCTGTGGGATTTTTGTGACAAGTGTTTGTCTGGCATATATCTTCATTTCTTTGTGTGTATATACCTAGGGATGGAATTGCTGGAAAATTGAAAGTTCAGTTTTATTTTTACTTAGAAACAAGATTTTATGTGGCCTAGGCTGGCCTCAAAATTGCTATATAGTAAAGGATGCCTTTAAACAGTACTGAGTACTGAGGATCTTACTGAGGGCCTCATGCATGACAGATAAGCACTGCCAACTGCCTGCCTGTGTGTGTGTGTGTGTGTGTGTGTGTGTGTATGTATTAGTTTCTTGGGGAGCAGGGTCTCACATAGCCCATGCTGTCCTCAAATTTACAAGCATAGGGTGACTTTGAACTCTTGATCTTTGTAATTTAGCCTCTGAGATCTTGAGATTATAGGCATGGGCCACTACACCCAACTCGTTTTTATTTTTTAAAAAGTTTTAGCATGACAGGCCTTTAAACCCAGCACTCAGGAGGCAGAGGTAGGTGAATCTCTGAGCTTCTGCCCAGCCTGGTCTATATAGTGAGTTCCAGGACAGCCAGAGCTACACAGTGAGACCCTGTCTCAACAAAACAAAACAACAATAACAGAAAGTTTTGGCTTCCTTGTTTAAGTCAGACTACAAAGCAATGGGTTTCATTATGACTTTTGCATGCACGTGTCCTTATGGTTTTTCTAATGTGTTCCTTTCCCCACTGTTGTGATGTTTCTTGTTTCCCTGCAGATTCAGTTGTCAAGTTTTTGGGTTTTAGTTTTTGGTTTTTTGACAGAATCTGTGATGGTCTTCAATTCCTGATCTTTCTGTCTTAGGGCCCTGAGTGCTGGGAGTACAGGTACCGGCCACCATAGTTGGCAGGCAACTTTTTTCCCCGGTGCTGAGGGAGTAACCCTAGGTCTCTGTGCCTGGTGCTAGGAAAACACTCTACTACTGGAAACATCCTAGCCCTTTGACAGTTTTAAAAATGACATTTATTTATGTATTTGTGTGTGTGCGTGTGCATGTGTGTGTCTGTGGAGGGGGGGCGTGTGTAGAGGTCACAGGACAACTTGTAGGGGTTGGTTCTTTCTTGGTGCCCTGTGGGTCCTGGGGCTTTCACTCAGGTCACCAGGCTTGCTTTGCCTTTTATTCATCTGTTCACTCCTCAGTCTCCTGCAGTCAGCCACAATAGTTTTTTAATTTTACAGGTATGCATGTTTTGCCTGCATGTATGTCTGTGTGCGATGTGCATGCCTGGTGCTTGTGGAGGCAGAGGAGGTTGTCAGAGCTCCTGGAACTGGAGTGGATGTGAGCCACCAGTGGGAATTGAACTCTGCAGGAGTGGTAATCACTTAGGCAATGAGCCATGTTTTCACCCATCCTGAATAGTTCTTTTTTTTTTTTTTTTTTTAATAAGCCTAGTGGAGCTGGGGGTGTTGCTTAGTTGGTGGAATGCTGCCTAGCATGTACAAAGCCCTGAGTTCAATAACCTGCACAGTATCCCTTTACTGCCTTTAGCAGGGAGGATCTGTTCCATCCCTTCTGTGCCTGACTCAAGCCTCTAGTTTGTAATGATTCCTTTCACCCTCTAGCTGTATATATACGATAGCTGTTTAAATGTAGATTCTTGAAAATGACCTAAAATTGGACCCCTCAGGTCCTTTGTGGCAATAGGTACATTGCTAGAGGTGGCTCTTTATTACAGCAGAGAGGTGGAGTGTTTGGATTATTTGCTGTCATTCGCTGCAGGAAGTTCTCTTGGGCTCACTGCCTCTGTTTTTACCTAAGCCTCTTTCTCTGGCATTTTGTTTGCCCCAATCCTGCTCTGCCTGCCTTGTTAGTCTGGCATGGCTCCCCTTCATTGAGCTGTTGGCTGAGCATGATGTTGTATAAGATGATGGTGTTGTCTGTCTGTCTGTCTCTCTCTCTCTCTCTTTTTTTTAAAAAGGAGATAGGGGTTCTGTGTAGCTCTGGTTGTCCTGGAACTTACTCCATAGACCAGGCTGGCCTCGAACTCATAGCGGTCCACCTGCCTCTGCCTCCTGAGTGCTGGAATTAAAGGTGTGAGCCACCACCGTCTGGCAGTGTTGTGTTTCTTGCATTAAGATTTGGATAATCTTTAGGATAAAATTACTAATGGTTCTTGGTGGTCAAGGAAGAGGCAGCTAGTTAACAATTACAAAATCTGACACAGGAATCTTACCAAGTCCTAATAAAATAAAGCAGGAAGTTACACACATACACACACACACACACACACACACACACAAATTCAGACTTGGTTGAAAAGTTAACTTGGTAACTCAGATTTCCTGTGCTATAAAAGTTGCGATGTGAACTAAATTGTGAACTAGTGAGTGTCCCACGGTGTTCTCTATATAAAACCTCTGAGGAATCCTTCTCAAATTAGTTAACTAATCATTTTCATTCCTTGTTACCTTGGTGGGGTTCTTTTATGACCCTGTGATGAAGTTGCTCCTTAAATCTGCTAGGAAAGTTACTCCCTAGCTGTGGCTCCGCCCTGTGAGTCACACACTTGAGAGGCAGCCTGCTCAAGTGGCACACACCGCAGCACTTCACAGTAGCTGCAGCTCCTGTGTGCCTGGAAGCGCCGTGTCCTGCTCAGGACTTGTGTCTTCACAGTGTCAGGTCTGTTCAGGGCGGATACTATTATGGAGCCTTAAAAGAACTTCAGAGATGCACATATTAATTGGTGTGGGTTCCTTTTGTCTTTCTCCCTTCTGGTGCTTGCACTGCCACATACAGGTTTGTTTGAGGAAGCAATATTACGTTAAAAATAGCTAATAAAAATGTAGCCTTGCCTGATGTTCACCTTTCCCAATTAATGACATCACAGCTGCTTCTCATGCATCCTGAAGTCTAGTCGGTATTTTAACTGTGAACATGCTCAGCTTTCAAAGCATTATGCGATAACATCCTTAAATTTGGTTTTGTGTCTCTCCTTCTACCCTGTGGGTTCTAGCATCTAACTCGGGTCATCAGGCTTGACCGACTGAGCTTTCTTGCCATCCCAAAATAACACACAATTTAAAAGTGTATTTGCTGTAGTTTCAGATATGCATTTGAATTCAGCATCTCCAGGTGACCCTTGGAAACCTTAGTACATTGTCTTTTTTCTTTCTTGGCATCTTGTCCTTAAATGGCCTGAATAGCTTGAGTTGTGTTTCTGCCCTGGCTCTGGCAGCCTAACCATGGAGATGGGAGCAAGGATCGTGAGCTTGTGTGTGTAGAGGGTTCTCTGTATGTGAAGACAGGAAGCACTTTTTATCTTTGTTAATGCATGGTTGCATTTGTTATTAATATTTAGTTGTCTTTTACAAAAGTAGTTTTGAGGGAGTCCAAAAGATAGTTCAGAGCGTAAAGGCACTCGCCAACAAGCCCCATGGCATGAGTTAGAGCCCTGCGCCCACACAGTAGAAGGAGAGAACAATACCTACAGATTGTCTTCTGACTTCCTTATGTACGTGTGTGAATGCATGCTCACGTGCTCACGTGTGCGTGTGTGTGTGTGTGTGTATGTGTGCACACACTCTTACACTTTCCTGGCCCTGGAGATTGAGCTAGGGACCCCTAGCGTGCTATGCAGCAGGTGCTCTGCCACTTAGGTCCTTAGGCCTGGTCACTTTGTAGCTCAAGCTGGCTTTAAACTCAGGATCCTTTTGGCCTCTGCCTTCTGAGTACTGCTACTGTAGGCTTGTGCCCACATATCTGCATCGGCATCCAAATCTCATAAGTACTGACATTTCAGGGCATTTGCTTTAGGCCTCTGTTACCTTTAAAGATGAAGAAAATTACAGATTGTTGACCTTTCCTCCTCTTAGTTTCTCCAGAGGCAAAAAATCCTTGTGAAGTTGGCATATATTGTTCTCATCCCTATTTTTATCCTTGTGATATGTATGTTTGTATGAGTGTTTTGTGTTTTCGTACCAGCCTGGATGTCCAGTTGTATTGATGTTTAACTTTTTTCAACTTTTAGAAAAATTGTTGCTTACCAGACCTGACCTGATTCATTAGCCTCCTGCCCTGTGTGCTGGGGACTGAACACATGGCCTCCTTAACCTACTAAGCACATGCTCCACTACTGACAACCCCCACTCTTCACTTAGCCTGTTTATCTGAGACAGGGTCTCACTTTGTAGCTCTGACTCACCTAGATGGTCTCAGACTCATCTAGAGATCCACAGACCTCTGCCTCCCAAGTGCTGGGATTAAAGGAGCGCATCCACACCCAGCCTTCATTTAGCATTTAAAATCTGTATTAATATTTTATGTTCCTTTATTCACTTCCAACCAGTGAACCTCGGTAGCTTATTTCCAATTTTCTCTTAGCACACAGCACATTGTGTGTGTGTGTGTGTCTGTGTCTGTGTTTGTGTTTTGTTAGGGATAGATGGGGGTGTTTAAAGTCTGATGATTAGTATATACCTATAGGGTTTACACACACACACACAACACATATCAAAGGTGTACAGAATGTATTTTAGCCTCATTTTAAGAACATAGTGGGTTATAGTTGACCTCCAGTTACTGTACAGTGGTCCCTAGATATATTTCTAGATCAGAACTGTCCAGTAGACCATTCTGTGATGGAAGGAATGTTTCTGTGATGGTAGGAATGTATGTATTGTCCAGAATGGTAACCACTAGCCACATGCGCCATTACATTACAAACTTGAAATGATGGTGACATTTTGGTTCACATCTCATACTTCTTAATCCTTTCGATTCTTTCTAACTTTCACAAGACGTAGGTGTTACTTTTCAAAGGCAACTTTACTGGCAGATCAACTCAGGTAGTTGGTTTTGACAATGGAGGAGGAACTTCACCTGAGTCGTAAAGAACTTAAATTCAGGGGACCAGTGCAGTGGTGGGTGCTGGGCCTGGCTGGTTCCTTGGACAAAGCATTAAACCTCCATGAGCATCTTTGAAAGGCAGTAATGAGAGCAACTATTTGTTGAGTGGATGTGAGGACAAAATGTAAAAATGGGTTAAAAAGTGCCCAGCACAATTCTTAGCACCTCGGAAGTGCTCTGAAAGCAGCAGCTGCTTCTGTTATCCCTGGCGTGAAAAGCCAGAAATGGGGCAAGTGGGAGGTACTCGCACGCAGCCTTCGAGTAATAGCCGTGGACTGCACTGGCCAATGTTTAGATCAGGTGACGAGTCCTTGTGAATTCTTGTGAATTTGTTCCATCATTTTTGTTTTGTTTTGTTTTTTTGAGACAGGGTCTTTCTATATAGCCGTGGCTGGCCTAGAACTCTGTGTGTAAACTAGATTGGCCTCAAAATTACAGAAACCTGCCTGGCTCTGCTTCCCAAGTGCTGGGATTAAAGGTGCTTGCCACCACGACTGGTTGTTTCATAATTTTTAAAAGATGACTATTAAGTACATCACAGTGTTTTCAAGTTATATCATTCATAGTTTGCATATGTATAACAACCAGTTAAAGCTTTAGGTTCTTACTAGGAGATGTCAGCTGTTAAGAGTACTGGCTTCTCTTTCAGAGGACCTGAGTTCAATCATCAGTGCCCACACGGCAGCTCACAACCATCTGTAACTCCAGTTCCAGGAGATCCAACACTCTCTTCTGTCTTCTGGGGGCAACAGGCACGAATGTGGTGCACAGATGTGCCTACAGGCAAAACAGCTGTACACATAAAATAATAGAAAAAAATTAGATTTTATTGATTGACGAGCACCAGCGTGCAAGAAACGCACTTTTCCTCTTTGGTGTCCAGTGCTAATGTCTGTCTTTTAGATGTCGCTTAGGGATATCCTGCTACTCTTTCCATGTACTTGGAATGGTTTTTATAAAGTCTAGAAGTCGAAAAAGACCACAAATAATTCCTTTCAGAATTAATAAAATTAAAACTTTGTTAGCATTGGAAAATTACGTGTGGCTTCAGGATTTAATCTTGGCCTGACCTTGTATCTCCATTCACCCTGTCACTACCTGAATAATGTTTTTAAGTTGCTGTGGTAGTAAATAGGGTCTGCTCACTAAAGGAGTCAGCAAATGAGACAGGACCACACAGTCAGTTATAAACTAATGGTCTCGTGCCATAGGAGGGCACAGTGTGAGAGACACAGCACAAGACTGTCGTGGTGACCTTTGAGTGCACCCTGGAAAATGTTTCGGATTTCTCAAACTTTCAGCAAAGTAAGCAGCGCCAATTTAAAATGTAAAGATGAGGCTTTTTATTTTTTTAATTAAAAATGAGAAATGAAATGAACAGTATGACCTTGGTGCCTATTTCTAAAACTCAGGCGTTTGGAAAACTAACTATCAAAGATGGTGGGTACAGAGAGGAGCCTCCTTGTGGACAGTCACTTCTTCACAGGACACAAATTCTGCAGCACGAGCTGCGGGGCCATTAGAGCCCCTGCACTGATGTGGCAGCCTGGAGTGTCCTCAGTCGGGAGCCCTGGCACAGCCCTGCTTCCCACTCGCCCCGTGCTGGCTCCCTTGCCTGCGCCCCTCTGCCCTCTCCTCCTCGGGAGGCAGCCGTCTCCTTTTCTTCCTTAGTTCCCAGAAAGCCCTTCTTTCTGCCGGTTTCTCTAGGCGTTCTCTGACCATGCACACCTCAGAATGAACTGAGAAGGTGGTGAAATAGAGATCACTAAACGTCTCAGCTTCAGTACACTTTCGCTATGTCTGGCAAATTTTATTTTATTTTATTTTTTTTCGAGACAGGGTCCCACACTGTAGCCCAGGCTGGCCTGGGTGATTTTGTGGCATCTCCCCACAGTTTTAGGAAGGAGTGTTTTAAAGGCATCTTTTTGAATGTTAAGGAGCCCATGGCTAGGAACCCTAATTTGCTAAGATTGGGTGAGCCATGAGATTGTGAACTTGACATACCACAGACTCAGGTTACTTTTATTTCATTTTGTTTTGAGACAGGGTCTCTCTCTGTAGCCCAGGCTGTCCTGGATATGTTAGACCAGGCTGGCCTCAAACTCACAGAGATCATCCTCTGCCTCCCAAGTGCTGGGATTACAGGTGTGTGTGCCACACTGGGCACTCCGTAGTCCAGGCTGGCCTCAGGTCCCCTGAGCGCTGAGATTACAGGTGTGCACCGCCACATCTTTGAATCCGACATAATCTTTTATTTGCATTTACACACTTGCACCCTTAGTCATTAGTAGCAACTTGCCTGACTCATTCCTTTCTCTCTCCTCTCCTCACCTCTTTCTTCCTTGTTTGAGGCTGGCCTCAAAAAGAGCCGCAGCAGTCTTCCCACCCGAGCCTTCCAAGTGCTGAAACTACCAGGAGCTGACTTGCTCAGCACTCACTTTTTTCTTTGAAAACAAAATAAAAATGTATGAGATATCTCCAAGTATAAAAGTGTTAAAAAATTAGTCATCTTTTTCTGACCCCCTACTCTCCTTTTAAAACCCCTTTTAAAAGATGCCCCTGACCTCCGGGGTGTACTTGATCCCTCCCTTTCTTCCAGTGCTGCTCTGCTGGTTGTTCTCCAGTGGCTGTCTCCTCCCTGTAACAATTCAAGGTAAAGGGTATTTCATGGTAAAGCAGCATGAAGCCCTGGCTTCCATCCGCAGCACCAAAAAGGGGGAAAAGATGTTATTTTTGTTCCTCTCTCTTGTAGCCCTGCAGTTTTCACCTGGGGCCTTTGCGCCAGGCCAGGGCCCTCCACTGAGCAGCATTTCCAGCTAGCTGCTTCGTTGCAGCACAGAGATGTGTGTAGATGCTTCGTGATCAACTGAACTATTGAGACATTGAAGTTAAAAAGAAAAAAAACCAACACAAATCACAAACTGTTGAATGAAGTGTTTTGTGCTCCATGTGTGCGCATATCCATCTGTGGAATAGATTGAGGAGGCAAAGGAATTTCCTGATTTCACCATATTGCCTTCTTTAAAAAAAAATTGAACCCAAGTCAGGAGTGGTGGCCCACTTGGAAGGCAGAGGCAGGCAGATCTCTGTGAGTTTGAGGACAGCCTGGGCTACATCAAAAGGCTACATCATATTAGCTACTTTAGTATCAAGACTGAGAAGCATTGTTTAGTATGTGTATAAACACAGCTTGTGCTTCCAGCTAGAAAATGCGCCATGTGGAGTCTTGAGGCTTTCTTGCTTTGCTTCAGAAGCCAGCAGAGTATTGTTACTTGGGCACAAACCTACTGCCTTGGTTCCCCTGTGTTCCACAGAAGCTGAGGTACAAAATAAGGCAAGTTATTTACAGTTTTGGTCAAATGGAGGAGAGGGAAAGAAATCTAATATTTTTCCTACAATGCCCTCGGCCTATTCAGCAGACAAAGGCAGGATATATGTAAATGTAACTGTAGGTTAGGATGAACTGTTTTTTTCTAGGATGCAGGGGTGGATGTGGGTGTGCTTCCCACACCGTCTCTGTAGGGTTTATTTAAATCTCTTCTGAGTAAAATAGGGTCTTAAAAGCCTCCATTTTGAAAGAGAAAAGAAACAGTTTGTGGGATGAAAGATTCCACCCATTCATTCCCTAACTGGCAGATTCTTTGTCCCTACATTCACTCCCTTGATAGGTGGAGAGTTAAAGCTTTTGGGTGTCTTGTCTTTGGGATAGCACTTTAATGGCAGATTCCTGCATTCCTAGTCATTTTGCAAGTAAAAAAAAGGTAACTGAGTGAAGGACTAGAGTCAGTCTTTAGAATCTGCCTGCTTCAGCAGAGGGTCACGGGTGCAGACTAGACTAGCTTCTGGCACCCGAAGAAAACAGTTAAAAATTACCCGTCTAGAAATCAGTTGTGTGTACACATATGAAGATCAGAGGACATATGAAGAGCAGGAGGAAACCCGTGAGAGCACCACCACGTGTTTCCTGGGGCTCAAGCTCAGGTAATCAGACCTGGCAGCAAGTGCCCTCACCCAGACCCTCTCAGCAGCCCAGCTTCAGGGACTGTCTTTCATTTCTTCTTCTTTTTTTTTTTTTAAATTTTTTGAAATTTATTTATTTTTATTTTATGTGTTTGTGTGTTTACTTACATGTCTGTGCACCACATGCATGCGGTGCCCATGAAGTCCAGAAGAGGGTGTCAGGTCTCCTGGAACTCGAGTTACAGACAGTTGTGAGCCATCATGTGGGTGCTAGGAATTGAACCTAGGTCCTCTGGAAGATCGGCCAGTGCTCTTAACCACTGGGCCATCTCTCCAGCCCCTTCAGGGACTTTCTGACAGACACATTTAATCAGCAGCTGAGGAACGTAGGAACTTGCCCCACAAGCCATTCCTTTGATTCTCTTAACTTAACCCAGAAGCAGATGAGTCTCAAGTCATATGCTGAAGACAGGAGGTAGCCGGCCTTGCTCACCCTGGTGTCTAACTAGCACGGTGGTTCTGTCATGTGGCATCAGTGACACTTGAATTTCTGTCAGCTTCACTAGGCATGTTGGGGTCGGGGGCTGCCTTGCTCACTGTGTATGTCCCGCAACCTTGTCTGGCCAAGAGTGACCACACTTTTTTTCACAGAAAGTAATGGCTGTGTTCTTACTGGAAAATCTATTTTCCAGATTGGACATCGGAGTTACATTAAGGGTCTTCTACTGTTTTTCGAGGCAGGATTTCTCTGTTGTAACTCTAGCTGTTCTGGAACTCACGCTGTAGACCAGGCTGGCATGGAATACACAGAGATCCACCTGCCTCTGCCTCCCGAGTGCTGGGATTAAAGGTGTGCCGGCACTACCTCCCGGCTACTGTTTGAATTCTCTGTTGCTTGTTTTTCTCTAGTACCATGTCACACATCTGTTTGCAGGTAGAAACCCAGGGAAGGTTCGGGGAACAGTTACAAGCAACTCAGTGTCATGGGTAATAAAACCTAGTTATACAAGGAAGAATTTAATTGATCTCATTAAAGTTATTTTTGAAAACTAGAAACTTAACATCATTCCACAGATACCAGAAATTAAGTGTAATAGAAGCAGCTCAGGAGTAACTTGTTCCATTCAACAAGACTTTCTTTTTAAGCTTAAATTAAATTTATTACTGTATGTATGTATATGTGATTATGGGGGAGCATGCAGTGTGCACTTGGGGGCTAGAGTTTTCATCAGGCTTGTGTGGCAAGTGTCTTTACCCACTGAGCCCTTTCTTGTTCCTAAGGCTTGTTTACAAAGCAGGGCTGCCTGACGTACTTGTTTATAGGGTTAAATGCTATATGTGAACATGTTACTCTGTGTGTGTGTGTGTGTGTGTGTGTATGTGTGTACAGAATGGTACAGTGTGTGTGTGTGTGTGTGTATGTATGTGTGTACAGAATGGTACAGTGTGTGTGTGTGTGTGTGTGTACAGAATGGTACAGAGTGTGTGTGTGTGTACAGAATGGTTCAGAGTGTGTGTGTGTGTACAGAATGGTACTGTGTGTGTGTGTGTGTGTGTGTGTACAGAATGGTACAGAGTGTGTGTGTGTGTATACAGAATGGTACAGAGTGTGTGTGTGTGTACAGAATGGTTGAGTGTGTGTGTGTGTACAGAATGGTACAGTGTGTGTGTGTGTGTGTGTGTGTGTGTGTACAGAATGGTACAGTGTGTGTGTGTGTGTGTGTGTGTGTGTGTACAGAATAGTACAGAGTGTGTGTGTGTTTATACAGAATGGTACAGTGTGTGTGTATGTGTATACAGAATGGTACAGTGTGTGTATACAGAATATGTGTGTACATAGATAAATAACAACTAATGGAGTACATAGTCTGTGTATGTGTGTAAGTAGGTAGCGTGTAGATGGGTGATTGGGTGGGTGCAGTGCAGGGCCTGTGTGCACTTAACTGATTGGTTAGAAATTACAGCCCTTGTTGGTTTCCCAGGTGAGACACCCTTCTCTTGGGCGCTGGATTTTCTGCTCTTTACCTCCTCTCCCTGTCTGTCCTACACTGTCTCTCCCTGTACTTCACCAGCTCCCTGCAGGCAGCTTCCAGCAAAAGGGGGCATACTGGGAACTTACTGTTGTGGGGAGAGTGGCTGATTGAGTATGAGATCTGCTCCCCCCCCCCCATGCTGGTCACCTCATAGGTAGCTGTTTTTTTCATTTATATTTTGTCAAATTCTAATTCTTAGGTAATCAAGAGATAATTGATTACACTTTAAAATTCTTTTACTTCTATTTTAGAATTGAGTGGGAAGTGGTGGTTCACACCTTTAATCCCAGTTCCATGACAGCCAGAGTTACACAGAGAAGCCCTGTCTCAAACAAACAAAAAAAACAAATAATCAAATGGAAAATTTGGATTTAGATCTTTTTTGTAGACTTAACAATCAGAACTTACTCATTGTGTTAGGTATGGTGACTTACACCTGTAATTCCAGCCTGGGCTACAAAGCTTCAGACTAGCCTGAGCTGCAGAGTGGGACCACACCATAGAAATTAAGGAACTAATACATTGTACTTTGATGCCGACGACGATGATGAGGGTGGTGGTGTCTCACTATAAGCTGGCCTGGAACTCATAGAGATTTGCCTGCCCTCTCTGCCTCCTGAGTGCTTGGGGTTAAAGGCGAGTGCGACCACACCCAGCTGCATTACTTTTGCTGTTTAAAAATATGGGGATGAGCCCAAGGCCTAGGCATGCTAGTCAGGTGTCTTACCACTGAGCTATCCCCTTCAGCCTCTGATCCTGCGATTAATTTAACTTGAGTGTTGTAGAAAAACTGGCTGATTGGATGTTTGTAGGAGCAAGGTGCCATATTAACCTGTAACGATATCGTGTCCTTATTTACAGGTAGGCGAAAACCAAGAGTACACCGGCCTCGTTCTCCAATAATAGAAGAAAAAGACATCCCACCTCTTGAATTTCCGAAGTCCTCTGAGGATTTAATGGTGCCTAAGGAGCATATAATGAATGTCATCGCCATTTACGAGGTCCTGCGGAACTTTGGCAATGTTTTAAGGTTGTCCCCTTTTCGCTTTGAGGACTTCTGCGCGGCTCTGGTGAGCCAGGAGCAGTGCACACTCATGGCGGAGATGCACGTGGCCCTTCTGAAAGCGGTCCTGCGTGAGGAGGACACGTCCAACACCACCTTCGGCCCCGCGGACCTGAAAGACAGTGTGAATTCCACCCTGTATTTCATCGACGGGATGACGTGGCCGGAGGTCCTGCGGGTGTACTGTGAGAGCGATAAGGAGTACCACCATGTCCTTCCGTACCAGGAGGCAGAGGACTACCCGTACGGACCAGTGGAGAACAAAATCAAGGTTCTTCAGTTTCTGGTTGATCAGTTCCTTACGACAAACATTGCTCGTGAGGAGCTGATGTCTGAAGGGGTGATCCAGTACGACGACCACTGTAGGGTTTGTCACAAACTGGGGGACTTGCTTTGCTGTGAGACGTGCTCGGCTGTGTACCATTTGGAATGTGTGAAGCCACCTCTTGAAGAGGTGCCAGAGGACGAGTGGCAGTGTGAAGTCTGTGTAGCACACAAGGTGCCTGGAGTGACTGACTGTGTTGCTGAAATCCAAAAGAATAAACCGTACATTCGACACGAGCCTATTGGGTATGACAGAAGCCGGAGGAAATACTGGTTCCTAAACCGAAGACTCATAATGTAAGTAAATCTGGCCATAAGTTTTGAACATAGTTAGAGGGAAACCATTCTCCTCTGTGATCGAGGTGGCAGAGCTTTTCCGATGTTGATGTGCGGAACTTGTGATTTAACGATGAATCGTAGTCAGGCTTTTGAGATGGGAGGAGTATGGACATTAACATGGTATTTTTGAAAATTGTGACGCGAGATGAGTTCATGAAAGATGCAGGGTGCACACCACCCACCAGCACCCAGGGAGAGAAACGGCGTCCTGGGCGGAGCTCTGCGAGCTGCCCACTGCTTCGCAGCTTCCTTGGTGTTGGTACCGCAGCCTCCTCTCTGGTTTTACCACGTGGCAGTAACATGGATCACCAGGAGCAAACCCGCCCAAGGCTGGTCATTCAGTATTGGCCGCAGTCCCCCAGGAGATCCCAACACATGTGGGGTCAGAGTCTGAGACACGGGGCTCCAAGAAACAGTTTGGAGTCAGGCTTGTTGGGCAGGAGGATCACAAGTTTAAGGCCTGCTCTGCTCTACAGAGTTAAAGGCTAGCCCGGGCAATTTAGTGAGACTGTCTCAAAAGTACAAAGAGGCTGGGATGTAGCTTTAGTGTCAGCGTGCTTACCTAGTGTGTGTGAGGCCATATCCAGTCCCAGTGCCACGAACGTGAACAGGTGTACAAGAGAAGCTGCCGGCCTCGGGGCAGGCAGGGTCAGGGAGCACTGAAGTCTGGACTGAGGATGGAGTATCCTTAGAAACTGGCCGAGGGCATGGACCACTTGGTGTTTTGAGGTTTCTTCCAGCTCTCAGAATTAGGTCAGAAGCAAACTGTGCTGAGATGAACTTGAGGGTGCAGTGTGGAGGGAGGGAGGCAGGGGCTCCATCATGATGCTCTCTGGGACCTGATGCTTGGTTTGCTGTGTGATGTATCGGTCCACTTTGCTGGAAGCCCATGGAAGTCTCTGTCTTTAGGGTTGTATACAGTGATAGGCACTTGCATGGGTCGCTTGTCACCCACTGAGTAGTTGCTGGCATTCATCCTGGTAGTCGGGTCTGTGGCGCTGACACTGTCTGAAGGCTTCGTCTCTTCCTGGCCATCTGCACCTGTCCTGTGCTACCACTATTGAACTTTGGGCTATTTTTGTCTTTGATTTTTCTTGTCTTCTCCAGTTTTCCTCTTTGAGGAGTGCATATGTGTGTGTGCGTGCGCATGTGCGTGCGTGTGCAAGTGTGTTGTGTTTTATTTGGACAGAGTCTCGTTATGTAGTTAGTCCTGGCAGGCCTGAATTTACTATATACAACAGGCTGGCCTCAGACTAAGATCTGATTTCCTCTGTCTCCCTTAGGTAGTTTTTAAAAAATATTATCTCTAAACTTTACTATTTACTTTTTCTTAGCTGCTTTCATGGATCTAATTTTTTAAAAAATTTATGCATATGAGTGTTTTGCCTGCCTGAGTGTCCATGCACCATATGCTTGCAGTGCCTGTTTAGGCCAGAAGAGGGCACTCTTGTAACTGGAGTGACAGAAGGTGTGAAGCACTTTGTGGGAGCTGGGAACCAATCCTGGGTCTTCAAGAGTGTTCTTTATAATCTTCACAGTGCTCTTTAATCACTAGCCATCGCTTCAGTCCCCATATTTTTACATTCATTCTAGCATTCATTCATTCATTCATTCATTCATTCAAAGTGTTGTTTGCACTGTGTGTGTGCCTGATGCTCATTGAGGCCAAAAGAGGGCGCTGGATCCCCTGGAACTGGATTTACAGGTCGTTGTAAGCTGCTGTGGGGGTGCTGGGAATTGAACCCAGGACCTGGTGTGGTGGTGCGCCCTTTTAATCTCAGCCCTGGAGAGGCAGTGGCAGACAGATCCCTGTGAGTTAAGCCTAGTCAGGGCTACATAGAGAGCCCCTGTCTAAAAAAACTAAACAAAACAACCCTCCCCACAGAAAACAGTGTATGCTCTTAACAGCTGAACCATCTCTACAGCCTCATGCTGTTTTTATTTTCCAGACCTCTTGTGTCTTACTATTAATTGTAAAAAATAACCTTGAGTCTTTACTTACAGGAGATAATAACAAAATCCTGATTTCATTGTACGGATATAGTGTTTTACCTTTCCGAGGGTATTATTTTAATGCTCTGTTTTGTTTTCTTGAGGCAGGGTCTCTGAAGCACAGGCTGTTTTAAATTTACAGCATTCTTCCTTTCATAGCCTCTCCAGTGCTGGGATTATAGGATGAGTCAACACACCCAGGAGTTGTTTTTTGAGCTGGTCTAGTAAATAGCCCAGGCTGGCCTCAGCCTCCTGAGTGCTGGGATTCAGGTGTGTGCTACCATGCCCAGGTTCTGAGTATATTTATAATCCTTTCCTTCTCCAGTTGCTGCATGACTGAATTTTTTCTAAGCTGCTTTTGCTGCTGTTGTGGCTTTCCCCATCTGATGTCTGTCTAGTCATCCTTAGTTTTAAGATGCTGGTTAATATTGTGGAACTGCCAGCTAATTGGACGCTCTAAGCAAGTGGGAGGGTCATATCAATTTCAGGCCTAACTGTGGGCTGACAGCTACAGTGTGTGTTAGGAAGTCCTGGCTGACTGTATCCTTCCTTAGCTCCGGCTGCTGGGGCAGGTTAGAGGGCCCGAACGGGCCTCTTCTGGCCTCCTGCTTGGAGTGCGCAGGTCTCACTGGCACTGTGCACACAGCATTTCTTGTGTCATTGAAAGCCTCAGTTTTCTGGATTTGTTCACACCAAGCCTGGTGGCTTTTTATCCAGAGAACTTCAGCTCTGCTGTATCCTGAGAGACCACACCTTCAGGGACTTGAGAAGAGGGTCTGCTTAAACAGTCTGCATCCAGTTCTGTCTCAGGCCTGCCCCACTCTGCACCCGTGCCTGCTGAGAGTGAAGTGGGCTGATTCTTAGCAGCTTCTGGGTGGGTACTGGGCTTTGTTGGCTTTTTACTTTGGCGGTGATCATGTGACCACCTGCTTTCAGATATTTAAATTCTTCCTTCCCCCTATCCTGATTTTATCTCTTAAAAATTTTTTTTTAAAGTTGGTTTTGGTTGTTTTGTTATGTTTTGAAACAAGCCTTTGGTGTTTATGGCAGGCTGACTGGAACTTGATCCTCCTGCCTCACCCTCCTGAGTGCGGGCTGCGAGCTGAGCCTGTGCCAGGTGCTCTTCAGCATAGTGCTTGTAAGTTCCTTCTACAGTTGTTACTTGCGTGGAGGGCAGGGCGCATGTGTGCCACAGGGCCTGTGTGGAGGTCAGAGAACACCTTTTGGGAGTTGGTTCTTTGCTTTTACCATTTAGGTCCTGGGAACCGAATTAAGGTTGTCATAGTGACAACACTGTTGCCCACCGAGCCACTCGCCAGCCCTTTCCTTGGCCTTTAGATGTTGGTTCTCATGTCTTTTTTTGAGCTTCTCTTTCTGTATAGAGGCCAAAGGTGTCTGGTGCATGTATAGATACAGCTTGACATCTTTGAGGCTGAAAATCAGTGGTATAGGTCTTTATACCGATACAGGCATAGGTCTTTAGTTTTAGAAACCCGGGAAGAGTAGCTAATTACTTAGGTGAAAAATAATCCAAAGCGGCAGTAATTGAATACTCAGTGTGTGCTTTACAGTATCCTGAGCATTTTATGTACAGTTCTTAAATTAATCTTTACAGCAGTGCCGTAGAAATGTTCTGTACCTGCCTGTAATTTATAGATGGTGAGACGAAAGCTAAGGAACATGAAATAACTGTTAGCAAATGGGGCCTGGAGTTGTTTATAAGAATGTTTCTAATAATGGTTAGAGCGTACCCGTGCTGGCAGTTCAAAACTGCCTCCAACTCCACCTCCAGGGGAGCCAATGCCTCTGGTCTCTGCAGGCACTGAGCTCACACACACGATTAAAAATAATTTTTAAAAAACCATACATTTTAAAAAAGAAATGTTTCTAAACTATTGCATTGAAAACCCTGCAACCTGATTTGATTTAGCTTTTAAAATCAATGCCATGGGGCTGGGGAGATGGATGGCTCAGCAGTTAAGGTACTCTCCCAGAAGACCAGCACCCATGTGTGGCTGTTAAAGTGGCTCTAACTGTAGCTCCAGTTCCAGGGGGTCTGACGCCCTCTTCTGGTGTCTTTGGGCACTGTGTGGATGTGGTATAAACACCCATATTCAGGCAAAACAACCATACACAGTAAAACAAAACAAAACAAAAAAGCCAAAAAACAGTACATAGAGCTCTATGGTTTTTGTTCTGTGTGCAGAGTGTGTCTGACAGCTTTTATATTTAGAAATAAAATGAAGGCACATTAGAAAACACCAACTAAAATTTAACAGTATTGCTTTTACTTAGTAAGTAACTTAAGCAGATAAAACAGATAAAAATAATACTTAAAGGAAAAGGACTTACCAGTTTGAAGGTGAATGTGCACGAACTTTGGGAATCACATGGCCTGATGACTTAAATTACACTTTTAAGCACTTGTGGGTTAATCCATCAGACATTATCGATGAAGCTAAATGATCTCTTAGTGTAACAGCAAATTTATTCATTTAACGTTGGTTTGGAAATGATGTTTTATAATACTGGATTAAAATGGTGGTTTTATCAGCACTGAAGACTCAGATTTCAGTTCTTGGTGCATATAGGAAAGTGCACAGAATTTAGTGATCACGCAAACAAATATGGATCCCTCTTGTGGTCTTTGATTTTGTATTTGAAAACAACTTAGATTCATTTATTTTTATGTGTACGGATGTTCACACACACACACACACGTATGTATATATGTATCACATGTGTGCCTGATGCCTGAGGAGGCCAGAAGAAGGGGTCATCCTCTGGTACCAGAGTTTCTGTCATGTGGATGATGGGCATGGGACCCTGGCCCTCTGTAAGAGCAACCAGTGCTCTTAACCTACTGAGCTGTCTTTTTAGCCCTTGTTTTGTATTTTTGAAACAGGATTTTCCTAGGTAGACCAGGTTTGCTCTCCAGCTCACAGAGATCAGCCTGCTTCAGCCTTCAAGTGCTGGGATTAAAGCCGTGCACCACCAACCTGACTAACAATATGTTTTTCATGCTCTGGTGTTTTGAGTATTTCCTGTATGACATCAGTGAGGAATCTTTAAATGTTACAGTGATACTAAGTGTCTATGTCAATAATTAGAAGTAAATCTAAAAGATTTTTTGCATCATTTATAAAAGTTAGGTTACAATGCTTTCAGGTTAAGTGTCCCTTGTGGTAGAGTATACATAGAATCTTGGGAAGTTTCAGAGCCAGGCAGACCCTTCAGTCAGCTTACTGTAAGTGTAGGTTTTGTATATGTTTTCCCCTGGAAGCCCAGAAATTTAAAATGCTGAATCTCAGAGGCCCTGTGCTCATAGTAGAAGAAGGGGTCTAAAAGAGAGTCTATCAGTGAGCATTATTTTAATTACATTGTTTGCAGTTCATAGAAAAATTTCCACCATTGGTTTTACTTAGTGAACATTAAAATGTGTTAATTATGTAGGTTAGTGACACGTGTAATGAGAGCAGTTCTATATGAATTTATACCTGCGGAGGCCATGTCCAGACTGCAGACTCTAGGAAACTCTTCTACCCGCCCCCCAGTGCTGTTCCTTGCTCATTAGCTGAAGCAGTCTTTTTTTCTTTTAACTTTTTTTTTTTTTTTTTTTTTTTTTTTTTTTTGAGACAGTGTCTCTTGTAACCTAGGCTGGCCTTGAACTCTGTATAAGACTGAAGATGACCATGAACTCCTGACACAGCCCCTCCCTCCAGTACAGGTGTCACTGTGCCTGGAGTGAATGATTATCAATCAAAAGCAACAATTTTAATGAGTTTTTCTTTTCTTTAAGTCGTGTAACCTTTACTGTCTTCGTTTCTGTCATCAGAGTTTAAACCTTCAGCCAGGTTACATGCTCAGCTCCCTTCCTCTCATCACCTAAAACCGCTTGTCCCTCAAGTCTCCACCTACCTGTGCCATGTTTTAGGGCTTCTCAGAACCCCTCTTTGCCCCAACCTCCTCCTTCACATCCTGAGTGCTTAAAAAAAAAGTACCCCGCTTGTAGTAACAATCACAACAGCTGTGGTGCTGCAGATGGACCCTCGGGCCTTGTGGGTGCGAGGCAAGCACAGCCCCTGAGCTGTGTGCTGGCTGTTGATCGTTTAAGTACATGCGTGTGTATGTGTGTATAGCTATATCTATAGATACAGATACAGGCAGTGTGAGATAGTGGCGACAGCTGTGCACGGTGCACCTTCAAGATGTTGGCACCATTCTACATTCTTTACATATTTTAAGATATATATAATGTATACAATATCTTTATATATATATTATATAAATATGCATTATAATATATAATATACATTATATATACCATATGTAATTATATATATAATTATACTGTAATGTGTATTATATAGTAGTTATATAATATACATGATATATATATAAATATTATATATATTAATTATATAAGCATATTTATATTATATATCTCTTTAAAAACTATATATATAGTTTAAGAACTTATTTTCTGTGCGTGGATGTTTTGTCTATGTTTAGGAATGTGTACTTTGTGCTTGATGCCTGTGGGAGTCAGAAGAGGGTGTTGGAGCCCCTAGAACTGGAATTGCAGGTGATTGTGAGCCACCATGTATGCACTGGGAATGGAACTGGGGTCCTCTGCAGAAGCAGTCAGTGCTCTTCACCACGGAGCCATCTCTCCAGCTCCTTACTTTTATTATTTTAAGTTTGTGTGTTTGTGGCTGCAGGTGCCCATGGAAGTCAGAGGCATCTGAATGCCTGGAGCTGGATTTATAGGCAGTTGTGAGCTATCCGACATGGGTGCTGGGAACCAGACTCAGGCCCTCTGTAAGGACAGAGTGCACTTTTAACCTCTGAGTCATCTCCTTCACCTACAACAGTATGTTGTTGCAAAAACTGTCAGGGCTTCCAGTGGAGAAGTCAGGGAGGTCAGTTCCTATTGAGGATAACCACACAGTTAGTGGTGAGTCAGGATGGGATCCACAGCCTTACTAGAGGGCTGTCAGACTAGAATGAGCGGTGCTCCTGACCTGGTGGGTGGCGGTGTTCAGGACGGGACCCAGGTCTGACTATAGGGCGAGTGCTCCTGGGGTGGTTGTATCTGGTTGTTGAGTTGCTGGTTCTGTTAGAGGAGGGTCACCATGACAAAGCTCCAGTGGGAATGAGTTCTGAAGGCCAGAAATCAGATCTCAGGGTGTCAGCAAGGCTCTGGGAAAGAGAACCTTTTCTCAGCCTTCCCAGCTTCCAGGGGCCAAGTGGCCCATAGGTGTCGGTGCTTCACAGCTCACCTCCTTTGCGTCAAGGTGATCTGGGCCTTTTCTCTCTAGTGCCCACGATTTTTCTTTAGCCTCTTCCCTATATTCAGTTCCAAAGCCTCTTCTGTATTTTAGGGTGCTTTCCAGTAGCATTCCACTTCCTTGTACCAAGATACGGGCATCTCCTGGGCTGCTGTGACAAAACCCTACAATCAGGTCTTGATGGAGTGGCTCAGAGTCCTGCAGTCCTGAAGCCTGACTCCCAGGCTGCCTTGGGCCTCTCTAGCCCTTGGGCAGACCAGTCACTCGAGGCTGTCTCTCTTCTACACCACCTCCTTTCCTCTTGTGAGCCACTGGAGTCTGGGATGATTTCATCGCAAAACCTGTAGTTACATCTCCAAGCAAGGTCGCACAGCATTTCAGGGGGACTTGAATTTGGGGGCCAGTATTCAAGCCCATTATAGGGCTTCTTACTCTTCTGTGGATTTGTTGAGAGAAGAAAGTCACTTTTCTTTTTTTAAAATAATACTTTTATTAATAATTTGTGTTTCATACAACGTATCTCTAACACCCTCTTCCCATTCCTCCCTGTACCACCCTCCCGCCCCTGCTGTGAGTCACTTTTAAATGTACTATTGAGCTTCATAAGTCAGCCTCTTAATATGTAGTCTAGGTAAAAATCAAGCTATAAAGTTGCGCCTGTAATATGTCTATTTGCTCATAGTTATACTTAGGCAAGGATGTTTTTCTTCCCACCCTGTCTTCTGTCACCCTGTGAAGTGGTGGGATCACTTCAATGAGCACCCTTGGGGCAGTTCCAGTGACCCTTGAGAACAAAGACCTTAAAGGAACAAAGCTTCCTCCAAAGCCAGATAGACTCATAGTGAGTCAGCGCTTATTATACAGGCGAGAGGTAACTGTTGTAGTTATCACTCTTACAATTAAGACACAGTTTGTTTTTGTTTTGGTTTTTTGAGACAGGGTATCTCTGGGTAGCCCTGGCTGTCCTGGAAGTCAATCTGTAGACCAAATTGGTCTGGATTCAGAGATCCGCCTGCCTCTGGCTCCCGAGGTGCTGGGATTGAAGGCGTGCGCCACCATCGCCAGACATGACCACACACAGGCTTTGATTAGATAAACTGTAAATAGCCGCAGAGCATCAGAGTGAGCAGACAGCGTGACTTTGACAGCATCAGCAGTTCGTGTTTACTATTTCGCTGCTATGTTTGTAATGAATTTATTCTGCTTCCAGAAAATAAGCTAAGTCAGTGTGAATATTTTGTATTTTTTAATGTGCAGAACAAAGGGTAGTTGCCAGCACTCCATTTTTAGAGAGGTGTTAGCAGATTACTTTCCTGGAGTGAAGAGTGCAGAGCTCAGCATGAGCAGCTGTGGGAGTTTGAGCATGCGTGGCCTGAGGAGGGAAAGTGGAGTAAAAGTATAGATGCTGGGAGCTATCTGAAAGGTTCGTGCGGAGGAGATGTAAGATGTACTTCACATACTGCTAGCAGACAGACTCCGAGCTAATGGGTAGAATTACTACAGGTTTGCGTAATTTCATTGTAGTTAAAAACTTACTAAGAGCAACTCAGCGTAGAACGGACTTCTGCCTGAAGCAGTTTATTGTAGAGCAGAAGTTCCGTAGAAACCAGAATAGAGTCCATGTACCTGAGTTGTTAGGGATCCTCTCAATAGTTTGTGGATTGCTTTAGGAATTGGAATGGGGGCTGCAGAGATGGCACTGTGGTTAAGAGCGCTTGCTGCCCCTCTAACAGAGAGCCCAAGTTTGGTTCCCAGGACCCATGCTAGGTGCTCACAACCTCCTGTAATTGCAGCTCTGGGGATGCGATCTCGTCTTCTGGCCTTCACAGGCACACATACACACATGGTACACATTCACACACACACACACTATGCATAAATAATAAAATCTAATAAGTTGACAGAATATCTACTTAGTTGAATGTGTTCCTACACGACCTTAGTGTAGTCGTTTACCTCTCTAGTTGGCCGTGTGAACCTAGGAGAGTGGAGCCTAAAAATGAGGGGACCAACTTCTCACGCAGTAGCCCACTTTATTTGGAGCATCAAGCAACGTATACTCCGAGGGTTAAGAGTCACATGTAAGGTCCAGTCACAAGGACCAGCCTCACATGGCAGGCAAGCTGCAGATGGCAAAAACATGTTTTTCCATAGAGGCATATGGAAATAACAGTAGCCAATTGCAATGAATAATCTGAGAAAACTCACTGCTATCCACTGAACCTAGAAGGGGCACGAAAGCACATTCCAAGAACAGTTTTGTGTTTTTGAAGAAACAGGTCACAAAACTCTTGTTTTCTTGGAATTTTCTCACAAGTGCTCAGAGTTTTTCTTGCACGACTGGATTCTTGGACTGCGTGTCAGCACATAATAAAGCCTTATACTCACCAACTGTGCTTTCTACCACTAAACTTGTGATCCTTTAAAATCGCATTTATTTTGTATATGTGTATGTCTGTGTGTATATGTGTGTGTGCGTTCAGAAGATAACCTGGGAGAGTTTGTTCTCTTTCCGCTGGGTGGATTGAGCTCATACTCAGGTCACCATGCTTTGGGTCAAGTGCCCTTTTCATCTAGGTCATCTGACTGCTTCCTCCATTTTTTAAATTAAGATTTTGTTTTTTTAATTACACATTGTGTGTATCTGCGTATGGGTATGTGCGCAACAGTGCAGTGCCCATAGAGGCCAGAAGAGGGCATCAGAATCCCTGGAACTGGAGGCGTGCCAGGCAGTTGTGAGTCACCTGATGGAGTTGCTGGGAACCAAATAGGTCCCCTGCAGGAGCAGTGCATGCTCTTGACTGCTGAGCTATCTCTTAGCACCACTCCCTAAAATAGTTTTTATGCAGAATATTTTTCTTGTTCACTGAAATGTGTAGATGCAAGCCACACAATCACTTGTCAGTGGGATATATTCTGAGAACAGTATCACAGGAAAGTTTGTCTTCATTAGTGTCTGTATGTACTGAGTGTACTTAATAAGCTGTTGCCACTGGGCTGCATACGTGTGTAGGGCCTCTGTTGTCTGGGTTCCATCAAGAGGATTTGATTCCATCATGTGGTGCTTGACTGTTTCTGAATAAAGTCTAATGAAACAAAGAAATAACTGTAAGGACTCAGGGTGTAGCTCAGTTGGTAGAGGGCCATGCACATAGCCGTGGGCTCTGCCCCCAGGGCTGCATAAACCTTGCGCAGTGGTGCACATCTGTAATTCAGCACTCAGGAGGTGGAAGCATAGGGAATTCAAGGCCAACCCAGTTACACGACAGGAGAGGAAGAGGAAGGGAGAGTGAGGGACGGAGGGAGCAGGAGCTATCTTTATAGTGGGAAAGATTGAAATTTTAGAGAGTAAAAGATGGGATTATCTCTAACTCTAAGGCACAGTCAGAGCTTGCTAAGCATTTGCCACTGTTAATTTTTGAAGTGGCGTTGTGTTTAAGAGCTTTGAATGAATTATTCTGTTGAGAAGACTGATGTCGTTAACCTTGGAAAAAAGATGATTGACATCCTGGTCGTAAGAACTGAAACTCGCTCCCTGGCCATCTTGGCAGCTGCTCTTGGTTGGGGGCCACCCTGCACCTAAGGCAGGAAGATGGTGGTCTCAAAGATGAAAATGTCTCTGGGGTCGATCAGGTCTTAGCCTCAGCTTGTTAGGAAAAGTAGAGAGAGGTGCTGGGACAGACCAAAGATGACCAGACAGGGCAGAGCGGAACTGGTTGTCCTTGCCAACAAGTGCCTGGCTTTGAAGAACTCTGAAGTAGAATACTCTGCCATGTTGGCCCACACCGGTGTCCCTCACTCCAGCGGCAGTGAGACCGAGCTGGGCACAGCAGCGGAAGTACTGCAGAGTGTGCACGCTGGCCGTTGTTGGCCCAGGTCATTCTGGTGTTACTAGCCACATGCCACAACAGACCCTCGAAAAGTAAGCCAGGAGAGCTCTTCTTTAATAACAACAACAACTTAGTGCAAGTATCTATTAGAGTGAAAAAATGTTCTAAAAAGTTTTGGGTTTATGACAAACAAAAGCCGAAAGAAGAACAGAGTAGAGAGAGAACTGGGGAGATGGCGCTGTATAAAAGAACACTTGTTGCACAGCCTGAGAGATGAGTTCAGATCCCAGCACCCAAGAGCTGTGCTCAACTCTTTGTGCAGTAACCTGTGTACCGTGGGCAGTGACAAGAAAATCCCTGGGTGATAAGATGGAGTGTGACAGAGCGGGGTGCCTAACATTCATTTCTGGCCTCCAGGAGGTGCACATACTTGTACCCATGTTTGCCAATGTGCCAAAAAGAAAAAAATGTATAAATTTTTTGTAATTGATATAATATTTATATACCCCCTTCAGAATCACTAAATCATACATTCCTGAAATTCCTCTAAATTTCCACTGTCTTAATAATATATTTTGTGTCTGCTGATCACTAATGATGTTACCAGTCACTGGGATTGGTGCTCTCTAATACCTTCCAGTCTACTGTAGTCTGATGACGGTGGCCAGTGTCCTATTATACAGGTGAGTGCATGGCGGCTCAAAGGGAGCTTGTCATGGCTGTGCCTCAGGGACTAAGATTCTCCCCAGGATGCTGCAGTACAGTTGCTTGAGGTCCAGGCTGTTCTTTGCCAAGCTCTCTGAACATAGCTCTGGATGTTGAGGTTATATTTTTGTTACATGTTTAGGGATTTGCAAGTAACCTCTCTACTCACTAATATTGAAAGTTATTTTGTCCTAAGAACTGTGGACTCAGAAATCCAAATAATTAGAGGTTGTCTTGATGACACGAGTAAACTGAGTTTTATTGTGTGCGTTGCACATTTGAAACGGGTGTAGACTACATGTCTTGTTCGGTAAGTGCTATTGTGTCTCATGTTTTCCCTCCCTGATTTCACAACAGAGAAGAAGACACAGAAAATGAAAACGAAAAGAAAATTTGGTACTACAGCACAAAAGTCCAGCTTGCAGAACTAATAGAATGTCTAGACAAAGACTACTGGGAAGCAGAACTGTGCAAGATCCTAGAAGAGATTCGAAAAGAGATGCACCAGCACATGGACGTGACGGAAGACCTGACCAACAAGGCTCGAGGCAGCAACAAATCCTTCCTAGCGGCAGCTAACGGTGAGGGCACGCCTGCTTGATTTTTGTTGTTAAATTGGAGACAAGCTCTTAGTGCAGAATATTCGGGAACTTGAAATTGTGTTCAGATGGCCACATTACACATGCTTTGCTTTGACTATATTCATCTTTTCTACAGTGACCCTATCCATGCTAGCACCAGTTAGGTGCTGTGCACTTCAGTGTTTTGTTTCTTGCCTTGGTGACTGATGCCCCTACCCAACAGACCATTTGGGTGTTGTTTGTTTAATGATAGGTCTGTGTAACGCAGGCTGGATTCAACTTGTAGCTCAGGTTGGCCTTGAGCTCCGATCCTCTTGCGTGAGCCATCAGAGTATTGGGACTGTGAGGGGTGTCCCATCTTGCCTAGCTCATTTGTATGAGCTCCTCAGTCCATTCTTTCCCGCTGTAGAGAACTTTAGAGAACATTTTATTTATTTCATCAAGATTACTCCCACCCCCACACAAAATCAAATGACACACTTCCTGTTTCCTGTGTCCTCAGCTTTTTGTACATTGTCTGTTAGACAACCGTCTTGAGTTCCCCAGAGGTGTTTTGTTCTCTTTTGTCTGTTAATGCGAGGGACCGTAGGCTGGGCAGGTTCTCTATTACTGACATACAGGTACACCCTCAGTCACTTGCAAAGTTTTTCTAATTCTGGAAAATGGGCTACATAACTGTAATTTAAGAAATACAACCAAAATGAAGGAGGAGAACATGGAGGGAATGTGAACAAGGACTGCCGAGCCCCAAGAGGAGCGCCATGTTTGTCTTTGTGACCTGCACTGTAGGGGTACGCTTGTTTCCCGTGAGGATTTGGTTTAGCAATTCTGAAACTGCTTTACCATGGCCATCCTTACCAACCACTGTATTCTCTGTGGAGAACATAGCCAGTTTAGCCCAGTGCAGTGACACATGCCTTTAATTCCAGCACTTAGGACACAGAGGCAGGTGTATCTCTGCGAGTTCAAAGACAGCCTGGTCTACATAGCAAGTTCCCTGACAGCCAGAACTGTATAATGAGAATCTGTTGGGGGTGGGGGGACAAGGAGAATAACCAAAATTTCTAGGAGAGATGATAGAGCTTGGGCAGGAAGGATGAGGTTGCCTCGAACATTTTGAAATGCTGGATTGTAAGGACAACTTGAGTTGGTAGATGGATGAGACATGACGAGAGCAGAGAACTGAAGAAATTCTCAAAGGTCAAAGATGGAGCAATTTAACTAACAATGTTAGTGATATTTAGAGAGTAGGGTGGTGGAACATGTCTGTAATCCAAGCACATGAGGATAAAGGTGGGAAGAGTTCAAAGCCAGGGGCTGGAGAAATGACTCGGCTGTTAGGAGCACATGTTGTTCTTTCAGAGGACCGGGGTTTGGTTCCCAGAACCCACATGGTAGTTCATAACCATCATAACTCCAGTTCTGATGCCCTCTTCTGATCTCCAAGGGCACCAAGCACACATGTGATAGTCATAAATACATGCAGGCAACACATATACACAAAGTAAAATGAATATATATAAAAAAAGAGATCTCAAGGCCAGCCTCAGCTACAGTACTGAGTTTGAGTCCAGTCTGAGGCCTGTGTCATTCTGCCTCAAGGAAACAACCAAAGAGACAAACTAGCAAGAAAAGATATTTAATGTGGTGGTTGTAGTACCAGCTACTGAGAATGCTGAGGCAGGAAGATTGTAAATTTCAGACAATCTCAAAGGATGTATTTTATTATAACCCTCAGAGAGCCTGGCTGGCATCCACGTGTCCAGATGTGTTTCCCCTTAGGCTGGCTCCATGCCATGGTGCCACTCTGCCCACGTTGAAAGAGGGCATGCCCTTATTTCGGCCCTTAGTGGCTTTTAGTTAGGAGGCTTCAGAAAGCAGTGTTTCCAAATGGGCCTCTCTGCTCATTTCACACTGGAAGAAGTAGAGAGATGTCTGCAGATAGGCTCCAGGAGATTCACCTCAGGTCTGTACTAGGTTCCAGGTCTGGTTTTGAACCTTGCACTGTACTGTATGCACTGAGTCTGTGTCAGTTTGGAAAGTTGTCTCATAGCAGGGCGTGTGACAGTGATTGCCTCAAACCTCAATTTTAAGAATCATACTTTTGTCATTGAGGCTGTATATTGCTGTATTGCTTTGTAGCCTGGGCATGCCTGGATCATGTGATCCTCTTCCCTTGGCCTTCTGACTGCTAGGCCATAGGTGTGCATCACTGTGCTCTGCCTTTGCCATATCATCTCTAAAAAGAAAATTGATTTTATAACTAGGATGTACTTTCTAAAAGTGAGGCTCACAAAATGAATTGAGCTTTGTAAATAAAGTTGTTTTAATTTTGCGCCTTTTTTAAAAAAGGTTGGGTCTCACTCTGTAGACCTTGCTGGCTTAGAACTCAATGTGTAGATCAGGCTGGCCTCAAACTCAGAGAGATCCACTTGCCTCCCTCCTGAGTGCTGAAATTAAAGGTGCACATCATCATGTATAGCTTTAAAGATCTTCTTAAAAATTATTTTTATTTATGTGTGGGTCCCCCTGGAGACCAGAATAGGGCCTTAGATCTGCTGGATCTACAGGAAGTTTGAGCCTCTTGACATGAGTGCTGAGAACTGAACTTTTATGTCCTCTGCAAGAGCAGTAAGTGCTCTTAACTATTGGGCTACCTCTTCAGCTCCTTTATTTTTTGAGCCTGAAACTCATTGACTTGCTAGGCTGCCTAGCAGTGAGCCCCAGGGACCCTTTTCATACCCTCAAAGTGGGCTGCTACACCCTGCTTTTACGTGAGAGATGGGGATTCAAGGTCTTACCATGTAGCCCCTGCCCTTGGCTGTCCTGGAGTGGCTGTGTAGACTAGGGTGGCTCTGTGACTCAAGAGATCCTCCTGCCTCTGAACCCTGGGTGCTCGGATGAAAGGCGCGCACCACTGAGCTAGCAAACATTAAAATTCCTAAGTGGCACTTGGTAGTTATTTTATATTTGATTATGGAAAGAAAACAATTAAATTTATTCTTCATTATAGAAGAAATTTTGGACTCCTTAAGAATCAAAAGGGGGGAAGATATTGACTGCGATCAGAGCCCAGAAGAAACAGAAAGAGACAGGAATGAGGTGGAGAGTGGCGGCTCTAAAGATGCCGAGAAGAGCAGGGAGGAGTCGGAAGAGCAGCCCCTGGAAAAGGACGGCGACGGCAGAGCCCCGGACGAAGAGCCTGGGCAAGGAAGACCCGAGGGTAAAAGAGTTACTTGGTTCAAAAGAAAGAAGTCATTAATGTTAGTTGTGAAACCTTTCCAGTTTTACTTGCAAAATGGAAACGGAGTTTTTTTTTTTTTTTTTTTTTTTTTTTTTTCTCCTAAAGATATTTAAGATAGTCTCTCCCTTGTAACATAATCATTGTAATGCGTTTTATGTATTGATGGATTTGCAATAATGTTATACTTACATTCCTCAAGAAGTTGGCATCCCTATGAAATTTGTTGATGAAAAATTATTTCTATATCAGAATATACACTTTTGTATGTGATAAAATATGTCCTTTTTAAAAATTAATTCGAAGACATTCTTAATATCTTACTCTTTATCTTTGGATGACCCATTGCAAAGCTATCCTAGAGTATGAATTGCTTTAAAGTGGCCATCGAAGAGAAGCAGGTTTTTTGGTGATTGCTTTTTAGTAGTTGATTGAGTGTGGCCGCTTGTCCAAAAGCAATTTTAAAGCATATCTTTAAAGTCTTGTTGTGCGTTTTGCTGTAGAGCCAACAGAAGTTGGGGATAGAGGTAACTCTGTGCCAGCAAATCTTGGCGACAACACAACAAAGGCTTCTTCTTCAGAAGAGACTAGTCCCTGTGAAGGGAGGAGCCCCGAGGGTTGTCTCTCAGAAACCCTTGATAGCAGCAACATGGCAGAGAAGAAGGTGGCATCTGAGCTCCCCCCGGATGTGCCAGGTACAGAGGGCAGCGTAGCAGTGCCTCTGTAATGGGGGGAACCCTTCCCTTTGCAGTAAATTCTGCATGTCACCTAGAGCCTGGAAGTCTGCATTCATTCATGCCGCTTGCTCACAATGCCATTCCCAATCGCTAAACTGTCACCTAACATTTGATGTTTGGCAGATGTTCTCGCAGTTAGTGCCTGGAGCTCCCGCTCAGTCCTCATGCTTGTGTTTCTTAGATGGATTGGTATGCCTGGTCACCATCCTGGCAGAGATTTTGATTTGAGTTACTCACCTAGTAATGTCTGTTTCCATGTTGAGTGACTTGGCCCTTCTGGCTCTGTGTATACTAACACATTAATTTTCCGTTTGCATGTGCTCATGTAGTGCTACATGTCAGATCATAATATTAGTTGAGAATCCATCATCACCAACATTTTTGTAAGGTGCATTGATACGTTAACCAATAATTTCAATTTTAACCTTTTTAATATTGAAATTTTACTTGGAGTTATCATACTAAGAATGTGATTATGATCTGCTTTTCAAATAAATCTAAAGGTATTTTTATTATAGCAGCAAATATACCCACACGTATGTACTTCATATGAATAAAATCAGAAAATAGACATCAATAATCTCACCAAAAATGAAGTCACAGTTGGAGGAAATCCTTAAAGGTTCTTTTCTGTGTATTTAAAAATATTGCCATTTCCGGCCTATGAGCTGTTACTGCTCTGTGTTAGTTATGCAGGACGTGACCAGTGTGTTGGGAGCACTGTTGCTGAGAGATGTACAGCCTAGGTCTGTTTCCGCCATTCAACCCTGTTCTGATCGAATGTGAAGGATTTTGGCAACCAGCTTTGAGGGTTGCTGAAAATCCCAGTGAAAGCGTAGGCTACCTCTAGGCTGCAAGTGAACCCCAGCTGTCAGCAGAACATCTAACACGACCCACATTGAGGAGAGTGTGCTCATCAAGACGTAGGAAGTCTGGGAACTAAAGTGAGGCAGAGAACGCTTTGGCTGGGTGTGGGATTCAGCCTGTGCGTAAACACTTGAGGCAGCCAGGACTCAGGGTCTTACATATGAGCTCCAGGCTAGTTAGGGCTATGTAGCAAGACCTGTGTCAGCACAAAGCATAAAAAATCATGTAGCCTAGAAAACTGTAGGTTTGGATGTTGGGAATTTAATATTCCTCAAGTATTTGGGGCCCTGAGCTGGAGAGACAATAGAGATTACAAGTCACGTAAGTAGAAAGTATAGTGGAATATTTTGGTTGAATATTAATAAATTTTTAAAATTAGGATTGTTCAGAAAATAGAGCTGTTAGTGAGATAGGTGGTGTCCGCAGGGAATATCTTCTCACGGAGCTGAAGAAACCTAGGTCTCTAATTCGGCTCTACAGCAGACTGAGTACTTTTGGGTTTTGGCCGGTTTTATTCTCCTTTTCATATATTCAGGGTTAAAAGTTTTGATAGTGGAGTACTATTGCTGAAATAATGAGAAAAAACCCTTCGGTGTTTGTTGCTTTTTAAATTTAATCTTTGTCCCTTTAGACTGATCAGTACCTAAAGTAAATCGTAGATGTACTAGTGGCTTCAGGTTTGACATAACTGACCTGCTTTTAATCCAAACTTTGTTGAATTTGATCTGTTAGGTTTTTAGATTCTAGTCTTTGTTACGCTGTTTTAGATCACTTTGCGTTTTATTCTATATTTTATTGGTTATTTTCATGTACATTTTATTATTTTACATTTACTGATTTCGTGTGGGTAAGTGTAGGTGAACGTGTGCATGTGCCTGTGTAACTGCAAATGTGGAGGTCCACGGACAACCTCCTGGAGTCAGTTTTCTTCTTCCTGGGGATTGAACACAGTTTGTCAGGCTTGACACCAAGCTTCTGAGCCAACTTGCCATTCTGCAGTTTGTGGTTTTGTCAGGTAGATAAATATTGTAATAAGTTTCAGTCTCAGTCATCTGGCGGGAATGCCTCCGTGACCAAACTAGAGGGCGAGTCCTTGATGACTACATGCTGGTGGGCAGCAGACAGACCTAAAGTGTCACCCTGACCTTCAGGGAGGATGCTCTGCTGTCTGTGGTTTTGGTTCTCTGTGTTCTTCCTCATCCAAAAGTAATTGTGTTACTGCTTTGTGCCTTGGGAGGGCGCTGTGTGCTTCGTGATGCCTCTGAACCAACTGTCCACATCCCATTTGGTCAGTGGACGAGGTGGTTGTTAAGAGATTTGGAGTAGGAGACTTACTCCAGGCAGATTAAAAATAGCAGCCATGGTAGGAAACATCTCGCTTGGTTTCCTTTTGTAAACTTACAGAATATATTTAGACATGATATTTATTGATTAGAGCCTTTTCATACAATAACACTGTTGGAGTGGGTGGAGAGATGTTCTGGGTGAGCTCTATTTAGTTAAGTGATGGATGTCTACAAAGTGCGCACCCAGGGACCAGCCAGCACACCTGCCCCCTGGAGATACTGACTGTTCTGTCTTCTAATACTACCAGTGCACTTTGCTTTTTTTTTTTTTTTTTCTCCTAACTTTTAGATTCATTTTATTTGTATGAGTGTTTTGCTTGCATGTATGTCTATGTATCACAAGTGTGCCTGGTACTGAGGAGGTCAGAAGAGGGTATCAGATCCTGGAAATGGAGTTTCAGTTGTTTGTGAGCCCCCATGTGGTTGTGGGAATCAAATCTTCTGCAGGAGGTGCAAGTGCTCTCACCTGCCTCTGATTTTGCTTTGAAAAGCGAGAAGGGGGGAGGGAGTGAACCACACATTCAGTATATGATCTTTAATGTCTAGTATTTGTTTGTTTGTTTGAGACAGGGTCTTACTATATAGTCTTTGCTGGTCTGGAACTTGCTATGTGTAGACCAAGCTGGTCTTGAACTCACAGAGATGTGTCCACCTCTGACTCCCAAGAGCTAGGATTAAAGGCGTGCATCACCATGTCTAGCTGGTATCTGATTAAAAAATTTTTTTAAAAATTCTTTTATCCTTAAATACCTGAATACTTAAATATCCTAAAATACCAGTAAGAACAAAAATACCCAGTGTTGTGTGTAGCATCGGCCTTTGTTGTCACCCCACTGTAGATGGCGCATGGCTAATCTATCCTTTTCATATGTTGAGGTCATTTGCTGACTTTTGTCCTTTTATGTGTATCTGTGAGTGCCCGCAGGTATGCGTCTGTACTGTGTGTGTGTCTTCTGAGGCCAGGAGAAGGAGCCGGAGTTACAGGACCTTAGTTGTCAGCTATCATGGTGGCGAGAGCCTCTGCAAGAACAAGTGCCATCTCTCCAGCTTCCAATGATAGTTCTTTAATAGTTCCCAGTGTAGGGCCATCATGAGTTAATCCCATTATGGTTATTCCTTTACGCATGTTGTATACATATGCACAGGTACTTCTAGAGACATAAACCTAATCATGGATTTCCTAGTCTTAGAGTTTGTATGTACTTGCCTCTGTGCATACTCTGTATCAAGTAGACACACACCCAAAGGGCTTGTGCAAGCTTCCCTAACAGCATGAGAGCTCCTGCTCCAGTGCACCATTGCCAGCTTTTGGCTTAACACTGTCATTCATTCTTTCCCTTTGGAGCAAGAATACAGGGGAACCTTCCAGTTGGCATATGGGGGATTGTATTGTGGTCTGCACCTGTAGTTACTAGGTGACTGAGGACATGGAACATTTTGTGTGTGTGTGTGTGTGTGTGTGTGTGTGTGTGTGTGTGTGTGTGTGTGTTTTCATACAGGTCATTTGATTTTCCTCTTTTATGACGTGCCTGTCATTTCCCTTGTACACTTTCCGTTTTTGTTTTGTTGGAGAACATGTCTTTTTTCCTTAAGGCCATCTTCACTAAAGCAGACATTCCTGTGTTGTGTTTGAATGCTCCAGTCTCATAGTCCTTGATTAAATGCAGCTTCATTGTGATTATTTTTCTCACTATTACTTCATCCAATTTCTTAGTATTTTGGCTAGGAATTCACATCTACTTTCATAGTGAGATTAGCTTATATTTTCCTCAAGTGTCCTTATCTGTCTTTTGTCACGAGATTATTTTATCTTCATAAAAATAATCCTTGGGGCTGGCGAGGTGGCTCAGTGTGTAAAAGCTCTGGCCACAGCCTCAGTTCAAGCCTGGGAATCCATGGTGGAAGGCAGTAACCAGCTCCTGAGAGTTGTCATCTAATCTCCATATGTGTACCGTGGCACATAAATGCCTACACACACACACACACACACACAGAGTAAAATTTAAACAATAACAGTAATCTTGAGCTAGGGAGATAGTTCAGCCATTGAAAGGACCTGAGTTCTCACCCCAGAGACTATGTAAGTCAGGTGTGATGGCAGATAATCTCTACGCTGGCTCAGTCTAGCCTGCCTACTGAGTCCCTGGCCAGTGAGAAACTTGTCTCAGAGATCCTGCCGGGCTGGTGAGATGGCTCAGTGGCTCTGGCTGGGCAAGGCTGACCATATGAGTTCTATCTCCAGAGCTCACATAAAGTTAAAGGAGAGAATGGACTCCATGAAGTTATCTGGTCTCTACACCCAGCTATTGTATGCTTTTCTCTGGCATTAATTTCTGAGCGTTCTTATTTCCTTTCTTTTATTTTCTTTGCTTTTTCTGTCCTCCATGGCCCACTCTCTGAAGTCAAAGGCTATGATGATGACCTCTAGTGTAGACAGTTTCCCTTTGCACCTTACTTGCCGCTTACAATTTGTTTTTGCTGTCGAGTCGTCTTTACAATTGATTCATTTTGGATGGTGCTGGGTGTGGGACCCAGGGACTTGTGGTCAAGAGGCACACACTCCACCGCTGAGGTATGTCCCAGCACCAGTTACATTGACAAGTGTCCCATGCATGCTTGGTGAGCATAAGCATGTGCGTTGTGCAAATGCACACACACACTCTTGTTGAGTACAGCGTAAGTCACATTTTTAAAGTATGTTGTTCTAATATAAGTGTCTTCTTTTTCATTGCAAGATGTTTAAAATTATTTGCAACTGTTTACTATGAAAGTGATTTTTTTCTATTTTTAGTTTTTGTTTTGAGATACTGGGAATTAAACCCAGTTGCTCATCATGCTTGGAGAGTGCTCACCACTGAGTTACCCTCAGCCTTTCTCTTTAATTTTTTCAGTTCATTTTTACCAAGTGCATCCAGATTTTTATATTTTCTTTTTATTTTAATCACTTTGAAATGTGCATTATATTTCATATTTGTAAGCTATACTATCTTGGCTTTTGCCTAACATTTATTTTTTATAGTAGAAACATTTTTTTCAAAGATTTATGTATGTGTGTGTGTGTATGTGTATGTGTTGATGTGAGTGCAGATGCCCATGGAGACCAGAAGAGGGCATCAGATTCGCCCTGGAGCCAGAGTTAGAGGCTGTTGTACGCTCCCTGGTGTGGGTGCTAGGAACTGAACTTGGGTCCTCTGCAAGAGCAGTGAGTACTCTTAACCTCTGAGCTGTATCTGCATCTCCTGTAGTAGGAAGATGCTAACAAAAATTTACTTATTGTGGGGTAAGGTGTGCATGAATAGAGCCCAGAGGAGAACTTAGAAGGACTTGTGGATGTCGGAGCACAACTCTACCATGTGGTTCTTAGGGATGGAACTCATGTGGTCAGGCTTGACAGGTGCCCTTACCAGCTGAGCCATCTTTTGCCAGGCCTTAATATGAAAATTTTAAATCTAAAAACACATTCATTTTCAAGATTTACCGTGACAGAAAGTCTCAACAGATAGCATCCACTTTCAGGGAGTCCGATGAAAGGAAAAACAGCATATTTAGTCTACAGAACTAAGGGTCTGGATGGTACAGTGGACAGATGCTGTGGACCATCCTGTTGGGTGCACTCAGGGATCAGAAACATTTCCTGTGGCTCAGATGAAGGAAGGCTGCACTGAAGGTTGGGCAATGTAACATTGAAAGAAAGCATTAGTTTTATTTAACATGCGCCTCTGGGTTCAGTGCCTGGAATTTGGCAAGTATCCGTAGCAGGGAACACTGCCGTCATTCCTATAAGGCCCCTTTCACATTCAGATAGTCCTCCTTCCTGTCTTGGCCTATCAAGTGTTGGGATTACGGGTGTGAGCCACACAGCCCCCCCTCCATATAGCTTTAGTGTGCATTTCTCTTGGCTTGAATTAAGTGGCTGTATTTCCATATGTTTAAAGGCAACTTTTTTCCTTTTGTGACTGTTCCTTTATTCTATATGCTGTGGTGACCATCATATTGAGTGCAGTCAGAAATCCAAAACATCTCACAGGTCACTGTTTCCTCATTGATCGCTGTATATTTCATATAGTTGGCGTGACATATAGCATCAGTCATTTTTTGCTCGGTGATAAAAAGAGTACCTTTCCAGACACAGTGGAACTTGGTCAGAGACTTACTTCTGAACTCCCATGGCTTTTAGTTCGTTCTTCTAGTACTAATTTCTATATACTGCTAAACTGCTAGTGATGCTATGAAATTACCCAGAAAAGGCAATTGCACTTAGAGAACCTCAGAGGTAAAGAATCATCTTAATTACATCTCTAGTAGAGATCTTTGCAAACTTTTGAAATGTGAGAACATAAGCTCCACGTTTTGAGTGTTTTTCTTGGCAAAACTACTTCTTCTATAGCAGCTGTGCCCTGAGTTGTGTGCAGCAGTTGTGTTGGTTGTTTTTCTTCGGCTCTAGAATATCAGAAGGGTGTCTGCCTTGTGCTAAATGATGATAAAGAGCCTGTGATGGATGGACTGAGACTTTACAGTAACTTGTTGGGCAGAGCCTGCCAGCTCCTCCTCACACACCGTGTTCCATTACTCCTCCATGATCGGCTTTGCTTTCAGCATCGGGATGAAGTCCTGCAGCCATTAAATGCTTTTTGGATGTTGAGATTTTGATGTGATTTTCAGTGTAAAAATCAGGTATCTTATTTTTCTAGAAGACTCTAACAAGACATGTGACAGCAGTAACACTAGTGCTACCACTACCTCCATCCAGCCTAATCTGGAAAACAGTAACAGCAGCAGTGAACTAAACTCTTCCCAGAGTGACTCTGCTAAGGCAGCGGATGACCCTGAGATTGGAGACAGAGATGCCCATACACCTGTCTCTGTTCAAGAAGAGATAGGTAAGAGCTCTCTTGCCCATTCAAGGGAGATTTTTTTTCCTTTTTTCTTTTTTCTTTTAACGTTTTCAATTTTTAAAAATAAAAGTTCAGTGGGTTGGGAAGATTTTAGTGTTTTGGGGTTTTTTTTTTTTTGTTTGTATGTTTGTTTGTTTTTTATTAGCATGAGCTCACTGTTTTTGCTTTACAAAACAATTCTGAAAGAAGAGAAAAACAGACATCTTTTTATAACCATTGTCAATATTTTGTATTTTCCATTACGTTCATATCTGTATGTTTACAATTTTTTGGTTTCTTGTTTTGTTTTTTGATTCATAAATGGGATGGATCATCCTGCATGCTGTGCTGCATCTTGGTTTTTGTTGTTGTTGCTTTTGTTTTTGCTGTTTTTTTCCCACTCAGTGACACATGACAGGAACTCTTCAGATTAGGTTAAATGCGTTGTTTCCGGCTGCTGCATGGTATTTGGCTGCCACCATGGTGGTGCTTCCTACCAGCCTCCACAAGTTTCTCTGTATTCTGCAAGTATTTGTGGCAGGGTAGGAAACAGTGAGGGACGTGCCTGGCTGGTCAAATGGTAGGTACCTTTTACAGCTAACAGTGGCTACTGCCTAACTAGGCACCAAGGGGAGGACCTGCTAATTTCTGCATTTTTATGACTCCCTATTCACCCACCTGAATTTAACACCTTTTATCTCCTTCCCATTGGTAAGAAGGATTTCATGGGAGATTTTGCATATCCCTGCTGATGAATGTGGTTGCTTCTTTTTATGTGTTTAATATTCTGTGTTTTGATGATTTCTGTTTTTGCTTGCTGTTTCCTATAAAATTTTGATATTTTTGGTAAGGTGTAGGATTGCCTTATGTATTATGATCATTAATATCTGTTTCACCCATGTCCTTATATATTAGTTACTTGTGTTTAATTCTCTACTGTCAGAAATTTTTTACATTTTTATATCATTAAATTTATTCATCTTTTTCTGCTGGGTTTCTTTATGTTTTGTCTTTATGTCTTTATGTTTATGTCTATACAAATATAAATATATTTACAGTAATTTCTCATAATGAATCTGTAGCACTGTTTTAAACTTATCTTGAGAATAATGTCATATATGGCAAAGTTGGAGTTGTGTTTTAATTTGGACTTTTTTAGTTGTAAGTGACCAAACCATCTTAGAATAGTTTAAATGTAAAGGGAATTAATTAGTTTATATAATTGGGAAGCCCAAGCTCTCCTGAGGTATAAGTGGACCAGTTTAACAACTGCTTCTGTCTCCCTCCCTCTCTCTTTCGCTCTTTCTCTCCTTTTGAATTGACTTATATTTGTGTGATAATTTCATTCTCTCCAATACAGACAGGCTTTTTCCAAGTTAAAGGTAAGATGGCACCAGCAATTTTTTTCCATGTCTTTTCCAAGGTCTGTGGCCCAAAGGCAAAGCCCCTACTCCTGCTCCAAATCAAAAGTCTTTGAGGAAGGAATTTGAGTGGCTTATCTTGGATCATATTGTTCCACACCTGTGGCCAGGGCAGGCAAGGTATTATTGATGGCTCTAGCGAAAGTATGTGATTGGAATGGGGTAGGAGTGATTTTCCCAAGAGCAAGGGCTGCTTCAAGGAGAGGACCCAGCAGACACAGCAGTCCCACCCCTTGGTAGCCCAGCACAGCACGCCCCTCAGGTCTGCTCACAGACATCCAGTTCACACTGCCTCTGTCTAACGTGGTGCATAGATCTCACCCTCACCTGTAAGCTTATAAAAACCCTCGACCCACAATTCCATCCAATAACTGTGATTATATCGAGGCCCAATCTAAGATTTGTGTATACTGTTCGCTAATTTCGACAGGCTTAGATATGGCTTAAGAGTGGAATTCTGAATTCATCTGTTTCCAACATAATTGTTCTGATAGTAGAGGGTCTACTTCGGTAGATTTGGGGCGATGATGAGGGATGAGAAGTGAGAAGCAGTGAGGAAGGTTCTTCTGTTGCCATTCTGTTTTGGCAGCCTAGCTTCTGTTGGCTATTACACATTCTGGGTTGTTGGGAATTGATCGTGGATGAACAGTCATACATGTCAATTTGGCAGATTTGGAGAGTTCCCCACCCCCACTCTCCATGTCAGTTAACATTCCCTTAGATTACCTTGCTCAGGCTCCATGCTATGAGCTCTTCCACTTCCTGTCTTTGTCTGGGGCTGTAGCCTTTGCCCTTCGCCTGTGCTTGCCAGAGAGGCTGGGGTAGAGCAAATGTCCACTTTGCCACCAGGCTGAATGCAGAGTTTGACTTCTTTCTAATGGCAGCAGTGTGGCTGTTGAGTAAAGAGTGCTCCACGAGGCCTTCCTCTCCCTGGTCGCGCCCTCCCTCCAATGTCTTCAGCTCTGACCCACGCAGAGGAAGTTGCTCCTAGCTTTTATTTTTACTATTTTAACCCCCTGCTAGCAAATGCAGAGGGTTAATTCTGAGCAGAATTGAATCGCGGCTGTACACTGAGGGGTTTACTTCAGAAAGTGCTTGTTATTTCTTCTCTGTTTTCAGGAAGCCCAGCCTAAACCCAGACAGCATCTGTAAAGGCTATTACATGATGTTATAAGTGGTCCCAAGAGTTCAGAGGCGTTAAAGCTCCAGCACATGTAGAGTCCAAGAGAAGATAGCAGTATCTGGAGTCACTAGCTTTCCAGCCTGGCATGGCAGGGTACTCAGCCTCCACTCCATCTTGATTTGTAGACAAAGTCTTAAAATATTTGCTGGATTATTCAGGACTTATTGCTGTTTAAAATCCACCTTGTTTAAAACATAAATGGAATTCTATTAGCAGGGTTGACAGGAACGTTCGGGCTGGTTCAGGACGCTAAGCAAGGTTAACGTCTTCCTTGAAATGTTCTCTTATATCTGCCCTGGGGTATTGGGGGATGATTGTTGCCTGTAAGTGGCAGTCTTTCTGTTGTAGAGGTACCAGTTACCAGCCTCTGATTTACACCCTTCCTGCTCACTAATAGAAAAAAACAGAATGGTAAGCTACTGATTTAGCTCCGTGCTAGAGCACTGGCTGAGCACGTGCCAGGCTCTTGCTTTAGTCTCACTAAAGAAAAGAAAAGGAAGAAGAGAGGCAAAGAGAAACCAGATTTGACAACTCAAAAAATGTGACACAAGCCTTTAATCCCATCGGGAAGCAGAGGCAGTTGGATCTCTGTGAGTTTGAGGCCAGCCTGGTCTACAAAACGAGTTCCAGGACAGTCTGGCTGTTACATAGAGAAACCCTGTCTCAAAAAACAAACAAACAAAAGCAATAGGATGTTGACTGACTGAGAGAGTTACCTACTGGGATGGTGCTGTGTTCTGTCTAGTTTGGTCTGGGTGCTGTAGTTGCTTCCAAAGGCAGGACACTTGATCTGTAACCCCGTTCCTGTTACACAGTTAAGTGGAAAGAATGCCCCCCACCCCACAAGGACAGGTAGGGAACAGATTGCGCCAACTAATGTTAGACAGCCCCCCAAAATGAACAGCCAATGTCCCCATTTGCATCTGCCTCTACTTCCTAAAATACACCATACATATAATACAGTAAATTCCCAGCCTCGTATTCACCAGTGCTAGCTACGCTGTTTGATTTCTTTCTTTAAGCCTTAAATTAAATATCAAGTCCTGTTCAGTTTTCTGGCCAATGGAAAATGAATGGCTCGGGTACGGATGTCCATTATCCAACGTGAAATGTGTGCACACAGAAAACAGAAATTGCTTTCGGGCACTTAGTCTGTCACCGTCAGAAACAAAGTTCTGAAGCAGATGTTGAGAGGTCTTTATAATTGCTGATTTCTCACAAGTTACTTCTCCAGGAAAAGTTCGGTCGGCACCTACCTTTAAAATTCACATGATCTTCAATGGGGAATCTCTCTAGGATTAACGGTCCTTTTAGTATACAAATCCATATGAGATATGCAAGGCATCCTCTTTATGCATTTGAGTTGTTATGCTTGTTAGTTACACGTTTCTGGAGGCCCCTCCTTTCCGGTAGATGAGTTTCAAAACAGGTAACACTATATTTTCTGTAAGATAGTAAATGACTCACAATATTCTTGCTTTTGGTTGTTGAGAATATTCAAGAATTGATGACATTTGATTTGCCTGTGAACGGACTTATCTCTGCTCAGCTCTCTTGGACTTTAAATATATGGCATGTGAGTTGGATAAATATGGCATTCTTGGTTCCTTTCTTCCCGTCAGCAATCACTTTGTGGCGCTTTCGTTGATAATAGGTGATTTCAGATTGGAGAAGTCTAATGGAGAAATCGCGGAGTCCCCAGGAGCCGGGAGGGGAACGCCTGGCTCCACTCGCATCATCACCAGATTGCGGAACCCGGATAGCAAACTCAGTCAGCTCAAGAGTCAGCAGGTGGCAGCCGCAGCCCATGAAGCAAATAAGCTGTTTAAGGAGGGCAAAGAGGTGTGTTCTGTTTACAACACAGTTCTGTGCACTGTGAGTGGCTAGAATTGCAGGCTGGGAGATGGCTCGGAGGTGAAGAGCACCAACTGCTCTTCGGTAGGGGAGCTCCTAGCTGTTAGTAACTCCAGCTCCAAGGGCAGCTGCGCTGCAGAGGCCATGGCCAAGGCAGACACACAGTAAACAAGTAATTAGAATTGGATTGTACTCTAAAGTCATTAAAATAAGGACAGGAAATTTATAGACCCACCCTGTACCCCCCACAATTCAGCTTTTTTAAACTTCAACCTTTAGTCATTCAATGTTTCTTGTTTGGAGTGATTGATTACCATGTATTGAAAGACAATAGTTGCATCTTTGGCACGAATAATGATGATAACAATGATGATAATAGTAATTTATTTTCGCCATCAGGTGCTGGTAGTTAACTCCCAAGGAGAAGTTTCGAGGTTGAGCACCAAGAAGGAAGTGGTCATGAAAGGGAACATCAACAATTACTTTAAGCTGGGACAAGAAGGGAAGTATCGCGTCTACCACAACCAGTACTCTACCAACTCATTCGCTCTGAATAAGCACCAGCACAGGGAAGACCATGACAAGAGGAGGCACCTTGCACATAAATTCTGTCTCACGCCAGCCGGGGAGTTCAAATGGAACGGATCTGTTCATGGGTCCAAAGTCCTTACCATATCTACGCTGAGGCTCACCATCACACAGCTGGAAAGCAACATCCCTTCTTCCTTTCTTCATCCCAATTGGGCTTCACACAGGTAACGGAAACTAAAGTTCATTTATTGCTGTAAACATGCTGACTACCTATAAGTTGATCCTTATAGGTGTGCCCCTTAAAGTATTATTACCAATGAGCTCGGTGGAGTAACCCGTGGGCAGGAAGCAGGAAGCTGAAGATAATATGTGTGCTTCAGAGTTACAAAAGCAGCACTCACGTTTGGATAACTTTAAATATCAGAATTTTATTCCTGGAGCCAAGTGGTGGCCAAAGTTAAAGGATATTGTAGGTCACGGAATTGGGAGGATGCAGTCATGCCCAGAGTTGCTCCTAGTGTTTCAAACCTCAGCTCCCCGAGGCAGACACCCTCAGTGTCCTGATGGGTTACTCCTGCCACACAGAACCCTTTCTCATCTGAGCTGTAGGCTGAGACATGGTAGACTATGGCTATGGTGCTTTTTGGTTAAGAACAACTGAGTGAAATGATTCCTCCTTCTGAAACGCAGGGCTAATTGGATCAAGGCCGTTCAGATGTGTAGCAAACCCAGAGAGTTTGCATTGGCTCTAGCAATTTTGGAGTGTGCGGTTAAGCCAGTTGTGATGCTGCCAATATGGCGGGAGTCTTTAGGACACACCAGGTGAGTGAATTCTGAGCCTTGGGAATGATGACTATTATATACTTCTGAAATGCTAGATCCTTAATAATCATGAAAAGCCCAAGAAGTCCCGGTAAAGACCATCTCCTCCTGATCTCCATTAATTCTTAGGATGTAAGACTGTAACGAAGATGAAAAGAGATCAGATACATTTATATTTTAAAAAATTAATTTATTGTGTGTGTGTGTGTAATTGTGCATGCTGTGGGTGTGACTAGATGGAGAGAAATTTATTCTTGACAGGAGTCTTTGCCCCTTGATCCATCTTGCCGGCCCCACATACATATTTTAAAAGATACTACAAGTGAAAGGTGTTTTTGACAGGATGAAAGATTGTGTGTGTGTCTGTCTGTTTTGCCTACATGTGTGTGTGTTTATCATGTGTATTCCTGGTGTCTGCAGAGGCCAGAAAAGAGTGTTAGAACCCCCTGGAACTGGATTTATAGACAGTTGTTAGCTACGTGAATTCTGGGAACCAAACCAAAGTCTTTCGCAAGAACAGCCATTGCTTTTAACTGCTGCTCCATCTCCAGCCCCAAGCATTTATTCTAGAATGTTCCTGACACTATGCTAAAAATGAGGCTGATTTTTCTTCGTAGACGTGAATGTCTGGCCAAAGATCACATGGCTACCATATGGACTCAGCTGTGTCCTGCTACCCTCCCAGAGAACTTGAGTTGAGTTCTCAGCACACACACACATCCAGTTGAGGTGGCACACATCTGTAAGCCCATTGCTAGGGATCAGATATTTGGGAAATAGGCTGATCGTGAAGGCTCTGACTGACCAGCTAGTCTAGCTGAACCAATGAACTCCAGGTTCATTGAGAGGCCGTGTCTTAAAATAAATAAATAGAGACAGAAAGAAAGATATAAGATACCTTTTGTCCATCTCCGGACTCCAGAAGCATGACACATCTTAGAAAATAAATGCAAATAAAATTATAAGGACTGGGCTATTGCCCAGTGATAGAGCAGTCACCAAATATGCACAAAACTTCAGATTTTATTCCCAGACTTTCAAGCAATATAAATAAACATATATGTGAATGTGTGACTGTGCCAGGTGTGGTTGCATATTCCTTTAATTCCAGCACCAGGCTGAGGCAAGAGGACCGCAAGTAGCAGGACCCTATCTTAACAAAAAGATAAACTACCAAAGAGCATTGTTACGAATGTGTGTTTCCACTTATTAACATTAGCATGCACACATTGTTGCAAACTTATTAACAGCTTACAGCGCAAAGTGAAGAGTCAGTTACTTTTCTGTCCTGCTGGGATCGCTAATTGTATAACTTTTAAAATAGGAGGGTTATTTTCCATCCCTTTAAACATTTAATTTTATAATAATGTTTTTGTTTGTTTGTTTTGTTTTTCAAGACAGGGTTTCTCTGTTGTAACTCTGGCTGTCCTGGAACTAACTCTGTAAACCAGGCCTGCCTCTGCCTCCAAGTGGTAGGATTTGAAGGTGTGTTCCACCACTGCCTGGCTAATTTTATAATGATGTTTTTAAAGCTGAGTACAGTAGCTCACATCTGTAGTGGTAGCATTTAGGAACTTGGGAGGCTGAGGCACCAGGATCACCTTGAGTTTGAGGCCTGGGCTGACATGAGTTCCTGACATAATGTATGGACCTGAGCTACAGAACAAGATTGTCCCCAAACCAAGCAATTAAAACCAAAAAAGCGGAACACGAGAAGAATTAAGTTTCTCAATGATGTCATTTTTCCTCCTGTCACTACAAAATTTCACTCATGTGTAGTTGGATTTTTTGAGTAGAGTTTGGAAAGATAATTGAAAGTTTTGTATAGCAAAAACCAGGAGTAAAACTCTATAAATTAGAAGGACAAGCTGAGCTGGACGTAGAGGTGCTCCCCTCTAATCTCGGTTCTTGGTGGGTGGAGGCAGGCAGAGTTCTGTGAATTTGAGGCCATCCTGGTCTACATAGCAGGATCCAGGCCAGTGAAGGCTGCATGGTAAGACCCTGTCTGGACTAGGGGGAAAAAAACCAGGGCCAGAAAGTCTCCAGGCTGGATTGTTGACTGGCTTGATGTTATACAGTCACTCACAGCTGCTGTAATTTCATGAGTGCAGTGGTCCTGCTGTGTCTAGAGACATTGTTCTAGGCCTCCACAACCTCTGGGACTTAGTATCTCTCTGTCTCTCTTTTGAGATGGGCCCTGAGCCTTAGGGGAGGTGAAATGATACAGATGTTCCATTTGTGGCTCAGCAGTGCGCAGATATTTGCTCTCTGCATGTGACCAGCTGTGAATATCTGACTTAACCATCCTTGTACTGCACAGCAAACCTTCTGATGAGATCTGAGAGCTCACCCTTCTGGCTTACACACAAAGACGCTCAAAATCCAAACACACACATGTGTACACACACAGGCGAATACAATATTTTGTTAAAATCTTGGATCTAGTGAGTTGGCTCAGTAACGAGAGGCTCCTGCTGCCAAGCCTGATGACCTGAGCTTGGTTAGATCCTATCTCAGAAAGTAACAAGCCAGACATGGTGGCACATGCATCAGTCCTAGGACTTGGGACATGGAGACGGGTGGATCAGTAGTTCAAGGACAGTCTTAGCCTGAAGTTTGAGGCTATTGATGGTTGAGACAGTCATAGGGTATATGAGATCTTGTCTCAAGAAACAAATAATAACAACAACAAAAACGGGTTTAAGAGATGGCTCAGTGGTTAAGAGCTTCGGTTGCTCTTCCAGAGGACCTCAGCTCAATTCCTAGCACTCACGTGGTGACTAACAACCGTCTATAACTGCAGTCCCAGGCGACCTGGGTGCCCAAATGTGAGGTGCACATAAACTCAAGTAGGCTCTCGCACCTACACATTAAATAAATAAACATTCATTTAAAGAATAGGCATTAGAGTGAGGTACACACTTCTTAATTTCATCTCTTACATTAAAGGATGGAGAATTAAATTTGAAACAATCGGAACTACATGTAGCTACAGATACATGGACCTGGTCTCAAAAAAAATATGACAATGTATTTGAAGCTGTCACAGTATTTCTGGTCAGAAGCAACAGAACAGTGCACTCAGGTAGTCCTCAAATTAGTCCCAGTGCACATGGAAACTCAGCCGTGGAACACTGCATGTCATTAAGCAAAGAAGACATGTTTTGGGAGGAAAAGCCTCAAATTGATCAAGATTAAAAACCAAACTAAACAAACCCACAATGCTAATAGAAGAAAGACAAAGCATGAATTAATTTATATTTTTGTTCTGATACTTTTCTTTTTAAACAAATATTAAACCCAGGTGCTATAGAGGAAGAAATCGGACACATGTATTTAAAATTTTGAGTGGAAAACCATTATTGTAATCAAATTAAAAAAGATGGCAAACACGGGAAAATACTTGTACCACAAATGGAAATTTTCCTTAATTGACAAAGACCTTTTATAAAGGAAAAGGACTACTAGTCTATTGCAAGCGAGACAAAGGACCCGGACAGGGATTGTGCAGGACATACATGCAAAGGCTAGTAGACACAGAGAATGGTGACTTCTCTCTCAGTTAGAGATCAGTGGGACCCTATTGTTTCCCTTCCAGTTTGGCTAGCAATTTGGAAATGTGACCCTCAGCTCATAAAAGGTATGGGGTAGCAGGTGGGTTTTATGACTGGTAGCAGCCCAGGCGTGCCTTGTGCTTATTAATTCCCTCAGCATTTCAGGTACAGGAACTTTTGGTCTCTGCCATCCTGTCCCTGAGGACGACCATAGAGGACTACTCACAATGTTGTATGTTGTGTCTCTATAGTAATGCCAAAACACTCAGAGCCCTGGGCACTGCCTGGAGAGTAGGTGTGAAGCTGACAGTTCATTCTCCTGGTCTGGCTCTCCAGTGACTATGGAGAGGTGGAAGGAAAGTCTGTCACCATCTGCATTCACCAGATTAGTGCGGAATGACAGCTGGACTGCATGGTCCCATCCTGAAGGGGCTTTCTTGAGCCTCCAGGCCGTCAGTAGTGTCCAGGGCTTTCTGCCTAAAGACAGGACTGAACTAGAGATCTCTTTGTATTGCTGCCTCTCCCCATAAAGACTTTGTTGGTGATAGCCAGAGCAATAGACTTTTATCAGGGTCAGCACACATCACAAATGAGCTATATCAAAGCAAAACAGAGCTTTTGTATTTGGTGGTGGGAAAGGATCTGTTTGCCTGTGGATGGAAACAGCCCATGCTGGCCACCTGGCCCAGCTGCTCTCCTGGTCACTGTCAGCAGAGTGGTCCTCTCCATCAACAGTGATGGCTCAGCCTCTGAGCTGGTCCCTCAGGAATACAGGCGCTGTGAGCACTGCTGGTGGTGGCACAGTCAGGCCCTCCTCCTGGTGCCTGAGGCTGTTGGATGAGTCTGCTGTGGCACTTGCTTTACTAGCTCTGAGTCAGTGAACAGGCACACCTCTCACTCCTCCCAGCAATTCATGAGGCCCTCAGTCATCATACTAGTGAACAGTGTGAAGCTGCGTGTTTAGGTCGAATAAGAACAGGCCTCAAAGCCTTCTCAGTACAGTAGGAAGTAGAGAGGAGGGTTGTTTGCTTCCTTGTTTGTTTCCGTGCAGACAGCATCCCACTCTGTGCCCAGTGTGCCCTCGAACTCAAGATTCAAGATCCCACTTTAGCCTTCCATTTGCTGAGATGAAGGGCTTTCGTCACAAAACCCTGGGTTTTATTAATTTAAAATTTTAGAAATTATTAATTTAAAAATTGTGTTAAGGAAAAGCTCAATGATGGAGTGCTCGCCTGGCATACCCAAGGCCCATAGTTTACTCTCCAGCACTACAAGGAAAAAGAAATTGTCTGGCATGAAAGGTCTTCTAGCTTCTGTATTTGCTGGCTAAAATCATAGCCTGTATGGTGTTGGTTCTGATTATAGTGGGTCCTACATGGGCATCCATTAGTGTTGGCTTGTACATGGAATGCTACAAGAATACGTCATTAGTGTTTCTTTGGGGAGGTGTATGGAAAGGCTATTCCTCTTTATTGTTTATTCTCTGCTCTGCTCTCTCCTCTCAGGGAATGCTATATCCACTTATTTTTGTCTGTTGGGAGTGTCTGGGGTATACAATTTTAACTAAGCACTCACTTGTTTTCTTCCTGATTTTCAGTATTACATTTGTATCTTTTTGTTTATTTTTCAAAATTAAATTAATTAGTTTTTTTTTTTTAAATCTGTGTTCTCAGGTTACATAGGATGACATCAATTGAAAGGGAAGAAAAGGAGAAAGTTAAAAAAAAGGAAAAAAAACAAGAGGAAGAAGAGACGATGCAGCAAGCCACCTGGGTAAAATACACATTTCCAGTGAAACATCAGGTAACTGTCACTGTATCGATACGGTGTGAGCCGTTTCTGAATATTTCATTGGCTCTAATTTTGCCACGATCTTGCATTAATGAAGTGCTGTGAACACATCTTGTAATTTTGTAGCCATGGTTTTCTCTTAGAACTTGAGACCAATTTGTTGAAACTAGTAATAAAATTAAAAACATTGTTAAATTTAATAGGAGTGTTAGCTGGGCGGTGGTGGTGCAGCCTTTAATCCCAGCACTCAAGAGACAGAGGCAGGAGGATCTCTGTGAGTCTGAGGACAGCCTGGTCCACAGAGTGAGTCCCAGGACAGCCAGAGTTACAACAGAGAGACCCTGTCTCAAAAAGCAAAAAAACAAAACAAATAGGAGTGTTGAATTCTTTCACAAATATTTTGATTCCTACTGAAAGTTGATTTGATAAATTTAATTAATTTTCCTGATTCTTTTATTATTATAATTTTATTTATTTGTGTTCGTGTGAGTGTGTGTGTGTGTGTGTGTGTGTGTGTGTGTGTGTGTGTGTATGTATAAAACACAGCACATATAATTTCCAGGAGTTGGTTCTCTGTTTCCGCCATGTGGGTCCTGGGGGTTGAACTCCGTCATCAGGCGTGGTATGCCTGCGCACCCTTCCCCATGCTGCCATCTTGTTGACCCAGTTTGCCTGATTCTTAGCTTGTGTTTGGCAGATACTTCTAGTACCACGTATGCTTGTTTAACCATTGTGTTTTCATGGTTTCAGGTTTGGAAACAAAAAGGAGAGGAGTATCGAGTGACAGGGTACGGCGGCTGGAGCTGGATTAGTAAAACACATGTGTATAGGTTTCTTCCCAAATTACCAGGCAATACTAATGTGAACTACAGGAAGCCCTTTGAAGGAGGTGAGTAACCAGGTGTTTTAATAGTTACAGCTAATATGAAGTCTTTAGTGTTTCCAGTACTGATGGTTTGTTTTTATTTTATAGGACCACTTCTGTTTTTGTTGTTTGTTTTTTTTGAGGCAGGGTTTCCCTGCCTTGGCTGTTCTGGAACTCGTTCTGTAGACCAGTCTGGCCTCAAACTCACAGAGGTCATCTTGCCTCTGCCTGCCAAGTGCTGGGATTAAAGATGTGGGTCACCACCGCCCAGCTATGGGCCCACTTCTGATCAGTGTTACTTCTTAGAATTTCATAGTGTATTGACCTTATTTCAGATAAATATATCCTTATCAAGTTTTTAGTAGCATGTGGAAAGTTACTTTTGTGATTTATTAATTAAAACTTGTAGCCAGGCGATGGTGGTACATGCCTTTTAATCCCAGCACTTGGGAGGAAGAGGCAAGTGGATCTCCGAGTTCAAGCCTGATCTACAGAGAGAGTTCAAGATAGCCAGGGTTACACAGAGAAACCCTGTCTGGAAAAAAAGAAAGAAAAGATAGTAAAGCTTTTATTTTTAATTTATTTAAGATTATTTATATTTTAGATATATGAGTATTTTGCCTTCATGTGTCTGTGGGTCTCCTGGACCTGGAATTAAGAGACAGCTGTTAGCCAGCTGTGAGTACTGAGAACTGAACCCCAGGTCCTCTGCAAAATCCAAAAAGTACTCTTAACAAGCTGAGCCAGCTGGCCAGCCTCATAAACTCTAAAATTTTTTAAATTATCTTTATTTATAAGGCTTTGATACATAGGATTTTAAAGAAAAATGAGAGAAAATAGTTTTTCAAAATACTCAGCTGTGTAATTACAGTATATTTTCAAAATCTGGATTTTTTTTTAGGCTCCACCCATCCCAAGACTTATATTCAGTACTAGCTGACGTTTTCAGCATTCTTACACACATAAACCCAGAAGGGAAGTGAACAGGGGATTCCATGACAGACATCATTCTTCTGAGTCCTGGAGTTCAAAAATATCTCTTTCCTGTGTGTTGCATATGTTGAGGTCAGAGGTCAATCTTGAGTGTCATTACCCAGGAGATATCTACCTTGATTTAGCATCAACTTAAAAGTAAAAATGAATATGATACTTCATTTTTGTTTTGTTTTGTTTTCCAAGTCCTGGTTTCTCTGTGTAACTCTGGCTGTCCTGGAACTCACTCTGTAGACCAGGCTGGCCTTGGACTCACAGAGATCTGGCTGCCTCTGCCTCCCGAGTGCTGGGATCAAAGGTGTGTACTACCACTGCCTGGCCTTTAGTTTTGTTTTTAATTAGAAATAATTAAATATACTTACTGAGTAGTACTTGGTAGTTCTCTCTAAACTAGATATATTCAGTTGTAGTATATGCAGGGAATGTAGAGGTGGCTCAGCGGTTAAGAGCGCATGCTGTTCTTGTGGAGGACCAGGGTTTAGTTTCTAGTACTCACGTTCAGTAGCCAAAAATCCCAGCGACTTTGGTTTTCCTCTTCTGGGCCCTGAGGGCACCTGCACACACATTCATACTGACGCACAGACGCCCACATGCACGCATACATGAATAAAAATAAAAGATCTTTAAAACAATTCTGATATTAAGCATATCTGTGGCCATACATGTGGTTCTTTTTTAGCCAAAAATAATACAGATGAAAATAAGGATGAATCAGATAAAAGGAAAACTCCGCGAAGTCCAAAAAACATCAAGACAGAATGTGATTCTGAGAAAGGTGAGGTAAAAGATGCGGACGCTGCAGCGGGAGCCGCGGAGAGTGAGATGGAGTTATCCAAGGTGTCTGAGAAGAAGGACCAAGGTAAGCAGGCTCCGGGGTGGGGGGCGGCTGGGGGGACCGGCGCCCTAGATCAGGTAGTGCGCTGTTCTCCCCACCACGACGCCAGCACTCTAGATGTTCACAGACTTGCTCAGCGCTCATGACAGTTTGGCATTTTCATCATGCCAGAGGAAGGTCTGTTCTCTGGACTTGTCTGTTCGAGACACTTCATTTCGATGAAATTAGGTACTCTGTTGTCCTCTTTCCATCCAGCATGATGTTTTCCAGGTCCTTCCATGTTGTAACATGTTCCAAAGAGTCCTCTACTGTACCGGCAGGCCACAGCTCATCTGTCCAGTCATCAATCCGTGAAGAATTGGGTTTTTTTCTGCTTTTTAGCTGTTACAGACATTAACACTTTTAAGTTTTTAAGATTTATTTGTTTGTTGGCTTGCTCTTGATAAAGGGACTCAACTGTGTAGCTCTGGCTGGCCTGGAATTCACTATGTAGACTAGGCTGGCCTGTAACATATATAGATCTACATGCTTCTGCCTCCTGAGTACTGGGATTAAAGGTGCCACCAAAATCAACCAATATTTTGGGGTTATTTATTTGTTTTTTATTGGTTTTCCAAGACAAGTTTTCTCTGTTTAGCCCTGGCTGTCTTGGAACTTATTATATAGACCAGGCTAGCCAAGAACTCAGAGATCTGCCTGCCTCTGTCTCCTGAGTGCTGGGATTAAAGGTGTGTACCACCACCATCTGGAGGTTTGGGGGATTTTTTGGTTTGTTTAAAAACATTAATTTATGATTTGCTTTGTGGGTTCCAGGGATTGAACTCAGACCTCCCACACGCTTGGAAGCCTTTACCTAGTGAGCCATCTCACCAGTTCTGTGTACAGTGTTTCTGTAGACACAGGCTTTTACTTCTTAGTGGTATTCCAAAGAGTGGATTTGCTAGATTGTATGCTAACACCATTTAAGCTTTTGAGAAACTTTAGGGCCAGTGAGATACAAAACTAAAAATGTTTTAAACTTTTTTTTTTTTTTTTTTAAATACACAAGCAAACTAGGGAGATGGCAGGCACACTGGATACCGTGTTTGGTGCTCAAGTCTGAGACTAGGAGTTTGTATTCCCAGAGTCAGTGTCCCAGTTCCCAGTCATGCTGGGTGGGCATGGTGGACTGCCTGAAAGTCCAGTACTTGAAGTCAGAGCCTTGCTAGCTAAACTAGCTGTATTGGTGAGCTCTGGGTTCATTTGAAACACTGTGTCTCAAAGAGTAAGATGCAAGCAAAAAAAAATCCAAAGCCTCTTAGGTATACACACATACACACACTCACACTCACACTCACACTCACGCATCCAGGAACCTAGACAGATGTATACATGCATGAAACAAAAACGTGTTTAGCATGATGATACCTCTATCTTAGCATGATCATACCTCTAATCCTGTACTTGGGAGGCCGAGGCAGAAGATTGGCTTGAATCTGAGGTCAGCAGGGGCTACAAAGTCCAGAAAAACAAAACAAAAGCGAAATCACTGTCTCGACAGCTAAGTGACTCCATGACACACTCCAAGGACCACATGTCATTTCTCCACACATCCCAAAAGTCTTCTTTTCTGCTCAAATTAAACACTTAATTTTGAAGTGTTTATAAATAATAAAAATGGGAGGAGATTTTTAACAAATTAAAACAAAAAAAAAATTAAGTCATCTGTAATTCTAGCATTCAGGAAGCAAAGTCAAAGAGTCATCGTAAACTCAAGCCTGAGATGCACAGTGAGTTCCAGGCCAGCCCTGTCTGAAAAAAATAAGGAAGAAATAACCACGTTTTAAACCCACAGAAGCTGGGTGATACATGTGCTTTGGATATGTTTTGTTTCGTTTGCTCTGTTACCCAGAGGCTCTTCATGCCTCTGCCTCCCCAGTGCTGGTGACACCCTCAAGCTCAGCACAGCTGAGAAGTAACCGGTACTTCTGTGTACTAACCATGTTCTCAGTAGCCTGTCATAGGCTAAGTCTGTTTTCACTATAGAATTTCATCAACTTAGGTGTCAAAAATCAGAATCATCCAATATTTGAACTATATTTTTTAATTCCATTTAAAGTTTACAATATCTGTGACCTGTTATGAGTGTGAAAATTAAGAAAAGTAGATAACTTCTAAAAATTAAAAGTCTCATGAATTTCTCATTTCAGAGTAAAATTTACATTTTTATCAATGTTCTTAATTCACAGATGTAAAAGAACTTTTAGATTCTGATAATGACAAATCCTTCAAGGAAGAGCCAATGGAGATCGATGATAATGTGAAAACAGAGTCACATATAAACTGTCAGGACAGTGTTCAAGTGGACGTGGTGAATGTCAGCGAGGGGTTCCATCTAAGGACTAGCTACAAAAAGAAAACGAAATCCTCTAAGCTGGATGGGCTTCTAGAAAGGAGGATTCGGCAGTTTACACTGGAAGAGAAGCAGCGCCTTGAAAAGTTAAAGCTGGAGAGTGGGGTGAAGGGAGCAGGCAAGCTTCCCACAAGCACTTTGAAAAGCCCCTCTGAGTCACCAGTAACAGCAAAAGCAAACGAAGGGTGTCAGAGTGACTTGCTTAGACAGGCACAAAGTCCCAGTCCTAGTCAGGCTAGCTCTGGGGACTCAGGACAGGGGTGCTCACAAAGTCATCCATTGGTTCTTGGCATCAGTGGTCCTAGTCTGAGCACAAACAAACCCTATCCAAAAGATCAAGTATTAGATGATGTCCCCATTCAGAGTCCAGGGCCAAACTATCAGAGACAGAACTCTGTTGAATGTGACCTGGATGCCAGTATCTCTGAACCTGCTAGTAAGGAACTGGAACTAAGTCAAACTAAAACAAAAGGAAGTGACTTTTTCATTGATGACTCTAAACCAACCAGTGCAGATGATGATGAGACTTCGATCTGTAAGAGCAAAAAGCCACTCCCACAGGAAGATAGCAGCACCGTCGTGTCTTCCTCCAAGAGTGTTTTACCTGCATCGGTACCTGGAAGTACCAGTGACAGAGATGCCCGGTCCTCCCCAAAAGCAATGGACTTTGATGGGAAACTAGGTTGTGACTCTGAATATAATAGTACTTTGGAAAATAGTTCTGATACTATGTCTATTCAGGACAGCAGTGAAGAAGACATGATTGTTCAGAATAGCAATGAAGGTATCTCTAAACAGTTCATAACTCCAGACCAAGGCATGGAGAGTGTGGAGCCATCAAAATGTGAGTTAGTTTCTAAATCCACTGAAAATTGTGAAGACAGACTACAGGGTAAGGTAACTGAAGCAAATGGTAAAAAACCAGGCCAGCACCAGAAGCTGGATGAGAGAACAGTTAACAAATGCGTTGACCAAATAAGCCCCAAACATCCCACTGACAAAAAGAATAATGAAAATCGAGAGTCTGAAAAGAAAGGACAGAAGGCAAACAAACTTCAAATAAATGGCAAAGATAGTAAATCTAAGGGGTGCCTGAAAGGGCAGTGCCCAAAGGACAGCCCTGAAGGTAAAATCGTGAGTGGTACTGTGGAACCAAAGGTCAATAATATCAATAAAGCCATCCCTGGAAATACCAAGTCGCTGGCTGTTAAAGAATCTGCTGGGAAGCCGTTAGTTAATGGTGACATCATCATGGAAGATTTTAATGAACAAAACAGTTCAGAAACCAACTCACATTCACTGAGTTCTTCAGATGCCAAAGGTAATCACCAAGATGGCCTCCATACCCTACCGTCCACCAAAGAGTCTGCCAGTACCCAGGTAACCACAGCCCCAGCCCCTTGTCCAGAAAGTAACTCATTTAATCAGGTGGAAGATATGGAAACGGAAAGTCCAGAGGTGAAGAAAGTGACCCCATCTCCTGCTACTTCTGGAGAGGAGTCTAACCTTAGTAATGACTTCATGGATGAAAACGGCCTGCCCACCAGCAGAGATGAAAATGTCAACGGAGAATCTAAAAGAAAAACAGTCATCACAGAAGTCACGACAATGACATCTACAGTTGCCACAGAGTCAAAAACTGTCATTAGGGTAGCAAAAGGCGACAAGCAAACTGTGGTTTCTTCCACAGAAAACTGTGCCAGATCCACTGTCACAACCACCACTACCACTGTGACAAAGCTCTCTTCACCCTCCCCAGACAGCGGTGTGGACACCATCTCTGTAAAGGAGCAGAGCAAAACCGTGGTCACCACGACAGTGACGGACTCCCTGACCACTGCAGGAAGCACACTGGTGACATCGATGACGGTGAGCAAAGAGTACTCCACCAGAGACAAGGTGAAACTGATGAAGTTCTCGAGACCCAAGAAGACCCGTTCAGGAACAGCCCTGCCATCCTATAGGAAGTTCATCACCAAGAGCAGCAAAAAGAGCATATTCGTGTTGCCTAATGATGACTTGAAAAAGCTGGCCCGGAAAGGAGGAATCCGAGAAGTCCCTTACTTTAATTACAACGCAAAACCTGCCTTGGATATATGGCCATACCCTTCTCCTAGACCGACCTTTGGAATCACGTGGAGGTATGTACTGTAAAATGTTACTAATGTTACGTGTGGAAGGGGGGGGCTTTTTAAGGAATTTTTTTTTTTAATCTCATTTTTAATTAAATGAGATGCCCGGGTTAGTGGTGGAAATGAGATACAGAAAGCGTCTAGCTCAGCCAGTGGATGGTACTAACGTTTACCCAGCAGCAGCCACGGTCTTACGGAAAACGCAAGGGCTTCTTTTAACAAGCACGTCCATTTTAACTTCCATGAGACACAGGTACACACCAAAGTTGTTTTTATGTTCTAACTTTCCAAGTTACTGCATGTTGTTTGCTCAGACCATGACAACCACTGAGTTGGATTACCGCTTTCTGGGATTCATAAGAACATGCCTGTAAATTCATAAAGCCCGTCATGTCAGACCTTTCTAGTGAAATTTATTTGCATGATAAACTTGTTTTGGAGTTTTCTGTTATGTATATAGGAAAAGATAGACTGTAATTTCCATAGGAATGTCTTAAAATGCAGAAATAGTCTTATTTAGAATGCTCTGGGCCCTCTGTGTTGGGGAACAGATCATAAGTTTACAGTATAGACAGTTGTTAACCCTGCTTATTTTTTACTGGGAAGGGGGCTTAGGAGCTTTTCAGTGGACATAGAGCAATTTGCCTGTGACCACAGAGGCCAGATTAAGCACCGTGCCTAGTCGTCCCCACCTGAGCACAGCACTTCACGTGCTGTTTGGTTTTCATTGCTTGTCCATGTTCTGTCCCTTTTTGTGTCTCCTGTCTGTCTTTTTACCCTTGTTATCGAGAGGGGTGAACATAAGCTCTGAGAACGTAAAGCTTGAAAAGAGAGCTGATCTAAGCTGCATTTGGTTTTACTTGATCATCCCAGCGAGTTACTGAGCAGAGAGCATCATCTTCCTTTAGACTCCCTTCCAGCGTGTCTTAAATACCGCCAGTTTAGGTTAAGGTCACCCTGCTGTATGTCCTTTACATTACAGTCAGCTAGCGAGTATCAGAAAGACCACAAAAACTGGTGTAAAATGCGAATTCGCCCTAAAAGAGTTCATTCACTCTGGTGACCACTCATCATTTGTATGAGCACGTTTTTATAGCTGATCATTGACTTGACGTAAGATGTCATCACTCCATGCCACATGCACTAGAGACAGCTGAAAAGTACACTTTCTCTGCAGGGCCTGCAATGAAGGATTTGCAGAATCCTGCAGGGAATCAAGGAACTCTTCATTGCAGTTCATGGAGTTGTAGGATTGCTCTGCACTTTTCTGCTTTCTTCATTGAGAGCGGTCCCAAAGTGTATCCTTGACTGTCCTGCAGGTAACTTCTTTCCCACCGGAAAAGTTACTGTATCCATACAGTATCCATACAAGTAGTTGGACTAAGCTAAGATGCCCCGGCAGGCAGGGTGCTGGCCTTTCTGCTCCTTGTGTTCTGAAACGAAGGTAGTCTCGCTGTGAAGTGCTGTTCTGTGAGCTTGGGGAGAACCAGATCCCAATTCTACTGGGGCACCAGAGCCTTGTGTGCATGTGCAGTGGTTTGATAAGCACTGGCATGCATCATGTCTGTCTGTTCAGTCAGTCTGACTAATGGAAGCACGGATAAAATGTGTGTTATTCTTGATTTTAGGGTACTTAAAAAAAACATTGCTACAAAAACTATTCATATAAAGTACATTTTTATCCTAACTCTTTAATCTCATGTGTTTGCTACTTAGTAGAAGAGTTCCAAGAGCTGGTGTGCTTTTTATTTATTCGTTCATTTATTTATTTGTATTTATTTGTTAGGGGAATGGTTCCTATGGGTCTAGCTCTGCAGCCCAGGCTGGTCTCAAATTCCTGCCTTCCCGCCTCAGCCTCATAAGCAGTTAAGCCTACACGTAGGCACAGGCACATGTATGATGCACACTTTTAAATGTAATGTGAGCACTATAGGAAAATTGACACTTGTCTCATGAGTGCAGCAAAACTTTTAACCTCTGTACACACATGTCCTTATATCCATTTTCCTGGGCATGACTCTTTTACGTTATTGTCATTTTGAACTGGCTGTTGTTCTCCATAATGCTGCCAGAGGGATCCTGCTAAAATGTGTGTCTACGCTGGGACTCTCTGAGTGGTTGGGGGACTTGCTGACTACTGCAGGGGAGGGAAGGGGAAAGTGTGTGTCACCTGAGGTTCTCAGTGAGAACAGGAGCCTTAGAATCTGGTGGTCTGTGCTTTTCTTTAAGCCTTCTCTCTGGCATAGCTCATCCTGACTTCTGCTCTCCTCTCCATCATCATTTGTACCCAGCTTTTCCCTCTGGCCACATACAGGATGTAGTGTCTGAGAAGTGTGTGCTCCCTCTGTCAGCTAGCCAGCCACACTGCTGTCCCCGGAGAGTGTGCTGTGAGCTGTGGCAGACCTTTAGTACTTGCCTCTCTTACAGCTCTGGAAACAGATTTTAACACTCTTCTTTGAATCCCAGCTTCGTTCACAGTCTTGACACATTGGCGGCACTCTGCCGTTTGAGTAAGTGAGCGAGTGAGTGAATCAGCAGGCACAGATGACCACATCTCTGAGGGTTTGACCACTAACCTTACCTGCATTTTAAAATAGGACTGCTTTTGGGGCAAGGATACTGATCATTGGTAGAGTGCTTGCCTGGTATGTACAAGACCCTGGGCTGTCCTCAGTGCAGTGCGGGTGAGAGGGTGTTGTGTGTGAGGCAAGGCAGGCAGAAGCAGAGGATCTGAAGTTACTGTTCGACCCTAGAGAACACAGTGGGGAGGAAGAGAGACTTAAGAAATGCCTGTTCTGACACCAAACTCCAGCTAGGCTTTCTATAGGGTGTGGCCTGGAGTGACAGACACTTTCTCTCTCCCAGCATATCCCCACACTAGTCAGCATCTTGCCACTAATTTAAAGGCTCTGTCCAGGACCAAGGATTCGTGGGGTGCTGGTGAAGAAAGCACACCACAGGCAGAGCTGAGCTGGCCGGGGCAGCAGCCGTTTGGCTAGAGCTTTACCCTCTCACGTTCCTTTCTTCATGATAGTAACAGAGAGCATTGCCTTCCCAATGCAAAACTGTTCTAAGATTTACTGTCTGCTTCCTCTAGACTGCATTCAGCCAGTGCATTCACTGTATGTGGTGTGAAAATGTCCAAAGGAAATCTCTTATGTGGATCTTAGTAGGAAATTGACAGCCACTGGCTGCTTTAATATATGTATAGTGAATCCCATTTGTAGATAAAATATTAACTGAAATAGAGTAAATTCTTTTTCAGATGTGTTTTTAGCATTACTTTTCAAAAGAAACGTATATTCAGTAACTTTGCACTCATTCTTAAGCAAAAATATGAGTCCAGGTTCCCTGCTCTTCATCTGAGTAGCTGGTTCTGGACTGAGCATTTCTGATGATGGCTTTCTATAAACATTTTCAGATTTTTGTTGTAGTAGACACTATCTCGTCATGATCTTACCTGTAGGACTCTAATGCAGTCATCAGTTTTGTTCATTTCTCCTTAATGTTTCATGCAGATAATTTAGTAGAGTAAGATAAAAATCTTTATAAATTGTTGTCATCAATTTTAAGATACAACACCTTACATGTTTATATGGCACTGGAAATGAATCTAGATGATTTAGAATTTTAAAATGTATGTTATCCCTAGGAATTCAAAGTGGTTATTTTAAAGAATGTGTAATGTTACATTCTTACAGAGCCGTGTTACGAATGCTGAGGTCATAGAGAGTGCTAGAAACATGTTTTTCAGTTTCATAGAGAGGAAGAGAGTGTGAATGAGTGTGTCTGTATGTTTATCTGTAGTTGATCTGGGTTGTTCTTTCAGGTATAGACTTCAGACGGTAAAGTCCCTAGCGGGAGTGAGCCTGATGTTGCGGTTACTGTGGGCCAGTTTGAGATGGGATGACATGGCAGCCAAGGCTCCTCCAGGAGGAGGGACTACTCGGACAGGTAAGGGGGTTGGACTTGGAGTTTAAAAGATGTGACCCCAGGACGTAGCTTAGTTGCTAGTGCGAATCTCATGCATGGAAACCTGTGTTGGGTCCCTAGCACTGCATAACCTGGTTGTGGTGGTGCATGCTTGTAACCGTAACACCGAGGAGCTGGAAGCAGGAAGATCAAAAGTTTATGTAATTCTCACCTATGAGTTGAGGGCCATCTTAGATTACGTGAGACTGCCACAAAAAAGGTAGCCAGATCTGGCAGCACAGGCTCAGTAATGCCAGGTACATAGGAGGCTGAGGCAGGAGGATCTAATTATAGACCTGCTTGGGCCAGGGGCTCAGGGCTAGCTAGAGTAACTGTCTCCAAAACAACAGCAAACAAAAAAACCGAACAAGCAAACAAACAAAACCAAGAAACTAAAAATGGGTCTGTATCTGTAGCACTCACCTAGCATGTTCAAGGCTCTGGGTTTGACCCCGGCACTGCAAAAAAAATAAAATAAAAGCATGTGCCATTGACCAAATTTATTAAATGCTTGTCTTATCTTATAGATGTTTAACTTTGCTTAAGTTTTGAGTGTCATAAAATAAAGGTTATGGGCAAGGCTCGGATTATGGTGAGTCGGCACACACAGACCCGTCTACATTTTCAAATGATAGTTATCCCAGAGTGGCCGGTCAGCTTGAGATTCCCGGAGCCTTGGGTATGGTTTTGACTGAGTGCTACTTCTGGGAGTTAACTTGGACTTTACTTTTTTTTTTAATCACTTAAGTTTTTTCCTTCCTGCTACTCATGCCGAGGCAGAAATCTTGCCACAGGTTTGATGCCAGCCTGGGCTTACATACTAAGTTCTAGGCCAACTTGGGATATAGAGTGAAACTTTGTATCAGAAGGAAAGGAATGATGTGCCTAATGAGGACCCTGGCTTAAACAGCAGCGGTACCACACGAGAAGCAGCCTCAGCCGCTGCGGTCAGGCACTGATCCGGGGTTGTTAACTATCCAGAGGTTCTGGAAAGTCATTCCCAACTCACGTCTTTAAATGAGTGCCAAGTGCTACATTTTCTTAGCCTCCTCGAATTTCAGGAATGTGTGACAATGTGTAAATCGTGTTTCCATAGAAACATCTGAAACTGAAATCACAACCACAGAGATAATTAAGAGGCGTGATGTGGGTCCTTACGGCATTCGTTCTGAATATTGTATTAGGAAGATCATTTGCCCCATTGGAGTTCCAGAAGCACCAAAAGGTGAGAAATAGAGGGGTGTCGTCAGGTGACTATGGCCATGTGTCTTCTGTTAACTGAGGTTTGGCAGTAGATGTCTCCTTATCTGCTTATCCTTACAGCACAAACTATTCTCTACTGAGAAATGTGAAGAATAACTGCTGAGAAAGGAGAGTGCTATGAGTACTGGGCTAGCCTGGCCTACAGAGTTAGACCTTGATTCAAAAACAAACAGAGAGGGCCACAGCTCTCAGCTTTGCTCCTAAAGGAATGGCAGCATGCTAAGTGCTTGAAGGAAATCGTGTTGGTATGAATTGCTCTTAGCTGGGCACAGTGGCGCATACCTTTAATCCAGCAGAGGCAGGTGGATCTCTGTGAGTTCCAGGCCAGCCTGCTCTACAAAATGAGTTCCAAGATAGCCAGGGCTGTTGTCATAGAGAATCCCTGTCTTGAAAAAACAAAAAACAACAATGAATTGTTCTTAGTCATGTGCAGAGAGGGCATAAGGAATAGAGCTCTAGGCAGAGGAAGATAGTGTAAAGGCTCACAAGCCTTTGTCAGGGTTGGTAAACCATGTCCCATGGGCCTCAACCACTGCCTGCTTGTACAAATGAAGTTTGATTGAAACACAGCTGCACGAAACTCAGACTTTGTTTTTCTGTTGATTCTTTTTTTTCAATGATTTATCTTTATTGTATGTGCATTGGTGTTTTGCCTGCATGTATGTCTGTCTGAGGGTGTCAGATCTTCTGGAACAGGAGCTACAGACAGTTGTGAACTGCCATGTGGGTGCTGGGAATTGAATCCAGGTCCTCTGGAAGAGCTGTCAGTGTTCTTAACTGCTGAGCCAGGCACTTTGGTCCAGAATTATAGTATAGACCATCTGGTCTGTCTGGTCTCAAGGATTTGCAGTCTCTGGCCCTTTAAGAGGAAACGTATAGGCTGGTGGTGGCATCCTGAGCTGTGTGGCAGACCCTGTCTCAAAACGGAGTTTGCTTCATGAGATGAGATGTCAAAACAACTCCATGGAAACAGTATTACTGAAAACACTCTGATTTCTTTCACCAAGAAACACCCACACCTCAGCGGAAGGGCCTTCGATCAAGTGCACTGCGGCCAAAGAGACCAGAAACACCCAAGCAGACGGGCCCTGTTATTATTGAAACCTGGGTGGCAGAAGAAGAGTTGGAACTCTGGGAGATCAGGGCTTTTGCCGAGAGGTAATCAGTTAACACCTGGCTGTGTGTTTGAAGGTTTCATCATTTCAGAATTAGAGAATTGTCACATTAATAATCTCTTTAGTTCATTTAGATTATTTTTTCTCAACCTTTTGATCTTATGTGCTAGCTCTGGGTAGTTTAAGTTCTGTTTCTAAATTTTAGTGTGTTGGTATTTATTTTAAAATTATCTTAAATGTTCATTTAAAACAAGTAGTCCATGCCTCTTTATGATGCCAAAGTCAACCCGATTTCATTTATAAACAGTTATCTGATAAGTTGTCCCTTTTCCCCTACAGAGTGGAGAAAGAAAAGGCTCAAGCCGTGGAGCAGCAGGCTAAGGTCAGTGGGCAGCAGGCAGGGGTCACTGCCCAGATGGGGGCCACTGCCCAGATGGGGACCTCCCCAGCAGTGGGGGCCCCACTGTACAGAAGATCGACCTCTTAGCCAAATTCAGGCACACAAAAAGCCCAGGGATTCTGTGTTCACATGGGATTTTTAAGTGTACCTCATGTTTCATTTCTTGAGAATATCTCTGTGATACATGAATCTGGTTTTGCAAGTCGTACACATGATTGCAAGGTGTTGAATTCACCTTCTAATTGTTACTGTCACAATTCTTTGAGTAGTTTCTAGGAAGAGTTTTTTCCTGCTGGACTCTAACTGCCTGTGAAGAAGTTAACTTTGATAAGGCTCTGAGTTCACTGTAATCAATGCTCATGGAGCCATTGGTTGTTTCTTAGCCTTCCCTACAGTGATCACTGTATCTGAGGATCAAAGGTAGACGCCTGCCTCTTCTGAATGTGTAAACTTTGAGGATATAGATAAAATAGTGTGTTTATTTGCAGTATTGTTGACTTAGCTATACATTTACATTTATATTATGAGTATTTTGCCTGCATGTGTGTCTGTGTACCATGTGCATGCCTGGTGCTCGTGATATTCAGAAGGAAGTTATCAGATCCCCTAGAGCTGGGGTCACAGATGACTGTGAGCCACTATGCAGGTGCTGGGGACTGGACCTAGGTCCCTGAAGAGCGGCAATTGCTCGTAAGTGCTGGCATCTCTCTAGCTCTGGCTAAACATATTTTTTTAAAACTTATTTATTTAGGTTCCAAGCCATTCTTTCTTAATATTTTATAAGACATATCTTTCAAAGTCTTACGTGCCTTCAATTTACTATGTGTCTTTTTCTTCATTCAATTTGAGAAAATATCACTTTTGGGTTCTGTGCTTAATTCTGCCAAGGAAATGCACAGAAAACACAAACATCTGTTCCTATGGTAACGGGCTAGTTTTTCTGTACTTTGCTTTTATAGGTGTGTTGTCATATCTACAACACAACCTAATGTTGTGTTAAGTTACTTCTTAATTTGTTTCCAAGTAGCACTTCGGGTTTCTAATGCATTTCCTCCCAGTGAAAGACTCTTTAATTATGTGTTCTGTTTCTTTGCTTCTATTTTTCTTTTAACCAATTTGATCAGATGACGTCTCTAAGTATGGAAAACTAAACTGCTCCTCTTTTGAGAAATAAGCATTGATATGAACTACTTCAAATTCTCTCCAAGCACATGAGCTGTCTGCAAAAGCAATCCAAACAGAGTGGCTGCGACACTATAGAGGAGAGGCAGAGCTCTGGCATTTGGGCTCAATAGAGTTCTGAGATAGGGTCTCACTGTAGCTCAGACTCTCAGATCTCAGTGTGGCCCCAGCTCTCAGGCTGGCCTCAAACTCATGGTAGAACTCCTGCCTCTGTCTCCCGTGTACTGCAATTCCAGGCATGAGCCATGTCCAGCTCTTGTGGGTTTGAGACACAGTGTAACTGTATCTCAGGCATCCTCAAATTCATGGCAACCCTCCTGCCTCCCCCTTTTGAGTGGGTCTTAATGGACTTAATCACAACTCCATCATGAGCTCACACGTGTCCTTAGGCCAGTTGTACAGCCTGTCTGAGCCTCAGTCTCCTCAAATAAATATTTAGTGTTAAAAATGCCAGCTTCCTGATCTGGTGACAAGTACTGCTAACGGCGGTACTACACATGCAGTCAGTCCTGTCTCATGTTTCACTTATGTAAGCCTGTGCTGTTGCTCATTAGACCACTGTTGATAAATTCCAGCAGTCTTAAAAACATGCAAGATGTCCTTTCTACCTGTTTCACTTTGACTTTTTTGTTTGTTAGTTTGTTTTTTGAGACAAAGTCTCTCTATGTAGCCCTGGCTAGCCTGGAACTCTGTATATAGATGAGGCTGGCTTGGAACATACAGAGAGCTGCCTCCCTCTGCCTCACTCAGAGCGTTGGAATTAAAGACATGTGTCACCATGCCCTGCCTGGTTTTTGAGAGAGGATCCTGCTCTGTAGCCTAGGCTGGTCTTGAATACAAAAATTCTCCTGGGAGTTGGGATTACTGATATGCCTACCATACCCAGAGTTTAAACTTGCGTTTTTGTTTTATTTACATTTTTAGTTGTGCAGTGCTGAGTAATGAACCAGAGCCTTGTGCATGCCAGGCCAGCACTCTGCCAACTGAGCTCTCCCCAGTGACTCCGGTGTCCGATTATCAGATCCTTCCCTTCTGTATAAAGCATTTAAAGTACCTTTTACTTACATAGTACATGAAGTAATCCCAGCATTCAAGAGGCTGAAGCAGAAGGATTACAAGTTCAAGACCACACTAAGCTTATAGTTAGTTCCAGGCCAACTTGTGCTACAGAGTGAGACCCTGTCTATAAATAAACAATAACAAAGTCTCAAAACTATAATTTTCATTTAGCTTGATCACAAGTTTGCCAAACTGAAGAGTAATAATAAAAACTACCATCATACTCTTTATGACAGGACTAAGCTAAGGAACTCCCATGGAACAGGCCCACCAGAGGCCTTCCTGCTCTGACTCTCCACTGAGGAGCAGGTGTCCTGTCTGCAGTAAGGTTTCCCACATGCTTTCTCTCTCTGAAAGCTGGATACTCTATAGAAAGGGTTTGTCATGTGGATCTGGAGTTCACATTTCCTTTCCTTGACTCTCAGAAGCGTCTGGAGCAGCAGAAGCCTGCAGTCATTGCAGCGTCCACCACATCCCCAACAAACAGCACAAGCAGCACCGTTTCTCCCGCCCAGAAGGTGATGGTGGCTCCCTTAAGTGGGTCCGTCACCCCTGGAACGAAGATGGTGCTTGCCACCAAAGTTGGATCTCCTGCCACAGTCACATTCCAGCAAAACAAGAACTTCCATCAGACCTTTGCCACGTGGGTGAAGCAAGGCCAGTCCAACTCAGGTAGGCCGGGATGAGTGAAACATTGCTTCCACTGGTGGGGGAAAGCATCTCTAACCTTCATTTCTTGAGAGCATTCTGCTTCTGCCGCTGCTTGTGCAGGCAGGCCGTGACAGTGCTTTGTCATAGGTGCTCTCTGGAGTTCCTCTCTGCAGTCCTCACCTTCAGTATCCACATAGCACACTCGGAGCAGAGAGGAGTGTTTTTATTAAATACAGAATCAGCCACAGTTCATGCATCGGTGCCCTTCCTAGAAGTCACTACGCTGCTGGTTTTTTAAAATCTAAAGCTTATTAAATGTCTTATACCCCATTAGCCACCAGCACAGCTGCCACCTCTGCTACAACCATTGCCAGCACAGGTCAGACGTTCCAAATTACAGGCAATCCCGTCACTATGGCAGGAAAAGTAATTACCAAACTGCCACTTCCTGCAAACAGCAAGATTGTCGCTGTAAATGTGCCAGCAACACAAGGAGGTAAGGGAACCGCGCAGAGTTTGAGTTTCACCTTCGCCAGATCATGCTGTCGCCATCACTCTCCATTTCCTTCTCACCGGTTTCAGTCGTCAGGTCTGACATTCTGTGTAGCCCACTCTGCAACCCACCACACGTAGTTTCTCTTCAGACGCCCAGCAGCACCTAATGCTTTTCCGTGGAGAGCGGTGGCTCATGTCTTCTTCATCTCTCCTTAAGGCGTGGTCCAGGTACAGCAGAAGGTCCTGGGTATCATTCCATCGACGACAGGTCCAAGTCAACAAACCTTTACTTCATTCCAGCCGAGGACCGCAACCGTCACAATTAGGCCCAATACCTCAGCCTCTGCAGGAACCACTACTGCGTCTCAGGTAAGCCTTCTGTGTGGACTGTCTCTGTTGAGGGATGTTGGACACACCAGGATGACATTCCTTGGCCTCTTCCAACATCAGTTCACCTCATCTTCCTTTGCCGTGATCCAGTCTGTGATGGAAAGGGACTCAACCTCCTCCCTGCGCAGTAGCGACAGCTGAGCCTGGCTGGGTCTCCCTGCCTGTCAGTTTCCAGCTGTTGTGTCATTAATGGCAAGGAATTTCATATCTCATTTGAAGTAAAGTTTCTGTCCTCAAATCTCACCTTTATACCGACACTGAATACAATTTCAAATGTAAAATTGTCATGAGGCACAGGCAGGTGGATCTCTGTGAGTTCCAGGACATTCAGAGCTAGGTAAAGAACCACTGTCTCAAATATATATACAACGATGACAACCTTCTCTAGTGTATTGTCTGTGTGTCTGTGTGTGCGTCTATACACACACATATTACACTAGTGAAGGTTCTCTGTCATCTCTGTAGAATGTTTAGTGAACTTGAGTTATGTTTTAATATTTTTTGAAGCAGTTCTAATTCATTGTCCTTTGCTCATCCACAGGTGATCACAGGGCCGCAGATCCGCCCTGGTATGACCGTGATCAGAACACCACTTCAGCAGTCAACACTAGGAAAGGCGATTATCCGGGCACCTGTGATGGTGCAGCCAGGTACTCCTGCACGCAGTGTTACTCCTGTAGCATTTGGATAACACATCCAAGAACTCGTGGCATGCCTTTCAGTACTTGGCACTCTCTGTATTTGAATTAGTACTTGAGTGTACATTAGGTTCCTAATTCATTGTAGGATGTGAATACAGATACTGTTTATTCTTTTCCCTGCCAAAAAGAGAAAAGGTAAATTTGAATTTACTTACGAAGTGAGTAAAGGGAACCTCTAATAAATGTAAAACAAACCGATTAAAGTAAAGAGAAGAGTAAAGGTTTTGTACATAACAAATTACAAACACAGTAATTATAAATTACAAATTCAAGCCAGACCTTGAATCAATAACAATTAAACAGGTTAAATTTGCCATATTAAAAGTCAAAGACTGGAGCCTAGGTCTACCACTTGATGGTAAAGCTTTTGCTTTGCATGTACAAGGCCCTGTCCCCTGGCACCTGCAAAAAAAAAAAAAAAAAAAAGCTGAAGAGAAAAAAATTGAGTGAAAATCCAAAAACAGGGCCTGCGGAGATGGCTCATCAGTCCAGGACACATGGTTTGATGATATTCACAAGAGAACTTGAATGTATTGGATTATCTCAGTGATCCTCATGTATTGACCAGAACCAGTCTTTTCTCAGATTTATTTCTTGTCATTTTACATGGATGAGGGTTTTGATTGACTGTATGTCTGTGGACCGCATGCATTGTACCTGCCAAGGTGCATCCCTGGTGAGCCACCATGTGAGTGCTGGGAATTGAACTGGGATCCTCTATAAGAACAAGCCCCTCCATCTCCACCCCCACCCCAAAACAGCTGGTGGTAGTGATGGTGGTGTACGCCTTTTATCACTTGGAAGGCAGAGGCAGGCAGATCTCTTTGGGTTCGAGGCCAGCCTGGTCTACAGAGCAAGTTCCAGGACAGCCAGAGTTTAAACGGAGAAACCTTGTCTCGAAAAACAAAACAGAAAGAACAAGTTCTCTTAACAAATGAGCCATCTCTCCACCCCCAGTACCAGTTTTTTTCTCTGTGTTTCTGTAGTTTAGCAGTACTGTACCCTAAAGTGGTGACTCCCCCGTGCTGCTTCCACACTCTAGTGCACAAGACATGGTACTGCACTCATGAAGCTCTCACAGTTAAGTCTTTCGGTCATCTTGCGTTAATAAGAATAAGTAACCCAGAAGTTAAAGAGGAGTAGCAATGAAAGGTTTTGTTGCCGGTTATTAAATCATCTCTTAAGGCCACCAAACTAACAAATAGTGTTTCCAAGAAAGCACCCAAGCTAGATGCAGCCTAAAAGCAATTACATTTGAAAATTTACTGCATGACCAAGAAAATATCATTTGTTTTTGTTTTTGAGACAAGGTCTCTTTATGTAACCCTAACTGTCCTGGAACTCACTGTGTACACCAGGCTGGCCTCAGACTCAGAAATCCTCCTGCTTCTGCCTTTTGATTGCTGGGATTAAAGGCCTGCATCACCACACCCAGCCTGGAATATTACTTAACTCTATTGAAGGTGGTAGGAATCTTTGGCTGTGGTCCTGCGTTTGAACCCATGGGTTTTGGCCTCCACATGTCTGTCTAAAGACTGAAATGAACTGCACTCATCTGAAGTGTCAACTATTTTAATTCCAAATATCTGAGAGTATCTGAGCGATGAGGAGTCTTGTCTGTGCAGGTGCTCCCCAACAAGTGGTGACCCAGATCATCCGAGGACAGCCTGTCTCCACTGCCATCTCTGCACCAACTGCAGCTTCTCCAGCACCTGGGCAAAAAGGCTTGACACCAGGAACAGTGTCTGGGACTCCGCAGCCTTCAGTCCCACCCACCCCTCGTCCCCAGCAAGGACAAGTGAAGCTCACCATGGCTCAGCTCACTCAGTTAACACAGGGCCACGTAAGTAACTTAGCCTTAACCTGAGAGGCAGTCTTATTTTTCTGAAGTTTACATTTGATCTTAGGTAAATTTTGAAACTAAATTCTTAAAGAAATGGCTCCCTGAGGCTGGAGAGATGGCTCAGAGGTTAGAGCACTGGCTGCCATTGTAGAGGACCCAGGTTGAGATTGCAGTGCTCCCACAGCAACCTGTAACTCCCATTTCAGGGGATCTGATGCCCTCTTCTGACCTCCGTGGACACCAGGCACACTCATGGAACATAGATGTACATTCAGGCAAACTTCCCACACATGCAAATAAAAATCTTTTAGAATTATACAAAACAGAGAATAGAAGGCTGCCTTCTGGAGTCAGACAAGAATACTTATTGGCAATATGCTGTCCAGCTCTTTAGAGTCCTTCAACCGAAGGATTCATTGCTGTAACAATGAAATGGATAAGCCTTTTCACTTACCAAAATTTTATTATTTGGGCAATTTCCATAGGAAGAAAAAAAAAAAAGCAAAATTTGGGTGCATTAAACTGATTGCCTGCAACATCTGATATTGTTGTCAAGTCTTCTGTCAAAACCCTCAGTTTCTAAAAGCCCATTGAATGTGCTCCCCCATGGTGGCTGATGCTTATAATGGCATATGGGAAGATCAGCAATATCTCTGATCCTGTTGAAGAGCAGGAGAATTTGCTTGCATGCAGCCTGATTTCAAAACTTATTGCAGGGCTGGGAAATAGGTCTGTGAGTAGAATGTTTGTTGCACAAATATGAGAACTTGGGGTGAATCCTCATCACCTACAAAAAAAGCCAGGTGTAAGGGCTGGAGAGACAGCCCAGCAGCAAGAGTGCATGTTTCCAGGGGTTCCAAGTTCACTTTCCAGCACCCTTATTAGTTACAACTCCCTGTAACTCTATCTTCAGGGAATCTGATGCCTTCTTCTGGACTCTGTGGGCACTCTACACATGTACGTGTGTGTGTGTGTGTGTGTTAAATGTATAGATATACATATACATATATGTAACATGTATACATGTTTGTGTACATTTTCAAAGTAAAAATAAATTTTAAAAGCAGCTATGGTGGCACACATTTGTAGCTCTAGAGCTAGGAGGGAGACAAGTGGGTCTTGGGACCTCACTGGCCAGCTAGTATCACAGACACAGCGTGCTCCACATTCAGTGACCCTGTCTTTTAAAGTGAGGTAGAGGAGGCCAGATACATGGCTGAGGCATTAAGAGACCCTTCTGCTCTTGTAGAGGACCTAGTTTCAGTTCCAGCATCAACATGATGTCTCACAACCATCTGTAAACTCCAGGGCCAGGACAGCCAGCACCTCTTCTGCTTCCAAGTGCTCCTGCACACACATGATGCACATAAACTCAGGCAAGCTTACACACATGTACGTAAATAATAAATAAATATTAAAAACAAAAAAATGTGGAGAACAATAAAGGAAGACACCCAGTGTCATCCTCTGGTTCCATGTGCAAACAGGAGCGAGCATATACACCGTATACACATGCTAGAAACCAACCAAGGACGACGGAGATACAGCGCGTGTAGAGAGCTTTCGTAGCATCACAAAGTCCTGGGTTGGGTCTGTATCAATATGTAAATCAGGTATGCTGGCATGTGCCCATAATCCCAGCACTTGGGAAGTAGAAACAGGAGGATCAGACATTTGCAGTCATCTTTGACAACCTAGCAAGTTTGAGGGGCTGTGTCAGGCCCTTTCTCAAGAGAGACCCCCCAAAAAAAAAGCCAACATAGCCTCCCTGTAAGTGGGCATTGTGTTACGTTGATGTTAGCCTTGCCAACTGCTGGGGAAAAACCAGCTTTTCAGCCAGTGATGCTGGTCTGATGTCTACACATAGGAAACTTGGGCCAGTGCCTTGTGCCTCATTCTGTAGGCAGTGTACTGAAACAGAAGTCGTAATTGTGAGGTGGAAGATTATCTTCATATATACTGTTCTTCTTTTGTTGCTTTGAGTCTTGATTTCATATATCCTGAGACAGAGCTGTATAATTGAGGGATTAAAGGTGTTTGTTTGTCACACACACACACACACACACACACACACACACACACGGTTTGAGGTGCTATAGTTGGACCCAAGGCTTTGTGCTTGCAGACACTCTGCCAGCTGAGGCGTGTCCCCTCCCATCAGTTCATTTGTTCATTCCTTCTTACGTTTATTTATCTGGCTTACTTGGTCTTTGTGATGAGAGTCTCTCACTTTGTCAGCAGGTTGGCCTCATTCACAGTCCTTCAGCCTACACCTGCCAAATTCTGGGATTACAAAAATATACCCCACTTTCACTTTCTTATTTCTTTTGTGTGTGTGTGTGTGTGTGTTGTGTGTGTGTGTGTCTTTTGAGATTAGGATCTCTCTCTGTAGCCCTGACTGTCCTGGAACTTGCTGCATAGACCAGGCTATTCTTGAATCCACAGAAACCTGCCTGCCTCTGTCTCCCCAGGCATGTGCCTCTACTCCTCACTGCTGTCTTTTCTTCTTAACCTGTCTCTTTCCCTCCCTTCCCTCCTCTGCTGGTTGAACCAAAAGTCTTGCACATTCTAAGCAAGCACTCTCTGCTGAGCTGCCCCAGCCTCACAACTCTGTTTAAACACACAGAAGGGGCTAACGAAGCACTTGGGGGAGAGCCAGGAAGGTTGTCACCTCCAGAGCAACTGATCTACAGAGGGAGAGCCTGTTGCGAGAACCATTAATTAACTAGTTAAAGTAATTTATAAATGGAATTTCATGAGAAATAAAAACCCCAGAGCTAGGGATATATGGCTTAGGCGACAGCCTGCCTGGCATGTGCACAGACTTGGATTTAATTGTTGGTACTGCAGAGTCAAAGAGGAGTCCTAGCCGTGCCTGCATCATGAGTCTCGTGGTCTCAGCCACTCCAGAGACTGCAGCAGATAGCAGCCTCACGAAGCTACAGCAAAGAGAGTAGGTGCGAAGCCATCCGGGGAGACCTCAAAATACAAAGAGGGCTTGGTTGTCATTTGTTGTGAGCACACTTCCTAGCTCACACAAGTCTCTGAGTTGACTCAATCTGCTGTAGAGAAATAACAGTGAAGTAGAATCAAAATCCAGTTTATCAAGCACACTACAGGGAGTATGGTCAGAATGAGAAAACTGAGAAATATACCCAACCATAGGCCATTACGCAGAGCAGAGAATTAGTCGGGCTAAGAGAAGGCTCGGTGGGTCACGCTCTTGCTGCGCTAGCCTGATGACTTGTTAGGACTTCCAGAACCCATGTTAAGCCACATAGTAGCGCAAAGGCCATCTCCAGAGGCTCCTTGGCCAGCTGGCCTGTGCAGCAGTGAAGAGAGGACCTCTCTCAAGCAAGGTGGAAGGTGACCACTGGAACCTGAGGTTGTTGCCTGAATTCCATTTGTGGGTACCCACATACACACTAATGTTTTTTTTGTTTGTTTGTTTTTTTTAATTAGTACAGATCAAGAAGGGATAAGTCCAGGACTGGAATGTGTACAGCTCAGTGGCAGAGAATTTCCTTAGCATGTGTGAAGCCATACATTCAGTTCCCAGCAAAAAGTGTATGTACACATGTATGAAAAAGAAGGAAGAAGCAGTAGCAGAAAGATTAAATGAACTTGATGAAGAAGGAAGAAATTTAAGTGTTCAGAAGTCAAAAAAATTCCACTGGACCTTGAGGGAAATGTTACATTGTACATGGTTATAAATGTGTTGTAACCGTATACCTACGAGGTTGGTCTGTATTGAATGTTCATCAGAAGGAAGAATTAATAGGAAATCAGATTGAAGTCCTGCTCATCCAGCAAGGGTGTAAGCACGCTAAATAAGCCATGGCTCAAAACCTTAATGCCGTGTGGGATTAAGGTGTGCATACTTGAAGCATTGGAGTGTCTCCTGGGTAGTCTCTAGAGAAGTCCTGCTCATGTGAGGGCCAGTGTGCACTGGTACGAACGAGGATCCATAGCATAGTTTGTAAGGATCAGTAACGTAGAGCAAACATATGTCTGTGTGGTGAGCTAGACAGTCTAGTGTGGTAATTACTGCAAAATGGAAACGAGCTAACTGGAGCTATACACAAGTGCTTCACAAATAAAATCTCACTGGTCTGGATTGTAAAACAAGTGTATGCGATATGGTTGCATTTGTGTAGGATTCAGAAACTGGCAGACAAAGCCGCGCCACCAAGTAGGGTGCAGGACTGCTTTGTGTCACCCAAAGGGGCTGTTCCCATTGTATTCTAAATGAACGTTACCGCTTTTTAAGATTTATTATTTCATGTGTAGGAATATTTTGCTCGCTTGTATGTAAGTGCACCATGTGCATGCCTGGTGCCAACAGAGACTAGGAAAGAACATGGGACCACCTAGGACTGGAGTTGAGACAGTTGTGAGCCACCATGTGGGTGCTGGGAATTGAACATGGGTCCTCACAAGAACTAATGCTCTAAACTACTACTAGCCATGAATGTTGTTTCTGATAGGGGGATTCTCAGTGACCATATAAACAAAGCCCTAGGCTGTAGCAGGCTAAAGAGGTACAGTGTTACAAAAGGACAGCCCTTTCCTCTAGGGAAAAGAGAATTGCAGGCAGGGTATGTCACATTGCTGAGTTCTGCTGTGGTCCCGTTTTGATAAGTTTTGCTTTATTACTGTTACTTAAATCTGATGTTTGTGTAACTTTGATTATACACAGAATGTGTATTTCGTTGGAGGGAAGCTGGAGCGTATGGAGCCCAGGCAGACTTCTGGCACGGAGAGCTGTGTGCTTCCTAACTCCTGTGCTGTGGCAGTCATGCTTTCTAGACTACTGGGTTTTAGATGGGAGAGGCTGTCATGCGTGTAGGGTCCTTGGTTTCTGGTTCCCATTTTCATAACTCCTGGACCTTTCTGGTTCTCCTGACTCTTGTGTTCTCGTATTCTGCATCTGGAACCCTGAGAGAACACAGATGCAGTTGAGGGTGGAGTGCCTTCACAGCATGGAAAGTCCTGGATTCAACCACTTTAGCATACTGGACAACGGGGTGCATGGAAGGTTGATACGTTCGTGTTGTGTGTACACTAACAAAAGCAAACTCAGAGCACCTGCTTCTTCCTGGTTTTCTCACCTTTAACTTGGGCAAGGGACTTTTTTTTTATTTTTGTGGCTCTGAGAATTGGATTTAGGGCCCTGAGAATCCTGGACTAGCACTCTACTGCTAAGATACATTCCTGGTCCTTGGTTTTTTGGGTTTTTTGTTTTGTTTTTTTGTTTTTTGACATAGGGTGTTTATATGGGCCAAGGAGCTGGAGAGACGACTCAGCAGTTAAGAGCACTGGATATCTTTCAGAGGACCCGGATTCAATCCCCAGCACCCACATGGCAGCTCACAGAAATAATACACAGGCAAAAAAAAAAAAAAAAAAAAAAACAGTGTACATAATAATAAGTATTTTTAAAAAATAGCAAGCTGCCCGTGAATGTGTGTGCCACCATACCTGTTTTAGACTTGACTGTTCTGAGTTTCATAATTGGGAATAAACGATTAGGGAATATAGTAAGATTTGTTCTGTCAAGCTGCTGAGTCTCACTGTGTGAAAGTAAAACAATACCACGTATATAGATGTTTGAAAAATATAAAATAACATGAGTAAAGGTGGTTTAAACTAAGAATCAAGTGTGATGACTCAAGTCAGAGTGAGTTCAGGTTATCCTGAGATAGCATACGGTGAGACCCAAACTCACCAAATTTAATTATTTACTTAGTTGATTAATTGAAATAAGAATTTTGACCTGAACATGATAGCTCTAACCTACACTAGCCGGACTCAGAAAGGTGGAGGTTTTTTTCCTGGGTTTCTTGCGGGACGGTGGTATTTTTGAGACAGTCTCACTCAGTAGCACAGGCTGGCCTCAGACGTAAGGGCTAGGACCAGAGTCTGCGCAGCGCCTCGTTTTACTGCTTGAGTAAACGGGACCTGGAGCAGGTGTATTGTTTGTAGCTGGGTGGCCAGCTGCCCGTTGGAGAGTTTGGGCCGGAACTCTGGGGGTTGGTATCTTTCCACCATGCCACACAGTGTCCTTACTGTAGCTTCCCTTGGTTTTCCTGGTGCCACTGCAGAGACACTCACAAGGATCTCCATAACATAAATGATTTCGTTAAAATGTTTTAAGATTCGTGATTTGAACACCGTGTGTTCCATGTTGTCTGCTTTTTCCACAGGGCGGGAACCAAGGTTTAACAGTGGTAATTCAAGGGCAAGGTCAAACCACTGGACAGTTGCAGTTGATACCTCAGGGGATGACCGTCCTTCCAGGTCCAGGGCAACAGCTCATGCAAGCTGCAATGCCGAATGGGACTGTTCAGCGGTTCCTCTTTACCCCGCTGTCAACCACAGCCACGACCGCCAGCAGCAGTTCTACGGCTTCCACCACAGCGGCAGGTAGAAACGGGGGAGGGAGGGTGGCTTCTTGCTGGGCTCGCAGACAGCACAGGGCCCAGACCTCTGCCTCCAGCCAGATTAAAAGCCTGACAGCTGACAGTCAGCCTCTGTGCTCTCATGCCTTGTTCCTAGACTTCCTGTATCCCTTCCTGATTAAACGAAACAGAAATCATAGAAGGGAGGGCAGAGTGATGCACACATGGTACCTGGCCTACACTCCTTGCCCAGCCCCAGAGCCCTAGAGAGGAGCTTAGGTAGAGTGAAGCCACCCAGCTCATAACCTGTGCTTGAGAACTGCAGCCCAGCCTCCTACAGGCCGGCAGTGCCTGTTACCATGCCACCACAGTGAAGCTTGGCAAAGTCTGCCTCAGAATGCCTAGTTGATATGCAGAGGGCGGGCATGCAGGAAATGGTCTCAGCTCCACACCTAGGAGATGCCTGATCGGACTGCACCTTGGTGGACGGCTTACATCTTCCCTAATGAAACACAGAATTCTCTTCAGGGAACCCCCTTTAGTTCTTTCACAACTTTCCCATTTTAAAGTCAGGGAAATCATTTTGTCTTTCTTTTTTACAGGTTCAGGTGAACAAAAGCAGAATAAATTATCACCCCAGACCCAGGTACAACCAGCCACAACCCTGGCACCAGCTCAGTCATCAAGTGTGAGTCCTGCAGAAGCTCAACCACAGACTGCTCAGCCTGCAGCACAGCCCCAGCCCCAGCCCCAGCCCCCAACACAGCCTGAAGTCCAGACCCAGCTTGAAGTCCAGACCCAGACAGCTGTCTCATCCCATGTTCATTCTGAAGCACAGCCCTCCCAAGCACAGTCACCTAAACCCCAAGTTGCAACACAGTGTCAGCCTCAGAGCAGTGTCCAAGGACAGTCTCCTGTTCGTGTCCAGAGCCCACCACTGACTCGAATACGTCCATCAACTCCATCCCAAGTGACTCCTGGACAGCAGCTCCAGGTTCAGACTACAGCCTCACAGCCGGTTCCAATTCCGCCCCCCACACCTCTGCAGACACCTTCCCAAGGCCAGCCACAGTCACAGCCCCAGGTACAGTCTTCAACTCCAACTCTTTCGTCAGGACAAACATTAAGTCAAGTTACTGTTTCACCCCCATCCCGTCCTCATCTACAGACACACAGCCGCAGCAGCCTGCCAGCTCCAGCAAGTCCAGGTTCTCTCTCAGATCCAGTCGCAGGTTGTGGCTCAGATACAGGCTCAGCAAGGTGTTGTGCCCCAGCAAATCAAACTGCAGTTGCCCATTCAAGTTCAGCAAAGCAGTGCTGTGCAGACTCAGCATATTCAGAGTGTGGTCACAGTGCAGGCAGCCAGTGTGCAAGAGCAGTTGCAGAGGGTTCAGCAACTCAGGGATCAGCAGCAAAAGAAGAAGCAACAGATAGACATTGAGCGTGAACACACCCTCCAAACTTCTAACCAAAGTGAAATCATTCAGAAACAGGTAACGTTATTAAGTCAAAGCAGCATGTTCGGTAGCGTGAATTACTGTGCTGTGTGGTAGACTTAGTGGTTTGTGGTGTTCAGCTTCCTAAATGAGACAGAGTCACTGACGGGTAATCTTAGAAGATCAGAAACATTGCTTGCTGATTCTGATTTGGGACTCCTTGTTAGAAACCACCTTCCTCTGGTAGAAAACCGAGGGTAAGGCACCCATCACAGTGTAGCAATTCATTTGAAGTCATTTGATTTGCAAGTGTCATTCCTTCGTTTGCCTATCGACTAAGCAAATTGCAGGCAGACTGAGTTCATTTGCATTACTTGCCACACCTTTGTAGAAATGTCTTAAACTCAGAGGTTTGTCCGTAGCTTCCATGTAAGGTGGTGTTGTACGGCAGGGGGATCTTGGAGTTGTATCTGAGTGCAATAAGTCAATTTAGAAAGTTACACTTCACTAAAACGAAGCTGGTGACCTGCAGTCTTACTGGAACACTCCTGTCAGCAGCCACACGCCCCCGCCAGCACTGCGCAAGAGGTTTCAAGTCTTACAGAGCTCTGAAGCCCTGTTTTCTCCCTGAGCTATATCTGCATTAAGTCTCGTCTCTTTACAGCCACATGGGATTGTTGGGATTAAGTTCTGTCATGTATGTGATTGTGAAGGTGTAAATTAATATTTTTGTGAACTTAAGCTCACTTAAGTGTGACATGTTCAAATCCCAGCTCTTGGTATTGTTTTATCTGTAAACTGAGGCTGACTCCAGTACCCATCTTCCAGATTTTTGTATGGAGCAGGGGGACTCTTTAGAAACAACGTGGTGGGTGAAGGCCTTCGGAATATGCAAGTTGGGTGAAATTTTGGGCTGTGTTATTTACTATTTAATCTCAAACAAGTTGGTTAATTTCTTTGCGCCTCAGGGTTTATTTGAAAAACTATCCCTACATTTTAATGTTACTGTGGAGAATATACAATGTCAAGTGCTTGGCTTAATTCAGCCTGTGGTGCACGGTGAGAATCTGGGGCCACCTGGCAGCTTTCATTCTGTTTTTGTTAGACAGTTCAGCTGCCAACATGTGCCGTGACTTCTACCTGTGCACGAACTTAGTGTGTTGTAAATGTGCATTCATGAATTTGTTCTGTTCTCAAGGTGGTGATGAAGCATAACGCTGTAATAGAACATTTAAAACAGAAAAAGACCATGACTCCAGCTGAAAGAGAAGAGAATCAAAGGTAGGGAGAGACACAGGCCCACCTGAGAGTTTGCACGTTTGGTTTTACATTGGCCTTACCCAAGTTTCATGCCCGGAGTGGCTCATAGTTGCTCCTTGAAACTCTGCAGTTTGCACATCATCTAGGACATAGCGAACCGTGCCTTACCTTTCAGGGTGGAGCGCCCGTTACAGAGGTTGTGTGTTTTTCTCTAGAATGATTGTCTGTAACCAGGTGATGAAGTATATTCTGGATAAGATAGATAAAGAGGAAAAACAGGCGGCAAAGAAACGCAAGCGCGAGGAGAGTGTGGAGCAGAAGCGGAGCAAACAGAACGCCAGCAAGCTCTCGGCGCTGCTGTTCAAGCACAAGGAGCAGCTGAGAGCCGAGATCCTGAAGAAGAGGGCGCTCCTGGACAAGGAGCTGCAGATCCAGGCGCAGGTAGGAGCGAGCGCCTTCTGGGTCCAGGGCTTGACTTGCTTCTTTGCCTCAAATTCCAGCTCATTTTCTAGAATTGACGTTTATGTGGCTGAAGCATGGAGAGTAAAAGGTGTTACGTGCCTTTTGAGACTAGGCGCAGACCCTTAAGTCTGTCTTCCTACTTCAGTCTGAGGGCTGAGCTGTGTTGAGTGTGGTGTGGCTTTGGTTGTCTGCAACATCACTCGTCAAGAAACACGTCTTAGAAGACTCAAGTAAGGTGGGCGTAGGAGAACCAGTGTCACAGCTTTACACAGCTTTCTGAAGAAGGAGCAGGCTACCAAAAGCACCCCATAAGGGATCCTTTACATTTTAAGAAAATACTCATCAGACCAGCAAACAACCTAAGAGCACAGAGGTCTTCCCACAGAAGACAAGCGGACAGGGCCAGCAATCGGGCTACTCGTGAGCATCTGAAAATCCTAGCTGAGGTGTTGGAGAACTGATGATAAACAGTTTGTGATGAGACACAAACTGCAAGAAGAGAGACAGAATTATCATATGTGATGCAGTTGTTACATTGACATCCCCAGGGAAACCATATTAAAATCTGTAAGAGACTTAAGATTGCCCGCAATATATTAACACTTGAGAGTGCAGCTGTTGTCACAGTTTCCTGAGTAAGAGAGCCCATTCACAGTAGAGCCAGACAATGTAAAAACAGCCACACTCTCAGTGCTGTGATACCGTTCAGGTAAGAGAACTATTCACAGAGTCAGAACATTTCAGTTACACATTAAGAGACGTTTAAGGGCCTGGTGTAGTGTTTCTTGCCTCTAATCCCAGCCCTTGGGAAGCATTCAAGGCCAGCGTGGTCTACGTAGTGAGTTCCAGGACAGCAGAGCTGCATGGTGATGTTTTTTTCAGATGTATTAAAATTTAAATTCAGAACAGAAAACACAAAAATACTGGAAAAATACAATTGCCATTCTTGAAATCTTGGAGGCAATTCTTGGAATTGTTCTAGTCTTTCTTTCCTTTTATCTTTTTATAATAGTCTTCATGAACCCTCTGTCTTTGGTTTATTTCAAACAGGATCTCTCTGGCTTTTTTTGTTTGTTTGTTTGTTTGTTTTGGTTTGGTTTGGTTTTTGGTTTTTCGAGACAGGGTTTCTCTGTTGTAACTCTGGCTGTCCTGAAACTCACTCTGTAGACCAGGCTGGCCTCCAACTCACAGAGATCCACCTGCCTCTGCCTCCCGAGTGCTGGGATTACAGGCGTGTGCCACTACCGCCGGCTTAGGATCTCTCTTTAGCCCAGGACTGGCCTCAGATTCCTGGGCCTCCTGCTTCAGCCTCTGAATGCTGGGATTACAGGCCTCTGCCACCGTGTCCAGGGAAGGCTCTTTAGACTCTGAACTCCTGTAGATGCCAGGATTCTGTCGTCCAGTTAGTTTATCAACGTGGTGAAGAACAGGCAGCAATCACTTGAGACAGATGACCAGTCACATTGCACTCACAGTCAGGAAATAGGGTGAATACATGCTTACTCAATAATTTTCTTCCTTTTCTTTTGGTTTTTTTAAAACAAGTCTCTCTATATCACCTTGGCTGACCTGGAACTCACTGTGTAGACCAGGCTGGCCTTGAACTAACTCACAGGAGATTCACACCCAGCTAATTATCTTTTTGTTTTTGGTTGGCTGGTTGTTTTTTTGTTTTGTTGTTGTTGTTTTGTTCTCTTCAAGATAGGGTCTCACTTTGTAGGTCTGATTGTCCTGGAACTCACTCTATAGTCTGGGCTGGATTGAACTCACAGAGATCCTCCTGTCTCTGCTTCCCACGTGCTGGGATTAAAGTCATGTTCTACTACACTCGGCCTCTTTTTGTTATTTTAGGGAGGAAAAATGTAGTTACCTGTACTCTAGAAAGCGTGTGTGTGTGTGTGTGTGTGTGTGTCTCCGTGTGTCTCCGTGTCTCCCCGTGTCTCCCCCGTCCGTCCGTCCGTCCATCCGTCCAGGGTAGACTTGAAGATGCTTCTAACGCTGCCTCTTGTCATCTCTGTAGGAACGCTGGGCATTGAACTCAGGTGTCAGGCCTTGGTGACAAGCGCTTTTTATCCATTGAACCATCTCACAAGTCCAGGATCCAATTTACGGCCAAGCAGTGTCGTTTGGGGGAATGTCTGTTAGGGGATTTGTTTTGTTTTGAAATAAAGTTTCAAGTAGGCTAAGCTAGCCTAGCCTCAAACTCACTGTGCTGTAGAGGAGGGCTTTTAACTTTGGACCCTTCTCTTCCTCTCTCTTGAGTGCTGCAACTGCCCACCCGAATAGAAAATAGTATATTTTGTTGCCTAGGTCTCCTGTCTTAGATCTAAACAAAACATGGTAAATAAGGACAGTCTGTCTCGTACGCTGTTTACTGCCGGCCAGGGCACATTTGGGGTCTTGTGTTCAGTTCATGTACAGACTTTCTTAAGAGGAGCTACTTGAGAGAGAGCCAGGCAGTGGTGGCGCACGCCTTTAATCCCAGCACACAGGAGGCAGAGGCAGGCGGATCTCTGTGAGTTCTAGCCCAGCGTGGTCTACAGAACAAGTTCCAGAACAGCCAGGGCTACACAGAGAAACCCTGTTTCCATAAACAAAAACAAAAAGAGGGCCAACTTGGCACTAGGGGGTAAAGTCTGGCTCCTGGCCCGGTTGCTCCTTTACGTAGCCCTGATGGTCATCTCTTTATCTTTTTATCCTCAATTGACCACAGGAAGAGCTGAAAAGAGACCTGAAAATGAAGAAGGAGAAAGACATGGCAGAAAGACCGGTGGTACAGGTCAGTGCTGCCACGGTGCCCACACCCTCAGTGCCAGCGCCAGCACCGGCAGCCCCTCCAGCTCCTCCTCCTCCACCTCCTCCTCCTCCTTCGCCTCCCACGGTGCCCAGTCTACCACCTACGGCCCACCCCGCAGCCCCACTGCCTGTTGCTTCCCAGAAGAGGAAGCGGGAGGAGGAGAAGGACTCCAAATCCAAAAAGAAGAAGATGATCTCCACCACCTCAAAGGAGGCCAAGAAGGACACCAGGCTGTATTGCATCTGCAAGACGCCGTACGACGAGTCCAAGTACGTGCTGCTCCCCCCGCTTAGCTGTTGAGTAAGCAGTTGGCAGCGCTGGGTGAGGGCGAGCCAGTGAGAGGCTGGGCTTCATCTTGCATCAGATACTTGACCTTGGCCAGTGCAGTAAGGGTGCTTCTGCACGCTCATGGGTCTTGCTTGTCCTCAGCGATGTCCTTTTCTGTCAAAAACAAGCTTGCTCTGGCCCCTTTGCTTTCCCCAAGTCTTTGTGGACTTGCTCCTAACCCATCAGTGCTGTGTTGCGGAAGCCCGCCACCCCAGCACTCCGGCCGCCTTTCCGCAATGGCAAAGCCGAGTCTCAAATGGATGGCACAGAGGCACCACATCCGCTCCCTTTAAACAACTGCACCTTAATATGTTTGTCTAAGTTTCCACTATCTTACTGGAAACAGAAGCCAAAAAAGTGCATCAAGTGTCTCTTTTACCCACTTTGTGATTTGGACATCAGAATTTGATGAGCATGGCAGTTGGAAGCTGTTTTTGACAGTCGTGACTTGTATTTGGTGACTTAAATGAGATGCTAGTCAATAAATATACTTTGTTTTTCTTTTTCTTTTTTTGTGGGGGAGGGGGGTCATTACTGTTACTCAGTGATGTATTTAACTTGTTTCTGGAACATGCTAGTGGAGACCAGTGTTTTCAGGCTACCGATAATCACAGTATCAGTTTATAGTACCAAAAATGTTAATTGTGCTAAAAAAAAAAAAAAAAAAGATTTAGAATTAGAAATTCTTACTGTCTATATTCGTGCGTGTCTAATGAATGCACAAAACAATGTGATTCCTACCGGTGTGTACGTGGTGACACAGAAGCCACTCCAGTGGTTCTGCCTGAATCACCGTCAGTGTGCCAATGACAGGTGGACACTCTGCTGAGACAGGCTGCCTGCTGAACTCAGCAGAGTCTAGACGTCTTCACTTCCCACCTCCTTGGTGATTGTCCGTCATGTAGAGCGGCACCCCGTGAACTAATTCCCCTGTAGTCTAGTTCAGAAAGTGTGCCTCACTTTAAGTAAAACACACTAGAGGCGTCCTGAAAATGGGCTCTATATAAAGGTCAGCTTTGAACTGACGCCAAGGGACACCCTCCTGGGACACTGACATTGCTTAAAATGAGGTACACATGTACATGTGCTCATTCTATTGAGACCGCCCATTATTTTGTGACTATTTTCACTTTTGTTTTTCAGTTTGCCATTGACATTTCAACATGCCAGATTCATTCACTCCCTGTCTTTCTTAGTTGGAGTTAGGTAGTGTTTTTATCACTGTTTTGTGACCTCTCCAACCAAAGCAGCCTAGGTGGAGCACTGAGTCACAGTTTCTAATGAGCGTTACCAAAAATTGAGACTCAGGTCCTGAAGTTTCTTCCAAAGCACATAGCACCTTAAAGAGGCAACATTCAAAGGACCTCAGCAGGTCCTCACTTGAGGCAGGCACGTGGGGGGGGGGGGTCAGGTTCAGAAGAAAGGGTGACTGGGGATAAGTGAAGCCCCTCACTGCGTACTGCCCCTCTCCCCCATGGTCAGGAGGCATTCCCCTAGGTGACATTACCAGAAGCAGTTTGGCAGAGCAGAAGGGCCCAGTGATGGCTGCCCATGAGCGATGGGGCCCTCCACGGCTCCCATCAGACATGTAGAGATGTTTTAGACAGCTGCCTGGGACTTGTCCCCAGTCCCCTGTGTCACAAAGCCTAGGCTCCTTTCCTTCTCCCTCACACACACTCCCTCACCAAACTCAGGAAAGGCGGAATGACTACATACATGGACCTCTCCTAGTTTTCTTCATATCATGTTTGACCATTTGTCTTCTGCACCTGGCTGGCCTGCATGTCCCCTGTACTGTAACTTCTCCTTGGTGTTTGCGCTTTGCTTTGTTTCCAATTTTTAAACTGTGAGATACATTTTCAAACCTATCTAAGAAATAGCCCTAATACTGAAATGGCTTCTGTAGAATAGGTTTGACAGATGTAAGTCTTTGATTCTTTGGCTTTGGTTTTTGTGCCTGTTACAGTTTCACACACATTCATTAAGAGGAAGCCATGACATTACCATCAGTGTGTTGTTAATTTATTTTCAAATTCCAGTATGTTTTTAAAGACCCACATTTCACTCAACAGTGTGTTTGTTGAAATCGATGTGAGTGACGACGTGTCCACCCTTGGTACAGTGTCAGATGCTGTAGTTTGTCACTGGTAGGATGGTTTTTCAGGGTGTTTAGCTGACTCATTGCAGAAATTATTCTGTAAGAAAGTGAATCAGGGTAGGGAAGACAGATTTACATACCATGCAGCTCAAAATGACAACTACATTGTCATTTTCATTGTGAATACTTTTAGGTTCTATATTGGCTGTGATCTTTGTACTAACTGGTATCATGGAGAATGTGTTGGCATCACAGAAAAGGAGGCTAAGAAAATGGATGTGTACATCTGTAATGATTGTAAGCGGGCACAAGAGGGCAGCAGTGAGGAGTTGTACTGTATCTGCAGGACACCTTATGATGAGTCACAGTGAGTTGATAAGAGCATCTGTTTGACCATTCAGGGAGCCGCGCTGCTCGGCTGGTCACTTACCTGGAAATGAAAAGCAGGGCCTCTCTGCTGTGTGTCTCTCTCATACACCTGCATTACAAAGCCTTCCCAGTCTTCTTCTCTTTTCCCTCTCTCCCTCTCCTTCAAAATGTATGTTGCTTCCTAGTGAATGATTGAGTTGCATCGGGGGAAATGTGGCTATAGTGGTAGATTTGATTCTTCAACATGTAACAGAAAGTAACATGCTGAGCAGCTGACCGGGACTCGGCTTGTCTGAAGCGGTGCTCTGTTACAGGCTAGAAACGCACCCTTTGGGAACGGGCTGAGGCTGCTGCTAGCTCACTGGCTTTGAACTCTCATTTGATATGGGACTAGTTGAAACATTTTTTTTTTACCCTGTTTTGTTTTGAGCTTTAAAATCAATCCAGCATTGTACATTTTTCTTCAGATTGGTTCTCCAGTAATACACAGTACTTTTTAATACATGTTTACTGCTTGTTCTTAACATCAGAAGTACTCATTTAACACATCGGAATGTCAATCTCAAGGGTAGAAAAAAAACATAATACTAGAATTATTTTATACCCAGGGGTTGGCCAATTTTCAGTTGCATGACAGTTTTTAAAGGTAAATTCTAAGCTGAACTAGCCCGTTCTTTTTGCCCTCACATTTCCATTTTGGATCTTGCAGATTTTATATTGGCTGTGACCGATGTCAGAATTGGTACCACGGGCGCTGTGTTGGCATCTTGCAGAGTGAGGCAGAGCTCATTGATGAGTATGTCTGTCCACAGTGCCAGTCGACAGAGGATGCCATGACAGTGCTCACTCCACTGACAGAGAAAGATTATGAGGGCTTGAAGAGGGTGCTTCGCTCCTTACAGGTGAGGAACTGCTGGATGTGGCTTCTGGAGATGACACCAAGCCCGCCTGACTGTGGAGACATTTCTAGTGTTTGAACTTGCCGTTTCCCAGTGAGCACGCTCGCTGTCTCCCAGCGCTCAGTGTGAAGGGCTGCACAGTCACTGCTGCGTGCATGGGTGCTGAGGTGTTCACTCAGCCTGCTTCCTCCACTGTTGCTTATCTGACACTCTAGAGCATTAGGGTTTGGGTTCACCTCAGTTTTACCTGCAAAGAAAACTGTATCTCTCCGGCACAGAAGAGCAACAGCACAGGTTGATTCAAGTCTGGTTATTCTCTCATTAGAGATGACAGGGCAGGGAGGATCGGGGGCATGAGGTTACTCTGCCATAGTCACAATCACAGGGTCAGAAGAACTGGAGCGTAAGTCCCAGCGCCTGGCTGAGTGCTGTTTAACACCCTCTCTGCCACCTCACTACCCAGCAGTGTAACCACTGCACGCTTGAGACCCGTCTACCCCGGAGTACTGAAGAGATTGCTGTGCCAGCATCCCTCAGCTGGCAGGCCATCACATAGGAGCCAGAGTATAGGTTTCATGACTCTGCTGCTGGTGTCCCACACCGTCACCAAGGGCCTCAGAGGACTGTGACTGTAAACCACGCTCATTTAAGAAAATCTGTGACTATTGCCTGAGTTACCCTGTGTGAACACTCTCTCAGTGTAAAGCTGGCTTGCATTTTCAGGGTTTATTGACCAGTGAGTCAGCTGTATAATATTAGAGAGAGAGAGAGACTGTGTGTGTGTGTGTGTGTGTGTGTGTGTGTGTGTGTGTGTGTGTGTGTAGTAATGACACTTGTTCTTTATTGTAGGCTCATAAGATGGCTTGGCCTTTCCTTGAACCAGTAGACCCCAATGATGCACCAGATTATTATGGTGTTATTAAAGAGCCAATGGGTAAGTGCTTGAGCTGAATAGGAGGATGCTTTTCAGATGCTTTTCAAGTCTTGGGCATGCAGGTGAAAGTGTAAACTGTTCGGTTACTTTGGATGGCTACTTGAGGGGCTTTTGAAGCTGGGTTTCATAGGCACTCTTAGTCCAGGCTGGCTCAAACTTGTAGTGCTCCTCCTGCCTGCCCCTACCAAGTGCTGAGGTTATAGGAAGGCACCACTGCCATCTGGGAATAGCTGTTAAAATTGACATGTGTGCCTTTGAGCCATCAGCTTAACATGGGTACAAGTTATATTCATGATAACAGTGTTTGGCATGACAAAACACTGGAAATGCTATAAATGCCAGTCACTGAGTCAAACCATGTATGAGTAGAAAGTTGAACAGCTGTACAAAACTCAACTCATTCAGTTCAGTCAGTGAACCAGCCTGATGGACAAGCAGATCCAGCAACCACCAGTGGATAGCCAAGGGAATATAAAGCCTTTCCCAGGAGAAAAAGACACTGGTAGACAAGCTATAACTGCAGCTACACGCAGTTGTGTTTCAGATGCACCAGCTGGAGAAGTTAGAAAAACTAAAGCAGAGAAATTTCCAAACTGTTGAAGCGTTCCCCCTAGCTGAAAGAAGAATTATGGAGTTTTTGTTTGTTTGTTTTGACTTTTCCGAGACAGGGTTTCTCTGTGTAACTCTGGCTGTCCTGTAAACTCACTCTGTAGGCCAGACTGACCTCAAGTTCACAGAGATCCACTTGCCTCTGCCTCCCAAGTGCTGGGATTAAAGGCGTGCACCACCACCTGGCAAGAACTGTGTTTTTAAAGCCAGCAAGGTGTTCTTAAGAGAGGGGAATGGGAAGAAGATGGAAAGGAAGGTTCTATTAAATCAGTCCAGGGGCTGAGCGGGTGGCTCAGCGGTAGACCGTTTGCCTTACACACTCAGAGGCCCCAGAGAGTCGATGCTGATGACATTTCCCTGTTGGATCTGCAGAACAATGATTCTAGCGGCTTTGTGCGGCTTAGAAGTTGAATATACTGGAGATGGCAAAATGGCCCAATGGTAGGACAGCTGACTGCTCTGTCAGTGGACCTGGGTCTGATTCCCAGAACCCAGACACATGGTGGTTAACACCACCTGTAACACTGGGAGATCTGACTCCCTCTTCTCCCCACCTCAGCACACATATATCGTGTACATACATACATGCAGGCAAGTCTTTCAGGAAATTGAATATTTCTTAATTTATTAACCAACTTCAACTTTTAAAATTATCTTTGTCTTGTGGTTTTTGAGACAGATCCCATTCTGTAGTCCAGCTTGGCCTCTATCTCCTGCTCGAAGTGATCTTCCTTCCTCAGCTCCCAAGTGCTAGGGCTGACAGGCGTGAGCCACCACTTCTGTCTCAGTTTCTTTTTTAAAGAGCCAGGATGCTTTTTATCTCTTACCTTTTCCTTTTATTAACACTGGGTCAATGTAACATGCACCTCTTCTGTAGACATGTCAAGGGAATACAGTTCTGCAAGACATCATTGGGAAAATTACTCATCCATGTCTAGGTTTCAAGCAATCAAACATATTCTAATCATCCCCCACTCCCTTTTGTTATTTTGAAATAGAATCTCGCTCTGTAGAAGCCTGGCATGATGGCTCAGGGCATAAAGGCACTTGCCAACAGGCCTGACAACCTGAATTCAGTCACTGGGACTAACATGGAGGAGGGAGAGAACTGATCCCATCCCTCCAAGTTGCCCTCTGACCCCTCCCCCATACATCTGCTGTGGCATGCTTGGGAACACACACAAACATCCAAAAAATTTAAATAATTTTAGGTGAAAATGGTTTTTCTAGAGCCTAATGTCAGATCCTTAAGCTACTACTACAGACTGTATTCATAATTCTAGATTATGTTCATTATTCTGAATTTTAATTAATCTTAGTATGCATAGTTGTTTGTGTTTGCTATTTTACTAGACTTTTAAAGGTGAAGACTGTTTTTACTGGATGTGGTGGTGTATCCCATTAATCCCAGTATTTGGGAGGCAGGGGCAGGCAGATCTCTGAGTTCCAGGACAGCTAGAGCTGTGTAGAGAAACCCTGTCTCAAAACTAACAACAACAACAAAAAGATAAAGACAGTTTCTCATACTTACATATGCATAGATCCAGTTGGCATGGTTTCCTTTACCTTACAGCAGTTAAGTGTATGAACCGCTATTTTGTGTAGTTAACTAAAAATGAAAGCTCCTTCTTAGCAGCAGCCAGGGTTAACGTCTTAGAGCCCAAAGCAGGAACAGTGTTGGGCAGTACTCAGATGTTCCTCGAGGATTCCAAAATCACCTTCAGAGGTGGATAGACATGCGTGTTGAGTTCATAAAAGCTGCAAGACATGGTCACATTGGGGAAAACCTTAAAGCTTTGAAAATGTTTTATGTTTTGTGTTTTTAAGACCTTGCCACCATGGAAGAAAGAATACAAAAACGGTATTATGAAAAGCTGACAGAATTCGTGGCAGATATGACCAAAATTTTTGATAACTGCCGTTACTACAATCCCAGTGACTCTCCTTTTTACCAGTGTGCGGAAGTTCTTGAGTCATTCTTTGTACAGAAACTGAAAGGATTCAAGGCTAGCAGGTAAGCTCGGTGTTCTGTAACTCTGACTAAGTCACTCTCCAAAGCTCTCTACTGTCCTGTGGAAGGGTCGGCCTGTGGAGTTCATTCATAGTAAGTTTGCTCCTTCAGATAGAACATACTATTTCTACAAGATAAGACTACGCCGTTGTGCTAGACATGGCAGTGCACAACTTTAGTCCCAGCACTTGGGAGTCAGAGGAGTTTGTGAGTTCGAGGCCAGCCTGGTCTACAAAGAGAGTTAGTTCTAGGCCAGCTAGGGCTACATAGTGAGACTGTCTGAACAAACAAACGAAAAAAGGCTGGCACTGTGGTCTGCTGCTCTTCAGGATGAGCAGACTCGGTAATGAGAAAGCACCATGTCTGTTAATGTGGTTGAAATGAAGTCACTTGTGAAACGCTGTCCACAAGAGTCTGTCTGCACGACCTCCGATGAGCGGGGTGAGCGCTGCCCCAGCTTGAGCCACCCGAGAGGAAGCCAGCAAGGGGCTTTACACACTTCCTGAGTTATGTGTGCTGCGTTTAGAATCCTCAAGTGCTGGCTTTCTGGGTGCTTCCTCCAGGCTCTGCATGCCTTTAGTCCTTGAGTCCTCTAAACCATGTAAACATTGAACAGCTGTGCATGGAATTCGTTCCTGTGCCCTTCTTGCCCCTGTTTCTCAACTTCATCCCCCATCTCAAGCCCAAGATGTTCCTCCTCCTTGGAGGCGGGGTGCCTCTCCAGTGGGAGCGTCTGTCCCTCTGCCACCTTTCCGTAGCCTTGAGAACCATCACTCACCATCCCATACCCACAATCTACCACTCGGCAGCTCTAGACATTCAGGTCGTGGACACTGCGGGTGGCTTGGAGCCTGGGCGTCTGTGTATTCTCTAAGTTACCAGTGTTGAGGCCCAAAGTGAGGCTCAGTGGCAGCTTTAGCACGCGTGGGCCGTGAGCTCACTCCCCGCCGCGCACACCGATGTGGTACCACATACTGTGGTACGCCCCGTAATCTCTCTCTGAGGAAAGTCTCGGGTCTCTCTTGTCTTCCTTCTCCCATAGCAAGATTTAGGAGGTTATCAAGAGCTGCGTTTTAGACAGTGTAGGAACTTGTGTAGTAGAGGCTGTTTTTAAAAGATAAGTTTTAAAAGTAATAGGGAATACACCGAAACCTCATCAATAGTTAACAGATGGAAAAAGATCAGTTCATGAATCCAGTGCAAACCTAATCCAGATTCTTCCAGAGAATTCAGGAGAGGTCCTAGCATATGGAAATTCCACAATTTAATAGAAAAACACGCATTCAGCACATAGAGGCCAGAGAAGCTGCCTGCCTTCCTGCGGTGGGCGGGCAGCATCCCTTGGCAGAGAGTGAACCATCCCCAGAACGTCACTCGGGACACTAAACAACTCATCCTTCAAGCATCACTGGAGCTCACAAGTCCAAGACCTAGCAAGACCCTGTCTCAGAGAGAAAGAAGTGGCTGCCCATCCAGAGCTCCGAACTCATCTGCAGCACCTGGCGGACTGACACCTAGTTGGAACCTATCCTTCTGAAGATTAGCAGACACTGAGGACGGCTGGACATACAAGAAAAGCCTCCATCGGCAAAGAGCGGTCCAGGGTGGAGCAGAAAAATAAGAGTCCAGAAAAAGGAGAACTTCTTACAGGCAGAACACACCCCTGAATCATGTCCCGAGAAACTGTCAGGTTCATCCTGGTGAAAGATTATTGGGAATAAACAAAACCTGGCTAAGGTAGAAAGATTAGGAAAAGACAAAATTCTAAGTGATGAAAGTTCACATCATGAAAATTATGAAATAAAAATGTCACTCAGAAGTCCAGAAGAACAGAGAAGACAACGGAAATTACCAAAAGATAACTGTCAGAAAGTAGACCCCGCAGTGCCGCCGCTCACTGAGCCCAGTTATCCAGAACCTGCGGGCATGCTGGTTCCTGAGGAAGCCCCAGCTTGGCAGGGTGCGCCCTGTGGAGAGAGAAGAAAACCGATGGCTATGCCAAGGCCAGAGGACAGGTGGAAAACTACAGCATGTGCAGTGCTGTAAAGTTTCTAAATGCCAAAGCTAAAAGAAGCTTCCAGAAGGCAAAACAGACACCTGTGAGGAGCAAGGATTAGACTGATCGACCAGTCTTGGTGGAAGGGGAGACCTCATCCCAGCTCTTCAGGAAACATGGTGGTCAGCTTCCATGTGTCCAGATGGAAACACGGTATAGACAAAAGCAGAACGTTAGTGGTGTGGGGATGGGCCGGCACAGGCTGTCACTACACCATATGCGCTGCCGCAGAGATGAGCACAGAAGAGAGCAAGACCCGGTGCCTGATGTGGTGGCTCCCGCCTCCTGCGTCTTCCATCTCAGCCACAGGGTGAGACCCTGTCTCAGAAAGGAAAATGAGTCCCAGGAACAAGAGGTCCCAGCAACCACCGAGAATGCTGGGACCTACAGTGACACTTGTGCAGCACAGGTGTCCAGATGGGAAGGTGACCATGAGTATGACCCAGGGAGCAGTGTCTAGGAGTGAGGACAAGAACCCGCTTCCTCACCGTGGTTCGTGCTTCAGAGAAAGAGCTGCAGGGCCACAGGGGCTTCTGCTCTCCAGTCAGCCTACAGAGCACTGAAAGATAAACTGGAAGTTCTAGGGAAATAAAATGGGCTCAGAAAGGGAAGTGGGAGAGTGGTTGGATGAGTTCACTTCTCATTTGCCAAAGCTACATAAAATTGATAAAAAAAGAAACAGCTGCTCCCAGCAGCCCCCACCCCACCCCACCCTGGGGCCCAGTAAAAGTCCCTTTTTAAAAACCGATAAGGCCTTTGGAAGAAGCTGGGCTCTGGAAGCCGGATTACCTTGACTTGTAGTAAAACAAAAGGGTTTGAAGAAGGTAGAAAGGGGTTTCGCAGCCCTACTCTGTGTGTGTGTGTGTGTGTGTGTGTGTGTGTGTGTGTGTGTGTGTGTGAGACACCAAGCCTAGGGCTTCACTGAGAAGACATGGGAACGCTGGCCTGCACCCCCAAGCGTAGGGACCACCAGGGTATCTTGCCACCACGTTGCTTCCCGTGGCTGTCTGTACAGTAGAGCGTTGGTGTGCACCAGAGAGCACCGGAGCTGAAAGTCGAGCTAGCGCAGGTGCGAGGGTGTGCTCAGAGTGAAGCGTTGTGAGCTCCCTGTGGCATCGACACTCCAGGGCTCCTGTTACGCGTGGGAGCCTTCTTCTGTCTCGGCCCTACCCCTGGCCATGCCTCCCGTTTGTAATTTGTGATCTCCAAGAGTCTGTGCACATTATTTCATTACTTTGTTGTGATTCATCATTTATACCATCCGTGTTCTTTCTTTTCTTACAGATTGTGATATCTTTAGTCTGAATTTTTAACTGGAATCAGAACTGGATGTTGGGGTCACTGTTTATTGTACCACGTGATTGCTTAATTCAAAATTCCCCTCCCCACAGTTGAAACTACTTAATATAATTTTTTAATGTTAAATACAAATGTGTAGATACATAAAAGTTTTATTCTGGCAGCCACGTTGGACAGCGTGTTAAAGACTCGTGACTGCTCGGGATGCCGTGCTCACCTACTATTGCATATACAGTGTGTGGGCTAGCCCTGCCGCCTGCAGTGACCTGGTTACTAACAGAAGTGAATAAAACTGTGAAAAGAGGAGGACTTCCTGGACTTTAGTAGAAAAATGTGATGTTGATGTTGCTACTTGTCTTCTGATAGAACTTTCCATTTCCTGCAGCCTTGTAAATAGTCACACACACACACACACACACTCACACACACACACACTCACACTCACACTCACCTTTTGCTACCGTAATGCTTCTGTAAATGTTTTGTTTGTCCCATTTGTTGAAAATGGTGTAATCTTAATAAACAATATATATTCACTTATACACATATATTTTTAAACATTGGGTTTCTCCAGTGAGCTACCATGTTTACTGTACAGTACAAAGTTTTAATGCTGTAGTGTGAAGATTTCCTAATCGTCGGTTTTCTTTATTTGCCGCCAAGGATGCGTGAAAGAGCACGGCTGCTTCCCCAGACCGCCTTGGCATCCACATAAAGTATCATTGTTTCAAAAGCGGAGGGTGCTTAATTGTCCCCTTTTCTCTGTATTCTGTAGGTCTCATAACAACAAGCTGCAGTCTACAGCTCCCTAACGCTCAGCTGTCACCTAAGCTAGACACAGCGACAGTCTGGTGGTCTGAACTCCTTTAAGTTAAAGCGCCAGATGCTTTCAGTCGGGCTACCCTGACAGGACTTGACCATAACCTCGTTTCTATTGGTCACAACAGTCCAATTGTATTCTTGGCCAATTTTGTCCAACGGACAAAGGAAAAGCAAAGTCAACGGCACCATTGTCTTGTCGAGAGCAAATGGCTTTACTATTGTGGCAAAAGCAGGAAACTTTGTTTATTGAAAAAAAAAAAAAAAAAAGAAAAAGCAAGAAAAAAAAAAGATACCTATGGGGTCAAGTGTAACTCCGTGGAAATGCCACACCCGCTCTTCAGTGAAGAAGCTGTTTAGAGTCTCACAGAAAACTTTTTGACTGTATTTATTTATTGTTGCAAAAAGACGCTTTTTTATTGCTGCCCTCATTTGTCAGCTAATTATTTTTTCTTATAAAATCCAGCCCTGGTTACGTGTATCCATCCTATATCTTATCATGATTCCTATAGGTGAAGTACAAGGCGACCTCTAGATGTCTTTTCTTTCTATGAAAGGAGCTGCTATGTACACATGTGCACACACAACTGGGAATCAACAATGAGTTTATTGTCATGGTAGACAAAGTGAAGCTTGCAGAAGGTCGGGCTAAGTGGTCCTGGACTCCAGACTTCGTTGCCTTGAATGCACCAGTACAATTGTCATTTACTCTGCACCAGGCTAAATGAGCAAAATCTATTTGAAGGTATCTTGTTTGTAAACATTTGTCAGATTCTAATTTTTTTCTTTTTGTATTAAAATTCAACTATGGATGTATATGAATCGAAATAAATGGAGATAACTTTTCTCCCACAGATGGAGGTCTCTTTGAATGTGCGCTAATGATTACCTGTAAGCCTTTGTGGGGAGAGGGAGGGCCACCAGGAATGACAGGCAGAAGGCCTGGGTTTCTCCAGCACAGCAGAGGCCCTTCCTTCCCTAAGTCCCAGTCCCCTGCACACATCAGAGGAGATCTCCAGGGAGCTGACCCCACATATCAGTTGGTCATGCCTGCGATAACGGGAATATGACAGTACAGGTTGCCTTCATCCCCACCCTCTGTGACTTCAGACAAATCACCAGTCACAGACAGCTCCCTGTAGGGTGAAGGGTGTTTAGATGACCTTGACCTCTCTACTTTTTGTTGGTTGGGTTCCTTTGGATTTTGTTGCTGTAGGGAAGGGCCGCACCAGCAGGGTGGAGGATAGAGCAGTCAGGTGTGCTCTGCATGTCCCCCTGCCAGCGCTCGCCTCCCCTTTGTGCTGCTGACTGTGTTGTGAAAATCAGCTGGAGTTGGACTACGCAGCTTCGCAAACGGTTTCCTAGATTTTGCACTAGTCCGTATTAGCCTTGTCCTGCTGAGTTCTAGAATCTACCTAGTTGTTTTTTAAGTCTTCTCTGTTCGTTTGGTGTCGCCCTGCTATGCAAAGCCGTCCCCAGCCCTTAGTTTCTTGAAAGGAACTGTGGCAGCAGTTGGCAGTTCTTTCTTACCACAGGCTCAGGTGTACAGGTTCTTCTGGGTTCACGCACTCTACTGAAGCCCCCTCTGTACATAAGATGTCACTTTAGCCTATGTTTATGAGCTAAAGAGACTAACTGCTCAATACAGTAACAAAGTTTTTGCTTCAACTATTAAGGTGGAAGTAGTTAAATTCAGGCTATTTTGTCCTTCTAGTTTACAAAAACAAGAAACGAAAAATTCCATGTTGTACGCCCCATGCTGATGCAAGAGTTCTACATTTTAATGATACAAAGTGATTCTGCATCTCACCACGCCACAGTGTTACCTATTCATATATCTAAGTATATATGGGCTTACTCACTTAAAGCTTGTTGCAGCAAGAGCTTTCCTACCTGTAGGCAATAGATTGCTATGTTTTTACAAATTGTAGCAAATTCTAAATACTTCTTTTTGTACGTAATAGGACATTTCATCCTAAAAAAATAATAATAATAATAATAATAAATAAAGTAATGTTTTTGACATTGGATTCTGTGCAGTTTCTAATGAAACAATGGTTGGTTGGTTTGCTGTTTGATATATTTTCTGAAGCTGTTGGCATTGCCAAGTTGTACAGAAAGGGGGGGGGTGGATTTCTGAGACCAGAAAGATGTTAATTTCCTATTTGTGTACTTAATGGTATAAAGATTTTGCAGTTTCTATCACCATATAAAGACATTTTATAATTTTATCAGACTATAGAGCTTTAGTCTTTCAAAAGGAATTTTTGAAAAACGTACATTCTTATTTCAAAAGCTGCTTTTCTACGAATATGATTTGACGAACTTCTGCTATTCAATAAAAAACGTTAAGCTGTTTTGCCTCGGGCAGACCCAAGTGGTCTGATGCGCATTTGTGATATGGTTAGGATGTTTCTACCCCAGGCTCTGTGCCTATAAGTTGTACGTTCTTTGCATTGATAGATTTCTTTGGCTACAAGTATTTTTAGCATTTTCTGTGCTCCATCTCCAAATTCACAATTTGAGACCATTTCATAAGAGATATTTTCATAATATCTGTAAAGCTTTTTTCTGTGCAAATTCTTCAGGGTTTGTATTTACTGTCCTACAGTAGGTCAAAGAAATCGTGATCTTTTGGAGATGTTTTCTATAGTAAAAATGACCTTTTTCTATTTGGAGTGGCCTGAAGTGCTGTGTAGGGACCCTGACAATGTGTTGCTGTTTGTAACCTTTCCTCTGAAGATCTGCAAATAAAACTTCTTTCCCTGTCTCCGTCCATTTGTGTGTCAGGCCAGACCTCGGTTTCTCGCGTCTCTGATGTAGGAGCCAGCCTGGTGGCTGCACATTCAGACTGACAGCATTTGCTTTTTTGTTGTTTTTCTAAGTTTCATTTATGTTTATATGTGTATGAATGTTTTGCCTGAACGTCTGTATGTGCACCACGTGTGTGCCTGATGTCCACGGGAGGTCAGAAGAGGATGTTGGATCCTGGGAAATGGAGTTTACTGACGATTGTGAGCCACCACGTGGGTGCTGGGAACTGAACCAAGGTCCTCTGCAGGAGCAGCCAGTGATTCTAACTGCTGAGCCATCTTTCCAGCCCCTAGAATTCACTCTTGTCCTGGTGGAGGCAGGTCCCCAGCTGTGCCTTTAACTTGAGGGCAGTGTGTTCTCTCCTGAACTGATACATCCATGGTGGGGGGGGCGGGGATCAAGGATGCGGGGAGGGGGGCGGGAGGGGCGGGGATGTGTTTCGAGTCATCTGGAGTAGTTTGAGGAATTTTTAGATACATAGAATGTGATCCCAAGAGACTTTTCTGAGATTAGCACGCTCCTTGATCCAACGTGACAAAATAGTGTTACTCTGAGGCCGGGAGAGACCATGCTCAGCCGAGAGGGTGTCCTGCAAGCACCAGACAGGAAACCTGGCCCGTGCATTCATCTGGTGACCTTAAAAATGATTTCAGAAGAAAATTGCACAAGGCCATATTTTAGAGGCAGTTTTTAAAATCTAGAATCACACACACCAGATTGGGGGTGGGGGTTGTTACAGAGCTTTCCCAACCAAAAGAAAAACAAGTCCTTTCCCCTCCTTGAATCCCTGGAGTAACAGCTTAATTTGAAGGACGGATGCTATTGAATTCGACTTGAAGGCAACTGAGTATTTTATTGCTGGGGGACTATTGTATATGTACATAGGCACAAAGGGCTCTTTAGTCTACCGAGCACTGACCCATGTACTAGGGGTGGGAGGGTGTGCGTGGAATCCATCAACGGGACAAAAGGATTAGAGACAGCAATGTTTTGCTGGTTGAAATTTTTCTATAAAATTGGAAATCGCAACCAAAGTCCTGCATGAATACTGAAAAAGTAAATCTTCCGACTTTTTTGCTAATCTGGAATCTCAGGCTTCTTTCCTGTTTTCGGCCTCTGGCCCATCACTAACTGACCCTGGTTAAGCCTCACTAGCCTTGCCTTGCAGACCCAGCCTTGAATAGTGGCTTTTTATCCAGGCCGTCTCTACAAGTGGCCTGCATGTCTGCAGTAGCCGGGACCTCCAAGTGTACCGAGCCTGGGAGTATGGCGTTGGTGTTTTATGTATGTGTCTGTAAGGGGGGGGGGGGTATGTGCGCAGGTGCCCAAGGAGGCCAGAAGTGGGTGTCAGATGCCCTGGAGCTAGAGCTACAGGGAATTGAGAGCCACTTGATGCCATTGCTGGGAACTGGACTCCAGTCCTCTGCAAGAGCAGCAAGGAGTGTAACAGCTGAGCCATCCGTCCTTTCAAGCCCCGCATTGCAAGCCCCCTCTGCCCTTTCCTAGACCTCAAGCTCACTGTGTAGCGGTGAGTGACCCTGATCCTCTTTCTGCCTCCACAGTGTGGACTACAGGTTCACTCTACATACTTAGAATTTATAAAACAGGATTTTTAATGAATTCTGACACGTTTCATCTTTGGAAAATTCTCTCAAAGACCCTCAGCTGGGAGATTGTGATACCGTTGCAAAGAGCCTGCAAGGCCTGTTGTTCATCCCATGAGCTTCAAAAGTATGGGGCCGATCTGGCCTTCATAGCAAGTACCAGGCCAGCCAAGGCTACATATGGCTTTTTCTCAAACCAAAGCAAACAAAAAATTCTCTAAGTAATGCTTTACCACAAAATAGAACCTCTTGGCCTTAATTTACTAATGTGTCCCATGTCTGAGGCCAAAGAGGCAACAGTTACCATGCTGAAGGCAGGTTTCCTTCCCCACCCCCGACATCCCCCATAGGTTTCTCTCTGTAGCCCTGGCTGTGCGCACTCACTGTGTACACCAGGCTGGCCTCAAACTCAGAGGTCCAGTGAGCCTCTGGGAGTAAAGGTGTGTGCCACCTCTCCTGGCATGTTTGTTTTTTCTTTTCTGAGACAGGATTTCATGTAGCTCAAGTTGGCCTTGAACTCTTGAACACACACACACACACACACACACACACACGTGCACGCCCACACACCTCAGACCCTCAAGCACAGGACTGCAGGTGTCTGGCCGTACATTGTATCAACTCTCCAGTATTCCTCCGTCTTTCCTTTTGACAGCCATCTTCATACATTCTGTTCTCACTGTGGCTCTGACTGGCCTGGCATTCACAGACATCCACCTGCCTCTGCCTCTCCATGACTGGGACTGAAGGTTCACGCATTCTCGGGGTCTATCCACAGCACTTCGAATTAACTGAAATACGGCATGAAAATCAGTATGTCCTGTGGACTCAAGTAGAAAGTCATTAAGAGCCAGTGATGGGAAGTCTTTCACACCAAACAAAACGGTCCCACAAGCCGGCCTGTGGGCTGTCACTGGTGAACACTGCTTCCAGGGTTTGGGAAGGAAGCTGGAGAGAGGCCTTTTCTCACATCTTTAGGCTTGTTGGGGGTTGGGGGGATGGGGGAGCCAGGTGCATCCAAGATCTGATTTCAAGGCAAGATTTACTGCTTTACAAACACAAACAAGATACTGGATCTTAACAGAAAAATGACATCAGATACGCCAGAAAGGGTGTGCTGGAAGAGATGCCAGTTTGGCACAAAACAGGTTATCAGGAGGAAGGAGGCCTGACAGGACACAGGGCTTATATTTTGGTACATTAGGAACACACTTTGAATGTCGCTTTGCTTGAATTAGCCCTTGAAATGTATAATTTTCATACTTGGCCCTGGTTCTGGCCCTAGTGTTTGATGTACATGACAGTTCAGATGTAAATGACTTCTGGCTAGAATGCTTACTCTCTCGTGTGTGGAATTTAAAACTCCATGGTTTAAATACAAAATCTGGCTTGACACATGATAGATGCTATTCAAAGTTGTATATTTAAATTCAAGGAATGTTTTGTGAACTACTTCTACTGAAAAAGAAATGTATCACATTAAAATAACTTAAAAACAACACAGAGTGGCGTGATCTGTTGACCTGATGGGTCAAGTGTCTGAGCCGTGTGACTGTTCCTGCGGTGAGTGACTTTCCCACAGTGCTCTGGAGCAGGCCCAGTCAGCACTCCAAAGTGACAGACAGCTGTAGAGCTTAAGCTTCATGTAGTTCATACGGTGGCTGGCTAGCTGTGGTCTCAGTCTCCACTAGAAGACCCCTGATGTGTGAAGACCGACTTGGGTCTTACTGCAGAGTTCCAAGTCTCCTGTGATCCACACGAACGAAGTAGGTCTGTTCAAATGCACTGGGTGCGGGTAGCACCCCGAACTTGCCACTCCCGTTTTCGGTTAAACCTTTTCACGTAGCTGCTGCTCCCCCTTAGCAGTCCGTCTCCGGGACGCAGGCGTCCTCCCAGGGCCTGGAGCAGAGCGGTAGGGAGCTGCCGTCTCTTGTGATAGATGTGGCCCATCACGATATACCTGCTTCCTAAACAAAAGAACCAGAAGAGAAATGGTGCTGTTTAGATGCCATGAAGCGACGTGAGGTCTGAGCTCGAATCTCGTCACCTTGCTGTGCATGTTGCAACTTATCTAACCTGTAGGCAACAGGTGGAAAATCTATAGGAAAAGTAACCTGCAGACAGCCGACCAGGGAACATCTCTAGGAAGAAGTGTGGATGCCCCCACCCCAGAAAGGCCTCTCTCAACTCAGAGCTGTACAGTAGAACCCCTTAGTCATCACTTCTGAAGATGGTGTTTTGTAGAGGACCTCTGTCAACATATCGGTGTTTGGGTGTGTGTGTGTGTGTGTGTGTGTGTGTGTGTCTTTTAAGCCAGTATCTTAGCCAAAGCTGGTCTTGAACTATATGGAGTGGGGGTAGGGGGGGTTAGCCTTGAACTTTTGATCTTCCTGCTTCCAAATCTCTCCTGGGTGTCGGAGTTACAGGTATGCACCACCTCTGCTTCCCACTTCTACCGGGAGAGCTGAAGTACTGTCATCTAAATTCTACTGGTTACATACTGTTCTACAAAGGAGCTTGGATGGAGCCCCACCAGAAACCCAGCATGTGTAAGGCTGAAGCAGGGGGATTGCCATGTGCCAGCCTGGGCTCCATATCAAAAAGACAAATTCCGGGAGTGTGGCTGATGGCGTGCTTGCTTGGCATGAGTGAGGCCATGCTCAATTCCTAGTCCTTGAAAGGGGGCTGGGACCGGGGTGACAAAAGGAAGCTGGTCTGCAGCATTCAGTCCCCCCTCCCCCCAGCGCTGGAGTAAAGGACACCTATGAGCTGGTCAGTTTCGATACCAGGTTTAAATTCTGGGCACGGCTTATGGCAACTGGAGTGATCCAGGACTAGTATGTGCACGCGGAAGAAAAAGCCGTCGGGAGTGATGTACAGGCGGCTCATCTTGTACAGCCCGTCGGGGTCCACCAGCAGAGTCACCAGCCGCATGCCCGCGCCCAGCACGTCCACGTCGTGCACGATTCCGTTCACGGCTGCTTTGGTAAAACGGGGTTTGGAGAAAAGCGTTACGGGCAGCGCCGGGGCGCGGACGGGCGCGCGGGCTCCCGGGAGGGTGCGGCGCGCTCACCGAACTCGCTGGCGCAGTAGGCCTCGCGCTCGTCCGCGTCCGCGCTGCAGGCGCGCGCGCAGGCCCGGGTCTCGCGCTCCGCGTCCTCGGGCGGCGGCGCCGGCGGGGCTCCGGGGGGCTGCGCGGCGGCGCGCGGCCGGTTCGGGTGGGCGGGGCCGGCGGCGCGCGCGGCGTGGGGCCGGGCGGCCCGGGAGCGCGCGCGCCGTGGGGAGTCCTCGGGCGGGGACGCGCGGTTCTCCGCCTGAGCGAGGCGCGGGCCCGGGAGCCCGGCGGGCGCGCGCGCGGCGTCCCGGAAGCCGGCGCGGTTGTCGGCGGGCGGCGCGGGTTTCCGGCGCCGGGGGTCGGGCCAGGCGCGCGGCCCCGCGTCCGCGGCGCGCGGTCGGCGCGCGAACTCGGGCAGCGGCTGCGCGCGGGGTCCCGGCGTCTCCCGGGCGTCGGGCTTGCGGTGCCGCGGCGGGGCTGCGGGAGAGAGCGAGGCGGTGAGCCGCGGGGAGGCGCCCCGGGGAGGCGCCCCGGGGAGGGCACTTGCGCAGCCCTGCACCGGAGGACCCCGCCTGCAGCAGCAGACCTCGCTCGGCGGGAGGCTGGCTGCTCGGGTCAACCTGGGCTCCGGTGTCACACCGTCCTGAGAATGAACAGTAAATCCAAAATGGAGCTGAGAGGCCTAAGGGCATTACTTTGCCTAATCTATAGCTTTTCAAATTATAGTGTTCTAATTTACTATCGAGCTAAACACTTGGGGTAACACTGCTTAAACGTCTGTCTTTACCCTCTAATACATCATACACACACACACACACACACACACACACACACACACACACACACACACCACGCCCTCTTGCTATTTGCAGTTTGTTGAGAAAGTACCAAGAGCGAGCCCCAAGGGAAACTTCTCGGGTTACAGGTTTCTCCTAAGTGTTTAAGCGCCCCTGACAACAGAACTATTTGGTTTTCCCATCGGTGTTTACACTGTCATCTTGGTCTCCCCAGCATCAAGCATTTGTGAGTGAATTTTTATCTGGCTTCTTGGACACCACCTACTAGTAAACAGCTTAGAATGGGTTTCAAAAGCTTGGCTGGACGCAAAGGCCCCTGGTTAAGGATAAAAGCATACATTAGCTGCACAGCCCCTCCCCATTAGAAAATCTCCAAAATACCATGAAGACACTCCCCCCCTCTGACAAAGTTTCTCTGTCTGGCCCTGGCTGTCCTGGAACTCTGTAGACCAGGCTGACCTCGAACTCAGAGATCCACCTGGCTCTGCCTCCTAAGTGCTGGGATTAAGACGTATGCCACCACTGCCAGGCCCATTTTTTTTTTTAATTATTAATTAATTTTCTCCAGCTCTGCAAAGAGGTTGATGCACAAACTTCCACCAGCTTGAAGTCTGGGCAACTTTCCATGTCCAGTTACACAATATCACCTCCCTATTTGCCTGTCCCCGGAGTCCCTCTACCAAGCACAGCCCAGAGCCTGCTTTTTCTCTCCATTTGCATTGAAGAGCTTGGTCTGCCCCTTGCAGCTTTGACAACACTTCTTTTATAGTGATGCATCTTGCCGGATGAGTAATCTCCTTTAAAAAAATCAGCTTTCTCCTGGCAGGAATGGCTAGATACAGTTCGTGTTTGTACAAAGCCATTGGTTCTGACTCCCTGCTAAGCCATTTGGTGCACCATGCACAGCCCAATAAAGTTCTGGTGACTATCCAACTCCTGACTGTCAACTGTTGACTGCTTCTCCACTGATACCGCCATCTATTGTCGTCAGAAACATGGTCTCATATTTGGGTCAAATGCCACTGAAGTCATTCCATTTCCATGTGGAAAAAAAGATAACCTAAAATAAATTGCTCTGCAAGGTGCGGGAGCTATTTTTCCCAGAGATAGTGAAATGAACAAAACATCCTAACAAAAGCAAAGCAAACACCACCCTGCTGACAGTGACTGATTTGTGTGTGTGTCTGTCTGTCCGTGTGTGTCTGTGTGCCTGTGTGTCTATCTCTGTCTGTCTATCTGTGTCTGTGTGCCTGTGTGTCTATCTGTGTCTGCCTGTCTGTCTGTGTCTGTGTGCCTGTATGTCTATCTGTGTGTGTCTGTCTTTCTGTCTGCCTGTGTGTCTGTCTCTCTCTCTGTTTCTCTGTGTCTCTCCGTCTCTCTGTGTCCCTGTCTGTCTCTCTCTCTCTGTCTGATTCTCTGTGTGTGTGTCTGTCTCTCTCTCTGTCTTTGTGTGTGTGTGTGTCTGTCTTTCTGTCTGCCTGTGTGTCTGTCTCTCTCTCTCTGTCTGATTCTCTGTGTGTGTGTCTGTCTCTCTCTCTGTCTTTGTGTGTGTGTGTGTGTCTGTTTGTGTGTCTATGTCTGTGTCTGCACGAATGTGTGATATTAAGGTTCAGGTAAACCAGAGGCTATACTGGAGCTGTGCGGAGAGGGGCAGGATGCCCGGAGCTGTGGTACCGCCTGTGTCACCATTCCTAGCCTGGGAGCCTGCCCACAGCACGCGACCCCTGACCCCTTTTGACACTTTCGCTCCTCGGGGATGCAGCTATTTAACATGCAAAGTTTTCTCCAGCCTGCCTGGCTCACGCGATCATCCCAGCGACTGAATCCGCGTCTTTCCTTCCGAAAAGGCTGCCAAGGGACACGAGATCTTGGGAGACCCTTGTCGCTGCTCGCCGGCACGCACGCAGACCCGGGCGGCCGCTCCCGCAGGCTCTGACCCTTGGCTCGTCCCGCCCCGCATCGCTCCCTCTTCCCGCTCCCTGGGGCGCTCCGTTTCAGCGACCTCACCTTTTCTCTCCGCCACCGGCGCTTCTGGGGACCATCCGACGATCAGACAGAGAAGCCAGAGGGCTCGAGCTGTCATTCTTGTAGACAGGGTTCCCCGGGCTGGAAAACGCAGCGAGGGCTTTGGCTCGCTTCCTCTCCCCCCCTCACCCCTGCTCCTCACCCCCCACCCCCGTTCATGCTAATGAGGGGCAGCCTTTGGGGAAACGGGCATCGCTGGCTGCACAGACCATTGAAACAAAACCGAGCGGGGATCTCGCCCTCTTCCCGAGGGGTGTCGGATGTGTGGTCCGAACTGGGATCTGTGGGCCGGGAGCTCTCGCTGTGGGTGGGTGAGGTGACAGCGCGGGGTAGAGTGAGGGTTTTGAGGGGGCTGAAGGACAGGACGAAGGAAAGTGAGTGATGAAGTCAACAACAAATAAAATATTAGTGCTTAAAACAGCTTGGGCTCGTGGAGGGGAGGGGACTCCAGATGACAAGCGCATTCCAGAACGTGTGAGGCAATTGCCTGACAAACCAAGTTTGGCAAAGCTGTTTGGCTATATGTGCAATCTTGATATTCTAGAACTAGAAATGGGGGGAAGGGGCGCTTAGCAAAATTTTTTTCTTGCCAGTCTCCTCCTCCTCCTCCCCCTCCTCCTCCTCCTCCTCCTCCTCCTCCTCCTCCTCTGCTTGGCTCCACCCTCCATCCATTGATAACTGGTATTTAGTTGACTAAATTCACCAAGTGTATAATGAATGCATAAAGATTAGCAAAGCACCTTTCCAATTCTGAGGGCATTTCACTGCTTGGGGGAAAAGCAGGCTTTTCATTCTTTCTAAGATCTCCTTTCCTGCTGATGGCCAGCTTCCTGACACAGCACCTTCCTCCATTTGGTCCTGAAATAAAGGCCCGATTCCCTCAGATGAACTAAAACCAGCATATGTCAAGGAGGGTAAGGGGATCACTCCCCCAGAGCAAGTCCAAAGCCTGGGGGAATACATCTCTGTCCACAGCTTCCAACCTCAACGGAAGGGAGACTGCACTGAGATGAAGGGCTTTGTGCGGGCTCACAGGGTACTGAAGGAAGCCTTGAGGTTCTGTGGCTCCAACATCCAGGGGCCAAAAAATACGGTGCAGGTGGGCTTAGTAGACGCTGAGGCCGAGTTCTCAGAGAAGACGTGGAGAAGATAAAGAATAGGAACACACAAGGCTCTGTCATGTCTGAGTTCTTCTGAAGGGACCAAGGAGAGGCAGCCTGGGCACAGAAACCTGTCCACTCTGTTCAGTGAGGTAGGAGTAGGCAAATGGCTCCATTTCAGCTTCCAAAAGAATATTCTAGGGGATATAACTCCTAACGCGCTTGCCTAGTGCACAGGAAGCGCTGGGTGGGACTGCATGCACTTCATAAAGCAGTTGTGGTAGAGCATGCCTGTACCCCCAACGCTCTGAGGCACAGGCAGGAAGAAGAGGGGCTTAAGGACACCCTCGGCTGAATAGAGAGTTCAAGGCCAGTCTGAGATACAGAAGACCTTGTCTCAAAAGTATTCACAGTCTGTATTCACAGCTAGTGTCTCCAAAAAAACAGGCTGTTTTTAAGAAACAAAACGAAACCAGGCTGGAAAAATGGCTCACGGGTTAAGTTACTGCTCGTGCAGGACCCGGTTAGTTTCCATCACTCACATGGCAGCTCACACTCACCTGTTCCGGTTCCAGGGGACCAGATGCTCCTTCTGACTTCCTCGGGTTCCTGCACAAGTGTATTGCACTTACATACACCCAGGCACGCACACACACATACAGGAACTTAAATGAGTGTTTTTAAATCTAAACTACAGAAAGCACACTGCAGACAGGATGAAGGGTGTGTAAACTGTGAGCTCCTGGCCAGGGAGGGACCTACAGAGGGAAACTGTAAAACAGACTCCTCAAGGGGGTCTACTGTGGTCTGAGGGCTACCACAAGGCAAGCAGGTCTACCTGAGAGACCGCAGGGACTAGAGATGACACCATGCTCTATGCAGCTATCTCACCGGGGCCCAAACCGCAAACAGACAGACTTTCATTTTTTAACTGGCCATGGAGAGGCTACAAGCAAAGTGAGTCGGGTACAATTATTAATCAGAAGGTTTCCTGGCAGGTGCTAGAAAATGCAGCTGAAGGAGCCATTCCTCCCTCACTGAAAGGAGGTGCAGCGGAGTGAATTCTGTTTCCTTCGGAAGAACAGACTTTGCAGGGCGCTGAGATGGCTCAGTTCCATGAAGAAGCTTGCCACTCCCAGAACACCTGTGGTGAAAGGAGAGCATTGACTTCTGGGAGCTGTCCTTTGCCGTCCACACACACACCACAGAATGTACATTTATACTCTAGCACACACACACACACACACACATGTAAATAATTTTATATGAATATATAGACATATATGTGTGTGTGTATGTATGTATGTATATATTATATTATATATTATTATATTATATATATATTTGAGACAGGATCTTTCTACATAACCCTGGCTGTCCTTGAACTAACAATGTAGATGAAACTGGCTTCAAACTCACAGAGATCCACCTGCCTCTGCCTCCGAATTGCTGGGATTAAAGGCGTGTGCCACCACCCCAGCTAAAAAAAATGATATTTTTAAAGAAGGGCCGGAAATATTGGAGAAATGACTCAGTGATCCAGAGAACTTGGTTCCCAGGATTTTACTTGTCTGCTAGCTCGACACCATCTGTATCTCCGGTTCTGGGGGATCTGACGCCCTCTTCTGGCCTTTGCAGGGGCTGCATGCATTTGGTATACATACATACATACATACATACATGGAAAACTCATACACATAAGTTTTTTAAAAAGAAAAAAAGAATAGCCTCTCTAGTCACACCAGCCTTGTGTACGTGATTCAGTGGCTCCCAGCATGGGACACATCCAGGCAAGCACTGTTAGTTTCATGTTCTAGGGGCCCATATGGTTTTTTTTTCCCTTCAAGCCAAGTAGAATTAGGCTTAAGCTTTCTCCTTACAACCACACCTTAGACATGCCTTCCTGATATTCAAGACACTCAGATCCAGTTTGGGGTGTTTCTGGAACTCTACTATGTTAGAAATGTGAATACCCGCAGCCCACACCCAGAAATATAGAGTCAGAGAGTATGTCACGCTATCACCCAGGGTTCCTAGGACCCCTCCTCCCCCCGCCCAGGATGGCACCAACTGAGAGAACTCCCCAAAACCCAACGCCAGCTCTTGGCCAGTGTGCTGATTAGTTTTTCTCAACTTGACACAAACTAGGCTCACCTGGGAAGAAAGAGCCTCAATTAAGGTGCTGGCCTCTTATCAGCTTGACCTGTGGGCATCTGTGGGTTATTTTCCTGATTAATGATTGAGACTGGAGGGCCCAGCCCACTGTGGGCAGTGCCACCCCTAGGCAGGTGGTTCTGAGTTGTAAAAGAAGCAGGCTGAGCAGACCTTGGGGAGCAAGAGAGTAAGGAGCGTTCTCCATGGCCTCTGCTTCAGTCCCTGGATGGGGCTTCCTGCTTTGAGTTCCTGCCCTGCCCTTTCTTCATTACGCGCCATTACCTGCAAGTGTAAGAAGAAACACCTGCTTTCTACCCTATGTTATTTTTGCGGTCTATGTTTTATCAAAAACAACAGAAACCAAACTAAAATAGTCTGTGTCTGCTTTATGGCCTCACAAGCCATCCAGGGCTAGGGTTGGCTCTCAGTGGTAGAGTGCTCGCCTAGCTCAAGTAAGACCCTGGATTCGATACTCAACATCACAGAAAAGGTTCTTGCTGGCCATAGTGGACCATGTCTATAATCGTAGCACTGGGGAGCAGAGGCAGCAGGATTGCTGTAAATTCAAGAACAGCCCGGTTTATGTCGTGCGGTCCAGGTCAACCACCAGCCATGGCTATGTGATAAAACCCTGTCTCAAAAGAATAAGGGGGGGGGAGCAAAGGAAGAGGAGGAGAAGGAGGAGGAGAAGGAAATGGAGGAGGAGGAAGAGCAGAAGGAGGTGGAGGGGGTGGAGGAGGAAGAGGAGGAGCAGAAGGTGGAGGAGGAGGAGGAGAAGAAGGAGGGGAAACCCACTAATGGTTGGAGACAAAGAATTCAAAGGGGTTGATCTACTTAGGTTATTTATGAACTCCTTTTCATTTTATGTTATGAATATGAGTGTTTTGCCTGTATGTCTGCGTGCACCACGTGCGTGCCTAGTGCCTATGGAGGCCAGAGGAGGGTGCTGGAGACCCAGCACTCCAGTTACAGGTATGAAATGCCCTGTAGTGCTGGGATTCAAACCTGGGTCCTCTGGAAGAGCGGCAGGTGCTCTTAACTGCTGAGCCATCTATTTAGCTCCAAATATCAACGTCTTAATTTACTATGAGAAATTGACTTGAGCAGATTCCCGGTCTATAAATAAACCATGCTGGGGTGGGCGGGGCCACAAGCATAAACTCCAGCACTCAGGAGGTAGTGGAAGGAATAGCCGAAGCGCAGCCAGCTGGGGCTACCTAATACGTTCAAGGGAATCTTGGAATGTGTAATGGGACCCTGTTTCAAAAGAAAAGCAAATAGTTTTCCTTCTTGTTGTCTATCAGCAAGGTGTTTTGTAATAGACTCCCATGCTTGGAATGTGGGTAGTGTCGGTTCTTGTGGCTTTCTGTATTCATCTGCGCACTAATACTCGGTACACATGTCAGCTGGAAGAACCATGGGGCCTATTTTCTTTCCCCATGACAATTTCTGGTATTTGAGAGGACCTTCTGTTCAGCAAATATTTGTCAAACATGTATTATGTGCGGGAATTTGCCAAGGGCTTAACAAAGTCTTGGTTTCCTGAACTTTCTGGGTTCAGAAACACCTGCACTTACGGTAATGAGGCTAAGTCACCAGAAAATCACGACTTCTGAGGGATGGGATTTGAGCCATCCCCACAGTCTCAAAGGAGAAGTGAGCTGGAGATTAAGTTGAGTCACATGCCCAGTGATTTCATTAGTCACACCTTTTGAATGGAACCTCAGTATAATCTCTAGACTCTAGAAGCCCAGTGAAGCTTCTCTGATATAAACTGTGTAACTGGTCCTCAGAAATCAATTTTGCTATTCACGGGTAGTGTGCATGCCTTTGACGCCAGCACTTGGGAGGCAGAAGCAGGCGTATCTCTATGAGTTCCAGGCTAGCCTGGTCTACATAATGAGCCCCTGTCTTGGGAAATGAAGAAGAAGAAGAAGGAGAAGAAGGAGGAGAAGGAAAGTCACTTTTGTTAAAAACCACCACTCGCTTCCCTACAGCTCACAGGATAAAAGCTTGTCATCCTGCCTTGGGGATGGGTGGGTGGCCCAGTTGGCAGAGCATTTGTCTAGGATACACTAAGCTCTGGGTTTGATCCCCAGCATTCACATAACAGAGCGTGATGGATCATGTCCCTAACCCAGCACTCAGAGGACAGGGTGGGGTAATGAGAGCTGGAGGTCACCTTAGGCTCTACAGTGAGTTCAAGGCCAACTGGGCTACATGAGATGCTATCTCAAGAAAACTCCGGGAAGGGAGTAAGGTGGCAGGGCTGAGGTGTGGAGGAGTTAGGAGGAGTGGGAAGGGTGGATGCCGGGTGGATGCCAGAATTCATTGTATGCATATCTTGAAATTCTCAAAAGAATTAATAAAAAGATATTTTGAGACAGGGTCTCTCTATGTAGCCCTGGCTGTCCTGGAATTCACAATGTAGACCAGGCTGGCCTCAAACTCACAGAGATCTACTTGATCTCTGCATCCTGAGTGCTAGGAGTAAACGTGTTCACAATTTTTATTTATTTTTTTAAGTCAAAAAGCACTCAGCAGAGATAGGAAGATCTCTGAGTTCAATACCAGTCTGGTCTACAGAGGGAGTTCCAGAACAACCAGGACTACACAAAGAAACCCTGTCTTGAAAACAACAAAAAAATTTCTTTCAAAAATATCATGTCAGTACGTGGATTTGGGTTGACCTGCTTACTCTGACTTCCTAATGCAACCATGTTGTGTTGTGGGATATTTCATAGTTATGGATAATATTCCTGTATGTGGCAGGCAGAGGATCCGCTTCTTTCCTGCGAAACAATGGAGTGGCCACCTGGATCTCCATATGAAGGTTAGGCTCCACTCATCTCTATATTGAAGGGCTGGGTGGAGACAGGGAGTTTTTGGAATGAAAAAAAGCAGCTAGGGCTAGGGCAGGGAGGAGAACCAGGAGGAGAGCAGAGTGTGAGGAGGCCATGGAGGGAGCTCTCTGCCTAAGCAGTCCGGGTATTGAATCCCTGAGATTTGTCATGGCTCCTGTTTAATATATCAACAGTGATTTAATAAATAGCGTTGTTAAAAATCACCCATGTTGGTTACAATCCTTTTCCTGTTGCTTCTGTTTGTTTTCCTTGGGGTGAGTGGCTGGGCCTGACATAATGGAAACATGAGACTCTATCTGGCCTTTAGCCTAGGACTCTGGTGACAGCTGATGTTCCAGAAGGGAGAGAGGACTCAGAAGGTCTACCCTGAAGCCCTGCCAGCCCCGCCTTGTCTGCTCCCTCATTCCACTAGTCCTCCTCATCTACAAGAGAACTGTGGAAAGCCTGGTGGTGTGGCCCAATGGTAAAGAGACTGCCAAGCATGCCTAAGGCGCTGGGTTCCATCCCCAACAGGGAAAACCACAGGCAGGAGAGGTGGCTCAGTGAAGTGTTTCTTACCTAAGCGTGAGGACCTGGGTTCGATCCCTAGCACATCTGTGGCTACTGCAGACAGCTCCTGCCTCTATCGCCAGCACCAGGGAGGCGGAGGCCTGAGGATCCCCGAGACCTGCTTTAAAGCTGTTATAGCTCCAGGTTCATGAGAGGCACTAACTCAAAGCATATTTTATTTTATTTTCTTAAGACAGAGTCTCTCTGAATAGCCCTGGCTGTCCTGGAACTCACTCTGTAGACCAGGCTGGCCTTGAATCAGAGATTGTCCTTCCTCTGCCTCCTGGGTGCTGGGACTAAAGGCATGTGAGCAAGAGGCTCAGCAAAGAAGACATGGAGGCATTTTTGTAGATGTAAAGCATGCCAGACCTCAGCAGAGGGAACCACCTGCCACGGCAAGCGCCATCCCGGACAGTGGAACCCTGAGCCTCTCATCCGAGGGGTTTTTATTGATACCTAAGCTCCTCAGGTGTTCTACTGATAGCACGTGCAGATCATGAGGAATCAAATATCTTTTACACAAAGCCAACACCTGCAGACAATACAAATGCCAAGACTTAGGCAGCCCTTTCCCCAACAGTGCACAAACAACCGTTTTAAACATAACTGAAAATAAACCTCTACCACAGACATGTACCACCATCACCAGACTGTGTCTCGAACCATAAAGTGGAGAGTTTTGAGGAAGACACTCAACACCGACCTCCGCCCCATCCCAACAAGAGCATATAGGGAATGATAAAGCCTGGGGGAAATCAGGAGAGCCCCATAGATTTACAGCCTGCCGGACTCAATTTTAGTAAGGGTGGGTTGTTATTATATGTTTTTTCTTCTTTTTTGTTTTGTTTTGTTTTTTTCAAGACAGGACTCTGGCCGTCCTGGAACTCACTCTGTAGACCAGGCTGGCCTCAAACTCACAGAGATCCGCCTGCCTCTGCCTCCTCGGTGCTGGGATTAAAGGTGTGTTCCATCTGTACCTTGCTCTATATTATTATGTAGATCTGAGTGGTTAGTTTTGTCGTTGATATAATTAAATATACCAGCTGATAACCAGCATGCTGTGTGCCAGGCTCTGTTTTAGTTTTAGAAAGAAGAAATATCAGTTACAATCTGTCTTTTAGGATTATTTGAAATACGACTTTATTCTGAATTCTCAGAAGAACGAGAGCGGTGGTCACAGACAAGATCTCACCCCTGAACGCCGTGACTGTAGCAGCCTTAGCTTTGGAATCCAGGAAGGATTCCACAAACAACTGTGTTCCAAATAGCGACATATGCAAGTCCAAAAATAAAAAAATAAGAAATAAAAATGAAGGAATGTTTTTAACTGCCACGTTCACTCCAAAACCCATTCACCCCCTCCAGCCTCGCAGAGATGATGTAGGACCTCTGCTGAGCTGAATGAAGTGATGACCAATGACGTCACAGGAGGTGCCAGGACAGCTGCCTGTAAAGTAGACTTCTTAGAGGGTGGTGGCACACGCCTTTAATCCCTTCACTCAGAAGGCAGAGGCAGGCAGATCTCTGAGTTCAAGGCCAGCCTTGAACAAATTCCAGGACCGAGCAAATTCCGGGACAGCCAGGGCCACACAGAGAAACCCTGTCTTTGGAAAAACCAAAAAAGAAAAAAGACAGACAGGATCTCTTTTAACCCAGACTGTATCTCAAATTTGTTATGTAGCCAAGGTTAGCCTTGAACTCCTAATCTTCCTGTTTCTGCCTCCTGAGTGCTACAATTACAGGCATAGAATACCAAGCCCAGAAAATGTTTTTGTCTGTTTGTTTGGTTTGGTTTGGTTTTTCTAGTACTGGAAGTTGAACTCAGGGTCCCAAGCAAGTTAGACATTCTCAACCCCCTTTTCTTTGACTATGAGTGCTTTGCCTGCATAGGTTTTTGTTTTTTGAAAGTCTCACTATGTACCCTTAGCTGGTCTTGAACCTGTAACTACCCACCTGCCTTTGTCTCCCCAGTCCTGGGATTAAAGGCAAAGCCCACCACGCTCAGCTTGCATGTATTTTTTTGCACTGCATGAACACCCGGTGTCCAGGCAGTTGTGTTGTGAGCCATGATGTGGGTTCTGGGAACCGAACCTGGGTCCTCTACAAATACTCTTAACTGCCAAGCCATCTCTCAGCTCCCTTTATCATGCTGAGTCAGGGTCTTACCATGTAGCCAAAGCTTGTTCAGATTCACTATGTATCCCAGGTGGCTTCAAACGTGAGGCAATCCTCCTGCCTCAGCCCTCTCAGTGCCGGAATTATGCCCCCAGCTTTACCACACCCAGCCAGATATAACGCCTTTTCAATAACCTGGTACTACACAGTCACATCGGTTCCTGTTACGTTAGTCGCAGTCATTTGCTGGTTCTCTTCAGCGTCTTCTTCGCTGGGATGAGGGTGTCTCTGAGGTCTTCAGACTTTGAGAGATGTCCCTGTTATTTCTTAACTCAGCCTGGAGACGCTACAAGCAGGGTGAGTCAGGGTACGATTATTAATCGGGAGGTTACCTGGCAAATGCTAGAAAATACAGCTGAAGGAGGTGGGCTATTCTTCCCTAACTAAAAGGAGGTGCAAAGGTGTGAATTCTCTATTTCCTTCGAAAGAACAGCTTTCCAGGGCTCTGAGACAGCTCAGGGGATGAAGCATCTGCCACAAAGCCCGAAGACCTGAGTTCAAACCCCAGGCCCCACATGGTAGGAGGAGAGCACAGAATCCCAAAGGTCATCCTCTGGCGTCCAGATGGGTGTCATAGCAATGCATGCCCCCAAAATAAATAGATAAATAAATAAATATAAATAAAGAGAATTCAAGGCCATTCTGGGTTCATAACAGAGACCCTGTATCAAAAACAAAGAATGAAGAAACTGAGCACATAGCTCAGAGGTCAAGCCTAGAAGTGCCCAGGGTCCTGGGTTCCATCCCCAACACCGTAAAACAGCAAAATATCATGGGATCCATATTTATTGGAATTTAAATAGTAATAAATATTTAATTAAAAACAATTTTTTGAGACAGGGTTTCTCTGTTGTAACTCTGGCTGTCCTGGAACTCACTCTGTAGACCAGGCTGGCCTCAGACTCACAGAGATCCACCTGCCTCAGCCTCCCAAGTGCTGGGATTAAAGGCCTCCTGAGCCAGCACCACCTGACTAATAGCAACTCTATGACCAGGGTAACACCCGAATGGAGCCTGGACAGTGTTTTCTGTTCTTAGTTTTTCTCCCTTGGACACAAGGGCCTCAGGACCCACTGGGTTTCCAGGAGTGAAAGAAAACTTTTCTTCTCTCGGCTGATTAATGGTTAGAGACTTTTCCTCTGTTGCCTATTACTGCATTACAAGTTATATTAACATTCTGCAGCTTCAAACAGGAAGTATTTTCTAATTCACACTTTCTGTGGGCCAGCAACCTCAGATGGCTCCCAAGGGGCCTAACTCTCTCCTCTGTCTCACTTGGCACCGTTCTCAAATGGCAGCGTTTAGCCCAAGCCCTGAGGCAGAGGAGATCAGTCCAGACCAGAACAGTGTGCCAGGCACACGCCCCTCAGCTTCTCACTGCACACTTGGGGTAGTTTGGCCAGAGCATGTGACCTTCACCTTGGAGACGGGCCCTCTGTGGAAAAACAACATCTTTTCTGTCACTTTAATGTCGGAAATTAGGTATTTAATTAATATTTAATTAAATTATTAAGGTATTTTTTGTTGCTATTTTTTTTTTCTGATAAGCCTCAGTCTGTACCCCCTGGTTAGCTGGGAACTCACTGTGTAGCCCAGGCTGGCCTCAGGTGCTCTGTAATCCACGGGTCCTGGCCTCCTGCACGTGGCAGAAGGACTGCTGGTTTGTGCAGCACTGGGGAAGGGTTTCAAACACAGGACTTTGTACATGCTAGGCAAGCATGTTACCAGCTGAGCTGCATCCCCGGCCCCTTAAAGTATAATTTTGAGAACTATTATGGTTCAGTTTAGTATGGTGGCACACACTTGTGATCCAAGTACTCAAGAGGCAGAGGTAAGATCATCCTTGGCTACATAGCAAGTTGGAAGCCAGCCTGGGCTACGTAAGACTGTGTGTGTGTGTGTGTGTGTGTGTGTGTGTGTGTATACACACATACATATATATGCATATATGTGTGTTGTATGTATATGTTTGTGTATATATATGTATACATGTAAATGTACGTGTGTGTATGTATATGTATGTGTGTATGTGTGTATGTATATATGTATGTATGTATGTCTATCCATCATGGCATGCATGTGCCCCACACATACACAAATGTAATTTGAGAGAGAAAGAGTGCCACAGACCAACCAGGTAAAGACACTTGCCGCTGAGCCTTTGTCTTAAATTCAATCCCTAGAACCCACGTGGTAAAGGAAGAGAAGCCAGCTCCCTTAGGTCATTCTCTGACCGCCTCATGCAACTGTGGCTCATGCCCTCCTCCCCCCAACACAAAATATCAAATAAATAAATACAAGAGCCTTGTTTTCTTTTCGTTTCCTTCTCACCTGCCTTTTTGCCCAGGTAGATCATTTAGAACTTCCTGCTACAGTGTCTGGGCGAGAGAAATGGTTCAGTGAACAAAGGTGCAACCATGATGCTCTGAGTTCAGTCCCTGGGACCCAGGCGGTGGCAGGAGAGAGCTGGCGCCTGTGTGCTGTGCTCTGACCTCTCCATGTGTGCCCCAGCATGCATCCCTCACACGTAGGACACACACAACTAATAATTTTTTAAAAGGGAATTTTTAAAAAGTGCATCGGCAGATGTTGCTGGGCCTAGTGGTGCACACCTTTAATCCCCGCACTCAGGAGGCAGAGGCAGGCAGATCTCTGTGAGTTCGAGGCCAACCTGGTCTACATAGTTCCAGGACAATCAGAACTACACAGAGAAATCCTGTCTTAAAAAACAAAATGGGGGGTGGGGAGAAAGAGAGAGAGGGAAAGAGGGAGAGAGAGAGAAAGAGAAAGGACAAGACTCAGACAAACAAAACTGGGAGACTGATAGCAAAGGACTTTTATTAAAAATATAAAGATGGGGCTGGAGAGATGGCTAAGTGGATTAAGAGCACTGGCTGCTCTTCCAGAGGTCCTGGGTTCAATTCCCAGCACATATATGGTGGCTCACAATCAACCATAACTCTAGTTCTAGGGTATTTTGGTGCCCTCTTCTGACCTCAGTGGGCACCAGGCACACACACTTGGTACACATACATACATGCAAGCAAAACACTCATGCACATTAAAGATATATATAAAGGACTGGTGGGCTGAGATGGTATATGCTAATAATCTCAGCACTTAGGAGGCTGAGGCAGGAGGATGTTACATTCAAGACTAGCCTGGAGCTGGGCAGTGGTGGCACACACCTTTGAATCCCAGCACTCGGGAGGCAGAGAGGCAGGAGGATCTCTGTGAGTTCGAGGTCAGCCTGGTCTACAGAGTGAATTCCAGGACAGCCATAGTTACAACAGAGAAACCCTGTCTCGAAAAACAAAAAAGACAAGCCTGGGTTGCATAGACCCTGCTGAAAAAATAATTTCTTTCCTTCAAGACAGCGTCTCAGCCCGGTGGTAGTGACAAATGCTTTTAAATCCAGCACTTGGAAGGCAGAGGAGTTTGGATCTGTGAGTTTGAGGCCAGCCTGATCTACAGAGGATGTTTCAAAATAATCAGGGCTACACAGAGAAACACTATCTGGAAAAACCTAAAAACAACAATGACAAAAACAAACACAAAAACTAATAACAGTGACTCCTAAAGGCCATGTTTATAGCTGAAGATGACCTTCAACTCCAGCTCCATCTATCCCCACCCCCAAAATGTTGGGCTTACAAACCTGCCACCATACTTGACCCTCAAAATTAATTTTTTTGGGGGGGGAGACAGGGTCTCTCATGAAACTCTGACTATCCTAGACCAGGCTGTAGACCAGGCTGGCCTCGAACTCAGAGGTCTGTCTGCCTCTGCCTTCCCCGAGCGGCAATTAAAGGTGTGTGCCACCACACCCAACAACATTAACTAACTTTAAAGTTTGAACAATTATAAGTCTGAAAAATACAACTAAAACCCAAGAAGGGGAAATTTGAAATTAAATTCTGTTGGAGTCTCCTGTGTTTGGAAAGACAGGAAAACATGCTTATAAATTCCGACAAGATGATGCCCTGTAAGAGGTCATTGTTGAGGGGAAGAAGGCCAGGGAGAGGCAAGGAATTGGGAGGCACTCAGAGAAGACACTGCGCATGCGGGCGTCCTAGGGCAGCCTGGCGGTGTGGAGAGAGCTCTCGCAGTGCTTGTGGAGGCTGTCACAAAGCCAGGTCGTTTAGGACTGGAGATGCTGATGAGTGCTTCAGAGCTCAGAGTGAAGAGTCAGCAGAGGTACCACAGACACAGGCAGGCGGGCAAGGCCTTGTCCCTTTCAAGAGGGATCGCTCAGCGCTAGCCAGGCCTCCCGAGGAAGATAGACTAGGGCATAGTGAAGACAATAGAGCAGACCGCTTTGTCCTCTGAGAAAGGAAGGGATGGTTGGAGACGGCGGAGGTGAGGGACGGACGGGCTTGGCGTCAGTGATCACAAGCTGGGGGATTTACGGGCACTCAATGGAGTTTGCTGACTTTAGCCGAATGAGCTGTGGTGAGCAAGCTAAGAAACAGCTGTCAGAGAGGAGCTGGGGTAAGGAGTTCAAGGAGAGGAATGAGGTGGGAAGATGGGGTGAGCCCTGCGGAGGACTGTGAAGCCCAAAGGACAGAGCATGCCTGAGGGATCTGCACCCCGGCATTTGGGTGACCAGGACCAACGTCACTGTCGTCCCCAGTGCTCTGTACCAATGGTGGGCATGAAAGAGATAATCGTTTTTAATATACATCGTTTTGTTTGTGTGTCTATGTGCTCTATGCAGATGTCTACAGAGGCCAGAAGAGGGCACCAGATCCCCTGAAGCTGAGTTACAGGCAGTTGTAAGCTGCCCTGTGAGTGCTGGGAACTGAACTCTAGCCCTCTAGAAGAGCAGCAAGTGCTCTTAACTACTGAGCCATCTTTCCAGTCCCCGGTGTTGTTGTCTGTTTTGTTTGTTTGTTTGTTTCGAGACAGGGTTTCTCTGTTGTAACTCTGGTTGTCACACAGATACACCTGCCTCCGCCTCCTGAGCGCTGGGATGAAAGGTGTGCATCACCACTGTCCAACCTTGTTCAGTTTTTAAAGTACCTACTGCATGTTTGAAGATCTAAATGTAGTCACTGATTTTCAAGAATACAGGTGGAAATTACCCCTTTGTCTTTTTAAGTTGATGTTTTAATGTACTTAAGTAGGATATTCATTTTATTTTTGTGTGTGTGTGTATACACATGCGCAGAAGCCAGAAGAGGGTGTTGGGTCCCTGTAGAGCAGGAATTACATGCGGCTGTGAACCGCTGGATATGGATGCTGAAAATCAAACTCAGTCCCTCTTTAAGAGCAGTGTGAATCCCTAAACTCTGAGCCATCTCTGTAGAAAGAACTTTGTCACACCCAGGTTCAATGAACAGAAGAAATACTCCAAGATGCGAGCCTGAGCCACCACGCCGAGAGCATTAGCCTTGGAGGACTGGGCTCCTGCCTCTTCCGTGCAGGGATTTTATTAAAGAAAGCCACTGCCCCATTGACACAGTGGGACATATTTTGCATAATGAACTGAATTCTATAGCATAACAACTCCCAACCTCCAGCTAACTAACTTGGCGCCAGCATGACAGTAATTCAAGAGGCCCCAAGCAAAGCATTCCTCAGACTCCATTGCTGGAAGCTGCGGGAGAGAGCCACAAAAGCCCCTTCATTAGCAATATCATAAACAATGGTTTTTCACACAAAACATTTCAGGGACAAGGTATTTTAAACATCAATCGCTTTAGCCGAGAGTTGCTAACAGGCAGGCTACATTCTCAGGAAGCAGATATTAACAGGTTGCTGGAATTTGGGTTCTTATCAAGATAGAAGGAAGCAGTCTCCAACATGCTTAGGAAGCAGCCCATCACACATTCAGAAAGCTGTCTCTCACACATTCCAGTATTTTATCTCTACACATCTCTCCAGCCTGTGCAGTTTTTTTTTTTAATTGGAATAATTACAGACATACAGAAAGTGCAAAGATGGTACAGGGCCTTCCCTGTATCCTGGCTTCCAAATCATACCTTGCCATGATCATATGTCATGACCAAGAAATCAACCTTGTTCATGATGAGAAATAACTTCACACATCTTCAGGTTCCACTATTTTCTACTCTGACAACCTTTTTCTGTTTCAGATCCAAATTCAAAGTCAGGTAGGGCGGCACATGTTGCGATCCTAGAACTTAGAGCCACAGGTAGGAGGATCAGGTAGGTGTACATAAGACCCTGTTTCAAGAAAAACAGAATAACAAAAACAGACTGGAATCCAGGTGATCATGCTTGTTTTCAGAATACGAATAAACTCCTTTTGTACAAGAGAGTGCAAGAAGAATTTATATTTTTCTAGATGACAGTGAGCAAATCTTTAGTTTTGTTTCTTTTATTTTGCTGATTTGTAGATCAGGAACAGAAACACACACACACACACACACACACACACACACACACACACACACTATCCTAGGGCCTGGAGAGATGGCTAAGTAGTTAAGGGCAATGGCTCTTCTTCCACAGAACCAGAGTTCAATTCCCACCACCCACATGGCACCTCACAACCACCTGTAAATCCAGTTCCAGGGGACCCAGAGCCCTCTTCTGGCTTCTAAGGGGACTGCATACACGTACACAAATGAGGTATCCATAAAATAAAAAAAAATTTTTTTTTAATCACTGGAATGATGTCCTAATTACAATTTGTTGTTTGTAGTACTCCGAGGAGAGAAGCCTTAAATTATGTTTATTACATCTGTGTGCTATAACAGCTGCTTTCAGACAAATTCTCCTAGTATTGGGGTCAGCACAGTGGAGTGTGGTCACATATCCCTTGGGGTCAGGATGGGGAGGGGGTGTTGTGGACACAGCTGACTATAGGAAGCTCCAGTGAAAAGGTCTACTTGCCAGTTTGTGCTAAGTTTGTGTGTGTGTGTGCTCACAGTAGACCCCCTCTCTGTGTAGCCTTGGAACTGGCTTGGTAGGCTAGGTCAAGACCAGGTCCAGAACTCACAGATATCAGCCTGCCTCTGCCTCCCTGAGTGCCGGGATTAAAGGCGTGTGTTGTTACAAGGCTCCAAACCTCAGTAGGCCAGGCCTTGAGACCTTAGCACAACGGACGCCATGACGGAAGTGCCATTCGGGCTGTGGGACTAAGCACATAGACAGCACCACCCGCCAAAACTGAAACAAAGGCCTAATCCATCAAAGTCCATACAGTTCAGGGAAAGTATCTAAATGTACTAGTCTTGCTTTTTAGCTTCTGTATTCTGCTTCTGGCTAAGTGTTCATGTTAACCGAAGTATGTCAACCCAAAACATGGATTTTGTGCTTAAAAGCTCATCCTGAGAAAGGCTCAGGCCTACACTGGGATCCCAACACCCAGTGTGGTTGTGTGCTGGCGAATAAAGACTTTCTATTGGCTTAAACCCATGTCTGAACAGTCTTCTCTGGTGAACACCCCACAAGCGGTGCCACCATGACAGTTTATTTAGTTTATTTAAATTTATTTATTTATTTATTTAGTGTGTGGTTTTCTTTCTTTTCCTTCCTTCCTTCCTTCCTCACCCTCCCCCCACCCCTTTCTTTCTTTTTTTGGCTGGAGTTCGCCTGCCTCTGCCTCCTGAGTGCTGGGATTAAAGGTGAACGCCACCACCGCCCGCCTCTACAAGTTTATTTTTTATTCAAGGCTCAGAAATGCAAAGAATAAAATAAGTATTGAGAAGAAAGAAAGCAAAGAAGAGTAAAATCTCTTTGAATATTTACAGCTTCTATTAATTATGTCTCAATAAATCTAGGCGGAATGTTTTTAAAACAACAGATTTTATTCCTTTGTTTTTCCGAGGCGAGGGGGACCGGGTTGTGGGAGGTGTGGGGGAGTGGGGGTGGGTGTGGGGGGGTCTCACTTTATAGCCTGGCTGTCCTGGAGCTCACGCTGTAAACCAGGCTGGCCTCGAACTCACAGAGATCCACCTGCCTCTGCCTCCCGAGTGTTGGGGTTTAAGCCGTGTGCCATCCGGTTTGAGAATAAATTTTTTATTAAAAACTCTGCGTAGTTTTTTAAATACTCAGCTACACCTCATTATTAATATAAACAGATTCCGAAATCACCGCAGAAAAAGAAGAAAACAATGTACTTTAACATTGTCTATCTTATTTTCGTCCTAACAAAATAAAGAATGGTGCGACCCAGATGGGACTCGAACCCACAATCCCCAGCTCCGGAGGCTGATGCCTTATCCATTAGGCCACTGGGTCACCACAGGAGCCGGGCCTCACTCCCTCCCCTTACGTGATGTGATCATCGCGGCCCCGCCCACCGCGCACCGGGCTCACGCAGGCTCGGGCGTGATTCGGAAACCGGTTCATTAACAGCTGACTGCGCTTGCGCACTCACTCCAGCGCCAGGCTTTAGGCCGGGACTTCCAGGGCGCCTGCGCCGCTGCCCAGGTTTGCGGTCTGTTGTAATGGACTGGTTTAGGATCCCGGAAAGAGTGTGTCCGTCTTCTTTAGAGGTGTTTTGTTTTGTTTTTTTATTAATTAATTAATTAATCATTATCATCATCACCATTATTTTTATTTATTTATTTAGAAAGGCTCTTGGTGTTGGCTTATTAGGGCAGCAGCGTCTGCATTTTCCAAAGGCTCGGCTACACGGCACCCCTTACCCCAGAGTACGGTGGAATGAAGACAAGGTCTCTAAGTACAAAGTGCTACCCTTGATTTTCCATTCTAAAGCTAGATCTCGGCTAACGACTGACTTTCTGGTTTCAGAAATTTGTTTGCTGCGTGTAAAATGCTACATTGTAGATTTTAAAAAGACAGTTTCAGAGGTTTGTTTTTTTGGTGCATGGGTAATGGTAATTTCCGTACTTTGCAAAGTAAGAATACATATATATGGATAATTTAAGTGCGATGGTTAGTGTTGTCTATTCAGGTTAGAGCCACCTGAGAGACTGGCCTCTGAGGACGTCGGAGGTGGGGGGTGTATCTTGATTACAGAAATGGCATAGGAGACCCCCCCAGGTCGGCTGTGGGCAGAATTGGAAGGAGATCAGGAGAGGAGCAGCTATGTGTACTCGTCTCTGGTTAGTGATTGTGATACCACGTGATCAGCTGCTTCAAGCTCCCGGGGCCATCACTTCCTACTGTGAGGGACTGACTGTGCCTGGAACCAGGAGCTGAGACAAACCCTTTCTCCCTTAAATTGCTGTTCATCACAGCAGCAGGAGAAATATCAAACAGAAGCTCAGAAGTGCTGCTAATTTTACCACTTGGAGTTAGTTAACAACATCGATGTATGCCTTCCACATTTGGAGGGGATGGTAGTCATTTACTCCTTTATTACTTATGGCCTGTGAGCTATTTACCCATATCTGTACCTATGCCTGTACCTATAGACCTAGAGCTCGCAGCCCCCAGACATCTGGGAAATGCTTTTCTTAAACATCAAGTTATTATTTAGTGGTTGGTAATTTGTCTTGATGGTGGAGTTTAATTCCTTGGTGCTTTTATCTTCTTTTCTTGTATGCAGCCCTTGACGTCCTGGGGATCACTATGTAACCAGTCTGGCCTCAGACTGGCTTCAAACTCAACAATCTATTCTGCTTCTCCAGTGCTTGGGTTTTAAGCCTGTGACATCACACCTGGCTAAGTCTTAACTCTTTAATGTTGCTTTGTTTCTAGGTGAATAGTTGGGCTAGAATACTGCCTGCCTAAGCCTCAACTTTGGGGTACATATCTTTCGTATTTTGACAAACTGGGGAGTATGTATAAATCACGTGTACCTCATACCAAAATATAGTAGTTAAGTGCCTAAGAGTACTTGTTGCTCTTGCAGACAAACTGGATTCGATTCTCAACACCCACATGGTGGTTCACAATCATCTATAACTCCAGTGCCAAGAGATCCAACCCCCTCCTCTGACCTCTGTAAGCACCAGTCACTGGCTGTCCATGGTACTTAGACATGCATGCAGGCACACATAAATAAAAAGACCTTTTAGAGCTGGACAGATGGCTCAGTGGTTAAAAGCACTGTCTGCTCTTGCAGACAACACAGGTTTGATTCCTGGAACCTACATGGCAGTTAACAGCCTTCTGTAGCTCCAGTTCCAGAGGATCCAATCCCCTCTTCTGGGCTCCCTTTGCACCAGGTGTACATATGTACACCATGTGGGTGCTGGTGCCCATGGAGGTTGGAAGAGGGCATCAGATCATCTGGAACTGGAGTTAGTGATAGTTGTGAGCTGAACCATGTGGGCCCTGGAAACTGAACCCAGGTAGGTCCTCTTCAGGAGCAGCAAGTGCTCTTAACCACTGAGCCATCTCTCAAATCCAAATAAGATAAAATCTTTTTTAAAATGCTATGGTTTTCAGAGGATGAATAGATAGTGATGTCAGTAGCAGGGTGACCTTATTGGAAAGCGAATATGTTCCAATCTAGATTCAGTATCTCTTCTCGCCTCTTCCATAATGGTAAGGGTCCAAAATTACTGTCCTGATCACCAGGTAATTGAATGTTCCTCTCAAGGCACCGAGTCCACAATAGTCGGGTATCTAGCAGGAAAGGCAGCCAGTCCAGCCAACCTCAGTGGCAGGGAGTACATGTTGTAGCATTTGGGCTTAGCCTCTGTCTGTGGCCAGGTATTTTATGGTCCTATTAAGCAAGAGGATGACGGACATCCACCGAGGAGGTCATCGTGGTCACCCAAACATCAAGAGCCTATACCGCTCTGGAGGCCTTTAGATGAAGATTCACATGACTCAATTTTCTCTAGCCCCTGAGCTCATTCCAAGGCATACATACAGCTGATAGAGCCATGAATGGTGATCTGACAGAATGCCAAACCAAGTTGGTATCTTACCCCTGCATCCACTTCCCTCTGCCTACATACACTGCTGTCCTGTTGGCTCAGCAAGCCTACCAGGAGCAGTTTCTGGTTGCAGAGATCAACAGCGCTTGCTTCCTCTTGCCCTCTACTGCAGCCACTGCTGGACTTCCTCCACCCCCAGTCGCCCTCTCACAGTGTGGTGACTCAGACTCATCCTGTTCATTCGCACCAAACGCACCCAATGGAACGCACCCTCCCGGATCAGAATATCGAATAAAACCAACCTTTTCATCCCATCTCAGTTGCTGACCTAAACAGTTTGCAATGGCTGTTTCCCCTCAAATCTACTGCCAGCTTCCATGTCCCAGTGCCAAGTTTCATTCGGTTTGAGAGGTTAGGTTGCTAGCAAAAACAACAACAACAAAAAACCCCAACCTTATTCCTGATAAATTAAGTGGGGTGGCAGATGCCTGTCCCAGCACCCAGAGGTAGAGGCAGGAGGAGTGGAAGTTCAGAGCACCGTGGATAACCCCTTTCTTCTCCATTCTCGATCAAGTCACATTTCCAACCTCAAATCTGAATGGGTGTTGTGGGTTGAATGCTTGTATCCTCCCTGCAGATCCCCAAGCTGAAGCCCTAGCCTCCAGTGTGACCAACCCTTTGGGAGGTAATTGAGGTTAAGTGCAGTCGAGAGGGTGGGGCTCCTCGATGGGATGCTGCCCTAATGGGAAACACCAGAGAGCCTGTTCAGTTGGTTTCCCTTTCCTCCATTTCCCACCCAGAGGCCTTGGTAACCTGTTACTGGGAGAGGTTGTTATCATCCCCTGGTTTCTTCAATTACTCTTCAAGGACCACACACCCATTACCACATCTCCGTCTGTCCACACTGGCAGTGGCTGCCAGGGGCGCCATTGCCTGGTCAGCCCGATGACCAGATGCCCAAGTGACAAGACTATTGGGGAAGGAGATGACTCCTTCAGCACTTTCCCAGGGCAGTGTTTGTAGACATGGAACCCTCAGTCACTGGTGAAGTTTGCAGTGGTACCCACCTCCAGCTCCTCTACCCCGAGCAGCTTATCACAAGCAAGGAATAGACTGTCAATAGCTATGCCTGTGCCTATTGAACCATAGGGTTCTAGTTCTCAGAGATGACCATGCTGCCGTGGCCACCATCAAGAGCGAGCATGGCATGCGCTTTGTGGACTGGCTTCTGAGTGTTTTCGAGGTTGGTTTTATCAGTCTTCCACTGCGGTACCTTGTGGAGACTTGGCCATGGTACAGATAGCTGAGCTGTGACACAGCCATTGCTCATGCTGGCCTCTCCTAGACCACAAGTTTGACATGAGGCATGCCAAGTGTGTGCATTAGTATGTGGGTGAGGACATGGGGGAAGGAGAGTTTTCAGAGGCCCTAGAGAAGGATTATGTGGACGCTGGAACAGATAGATGGTGCTGGAGGAGAGGGTAAGGGTGAAAGTTAGCCCACCTGCTGCAATTTCATTGTCTCAGAATTGACTTTGATTTTTTTGTTTTGTTTTGTTTTGTGGAACAGTCTGTTATAATCCTAAACTATAAGTGAAGGTGATTTTCCATTTTAAATGGCAAAACAAACACAAAAACAAAAAAACTAACTAGGTAAAGAACCTTTCTAATCCCAGTGATTTTATACCCAACTCAACTATGCTTCGTAAAAAAGAGAGTTTATGGAGCCATCATCTTTGCCCAGGGCTTGAGCCGTTCTGAGTAGTTCATCAGGATCCACTTTTTGTTTTGTTTCTCTTCTCAAGCTCACATCAGGACCTCACACAGTCTGCTGGAGGAAAAGGGACATCTCACATCCAGGAGCCTCAGCAAATGGTTCTTGGCATTCTAAAGTCTTCATTATGGTCCCAGTCCATTCTGTGTCCCTATAACCAGTACGTGATACAACAAAGAGGTTTATGTAACTAGCAGTTCTGGAGGTCCAAAGGACATGGTGCTGCCAACTGTTCTGGCCAATTGAAGGCCTGCTTGGCTACAGCATAACAAGGCAGATGGCATCATGGCAGGAGCGCATATCAAAGGGTGTGGTCACATGGTAAGTCAACAAGTGAAAAAAAAAATTCAGGCACCAGGCACCCCACTCTCAGGAACTAGCCAGGGTCCCATATAAACTCCACCAACCCCTTCAGAAGGTGAGGGGCCTCCTGTAACTATTCCCCTCCTCCAATCACTAAGATCCTACCACCTCTGAACACTGCCTCACTGGGAACTAGGCTGCCTGCTCTGAACCTTTTCATAACACACTCAAACCATAGCTGCCACCAAACAGATCTGACAGATGGACTGTACAGATTAGATTAGGCCAGGCGAGGCCCTTCCTCCATTCCCATCTAAAGTATAATAGAGGCAGAAGGATCAGGAGTTAAAGGTCAGACCCTGCTTTGTTTGAGATCTGAAACAAAAACTAAAGACCCAAATACCTATGGTGGTTCAGAGTGGGATAGCTGGGCAGTGGCAGCACACGCCTTTAATCCTAGCACACAGGAAATGGAGGCAGGTGGATCTCTGTGAATTTGAGACTGGCCTGGTCTACACTGTGAGTCCCAGGACAGCCAGAGACACACAGAGAAGCCCTTTCTGGGGAAGGTGTGTGTGTAGAAGCCTGTCTTCTTTGGACAGCATCATATCTTTTTTTTTCTTTTAATTTTCCTTTCTTTTTTTTCCCCCTTCAGTTTTCCAGACAGGGTTTCTCTGTGTATCCCTGGCTGTTCTGGAATTCACTCTATAGATCAGCTTGGCTTAAAACTCATAGAAATCCACCTGCTTCTGCCTCTCAAGTGCTGGGATTAAAGGCATGTGCATTGTATCTTTCAAGGAAACTTTGTAAATCCCACTGGTCGGGAATAAGACCATCACAACTGAGCCAAATTTGAAGCAAACTTTTATTAAATTAATTTAATACTAGCCAGGAAGATGGACTCTAACCAGGACCATTCTGAGGTTCCCACGGAGTGGCCCTATCTCCGGAGTTCCCACAGGATGGCACCAAGTCACATGGCACAGGTGCTTAAAAAGGCAGATCCCATAAGACTAAGTACTTCCCACCAGGTCCAATCAGTGACAAGCATCTATCCTGACGTACTTCCTGTCTGGGTTTTCTCCCACCTTACGAGTAACTAAGTATATCCAGTGCATTTGGAGCACATCTTGTGCAGTAGGATCAACCACATAGAATCTAGACAGTCCCCGCTCAGCGTCCCAGGAGGTTATCTGTCCGTGGGCAAAGGAGATGATAGGATTCCGTGTTTCTGCTCCACTCTTTGACAACCCCACCCAGCACTCCAGGAGGTTATCTGTCCTTGTCTTATAGATCTCTTTTGGGCACAGTAATTAAAATTTAAAGCATAACTTTTACACTGGGGGTTGAACCTAGGGTCTCACTGACCTAATTCCCCAACCTCTATCTGTTTTTAAATGAGTGACTTAAAAACAAAGAAGAAAAAACAAAAAAACAGGGCCTCATTATGTAGCCCTGGTTTGGCTTGGAACTCGCCAGAGTGCTGCGATTACAGGCTCCAGCAAAGATGTATTGATTATTTATGTATATGTGTGTTTTGTCTGCATGTATGTCTATGCACCGCCATGTGCATGCCTGGTGCCAGAAGAACCCTAGAAGAGGGCATCTGATCCTCTGAAACTAGAGCTATGGATAATTGTGAGCTACCATGTAGGTGCTGGAACTGAATCCAGGTCCTCTGCAAAGGGCAGTAAATACCGTTAAGAACTAAACCATCTCTCCAGCCAAATTAGTGATTAAAAAAAAAGATGTATTTTTATTTGTCTGTGGGAGGGAGGAACACACATGCCATGTACACATATGCCACATGCATGCAGATTCCCTCAGGCATCAAAAGGGAGCTCAAGTTACAGGTGGTGGCTTAAAGCCACCTGGTACAGATGCTGAGACCTGAACTCAGGCCCTCTGAAAGAGCAGCAGGTACTCTTTGTTGTGGGGTATTCAGCAGAGAAGCCTGCTCAGACACAGTTTTAAGCCAGTAGAAAGTCTTTGTTCGCCAACTGGTGACTACACTGGGTGTTTGGGATCCCAGTATAGCCTGGAGCCTTTCTCAGCTGAGCTTTTAAGTACAAAAATCATATTTTGGGTTGACAAACTTTAGTTAACAAGAAAAGCTAGCCAAAAGTAGCACTACAGAAGCTAAAAAAACAAGGTTAGTATGTTTTGAGACTTTCCCTGAACTGTATGGACTTTGATGGATTAGGCCTTTGTTTCAGTTTTGGCAGGTGGTGCTGTCTAGGTGCTGAGGCTTACAGCTGAATGGCACTTCCATCATGGAGTCAGTTGTGCTAAGGTCTCAGGCCTACTAATATTACACTCCTTACAGGTGAGCAATCTTTCCAGTCTCTCCACTGGGTCTCACTGTGTAGCCTGGAATGTCCTGAAACTCACAGTGTAAATCAGATTGGCCTTGAATTTACAGAGATCCACCTGTCTCTGCCTCTAGGTTGCTGGGATTAATTGCCCCACCACACCTGGCCATCAAGGTAACTTTTGACCTACTTGTATTTCAGTTCCTTTTTAGGTGCCTAATGTGAGTTCTGGTTCAAACTTAATTAATGACACAGGATATATGCTTGCACCTGATTGGATATGGGCAGGAGATATTCAGGTAGGGGGCGGGAATACCTAGAGAGGACACGTGTAGGCAGGAGATGTCCAGGTAGGAAATACATCAGGATGTGTGCTCACCCCTGATTGGGCCTGATGGGAAACACATAGCCTCATGGGATCTGTCTTTAAAAACCTGCAGGAAGGAGGTACAGTAGTTCAGGACCATCATGGACGGATCCCGGTATTAAAAGCTTTCTTAAAATTCAATCAAACTTTGTGGCAATGTTTTGTTGTTGGTGGTGGTGGTTTTCTCTACTCATTTGGGATTTACAGTGGTACAGCGGGCTTACTCCCGTGTCTGTCATTTGTTGTCTCCGTAAACACAGGACAAATTAAGCATTTATGATTTCATCTTATCTGTGACTATTAATACATGCATAGCACTGAAACACTTCTGGGAACACCGTACTGTTTTCCAGGAAAAGAAAGCTCAATTTAACAATGCAGGTAACACGCATTGGGCCGCTAAGTGCAAGCTCTTTGGCAGCTTTGAGTAGTGGGCAGGTTGTTGATCAGAGCCCCCAATAATTTTCTAAAAGTTTTTTTAAGAGCAAAAGTTATGTTGAATTTTAATTACTGTACCTAAGATATATGTACAACAAGGACATAACTTCCTGGAGTGCTGGGTGGGGTTGTTCAAGTGAGGTACAGAAAGACGAAATTCTATAATCTCCCTTGCCCAAAGACACAGATAACTTCTGCAGTGTTGGGTGGGGGCTGTCTAGATTCCATTAAGCACTGATATACTTAGTCTCTCATAGGTGGGAGATAACCCAGACAGGAAGTACGTCAGAATAGATGCTTGTCACTGATTGGACCTGGTGGGAAGTACTTAGCCTTATGAGTTCTGCCTTTTTAAGCACCTGTGCCATGTGACTCGGGGTCATTCTGTGGGAACTCCAGAGGTAGGACCACTCCGTGGGAACCTCAGAATGGTCTGGGTCAGAGTCCATCTTCCTGGCCAGTGCTTAATTAACTTAATGAAAGCTTGCTTCAAATTTGGCTCAATTGTGATGGTCTTATTCTTGACCGGTGGGATTTACAAGTTCCTTTTTCAGAGTTCTAAGACTCAATTTCCCTTCAGAAGTTCGTTTGTTCTACCTCAAACCACTAAACAAAGGACATAGGCTTCCCAAATGGATGAATTTAGGTCATATGCCTGCCCCTGAACCATTCACAGTAGCTAAGAGAATGGCTGACAGTGATTGGTTGAGAACAGATTCCTTCCACATTCTTGCATTTAGTGGGTCAGATTGGGAGCAACTGCCTGTGAACTGCTTGGCCACACAAGAGAGAAGCAGGCGTGAATGTCTGCAGAATAGACCAAGTGTACTGCTTGCATTTATTTGTAAAACATAAAACCAATACAAATTTTCTAAAATGCTCCTTTAAAGGACCCAGAAAAATTGCAGGAAGAACACACACACACACACACAAATGGCACATGATCTTGATGGTTATAAATACCTTTGATGTCTGAAAATAAATTAGACCACAAAACATGAATATGGATTGATAATAACATGGAAGTTGAATTTTCCCTTAATTTGAGGGTTTGTAGTGTGGTTCTATTAGAGAATGTCCTTTTTTTTGTTAGCAGATATACTGTGGAATATTTAGAGCTAAGGAGATAATTCTGAAACTGTAGAGGACACTGCTGTGGAAGCTCACCAAAGAAGACAGGGAGGCATTTTCATATATACAAACCCTGCCAGACCTTTGCAGAGGGAATCACTATCACAGCAAGTGCCATTCTGGACAGTGGAACCCTGAATGTCCCAGCTCAGGTGTTTTTATGGACACAGGACTTCTTAGGTGTTCTACTGATAGCATATGCAGATCATGAGTAATCAAACATCCCCAACATAAATCCAACACCTCCAAACAATGCAAAATGCCAAGGCCTAGACAGCCCCCTTTCCCAACAGTGCACAAAACAATTATTTTGTACATAACTAAAAATAAACTTCCACAACAGAATAGGCATGTGTGATAGCTAGGAAGGGTTTATATTCCAGGGGCCTGCATTCAGAGGCCTGTGTGGTCTGGATGGAATGTAGACACACATTTAATCCCAGTATTCAGAAGGCAATGGTGGTCCATGCCTTTAATCCCTGACAACAGTATGGAAGCAGACACAGGAGGCAGAGCTCAGGAGTCAGTGTCACACAGGAAGAGGTGTCTGAGATGAGTCAGGGTGAATGGCAGGCAAAGTGACATATTAGAGGAGGAGTTGGCAGAATGAAGCCTTCCAGTTCTATGGTTTAAGACTAGATTGTATGGAGTCCTAAACACTATAGGGCTCCAGGCAAGAATTGGTGATTCAGCTAGGCAGTGTTAGTGCATGCCTTTAATCCTAACACTTGGGAGGCAGAGGCAGGCGGATCTCTGTGAGTTTGAGGCCAGCCTGGTCTACAGAGTGAGTTCCAGGACAGCCAGAGTTACAACAGAGAAACCTGTCTCTAAATAAATAAATAAATAAATAATGATATAAAAAAGAATAAAAAGCCTCTGTCCCTAATCAACATGTACATTTGGTGAATCAATGCCTACATGAAACTATCAAAAGGCACACAAATCATATATAAAAACCACATGTGTACCCTTGTATACACATTACATAGGAAGAAAAATGTGAGAAAATACTAACATTCGGCATGTCTGGGTAAAGGTTTTGATTCTTCAAGCTGCATTAATGAAAAGTTTTAAAAATATTCTTAGAAATAGACATTAATAAGCTATTTGTAACCATATTTGCTGCTTCCATTGTCTTTTTATTTCCCATCTAAAAATTTGACACACAACCGGGCAAAGTGGGTCATGTCTGTAATGAACTGATGCTGAGGCAGGAATGCAACAGGTTCAAAGCTTGTCAGGGCCCCCCCTGTCTCAATCACCTTCCCCATAATAAAAATTAAAAAGTCAATAAATAGCACAAACGACATAGAATAACGATACGCCACTGATGATTTTTTGTCTTCTAGACAGGGTCTCTCTGTCGTAACTCTGGTTGTCCTGGAACTCACTCTGTAGACCAGGCTGGCCTCGAACTCACAGAGACCTTCCTGCCTCTGCCTTCCGAGCAGCGGGATTGAAGGCATGCACCACCACCGCCCACCCAATAATGATTATTAAAAGATCCACACTGAGCTGGTTGGTAGTGGTACACGCCTTTAATCGCAGCCGAGGCAGAGGTAGGCAGATCTCTGTTTAAGTTCAAGGCCAGCCAGGGCTACAATAGAGAACTCGTCTGGAACCCTCCAGCCCCTGTCCCCCACACAAAAAGGAGCCACACCGAAATGCTTTACTCTTTCTGCCAGTGACCAACCCAAGCTCTTTTATTATTATCACTTTTTTGATGATTTTTGTTGTTGCTGTTATTTGTCAGTGTTTTTTAGACACAGTCTCACTACGGTAGCCCTGGCTGGCCTGGCTATGCAGACCAGGCTGGCCTTGAACTCATAGCAATCCTCCTGTCTCTGCCTGCCGTGTGCTGGGATTAATAGGCTGCGCCATCGCGCCACACTAAGCTTTCCTTTTTCAAGGAAAGACTGTAATAGTTTCCTGTATTTGCTTAAGACAGGCAGCAGAGAGAGCAAACAGGGCTCGGCCCGGCGAGCGGAGTAGGCAGACACCGTCCCCTCCCCTTAGCGCGGCGCGCCGGGCTCCGGAGTCACCCTTCCGCAAAGCATTCTGGGATTGCGGGCCGCTCCCTCGTCTCGCGATGCTAACCTCCTTACCCCGCCCCCACCCTATTCCCCCCCCAGGCCTTGTGTCCGTGGCCCCCCCACCCCCGCCTAACGTGTTTTTTAAATCCGCCAATGAACGCACAGCTTAGGCTCAAACCAGCCAATCGGAGTGCGGCGTCACCGGGAAATTTAAATCGCGCCGGCCGGCTGCACGAGGCACAAAGTCTGAGGGCTGAGGAGCAGTGGACGTTTCTAGGGCCGCCGACCCGCAGCCTGAGAGCCCCGCACCGCCTTTCGTGGAAGTCTGAGCCCGCTGTGCAGGTGAGAGCCGAGGCTAGGCCCGGGCGGCCACAGCCGGCGGGAGGGCTTCCGCGGTGGAGGGCGGGAGCAGGCCGCGCCCGGCTGTGTGCGGGGCCTCCCGGCCCCGACGAGGCTTCGGGGCGGGTTGGCTGACCCAGCGGCGTGGTTTCGCCATGCCGGGGTCAGGGCTGGCGGCGCCGGGCGGAGGGCAGCGAAGACCCGGGGAACGGCGCGGCGCGGCCCCGAGGGTCGGCGGTGGGAAGGCCTGCCGAGGATCGTCCCCGAGGGGACCCGGCTGCCCTCCGCTTCCCTGTTGCTGCTTCCTGGGGCGAGGATAGAGCTTCGGGCCAGAGATGGCGGTGGCAGTTAGACACCCCAGGTACAGACTTGATCCCGGTCATCCGTGTCAGTGGAGGACGAACACGAAGCAGTTAATGCTAGCAGATGTCCAGAGGGCTTTTATTGCTGTCACTTTGTGGCGATCACACCTGCGATGTCGGGTCCCAGGGACCACAGCTGATGTCCTCTTAAATGAATCCATTAGCTGGAAATCTCTCCCTGTGTGTGCGAGATGCTGAAGTTGCGGGGCTAATGTCACTGATGACAGCGATGGTTACGGAAGGTTCTTTGACGAACCGATTCCTTATGTAACTCCCTGGGAGATACCAGTATGTATTCACTTTGGCCATCGAGCAACAGAAAACCGGGGAGGTCCTCCAGAGTTGCATTTATTTATTGCAGGACGTAGATTGTTAACTATAAGGCAGCCGGGGTTCTCCTACGTGGTGTTCTATTAACTACTGGAGTCTAGAATGTAGAGCCCCGTCTAATACCGTGCCGGCTGGAAGCTTAATGCCCCTGAATGTTTGAAAAGCCGCTAATCTGAATTGAGATGCTCTTTGGGCTTAAACTACACATAGGATTTTGAAGGTGAATGAAAACAGGAAAACGTCTTGATTTTTCTATTTTGATGATATCCTGACATGGTAGTGTTCTTGCTACATTGGGTAAAAATCTTAAAACTAATTTCATTCGTTTCTTTTCAGCCCTTTAAAAATGTGGTGAATGGAAATTTTAAAATGCTTGTTTAAAAATAGTTTCTGATGGACAGTTCTTTTGCCAGAAGTTTAACCCCTTTGGAGGAAGAGCGGTTACCAAGCCATAACGCTGAAAACTTGTTTGTGTTGGGGGAGAGGTGTTTGTTTTTGTCTAGCCTAGAGATGGAGTCAGTGTATAGTTGATTATTGTGTTCTGTTGTGTTTTTTATTTGTTTCTTTTTGAAATAGGGTCTCTCTCTGTGTATCTTTTGCTGGCATGGAACTCTACCAGACTAGGCTGACCTCAGATTCACAGAGATTCTCCTGCCTCTGCCTCCCATATGCTATGATTAAAGAGGTGTGTTAAACTGGGCAGTGGTGGAGCACCACTTAAATCCCCGGAGGAGGCAGGCCTGGTCTACAGAGCAAGTCCCAGGACAGCCAGGGCTATACAGAGAAACCCTGTCTCGAAAAACAAACAAAAAACATAAGTAAATAAAGGCGTGCATTACTATGCCCAGTTTCTATTGTATTCTTATTATAATGGTTTGTTTTCCTCCTCTTTTCTCACCTCTTGTTTTCCCTAGCTTTACCCCTTGTACCTGCAACCATGTCCACCAATGAGAATGCTAATTCACCAGCTGCCCGGCTTAACAGATTCAAGAACAAGGGAAAAGACAGTACAGTGAGTACCTTCTGTTGCTTTTCTGTGTCTTTATTTTTAAATGGGAAAAGAGTAGGAATATTTATAGAACACAGTTTTTGAGGTGCTAGGGATTGAATCCAGGTCCTGAGTCATGTGAGGTGGGTTTTTACACCTGATCTTTATCTCTAGTCTTGGATATTTAAAACACTCTTAAAATTGCATATATTTGTGTGTGTGCGTGTGTAAAGTAAATGTTTGCACACACCTGGTGCACATGTAGGGGTGAGAAGACAACTTGAAGACTTGGTTCCTCCTCTACCTGACTTCAAAGTATTGAAGTTCTCAGAGTTGGTGGCAAGTGCCTTTGCTGGATGAGATATCTCTTGCTGGCCTTTGAGGGATTTAAAAAAAAAGAAAATCACCTAGTAGTAAAAACTTACTTGATAAAATGAGGTGTTGTCTTTTGTCCAGGAAATGAGGCGCCGCCGAATAGAAGTTAATGTGGAACTAAGGAAAGCTAAGAAAGATGACCAGATGCTGAAAAGGAGAAATGTCAGCTCATTTCCCGATGACGCTACTTCTCCACTGCAGGAAAACCGCAACAACCAGGTGAATAGATTTGAGTTCGTGTAAACTCTAGAAGATATGGATGAATGTTTCTTAGAAACGTCAACATTACCGGGACATTCCTGGTAATGTACTTTTTGAGTATCAAATGTATGAAGATATGTTTGTTTTTTTTTAAGATTTTTAATTTTTAAAAAGTGGATCAATTTGTGTGTATGTAGAGGAGGTCAGAAGAGTTGTCATAGCCTCTAAACTGGAATGACTGGCAGTTGCTTCCTAATGTGGGTACTGTGGACTGAACTTGGAACCTCTGTAGGATTAGTGCTGAGCCACCTCTTTAGCTCCTGTGGAGATCTTTTTTTCTCTAGTCACCATGGATTTTCTTACCTGTGTACCTTCTGTAACACATTGCTGACTCAAAGATTTGAAAATTTTTTAACTTTTTAAATTTGAGACAGCCTTAAGTAGCCTGTGCTACTTTTTGTGTGCTGTGGTTCTGGGATTAAAAGATGAGTGCCACCATTCCTGGCTACTGTTGTTATGTACATGACATGTGTGTAGACTGCAGAGGACAACTTGGGAGTGTTTTCTCCTCCCTTTACATGGATCAAACTTGGGACGCCAGACATGGGTGGCCTAGTTTGTTATTATTATCTTCTTAATGATTTATTTTATGTACATTGGTGTTTTGCCTTCCTGTGTAAGGATGTCTGATTCCCTGGAGTAAGATAGTTGGGAGCTGCCATGTGTGTGCTGGGAACTGAACCCGGTCCTCTGGAAGAACTGCCAGTGCTCTTAACCACTGAGCCATCTCTCTATCCCCAATTTATTTTATTTTTGGCAATGATGTAGCTCAAGGCCAGGGCCTCACACATCATTTAGGGCAAGCTCTCTACCACAGAGCTATACCCCAGGGCAAAGTTTTCTTTGAATTCTGATCTTGTTTCAAACTTCCTACGTGACTGACTACTAGCTTAGTACCTTGACATGTCTGTTTCAATTGAAGAATAAGAATTTGGGTGTAATTTTCTAGATTTCTCTGTATAGCCCTGACTGTCCTGGAATTCACTTTGAAGACCATACTGGCATTTAACTCAGATCTGCCTGCCTCTGCTCTAGCGCTGGGATCAAAGGTGTGCGCCACCATCACCCAGCTAAGACAGTTTGTTTTGATAACTAGGTCTCACACTCAGGGTCTTGTGAGAGATAGGCAAGCATTCCACCATTGACCTATATCTCTAGCTCCTTTTTATTTTTATTTTTTGACAATATCTTGCTGTATACCCTGGCTGGTCTGATTTTTCTCTGTAGCTCATCCTGGTGTGGAACTCACCTCAGTACTCCTCCCTGAGCCTCAGGTGTGTAGCAGTTACTATGCTGGGCTATACAGTATAAAGTGTAATTAATGCTTTAGGCCTTGATGCTTGTTAACCCAGAACAACTTTGGGTTCTGAAGCTCCATTCATGGAAAGTGCCCCAGACTTGGTTATGAATACCATTTTTACCTTGTTTGTTTGTTTGGTTTGTTTTTTAAGGCAGGGTTTCTCTGTTGTAACTCTGTCTGGAACTCACTCTTTAGACCAGGTTGGCCTCAAACTCAGATCCTCCTGCCTCTGCCTCCTGAGTGTTGGGATTAAAGCATGTGCCACTGAGTTTTAGTTCTTTTCACCCGTTTTCCTATCTTAGCCCATCTGCTGAAACCCTTCCTCCCACTAAGTCTTCCTCTTAGGTCTGCTTTGAATTTGTGACCTACTAAGCTTAATTATTATGGTTGCCTGTGTGAAAATGGGTGGGAGCTTGTTTGCGGAAAGCTTGTCAGTAGCTTCACCCCTGAAGGAAGTTTCACTCCTTTCCCCAGCTGCCATTCACTGTCAGTCAGGGGCGGGGCTTCCACAGGTTCATTTGTGGTATCAGTGTTTTAGTTAGGTTTCTCTGCTGCTTTGATAAAACACTGCCAAAACCAACTTGGGTGGAGAAGGATTTATTTGGCTTACAGGTTATAGTCCATTATCCAAGGGAGCCAAGGCAAGAACAACATGGCTTACTGGCTTAGTCTCTGGCTTGCTCAGTTATTTTTGTTTGGTTGGTTGTTTTTTTTTGTTTTGTTTTGTTTTGAGGCAGGCTTTCTCTGTTGTAACTCTGGCTGTCCTGGAACTCATTCTGTAGACCAAGCTGGCCTCGAACTCTTCTGCCCGTCGCTGCTTCCCCTAATGCTGGGATTTGAGGTGTGCACCACCATCACCCGCCTGAGATAGGGTATTACTCTGTACTAGAACTCATTATGTAGACTTAAATTAGCCTCTCTGGTGCTTGGATTAAAGGCATGCATGTACCAGCACACCTGGATCTCAGGTACCTCTGCTATTTAGCCCAGGCCTACCTGCCGAGGATGACACCACCCACAGTGATCTGCGCCCTCCTATGTCAATTGGCAAACAGGGTGGGAACAGTTGTCATAATGAGTACAATTTGGTGTGTCATGTCTGGAAAAGAGTTTGACAGTATACTTCCCCAACCACTGAGTCTCATTTTTTCCACAATCTTCATTGAGCCTTGCGGGGTTGTGTGAGATACAGATGTCCCTTTTAGGCTGAGCACTTCATTTATTCTCAACACTTTGACCATCACTGAGTCTTTGTGTTACACACCATTTATTGCCAAAAGAAGCTTCTCTGAGAAAGGCTGAGAGCTGCATTAATCTATATGTATAAAAGGCAAATAAATATAAACTATATATTTAAAAGGCAATCCAATACCTTATCTGTTTAGCAAAATAATAGTTGGTCTTCCCCTAGGGTTTATAGCCTCTCCAGCAGGGATTCCTGGCCAGGTTTGTAGTAACAGTCATGCACTCCTCCCCACCTCCCCACCCTGTAGGGCAGGTTTTAAATACAACCAGAAAGGAGTTGGTTACTACTTCTATAATATTTGTGTCACTATTGAACCAGTGGGTACACCATGCTAGGCAGGATGCAGGAGTTACAGCTAGGTCAGATGGTTGACTTTTCTTTCCTAGCAGCCTGAATAGAACCTTCCAACACTAGGAAAGTTAGTGAGCAGTGAGGAAAAGCTTCCAAGTCAGTTCTAGCTTAACCTTTTTTTCCTCTCATGTCTTTTGAACAAAGTATATGGTGTCTTCACCATTTACAAGTATATGGCGTTTGCAGCCTAAAGTTACGGTGGGCAACCAAGAGCAGTGACAATAGGTATTATTTTGAGGGCGGCAAGCTTTCTGTCTGCAGTGATTCACAACATAAAAATTATCTACCATAGAAATTTGTAGATGAAAATTTTATATAAAAATTTAAGAAGTTGTGCTGGGTATGGTGGTGAACACTTTTAATCCCAGCACTCTGGAGGTAGAGGTGGGAGGATCTGGTTATGTAATACATTCCAGGACAGCCAGGCTACAAAACAGAAACCAAGACATTGCCTGTAGTTCCATATATCTTTCTTAAAAGTATATCTGAGTCCAAGTGACTGAGACTACTGTAAGAGTAACATTTAGTTTGCTCTAATTCATTCTGAAAATGGTTCACAGCTACCATTTTTTTTAATGACAAAAGCTTAAATGCTCTGATTCGAGCATCCAGTGTCATGATGGTACCAAGTTCTAGTTGGTAAACCAAGTTAAATGTAAGGCTCATCCTTTAGTAACAGACTAAGAGCCTGAAAGTGCATGTGTACTAGTTTGCTTTCTGTTATGATCAAACTGAAAGGAATGTGGTGGCAGAGGAAAGGTTTATTTGGCTTATGCCTCAGGTCATAATTCATGAATGAGGGAAGTCAGGGTAGAAACTCAAGCAGAAACCATGAGGCAGGAGCTGGATGCTTCTGCTTACCTACTAGCTCTCTGGCCCAGTTTGCTTTCCTGTACAACCCTGACCCACCTGCCTCCGGATGGTGCTGGCCACATTAGGGTGTACTCTCACATCAATCAAAAACAAGTCTGACCAAAGCAATTTTTGGTTCTGTTTGGTTCTATTTTCCCTGGTGATTAGGTTGTATGAAGTTGACAACAAAAGCTAAATGGCACAAGTATAAAGTAAGTTACTAAGTTTAATAAAAAAGGTGATTTGGAAAACACTGCATTTCTTTTAGGGCACTGTAAATTGGTCTGTTGAGGACATTGTTAAAGGCATAAACAGCAACAACTTGGAAAGCCAACTTCAAGCTACTCAAGCTGCTCGGTAAGTCTGCAGCTCTGGCATGGGTGACCTAAGAAATTAACCCTTGCAGATACTTTGGGGAGGAAATGGAGAAACAGATGGGGTACATAAAATAAAGACAGCCAGTACTGCTTTAGTGAGGATTTTTTTCTTAGTGAATTTTTACTTTATTTTAAATTGATTATTTTTTGTTTTTGTGGAATTCAAAGGACAGCTTGCAGGAGTTCTCTCCACCATGTGAGTTCTGGGGATTGAACTCAGGCTTGGTGGCAAACACTTTTTACCCACTGAACATCTCACAATCCCCTTCCCCCATTGAAAACATTTGAGAGATGGGTCAGCAGTTAAGAGCACTGGCTGCTATTCCAGAGGACCAGGGTTACTTCCCAGCACATACACGGCAGCTCACAACAACTGTCTTGTAGCTCCAGTTCCAGGGGATCCAACATTCTCACACAGTTACACATTTAGGCAAAACACCAATATACATAAAATAAAAATAAATTATTTAAAAAATTTTTGAAACCAGATCTCATTATGTAGCCTAGGCTGACCTTAAGCGCTTTTTTTTTTCCTCAGCCTTCCCCATGTTGAGATTATACATGTATGTCCAGATTTTTAGACACATTTCAAGGCACCCTGGAAATCAACTTCAACTTTTGTTTTCTTTTTGTTTCCCCTTAGGAAACTGCTTTCTAGGGAGAAACAGCCTCCTATAGACAGCATCATCCGGGCTGGTTTGATCCCAAAATTTGTGTCCTTCTTGGGCAGAACTGATTGTAGTCCCATTCAGTTTGAATCTGCTTGGGCGCTCACTAATATAGCTTCTGGAACATCTGAACAGACCAAGGCTGTGGTAGATGGAGGAGCTATCCCAGCATTCATTTCTCTCTTGGCATCTCCCCATGCTCACATCAGCGAGCAAGCTGTATGGGCTCTTGGAAACATTGCAGGTATTTGCACTTAAAATTCTTTGGACTGAATGTATCCAATGTGATTAAAGAAGGACCGTGTCCTAGTGACTTGTGTCAAGCTTTGAGCTTGCTTTAGGCCTTTATTAGGAGTGGAAGGCACCTTAACAATGCTACTGTAGAAACATTTGGTTAGAGCATGTCTGACTGCATTCAGTAGTTGGTACTGGATAAATTGATTGATTAATTTTGCTTTTTTATTTGCCATTTTATTTCCTGAGGTCTCACTGTTAGCACTGGCTGACCTGGAACTAGCTGTAGACCAGGCTGGCCAGGAACTCACAGAAAGAGATCCTGGGATTAATGATTTTTACCACCATGCCCAGCTTTCTAATCTGCTCTGGCTTTCTGTTTCAGGTGATGGTTCTGTTTTCCGAGACTTAGTTATCAAATATGGTGCAGTTGACCCACTGTTGGCTCTTCTTGCAATTCCTGATCTGTCATCCTTGGCAGTAAGTTAATACCATAATTAAAGTCACATATTTAGTGTTTGGTTCTTATTTTTCCCATCTTTTCAAAGACAAACCTTCTAATTAATTTTTCTTTCCCCTAGTGTGGTTATTTACGTAATCTTACCTGGACACTTTCAAACCTTTGTCGAAACAAGAATCCTGCACCCCCCTTAGATGCTGTTGAGCAGATTCTTCCTACTCTAGTTCGTCTCCTGCATCACAGTGATCCAGAAGTATTAGCAGATTCCTGCTGGGCTATTTCCTACCTGACTGATGGTCCAAATGAACGAATTGAAATGGTTGTGAAGACAGGAGTTGTGCCTCAACTTGTGAAACTTTTAGGAGCTACTGAATTGCCAATTGTGGTAGGTGTTAACCTTTTTACTAATGAGCTTTAAAAGTACACTTGCTTTAGAATAGAGAGTTTTTTTTAGCAGGACTGGAAAAAAATACAAAGAACCTAATCATTGTCAACATTTTTTTCTTTAGACTCCCGCACTAAGAGCCATAGGGAATATTGTCACTGGAACAGATGAACAGACTCAGATTGTGATAGATGCAGGAGCACTTGCAGTCTTTCCCAGCCTGCTAACAAACCCCAAAACTAACATTCAGAAGGAGGCCACGTGGACAATGTCAAATATTACAGCTGGACGCCAGGACCAGATACAGCAAGTTGTGAATCATGGCTTAGTTCCATTTCTTGTTGGTGTCCTCTCTAAGGTAATAGGATTTAACGGGATGATTGTTAGTATTTATGACAACCTGTGCTTGATAAGAGTCTTAAGGGACAGGGCGGTGGTGGCACACACATTTAATTCCAGCACTTGGGTGGTAGAGGCAGGAGGATTCCCGAGTTTGAGGCCAGCCTGGTCTACACAGTGAACTTCAGAATAGCCAGGACTATAAAGAGAGACCTTATCCCAAAAACCAACAATAAAAACTACTAAAGAGTAAAAGAACACCAATGCCTGTTCCCTACAGCCCTTTGTTAGGTAACAGACAGTACCTATTAAAGTTGGGGAGAACCAGCCTGTCGTTCAGTTGGTTTCTGTAGAACATTTCCTTTGGAATCTTAGGACTGCTGAACTAAAACCATTTTCTTCTTGTTTTTCAGGCAGACTTTAAGACACAGAAGGAAGCTGTATGGGCTGTAACCAACTACACAAGTGGTGGGACAGTTGAACAGATTGTATATCTTGTTCATTGTGGCATAATAGAACCTTTGGTGAACCTCTTAAGCGCAAAAGATACCAAAATTATTCTGGTTATTCTTGATGCCATTTCAAATATCTTCCAGGTAAGTCCTGACAAGGCTATGTTTGTTTAAATTTGGGTTGACAGGTGAGTTTAGTTACTAATAGTCCACACAATCAATCAGAAGTCTTATTTATGTGCAGCCTCACTTTTAAATTTATTTATTTAAGAAGGTTCTTTTTATTTATATTTATCTATTTTGTGTGTATGCATGTGAACTGGAGTTATACACAGTTGTGAGCAATCATGGGTGCTGGGAATTTAACCCAGATCCTCTGTAAGATCAAGTGCTCTTAACCACTGAGTCACTAGCTCCCTTAAGGATATATATCCACATATATATGTTTGTGTGTGTTTATATATGAATATGTAAATGGCAGGGTTATCTAGTAGCCTAGGCTGGTTTGAACTCTGTATCTGAAGATACCCTTGAACTTCTTTCTGCTCCTATTGCTTCTACCTCAGATGTTCACCACACCCAGTTTTATATGGTGAAATAGCTCACTAGCCCCGTAGTTTGAGTTTTATTTTATGTTTTAAGAGCTGGAACTGTGAAACCCTGGCTCATTTTAAAGTACTTGGCTTTAACTACCCAATTGCATACTGAAACTTAATTCAAATAATTTAGTTATCTGCTTTTTTCCAGCTCTGTCTATATTTGATCCAACTCTTGCCAGTATCTGGCACTTGGTGATAGTAATTAACGGTAGGCAGACCCAGTTCATAACTAATATATTTATGATTCTGGGACTTTACAAGTTGAGTCTCAGCTGGTAGCTCACACCTATAATTCTAGTATGCAGGAGGACTGCCATGAGTTGAAGGCCAACATGGACTACATAGTAAGTTCCAAGCCTGCAGTAGGCTATTTGAACCTATCTCCAGATATTGTAAAGTTATATGCTCTGTCTGCAGTGAGTGCTTCTGTAACTATAGGAGACTTGCTTTTCAGAGCTGCTGGGGGAAGGGTGCTTCAAAGCTTTTGCAGCCTGCTTCTCTGTAGGACTTGCTTCCTGTACCTGTTCCCAGTTCCCAGCTAAAACCAATGGATGTTCACACACCTAGCCCTCTGAAATCTTCATGTTAAAGGCATTCGTTTATGATATTGCAAATAAAGAGTCCTTATCACCTTTGCAGCCTTCTGCAGCAGGAGCTCAGGGAATACCTTGGATTCCTTAGCTTTGACTTAAGCTTTCTTGATGCCAAGACTTCTGAAGTTAACAGGGTGTGAGGTTCTTTTCATTAATGTAAATAAGGCCTTTATGTCAGGTTGGAACTTTCAGTCAATAAATTACCTGAATGCCGAGTGCTTGGGGTCAGTCCAAGAGAGAGGCTAGACCTAGGTGCTCAGACTGCGTCTCAGTGATTGTCTTCTGTTCCTTATTGAACCCATTCAAGATGTAATAATAACTCCCATCTATACAAGCCAGTCTGGACTACAAGTGAGACCCTTTCACAAAATTGAAAGCTGAGTCTAGAGTAAGGAACACTGGTGTTTCTATCCCTGCATATAAATCTGTTATTATGCGGTCAGGTTTCCTGCCCGTCTTCAACTGAACCCCTAAATGGCTTTGAAGCAAATCAGTTATTCTGTTAAAGTTGGGAATTTGGTCCAGGTGTGGTAGCACATGTCTTTAATCCCAGCACGAAGATTTAGGATGACTCTTACTTCATATAACTCATAGATTAATGAAGTTTTGTTTTATTTTTGCTTTTTATCTGTATTAATATTTTACCTGCATGTATGTAAGTGTACCATGTGCACGCATGCCTGGTGCCTGAGGAGTTTAGAAGAGGGCACTGAATCTCTGGGGCAGAGGTGGATAGTTGTGAACTGTAGTGTGGGTCTTGGGAACCCAGGTACTTGCAAGAGCAAGTGCTCTTTCTAGAGATCTCCCTGGCTCCAGATCACAGAGATTAAAGGGGAGCATCATTGTTTTGTGCTTCCTTTGTGTAGTTTTTGAGCATGATGAACTTTGCATATAATAACTCATGTTGCAATGTCACAAAGTTGGCCATCTTTCCATAGTTGACCACTTTGAGGCGGTCTGAGGTGTTTTTACAAAATAATTTCCTGTTTCTATCACAGACTGATGGAGCTGGAAAGTAGTGCTGTTTTGCAATTGCCCTAGGAGACTGAGATGAGGAGCTTTGAGGCCAGCCCAGGCTGCAGTGGCTGTAGTGGTCCTACTAAGCTACATACTGAAACCCTGCCTCAAAAAATAAAAATAGCCAGGTGTGGTGCAGGCGAGGCAGAGTCAGGCAGATCTCTGATCTTGAGGCCAGCCTGGTCTACATGCAGATTTCAGCCTGTCTCAAAAACCAAAGCCAGACAAAATTAGATCAAAATACATAAAACTAAAATGCTTTTCATAGGAACTAGCATTTATATCTGATAGATATTAATACTTGTGGATGTTTATTATTAAAATAGACTAGAGTTGGGATAGTAAATTTAAATCGTGCTTTGTTTTAAGGCTGCCGAGAAACTAGGAGAGACAGAGAAACTCAGCATAATTATTGAGGAGTGTGGAGGGTTGGACAAAATTGAAGCGCTACAGAGCCATGAAAATGAGTCTGTATACAAGGCCTCGTTAAGCTTGATTGAGAAGTACTTCTCAGTGGAGGTGAGTAATTAGTGACCATTTAACAACTTAGAAGGTATACAAGGATTCACAAGTATCCTGAGCCAATTAGATTTTGATCCTTTGTGTATGGTTCTTATAGTATCCCCATGCTCTTAAATAGAACACACATCAGTGCAGCTAGGACTTAATGTATATATGTATTTGCTTGATGGTGGTATATGAACAGCCTGGGATACCTCAGAATATCCTAGACTTGTGTTTATTGATGTCATTGTGGGTATTTATGGAGAAGTGGACCAACCCCAGGACCTTACCCCTCCCCGATAGATGTTCCATTGTACAGTGATAGGAGTCAGTTTCTGTGGAGTATTGTGCCTCAAGCCATTCAGAACCTGCTCCGAGGCACTAATGAATTAGCTAAGTCCTTACAGCCAGCTCTGTGCTCCCTTGCAAGGTTAGGATTTTCGTAGTGCAGGCTTTGGGACAGGATACTGCTAGAGATGTACTATGTTTATGGTTGTATCTATTTTACTGTTTCCAGGAAGAGGAAGATCAAAACGTTGTGCCAGAAACTACCTCTGAAGGCTTTGCCTTCCAAGTTCAGGATGGGGCTCCCGGCACCTTTAACTTCTAGATGTCCAGCTGAGGCACAGCTGGTGATTGTGCTGTGTTCCTCATAAAATTGTCTTACTGTTTCTCTACCAAGAACTCTTTTTAAATGTGGTTTGTTATTAGAGCACTTTTTACAAAGAGACTATACTTGAACAGTTGTAAACTGTACATACTCTATGAAGCTGTCCTCTGAGTTTCCAATTTCTGTGTGGAATTTCGTATCCTGCAGTGTCCTGTAAATAAAGATTGAGTTCCACTCTTTATGCTCTGTGCCTTGCTGCTTTGTTACTTGAGGTCATTACTGTTGGAAACGAAGGGTGACCTAAGTTATCTGCAGTGGCTGACCAGAGGTGGTGGCCCTGCTTAGACATTTTGATGTAAGGCTGATGTCAGCACATGTGGGGTGTGCTCTCTGGGTTGGCTGAAACTGCCTCACATCACCCACAGGACTAGGCAGCCAGCGCTACCTGTCTCTGGCTAGAAGAAGAATTCTGGTGAAAGCCTAAATTAAATCATAAATTAGCTTCTGTTGGACAAGGAAAGAAGAAACCAGTGTTAATTTCAAGTCCTTGGCAAAAGGCAGTGTGCCTTACCTGTCCATTACTTAGTCCATTACTGAAATTGTATTGTCTGTGTATGGCATTGCCTACATCCCTGAGGCCAGAAGAGGGAGTCAGATCCCCTGGACTTGTAGTTACAGTTGTAATCCACTATTTAAGTGCTAGAACTCAAACCAGGCCCTCTGGAAGAGCAGCCAGTGCTGAACCATCTCTCCAGGCTCCCCATCTTTAATGTGTGTGTGTGGTGGAGGGGGTGGGGGAAGGCTAGACTGATTCAGTAGTCCAAAACAAGCCTCCTTGTTCCTTTTGGGTTAGCTAGCACAGGGATAGCCTTTGCCTTTGGCAGGTTACAGTATTTAGTCAATTCCATGATAGAATGGGTGCAAAACTGGAGAGCAGGCTAATGATGGAAACACTCTACAGCCGAGCACCTAACATGGAATACTAAGCCCTCATGCCTAAGCCAAGGGCACTTTGCTTGGATCCCTGAATCGCTAAGCTTTTCCTGTGCAGGGGCTTAGGGGCAGGGTGAAGGTGTTCTGAGGACTGCTTTCCCTCCTACACCTTGCCCTCTTTTCTCCCTTGCCTCAGTTTCTGGAATATTGGGTCCCAAAGTTCTTACCTAGGGAAAATAATGTACAAGTAAGTCTTGACACTATGTTTTTGCTTTAAGGTGGGTGATTAATGGCTTCAGAGGGATGAATGTAGCAGACATTGATAGTGTGAGAGGTCTGAAGGTGTTACAGGCTTGACTCCAGAGTAAGGTAATTAATGGACAGGAGATAGCTGATACCTAAAATACATTGCTTCATTTAAGATTAAATTCTTACCAGGTAGTTCCCTCAGAAGTCCACAAAAGCATGTTTCTCTGTGGACCAAATTCTGTCTGTTAGAATGGCTTTTCATGCCCACTTAGTATTACAGAAGTACTATACGGCCTCTTAAGTTCCCGCTCAGTGTCAGTGTCTGAATCGCTGCTGGTTTATTGATGTACAAAATTAGCTTTTTGCTACCGATTTGTATGTTATGCATGTGTTTTGTCTGCATATATATCGTGTGCATGCCTGGTGTCACAGAGGCTAGAAGAGGGTTGTTGGATCCTCTGGAGTCAAAGTTGGAACTGCCAGATATGTAGGTGCTGAGAATTAACTCTGTCCTCTGCAAGAAGAGCAAATACTCTTAAACACCGAGCCATCCCTCCAGCCTTGGTCTGTGTGTAGTCTTGGCTGTCTGGGGCTCAATATGTAGACCAGGCTGGCCTTGAACTCAAATCATCCTGCCTCTGCCTCCCAAGTTTTGAAATTAAAGATGTAGACCATTTCACAAAGGTTGAAATTAAAGGTGTGTGTATCTGGCCTTTCTTGTAAATATTTTTAATTTTTTAAGCTTTATTTTTATTTTATGTGTATGGTGTTTTGCTAATATATATATATTTGCTAATATATATGGTCTGTGCACCATATATATGTGGTGCTTCTGGAGGCCAGAAGAGGGGATCCACTGTTTGGATGCTGGGAATTGAACCTGGGTCCTCTAGAAGAGAAGCCAGTATTAGCCAATGAGCAATCATCTCTCTAGCCCTATAAATTATTTTATCTATCTATCTATCTATCTATCTATCTATCTATCTATCTATTTATTTATTTTTGTGTTTTTGAGACGTTTCTCTGTTGTAACTATTTGGCAGTTTCTTTTTCTTCCTCTTTCTTTTCCTCTTCCTTTTCCTCTTCTCTTCCTCCTCTTCCTCTTCTCTTCCTCCTCCTCCTCTTTTTCCTCCTCCCTCTTCCTCTTCTCCTCCTCCTTCCTCTAACTCTTTCTCTTCTTCCCCTTCCTCTTCTTTTTTCTCCTCTTCTTCTTCCTCTTCCTCTTGGTTGTTCCCAGAACCAAGTAAATTAAAAGCAAGATTGTTCACCCAAATGGTATTACATTCCTTTCCATCCCACCAAGCTCTTGGTTGGTTTTTGCTTACATGAAGCCTGGAAACCTAGTGAGTTGGAGGACCAAGTTCAGAAGCTATTAAGGGTCCGTGGCTGGCTATTCCCCTCCCTCCACCCTTACAGGAGCTTGCCCAAACCCAGCTGACTGATTTTGAGACGCCTCTGTATCATGTCATTAGTGGGGGCCTTCTTTTGAAATTGGGCTGTTGACCTGATTTGTGATGAACAGAAACCTGTCCAAATCATGTCACCCCCTCCTTATATTCCCCCAAATATCAGCAAAGAGTGTTCTAACAACATGGAGGATTTAACAACTTTTATAACCTCAGCTCATGAAAGCAAACAAACAAAAACACCCAGGCTATGAAGTGGGATATGAGAAGCACAGTGCAGTTTAATTCTGAGGATTTGGCACATTGTGGGCATAGTTTGGAAGTATTGTGAGGTCTGCAAGCCTCCAGTTCTCCCTGAATATCTGGGATAGTTTGCTAACACTGTATCCGTGTTTCGTGCACCAAGGCCTCTGAGCTGATGAGTTCATACATTGCTTCCAGGCCCTCAGTGTTGGTGTCTGCCCCGAGGTAGAGCTGGGAGCCACTGTGGTGCTGTGAGACTGGTGTTTGGCAGCCATGCAAGTTCACATTCTGCAATGGAATACGACTCTAATGAGAAAAGTACAGGTATCAATGCTGCAAAACAAATATCCCGCCATGTGTGGTGATGTTCATCCACAGCACTTGGGAAGCCGAGGTAGGCAGATCTCTTGAGTTGGAGGCCAGCCTGGTCTACACGAGTTCCAGATCATCCAGAATTACACAGACTAACAAGACAAAACAAAAACCTCCAAACATTCTATCTACCTGGTAGCTGTTTCCAGCCTCTTATCAGGAATGACTTCCTTCTGCTTCTCCCGAGACCCCCTGTTGAGGTATTTTGCCTACTAGCCTAAGTTCATTGTTCTTCCTGGCTGGACTTGAACCTAGGATTCTCCTGTCTCAGCCTCTAAGTGCTGGAATTACAGGTATGTGCCACTTTGCTAAGTCCCTGGACAGTCACAGGTAAAAATCACAAGGAACTCAGTAGAAATGACTTGCCTGGTATTCTGGAGACAAACCCTAAACTTGCCCTCCTTGGAACGCACACTAACATACCGGATTGTTTGTATACTCAATAGTATTTAACTCGAATGGTGAACATCATTCAGCTTTCGATTCTTTACACCTGACCCCTCCATCCCCACCCTGCAGTGCCGGGATTGTAGGTGCGTGGCCACCACACCTGGCTCAGCACAGCTTCCTTAACTGAGCTGTTTGGAGCTAATCAGTTTGAGCACTGAAGATTCTTTTCCCAGGCTCTGAATCGCTGTGGGGTCACAGCAGGGGCCAGAGGAAGCAGTTCAACTTTGGTGTGGTGCCACAACATGGCCGATAGGAATCTAAAGAAACCAGAGCAGTGGTCACCAGAGCTTACTGACAAATTGACCATACTCCAAAGACAGAAGGCCTGTCACCCCGAATGGCTGGCTGAATTATAACCTTTGCAGCTGTCCCAGGTGAGTTCAATGATGTCTTCCTGTACCCACTGCTCACTCCTATTTCAGCCCTACTGGACAGAATGATTGGAATATTTCTTTCCCTAACTCCTTGCTGACCATTTAGAACAGTTGCTTGAGTACCAAAGTCCAATTTGGTGATGGTTTGCCTGGGAACGTCTCAGACCCTGGTCTCCTCTTTTTGCTTGCGGGTTTTGATGTAGGGAGTGTTCTCTGCTACCCAATCCCTTCCGTTGCCATCTTGCCTCTCTACCAGTGACCCCAAACCACAAGCCAAAATAAACCCTTATAACAAGCACTTTGGTTGTTCTGTTAGAGTGACAGCCGGCATTCATTTCAAAAGCTTGATGAGACACTAAAACCCTGAGCTGCCTTTGTCTTCTAGAAAGGGGGTGGCAGGGATTGGCTTCTGGTTCAGTTTCCCTGCAGGTCCCAGTGGGTAGGAGATCACTGGGGTATCTGGTTCCTCACCCTCCCGCTGACCTGACAACCAGGTCCCTCAGAGTTACCCAAGCCCTAGAAAAGATTCCTCACCTCGCAGGAATTGCCCAGGAGCCATGGCTCTCCTGAGAGCGCCTGCTTTCCTGGTCCTGCTCTTTGCCCTGGAGGTAACAACTGCCTTTCCCCTCTGTTTCTGCTGTGCTAATCAGGGGGTGGGATGGGGGTGGGGATTTGCCAGCTGAGGTCACAGCTGGCTCCCAGGTGTTTCTTAGTCCTATGACTCCAACAACACCAGCACACAGATTTACTTGGGGTTCAGACTTGCTGAGGCACAATGCTTGCCAACTCCCACACTGGGAGATTTACAGGCAGGCCTTACAATCTCTTCCTTTAAGGAACCTTACAATCTCCCAGTTTCTCCTTGTGACATGCTCTAGAATTCTGCCTAAAACAGAAGAGATTGCCTTCGTTTTTACCCAAAGATAGTTCTGGCTGGCCTGGAACTTGTTCTGTAGACGAGGCTGGCCTTGAACTCACAGAGATCCACCTGCCTCTTTGTCTCTGGGAGAGACAGGAGATCAGAACTCCAGGTCATTCTCAACTACACAAGTTTGAAGCCAGCCTGTATGATACCCTGTCTCAAAAATAAATAAATAAATAAATAAATAAAGAAGAAAGAAAGAAAAATGTTAAAAAATTTAAAAAGAAAGAGAAAAAGAAAAGCTTTTAGATTGTGTTCTGTGCTCTGCACCGTGACAATCTATTCTGTCCCTTTCAGGTAAAAAATGGAGGAACAGGGCTCAAACAGTTCCTTGTGCAAAGAAATTATTCAACGTCCATTTCCTGGAGCTAATGTGGAGAGAAGGAGCAGGTTTCTAACATTCTTCAGCTGTTCAGGAAATACTTCAAATAATTTCCTGCTGTAGAGACTAAGAAGAGGTCAGCACACTGGAAGGAGTATGCTCTCTCTGTCTCTGTCTTACTATCTCTGTCTGTCTCCGTCTCCTCTGGCCTCAAATGCAGTTCACGAGGGCCCTTCGCTGTTCACACACGCACTGCACCGTTAGCTCCTTTATGAGGGAATGCTATTTTTAAGAGTGTGGCGGCAAGAATCCTGGTATCTGGACTTCTGTGAATGCTGGGCTTCCTTTAAGGAACCTTACAAATCTGAGCTAATTAAGCCTGCAACAATTCAAACAGTGGCCAGACGGGAAGCCGGAGGCCCAAAGCAATTGCGAGGAAGAAGCAAGTCAGGCAATGTGTAATTAATTACCTCCTCGGTTTCCTTCAGCCTGCAGCGGAGCCCAGACAACTGGCATTTCTAACTGGGTCATTGAAGCTTTGGAATAAGCTTTCAGGTAATGGCAAAAGGAAAAAGCAAAGAAAGGAAAGGACAAGGCTAAGATTTTAGTTTATCTAAAGTGTTGGTTCTAAAGGCAGATCTCGAAACTCCCTCTCCCCCAGGGGACGTGTCACAGTGCAGAGACATTTTTGTTTCACATGTGGGGCAGGACCACGTTACTGCCACTAAACATTCATAATGCACACAATGGGCTTCAGTCAAGAGCTGTGTCACCGAGAGGGGTCATAGCTTGGAGGTTACAAACCCTGTGTTGTTGGTGTTCGCTGTTGGGTCTAATCCTGCACTCTTCTGTAGCCCAGTCTGGCCAGGAGATCACAGTGATCCTCCTGCCTCAGCTTCCCAAGTGCTGGGGTGTGAGTCACCACATGTGCCCTGTTTTAAGATTCAAGAGAGAGCTGGTTTCCTGACTCCTCGGGTATCCCAGACTAAGCCAGAGTCAGCCACTGGGGAACATAACCCCTAGACACCCGGAGATTCATTCATTCATTCATTCATTTTGTCTGTTTTGAGACAGGGTCTCGTGTAGCCCAGGCTGGCTGTGCGCTCTCAGCCAGGGAGGGATTTAAAAGCAAGGAAGTTTCCTTGCAACTAGAAAAGTCACCACAGGGAGGCAGTAGAGTTGAGGGCGTCGGAGCCCGGCTCTTGAATCACATTTGAGCTGAGTCCAGGCCGGACACCGGACCGCTGTGTGGCCTTCAGCAAGTTGTTGAATTGTTCTGTGCATCGCAGCTCAGTCAAAACAGAGATAAAATAGTACTTAACTCCTAATGAAGTTATAAGTGATACCAGCTCTCATTTAGTGTTAGGGAAAGAAAGAAAGAAAGAAAGAAAGAAAGAAAGAAAGAAAGAAAGAAAGAAAGAAAGAAAGAAAGAAAGAAAGAAAAGAAAGAGAAAGAAGAGAGAGAGAGAGAGAGAGAGAGAGAGAAGAGAGAGAGAGAAAGAGAGAAAGAGAGAAAGAAGAGAGAAAGAAAGAAAAGAAAGAAAGAAGTGAGGCACAACTTGGATTTGAATTCACTATGTCGCTGAGGACAACATTGAACTCCTGACCTGCTTCCTCCTCCCAAGCACTGGGATCACAGGTGTACACATCTGTTAGCACCTTTTGTTCTTTCTTTCTCTTTCTTTCCTTTCTTCCTTCCTTCTTTTCCTTTCCTTTCTCTCTTTTTCTTTCTTTCTCTCTCTCTCTCTCTCTTCTCTCTCTACAAATCCGCTCCTATTAATTTAAATGTACTGGGGTATAGTATCCCACGGATTCTGTGTCCAGTGGCCTTTGTAGAGAGGTTTTTTAGGAATTTGGTGCAGACCATGCTGCTGCTCCCAGTGGCCCAAGATATCTTTTTCTAGATTGTAAACAGGCTTTGAACTCAGAAATCCATTTGTTTCTGCCTCTGGATGCTGGAATTAAAGGTGTGCTACCCCTCCTGGCAAATAAATGAAATTTATATTTAACTTAAGTATATATGAATATGTGTACACACATACATATGTATATGTGTGTATACTGTGCCTTATGTCTACAGAGGCCAGAAGAGGGCACCAGATCCCTTTGAACTGGACTCACAGATGGTCCAGATGAGCCACCAAGTGGTGCTGGTTTTGTTCAGTTTGCTACCAGGAATCACTGTGGATTTTCTTTTTAAAGAATTTTAAAAACTATGTATATGTTTGTGTGTGAGTATGTACACATGTGAACATGGGTGTGAGGAGGCCAGAGGCAGCAGATCTGAGTTACAGTGCCCCATGTGACTGCTGGGAACTGAACTCAGGTTCTCTACAATGAGAGACACCTCCCCCCCCTCCACACACACACACACACACACACACACACACACACACACCTCAACAGGGTTTCTCTGTTATAACTATGGCTGTCCTGGAACTCACTCTGTGGACCAGGCTGGCCTCGAACTCACAGAGATCCACCTGCCTCTGCCTCCCAAGTGCTGGGATTAAAGGCAAGCGCCACCACCGCCCAGCTACAGTAAGTGCTCTTAACCCAGGCATCTCTCCACCTGCTACTCTTTTCTTCATACATATAAGCACATCTCTGTCCAAGTAGAACTGGTTTTCCTAAATTGAATTTCCTAAATTTCCTAAAATTGAATGCCTTCAATTTTAAGGATCTATATGCTTTCTTTGATTCTAGAGATCTGTTTATAGCCTGCAGAAGTGGCCTTACACCACAGCCTTTCAGACATATTTGCCTTTAGAAGTCCTGTTCCCAGCAGCCCTCCCACAAGTGCCAAGGTGCAGAAAGAGATGTTTATCTTTTCCGTACAATTTATATATATATATATATATATATATATATATTTATTTTGGCTAGGCGTGGTAGTGCATGCCTTTAATTCCAACACCTGGGAGGCAGAGTCAGGCAGATCTCTGTGAATTTGAGGTCAGTCTGGTCTACATAAAGAGACTCTGTCATATCATGAATGATTGTTTGCTTACATGCCTGATGCCTATGGATGCCAGGAGAAGGGTATTAGATTCTCTGGAACTGGTGTTACAGTGGGTGCTGGAAACAACCTGGATTCTCTCCTAGAGCAGCAAGTGCTCTTAACCTCTGAGCCATCTCTCTGGTCTCCTATTTATTTATTTGAGAGAGGGTCCCACTATGTAGCCTTGGCTCTCCTGAAACTTGCTATTAGACCAGACTGGCCTTAGACCCCACAGAGAGCCACCTGCCTCCTCCTGAGTGCTGAGGTTAAAGGAGTGCACCACCACCACCACCACCACCACCACCCGGCTCTTTTGAGCAGCGGCATCGTGTATGTGTGTGTCTGGAGCAGGACGGTCAGGTGGGAGGAATCAGATGTAACCACATTTGACTGTGGTTCAGGTGCACTGATTGGGTGCAAGTGGTGAGGGGCCCGCCCACTTTGTTCTCATTTTGTTTTTCTGAGAAGGCTTAGCTTAGGCTGGTCTCAGGCTCCCTCCTGAGCTGAGAATGACCTTGAACTCCTGGTTTTTCTGCAGGTACCTTTTGGGCCACCACACATAGCTTGTGCTCCTACTTTGTGAAGGAGGCGGGGAACTCAAGTGACTGGTGACCTCTGTCCCTAGTGGCTCTGGGTAGTCAGAGGGGAACCGGCACTCTCTCAGCATCAGCAGGGATTTTTCTGGCCACAAACCAGAGAGCTGCAAGGGTCAGCATCATAACGCTGAACGTGTACTGAGCCCTTGCGCGCAGGCCTTTTGCACGACCTCTGGGGAAGCATCTTGCTCCAAGCAGCACTGTGAGGTGAGTGAGTCAAAAAACCCCTTTGTGGGTGAGACAACCAAGGTAGGGGGCAAGGAGGCGGCTCAGTGGGTAAAGTGCTCGCTGAGCAAGGCAGGAGGACCTAGTTTGAATCCCCAGAACCCATGCACAGCTGCATGCAGCAGCACACATCTGTAATCCCAGTGCTCTAATGGGGAAACGAGACCTTTTCCCAGAAGGTGAGGACTGGTTTTTGAGGTTGTTCTCTGACTGCCACACACACGTTACGGTGGGAACATGACTGTACATATACCAAATGCATATGCACAAAAGATATTTGTCCACAAAAGGCTTTTAAAAGTAATTAGTAAATAAAGGGAAATAATTATAAATTAACATACAATTTATAAATAAAATTATTATACATAAAGCATTGACCGTTGGCGTCTACATGTACACATACCATACACACACACCACGCCACACCTCTATGAGGTCGGACGATTTGCTGAAGCGTAGCCAGCTTCTCCGACATTTCCAAACCCTCAGGGAAGCAACATCCAGGATCTTATCTATAAGGATCTTCGGTTCCTGGTCTTTGATTTTTGATTAAAGATAGGTGCGCCTCTGGAAACAACCCCCCCTCCAATACTCTGCAGAGCCCAGGGGTTGCAAGATGGTTTTATCTAGCCCGAGGGTAGTGGCACTGATGTAGATCTAATGACAGCAAAACCAGAGAGGACTGGGAGGCTGAGGCCTCTGAGGGGTGCCAGCAGGCAGGAACCGAGGGCTCGGTTCTGTCCCAACCTAGTTTGCCTCTGTCTGCTCCCGATTTGCTGAAGGGCCAATGCTGGCTTTAAGGTACAGCCCAACGTGTTTCCCTTTGCAGCAGCTCTCTCTGAGTCACTATTAGCGTTCACCATCCCACTCTCTTGCGTATATTCCCTCTCAATTCCCATGAGCACCTGGGAGGCAGGAGCAAGAAGAAACAATCACACAGCAAGACTGGCAAGAAGAGCTGGGATCTATTCACCCTGTTCTGCCAGGGATGGGGCCACCTGCCAGAATGTAAAGCTTGGAAGCTAAGGTCTTTCTTTTATATTACTTCCTAATGTTTTTCAAAGCCAATGGAAGACATAAGACTCGTAGTACCCAAGTGACCAGTCGGAGCGGCAGGTGTGTGCCTGAGAGCTTTCCGATTCATAGCTTTGCCTCGTGCTCAGTCTCTTGGAACAGACTTCCCATGGCCTTGTAAAGAAGGACCCATACCCCTTTATTACTGGGGAAATGGGCTCAGAGACACTTAGATAGCTACCTAAGACTGCACAGCAATTAGCTGCCCTTCCACACCAAATAGGAGGCACTCTGGGTAGACGAGGGTGGATGGGCTGTGTGTAGCCCCAGCCTCATGCTGAAATGAGTCACCCTCAAGTCAAAGAACTGGCCTCTTTGGACAGATGACACATCAAGCTGTTTTGTACATTAGGCGGAGCTGGGCCCAGATAATGTAGTTCTGAGCAGAAAAGCGGCCTCTTTTCTAATTGCATTCCCTCTGCAAAACCCTTGGGAGCCAGCCAGGCCTGATGACCCATGGAAGAGGTGATGCTGTGCCCCGGTGTCTGAGCTACACGGCGTGGCCAACTCTACTGGGTCTTTTCCAGCTGAGACACCCGTTTGTTTTTACCCTGCAATGTGAACCAGATGTGGGGCACCTCGCTCTGCAGGAGGCTCCCCATCCAGCCCTCAGCGCTGGCCGCAGGCTCATAGGAGGCAGCGGTGGCCAGTCAGCCTCCCCTGGCCCTCTGCCTGCCTCGCCCTTACAGCTGCCCTCATCGGCACCCCTCAACCACCCCTCCCCCCATGTGATAGGAAGTTGGGAAGGACACTGGACAAACGTCCAAAGTCCATATGTCCTGGACGGTCTGTCTAGGAATTTTGGGGACTCTAGCTTGGTCCACGTGTCATGTCCTTTCCACTCATGACATCTGAAAAAAAAAAAAAAAATAGATGAAGACCAGGAAGCAGATCTGTCATCCATGCTGTTCCACAGGAGACTTACGTCTGATGGCCCCGTGGATTCCACGGACTAGAACCCTGTTATTCCTACTGTTTACTTAGCAATCGAGTTCTTCCCGTTTTGGCCAGTGGAAACCTGTTCAAGCTGCTTGCTAGGCCTATTTTGCCACGATCCTGGAACTTTCTAATACAAGCTGTTCCAGGCTCCTCTGTCTTTTTCCTGTCCTGGCCACAGAATCAACCAGTTCTCTCCAAGGACCCTGGTTCTGTTTGCTGAAAATAGTGTTTGGAAGTCCAGTCCTGGTCCTGAGAGCTCATGGCTGCCGGGACACACTGCCCCCTGTCCTCAGCAGCCCAGGCCAGAACCAAGGAGGGGTGTGTGCACGGTCCTTCTCTCCTATCTTGTTATTTTATTTTTAACAGTTGTAGGGGAAGCTGAATGTTAGGGGTCACACTGGTAATCCCAGGAAGCTGAAGCAGGAGGATTGCCATGAGTTTGATGTCAGCCTGGTCTACATAATTCCAGGCCATCAGGGCTAGAGACTCTTTAAAAAAAAAAAAATCAAACACAGAGCCAGGTGTGCTGGCACCAGCCTGTAATCATGATATTTGAGAGGCAGAGGCAGGAGGATCTCTGTGAATTCAAGACCAGCCTGGTCTACCTATCAATTTCAGGCTAGCTGGGGCTATACAGTGAGATCCTGTTTGAAGGGATGGCTCAGTAATTAAGAGCACTGACTGTTCCATTCAAGGCACCCACATGGTGGCTCACAATCTAACTCCAGCTCCTGGGGATCTGATGCCCTCTTCTGGCCTCCTTGGGAATCAGGCACACACATGGTACACAGATATGCACGTAGGCAAAACACCTCTACACATAAAATAAAATAAAAATAAATAAATCTCAAAAAAATTAATTTTAAAAAGGAATAAAGAATTTCAGCTTAAAAAATTAAAGACAGAGAAGATAGATAGATAGATGGATGGATGGATGATAGGTCATAGGTGTTATTTGCAGTTGTGCATACTTGTATTCCCAGATATTCAGGAGGCAGGGGGATTGCAGATTCAAGATCATCATGGGAAACTTAGCACGATCCTATCTCAAAAAAAAAAAACCTGTTGGGGAGCCAGGGGTGCCTTAGTGGTAGAGTGCATGCTTAGCATTCAAAAGGCCCTGAGTTCAAATCCTAATGGCAAAAAGTGGAGTATGTATGTGTGTGTGTGATGTCATCTTAACTTTTCTCCCCAATTTTTAGTGTGTGATGCGTGTGTGTGCGTGTGTGTGTGATGTATGTGTATGTGTGATGTGTGTGTGTGATGTGTGTGTGATGTATGTGTATGTGTGTGTTGTGTGTGTGTGTGTGTGTATGTGTGTATGTGTGTGTGTATGTGTGTGTGTGTATGCATGTGTGTATGTGTGTATGATGTGTGTGTGTATGTGTGTATATATGCATATGTGTGTGTACACTCCCTGTGGGGTTCTGCTTCCCTCTCTGGCAGGTGGCTAAACTATCTATCGGCTGCTAGCTTAGCCCCTGGGAAGGAAAGTGCACTGTGTGGGTCGACATATCCAGGGTTCCCACATCAGAGGACTTAAGAGTCTATGAGGATGGACAGGATTCTCAGGAGAGGCTGTCAGAGGAACAGCTCTCGGTTTATTAAAGCAAGAATTGTTGCATATATAGGATAAAGGCAGGGGAGGGTCTTTGGTATCCAGGGACAGGAGCCATTGGCTAAGACAGGAATACTGGAATAGCACATTTACATTTTTGGATGCTTTAGGTATTGCCTAGGGACCAGGGACATATATACCTTATATGGAAGGGTTTCTTTGTAACGACAGCTAAGCAACTTTGCCAGATCGTCCCGCCTTTGGGAGAGCGCAGAGTTTTGCTGTGGCTTTGGTCCTATCAGCAGCCACAGAGAGGAGGGGCCAGACTCCTGCTAGTTCCTGAGTGAGAGTCTGGGGTCACAGGCACTCTCAACCCACTTAGCTGTGTGACCATTCTATGACTGCACCACATGTATGTGTGTGTGTGTGTATGTGTGTGATGTGTGTGTATGTGTGCATATGTGTGATGTGTATATGTGTGTGTGTATGTGTGTGTATATGTGTGTGTATCCATGTGTGTGTGTATCTGTATGTGTGCACTGTGTGTGTACACGTGTGTGTATGTGTGATATATGTATGTGTGTGCACTGTGTATGTGTATCTGTGTGTGTGTGCACTGTGTGTGTGCATGTGTGTGCACATGTGTGTATGAATGTGTGTATGTGTGCACATGTGTGTGTGTATATGTGTGTATGTGTGTGTGTGATGTATGTGTGTATGTGTGCATATGTGTGATGTGTATATGTGTGTGATGTATGTATGTGTGTGTATATGTGTGTGATGTATGTATGTGTGTGTATATGTGTGTGATGTATGTATGTGTGTGTATGTGTGTGTGTGATATATGTTTGTGTGTGTGTGTATCTGTGTGTGCGTGCAGGTGTGTGTGTATGTGTGATGTATGTATGTGTGTGTGTGCACATGTGTGTGTGTGTGTGTGTGTGTGTGCCTGCAGCATGATGTGGATGTGGAGGTCAAAGGACAACTCTGGGACAGGCCAGTTCTTTCCTTCCACTGTGGGTTCCACAGATTGAACTCAGGTTGTCAGGTTCTTCAGTGGCCCGTGTATATGAATTTCAATCATATTCGCTCTCCAGTTATCCCTTTGTCTCCCTACTCCTTCATCCCTTCTCTCCCTGCAAATAGACCCCCTTCCTTTCATGCCTTAAGAAAAATCTAAATTTTGTGTGTGTGAGAAAAAGTGATGTTTGTCTTTCTGAACCTGGATTATTTTGCTTAATATAGAGAACCATGGTTCCATTTCCCTCCCTCTCTCCCCTTCCTCTCTTTGCATCTCTCTCTCTCCCCCTCCCTCTCCTCAGGCTGGTCTCTGGCTTATTATGTAGTCAGGAGTGGTCTTGAACTCCAGATTCTCCGCCCTCACTTCCCAGTGCTGGATTAGCAAGGAGTGCCACTGGCTCCCCACGAGGAGTGAACCACACCCAGGCTCTGCTTGGCCTCCCTGTGTTACCACCCCAGCATCTGCACCGGCACGCGGCCTCTGCTCTGAGTCAGTGAGATTGCTCGTTCTTTTCTGGTGCCCTCTCATGATTAGACCAGGGAAACAGATTCTTGGGCAGAAGACTGAGATAAATTCCCTGTCTCATAGCACAATGGCATCTACTAGCCATGCTTAATGTCAGGGAGCATAGGATTCCAGAGCTGGCATCTGACTGAGGTCACCCAGCAGTGGGAGGAGTCGGATTTGAACCTGGGCCACACTGAGCTTCGTGCCAATTACTTCAGCTGGAGACAGACAACCTGCCAGTGAGAGACGACCAGCGGTCCCTGGTGTTGAATTGAAGGATGAGAGGTGGGGACTTTTAACCTCCGTGCTAGGGCCTTACCATGTTCTCTCTGGCCTCTCTCCCAAGGCTAGGTAAGCCTGGTCTTTAATTCTCTCCGCCTGGTACAAGCAACAATATGTCTTCTCCTTAAATAGACCTAGAAGGACCATCTTTTGTCCATTAGGGGTTGTCTGGTCTTCATGCCTCTAGCACCAGCATGAAAATGATCTGGCCATTCAAAAAGGAGACGCGTTTTCCCTGAGTTCTGTAAGTCTATCACCAAACCAGCCAGGGGCCCCAGGCTTTGGAGCTGCTGCCTGCTCTTGGGTATCACTGGATGAGATCCCTCCAAAGGCATCATCCAGAAGGAAATGACTGCGGGAGAGCCCGGGTCTCTCTCCTTCCCTCGCTGTGGGTCGCTCTGCCCAGCAGGTCAAAGCAAAACTCACCGCTCCACGTCTGACACCCAGGACCTCTGTCCTGCAGTTTCACAGCTGAAATCCCAAGTCTCGTCCGCCGAGCAGCATCCACCCAGCATGCGTGTTTCATTTGGCCCTCACTTAATTAAGAGAATTTAAAAAAAAAAATTAGTTCACAGCCTGAAGAAAATCAAGAGCTCCTCATAAAAAGTCCGGATTTTGGCCTCTCTGGGAAAATCAGATGTAGCAATAAGTGGCCGGCTCTCCCACGTGGCAGCGCGCGGCCAGAGCGGAACAGTGGCTGCCAGGACGTCTGTCCTGTGCTCGGTCCTCACCGTACCCTGATACGCTGCCCGCAGTTTCTCGTCGCTGTTGTCTGCCTAGCATCTCAAAGCGTTTGAGTCCACAACTGTTTGGTTAGGCTCTTCATGTGTGTTTATTCACTCAACAAACATTAAGTCTCTTTCCGGGCCGCGTTCTTCTCTAGGCTCCAGGTCAAGATCAACTCCAGGTCAGTCTGGAGTCGACTCTAGAACTCTATGGGAAGGTCATGAGAAAGTTGGCCCTGCTGACTCAGGAGCGTGGAAGAACAATCTGGAACTGTCTCAGGCGCTTTAAAGGGACCTCCGGCCCCGGCTGAGCCGCGTGCCTGTCTGTCCTGTACTGGAGGGTCAGCTCAGGACCTCATGGGTGCCCGGCAAGCACTCTACCACCAAGTTACATCCCCAGCCTCACCCCCTTTCCATTTTTCTTATTCTAAATCGTGGACATGTGTGTGAGTCTATGTGCACATGATTCCAGGTGCTCATGGAGACCAGAGGCAGACCCTGCAGCTGGAGTTACAGGCTGCGTGGACTGAACAGCGCAGGCTCTTAAGTGCTGAGCCATCTCTCCAGTCTCCACTTTCTCTTCATGTGACAAGGTCTCATGATGTAGCCCTGGCTAGCCCGGAACTTACTATCTCACTCCTCATTTTTTTTTTTTTTTAAAGATTGATTTGCCTGGTGGTGGTGGTAGTTCATGCCTTTAATCCCAGCACTTAGGAAGCAGAGGCAGGTGGATCTCTGCAAGTCTGAGGCCAGCCTGGTCTACAGAGTGAGTTCCAGGACAGCCAGAGTTACAACAGAAAAACTCTGTCTCGAAAAACAAAACAAACAAACAAAAAAAATGTCTGCACCACACCCAGTTATCAGCTAGTTTTCTTATATAGCTGCCTAGGGATGGTGCTGCCCATGGTGGGCTGGGCCTCTTATATTTATCATCATCAGTCAAGACAGTCTCCTACAGACACAGACACAGGCCAGTCCGATCTGAGCAATTCCTCAATTGAGGTTTCCTCTTTCCGGGTGACTCTAGGTTGTGTCTAGTTGATGATAAAAATGAATCAGGATGGTGCATCAAGTTTCAAGAGCTGCACTGGGTGTGTGTATGTGTGTAACTCGGCGGCAGAGTTGACATTCTCAGGCCCTGGGTTCAGTTCTTGGCGTTGGATAAAGGAGCAGAGTTAGAACATAACAGATGCTCACTAAGTTGCTACCCATCGTCGTTGTTGGGGGTGGGGGTACATGCTATGAAACCGTCATAGGCATAGATTCGAGTAAGCACCGCCACTAAGAGACTCCTTGTTACCCCTTAACACACTCTTCCCCCAATCCTAAACCCTGAAGCTGCGCCATATTCTCTGCAGCACTGCAACTGTGCCCTTCAAGAAGGTTATTCAGGGCGTGGTGGCACTCACGTTTAACCTGGCACTTCAGAGGCAGAGACAGGTGGATCTCTGGGAGTCCTAAGCCAGCCTGGTCTATGGAGTGAGTTCCAGGACAGCTAGGGCTGTGTAAAGACCCTGTCTCAAAAAAAAAAAATAAAATAAAATAAAGGAAACAAAAAAGAAAGCAAAGGAAAGAAAGAAAGAAAAGAAAAGAAAGAACGTAGTATACACTATATTGCCCAAACTGGCCTCATATTCATAGCAACCCCACAGGAATCCTACCTCAGGATTTTATATATATATATATATATATATATATTTATTTATTTATTATTTTATGTGTCTGTATCTGCACACTGTGTGAGCTTGGTGCTCAAGGAGGGGGTGAGCCTCCTTTTAGGTACTGGGAATCGAACCCAGGTCTTTCGCTACCTCAACAAGTGCTCTTAACCACTGAGCCAATTCTCCAGCCCCTTATTGTGTATTTTTTGAGATAGGGTTTCCCTACGTTGTTCTGGCTGGTCTCAAGTTTGTGGGCTCAGTGAGTCCTCAGTGAGGTTTCCTCAGCATCCCTAGTAGTGGGGACTCCGGGTGCACACCACCACCACACCTGGCTAAGATTTTAAAAAATGAACATGTTTTTACTTCTGTGACATAAATACCCAGGAGCGCCATTAAGGGGCAGTACATGTTTAATTGTATAAGAAACCGTTGAACTGTTTCCTAGGGGTCTGTTTCACTGGGTGTAGTGGCGCTTGCCTGAATCCCAGCACTTGAGAGGCTGAAGCAAGAGGTCATTGTTATATAACGCGCTTGGGGCCATCCTGGGCTACATGAGACCCTTTCTCAGAAAAGAAGACATCGAGGATGTCTGCACCATTTCCCATTCCCACCGCTGGCCTTTGTTTATGTTTTGTTTTGATTATTCTCGTTAAGTCAGTTAACATGGATTGTCACGTGACGTGGCGAGCTAGTAGGGGCCTCTTCTCCTCGGCACACACATGCTTGCGTTTAACTTTCACACGCAGAGGCCGAGTATCAGTCTGTTGGTTTGGAGATCTGAAATAAACGTGGCTGCCTCTGATTTTCAGGTTGGCATCAGGTCTTGCCAGGCCTTTGAATCAGCTGGGTGCAGGGAAGGGTCACCAGGAAACTCAGGCTGTTTGGACCCGACAGGAAGCGTGGGACGAAGCTGACTCTGGCTCCCGGTCAGCCAGCCTGGGGCCTGAGGCTGGCTCAGTGTGAGCCTCCAGGAAACAGCCCAAGCTCTTTAATCACTCCACCCCTGAGAAATAAATTCAAAAGTGAGATAGCTCCAAGCTCCTTCCTTTGGGAACTAGCATCTGATAGCCTGGAGTAAGATTGTTTGCAGAGTAACGGTGACTTGTGTGTCTTCAAGCTCTCCCGGTTGTGCTGGTGACGGGTGGCTTTGGGGTGTCTACCTGGACAAGACTATTGTAGGTTCCTTTCTTCTTTTTTTTAAATTCATCTATGTGTGTAAATGTTTTTGCTTGTATGTTTGTGTGTGTACTGCATGTGTGCCTGATGCCCTCGGAGGCCAGAGGAGGGCATTGGATCCCCTGGAACTGGAGTTACAGATAAGGTTGTGAGACGTCATGTGAGTACTGGGAACCAAACCTGGGTCATTTACAAGATCAGCCAGTGCTCTTAACCACTGAGCCATCTCAACCACTGAGCCATCTCTCCAGCTCCTACTGTGAGGTGTTCTTCAGACACTTGGACACTTGGTATTGTGCTCTTCTTCCCACTTTTCCTGTGCCTTTCCCCCGATGTTAACATGTGCACAACTCTTCCTTTCCATTTGTTTGTTTGCTTTAAAATGTTTTTAATCTAATTTTATTTATGTGCATTGGTGTAAGCAAACTCCCTGTAACTGGAGCTACAGACAACTGTCTGTAATTCCCAGTTGCCATGTGGGTGCTGGGAATTGAACCCAGGTCCTCTGGAAGATCAGCCAGTGCTCTTAACCACTGAGCCATCTCTCCAGCCCCTATTTGCTCATTTGGTCCCTGGGCCTCATACATAGCGTGTCAGTGCTTTATCATGAGGCTGCAGCTTCCTGAGAATACAGACTGTTATTTTATTTATTTTTGTTTTATGTGCATTGGTGTTTTATCTGCATGTGTGTCTGTATGAGGCTGTCAAATCCCCTGGAACTGGAGTTACAGACCGTTGTGAGCTGCCATGTGGGTGCTGGGAATTGAACCTGGGTCCTCTGGAGGAGCAGCTGGTGCTCTTAACCATTGAGCCATCTCTCTAGCTGCCCCCCATAACTGTTTTTTTTTTTTTTAAGTTTACCTTTAATTATCATTATTGTTGCTGTTGATTTGGTTAAGACAGAATCTTGTTATATACTCCAGACTGGCCTGGAACTTGCAATCTTCCTGCTTCTGAGAGCTGGGGTCACAAAGGTGTGCCACCAAACGCTCCTTCATATTTTAATGTCTAACCTGAGAATTCGTGGTGGTTGTTTTCTGAGACAGGGTCTAATATAGTCCAAGATGCTCCTTGAAATTACTGTGTAGCTGAAATAACCTCGAACTTCTGATCCTCCTTCCTCTACCTCCTCAGTGCTGGGGTTACAGGTGTATATCACCATGCCCACTTTATGTAGCACTGGGGATTGAGCCGAGGACTTCATGCATTCTAGGCAAGCTCTCCACCAATGAAGTTACTGCCTCAGCCTTACTCCTATAATTTTTTAATCCACTCCATGTTGGTAAATAGGTTCAGTAGATAATCACAGTGGTACAAGCCCTAGAGTTTCACACAATTTCACTTCAGTCTCCCAATAGCCCCATAAACAAGTGGACTACGAACACCATTTCCTTAGAACCTCCCAAGTCTACGAGGTGAACTCAACACCATCAAACTGTTTTCCACTGTGGTTTGGAAGCGGGGTGATCTAACACTGGTTCCCGCCAACACCCTCGTTCTAGCAGGAAGTCTGTGTGCAGGGCCACCAGTCACAGTCCCGTGTGCACACGGGATGCTCTGGGTTCACTGACACGGTCTGTAAGTTCAAGGTTCACTCTGGGGAGCTGGAGAGATGCAAAAGGTAGAGGCAGGAGGACAGGAGTTCAAGATCATCCCCGGTTACACCATGAGTTCCGGGCCAGCCTGTTCTACATGAGATCTCATCTCAAAGAAAAAACAACCATCAATCGAACAAACAACAAAACAGCAAAGAAATCTAGCTAGCTAACTAAAATATGGCTACAGGAAATGTAGTTACATGTCTCTCACATAGTATTTCTCTTGGACAGCCCTGTTCTAGAAAAAAAGGACAAATTTAGTTATACAATTTAGATATATGATTATGTTACCTTAAAAAAGTGATTTTTCCCCCGTAAGTCCCCTTTATGGATAACATCCGTTCAGATTCCTCTCCACCATCTTTAAAAGAGTCTATTTAGTTTGAAACAGTCTTACTATGTATCCCTAGTTGGCCTGAACTTGCTGTATAGACCAGGCTGGCCTTGAACTCACAGAGATCTACCTGCCTCTGCCTCCAGAGTACTGTGATTGAAGGCGTGTGTTATGATGCCCAGTGTATTAATCAGGGCTCTCTAGAGTAACAGGACTTATAGAATGAATCTTTCTATATATAGAAAGGGGAATTATTAGAATGATTTACAGGCTACAGCCCAGCTAACTCAACAATGGCTGTGAACAGAAAGCCCACGAATCCAGTAGTTGCTCAGTTCACGAGGCTGGGTATCTCGGCTGGTCTTCAGTATAAGCTGGAGTTCAGAAGAAGCAGGCTCTAACGCCAGTGAAGAGATGGACTTGCCAGCAAGGTGAGAGCAAGCAGGCAAAGAGCGAAAGCTTCCTTTTCTCTTGTCCTTCCAGCAGAAGGGTGTGGCCCAGATTAAAGGTGTGTCTTCCAGTCTCAAGGTCTGGATTAGAAGCGGATCTACCTAATTCAAATTAAGCAAGAATCCTCACTGGCGCGCCCTTCATTTTCGGGTTTTAGTTAATTCCGGCTGTAGTCAAGTTAACGACCATCAATAGACACCACCTCCAGCTTTTTAATTTTCTTTTAAATGTATATATGTTTCTGTCTGGGCTTGCGCATGTGCGTTTGTGGCCACAGAAGCCAGAAGAGAGCAAAGGGTTCCACGGAGCCAGGAGCTGTGGGCTGACGGGGGTGTTGGGAATCCAACTCTATTTCTCTATAAAATCAGTACATGTACTTTTAAAGTCATTTTCTTGCCAGGCGGTGGTGGCGCACGCCTTTAATCCCAGCACTCGGGAGGCAGAGGCAGGCGGGTCTCTGTGAGTTCGAGGCCAGCCTGGTCCACAGAGTGAGTTCCAGGACGGCCAGAGTTACAACAGAGAAACCCTGTCTGTGAAAACCAAAACCAAACAGCAGAGGGTTCCAGCTTCATTTCCTCCGTGTCTTGGTGGGAGGGCATGATTCAGAAGAGCTTCCCTGCTCTCTGTGATGTTTCCCTTGCTTCTCCCCCCATGGTTGAGAGGTGGAAAGGGGTGGGGATGAGAGAGCAGGCCACAAACTCTAATGTAGGCTCTTCACCAATCATAAAACTGACCCCTACAGTACCATGTAGTTTGGTACTTTTAATAAATTCAATTATACAGTTACCACTAGATAAATTCAGAGTGTTTTGTCACCTCCAAGAAACTCTGGGGCTCTGGAGTGGAATGCTTCCCATTACAAGCATGAGGTCCTGAGATTGGATTCTTCAGCAGCCACATGAAAGCCAGACACTTGATTTGTAATCCCAGGGCTGGGGGCAGGGTGGGGCGGGGTGGGGCGCGGGGTGGGGTGGGAGGGGCGGCAGGGGAGGAAGGAGGCAGGCAGATCCCTGGAGCTCACTGGCCAGTCAGTCGTGTGTGTGTGTGTGTGTGTGTGTGTGTGTGTGTGTGTGTGTGTGTGTGTGTGTGTGTGTATTTAACTTTTTCCTTAGCTCTTTATGTGTATGGATGTTTTGCCTGTATGTATGTCTGTGTACCAGATGCATGCCTGGTGCCCATGGAGGCCAAAAGAAGTCATAAGAACCCTTGGGACTAAAGGTAACAGCGGTTGTGAGCTTCCATATGGGTGCTGAGAATCAATCCAGGTCCTCTGGAAGAGCACCCAGTGATGTGAGCGACTGAGCCGTCTCTCCAGCCCCTCTTAGCAGTGGTTTAGTAGTTGTTATTAGTAGTAGTATGTATGAAGTACATGTATGTAGTATGTATGTGTGGGTAAAGCCAATGCACTCACTCTGAGGCTGGAGGAGGGCATCTGGCATCCCACTCCATCAGTCTCCACCTTACTGCTTTGGGACAGAGTCTCTCACTGAGCCTGGAGCTGGGTTGGCGGCCAGCAAGTTCAGGGGTTGATCGTCCTGTCTCTACCTCCCACATCGCTGGGACTGTGGGTACAGACGCAGCCACATCGAGCTTCTGATGTAGTGCTGAGGATTCCCGCCCAAGTCCTCACGCTCGTTCAGCAAGCTCACCGCTGGGTCGATTCCCCAGCTCGTCTAGTCATTTTCTGCAGCTCACATGTGAGGCTTATGTCTTTCAAATAAGAATGAATGGAAATTCATTCCTGCATCTTTCAGGATGGTGGTCACACGGCTTACGAAGTTCCCTAAGAGTTTGTTTCTTTTGTTTGTTTGTTTGAGACAGAGTCCCACACAGTAGCTCAGGTTGGCCCAGACTCTGGGTATCCAGGTTAGCCTCAAACTCATAGCAGTCTTCCTTCTTTAACCTTCCAAGTGCTGGAATTCCTCTTTAGCTCCCATGCCTGGCTGCTTTGCTGTTTTGGTGACTTATTGGAGTTTGGAGGAGTTCTTTTGCTTCTTCTCAGCCATTCCTATCATGTGCTCACTCCTTGGTTCAGAACACCACTGTGGGGTACATTAATATTCTTTGGGGCGCTGTCACAAATTGCTACAAACTTAGTAGCTTCAAACAACACATAATAGACATGATAGTGTGTGCTGGTAAAGCTAGCACTCTGGAGATAGAGGCAGGAGGACTGCAGCAAGTATCGGTCTATACTGTGTGTTCGAGACCACCCAGGGCTACAAAGCAGTACACACACAGACACACACAGACACACACACACACAGAGACACACACAGACACACACAGACACACAGACACACACAGACACATACATATACACGTACAGACACACACACACAGTCACACACAGACACATATACACACACACAGTCACACACACACAGACACACACATACACAGACACACACAGACACACACATACACACACAGTCACACACACACACAGACACACACATACACACACAGACACACACACACACAGACACACACACACACAGTCACACACACACACGGACACACACAGACACATACACATACACACACAGACACACACATACACACACAGACACACACATACACACACATAGACACATACATATACACACACAGACACACACATACACACAGACACACACACACATACATATACACATACAGACACACACACACAGACACACACACATACATATACACATATAGACACACACACACACAGACACACACATACACACACAGACACACACAGACAGACACACACATACACACAGACACACACACATACATATACACATACAGACACACACATACACACAGACACACACACACACACATATATATACACATACAGACACACACATACACACAGACACACACATACACACACACAGACACACACACACACAGACACACAGACACATACATATACACATACAGACACACACACACAGACACACACATACACACACACAGACACATACACACACACAGACACACACACAGACACATACATATACACACACAGATACACACAGACACACATACACAGACACACACACAGTCACACACACACAGACACACAGACACACACAGTCACACACACACACAGACACATATACACACACACAGTCACAGACACACACACACACACACACACACACACACACACTATTTTACAGTTAAGGCAATCAATCTGAAGTGGGACCTACTAAGCTAATCAAAGAATCACAGGGCTTTGCCCGCTTCCTGGGGCTCTGGGAGAGAAGGCGTTTTCTTCCCCGGCTCTTAGGGACTGCATGTGTTCCTTGGATCATGGCCCCTTCCTCTCCAAGCCAGCCATATTTGTGTGAACGTCTCTTATGACTCTGCTCAGACACTGCTTTGCCTCTCTTGTCTGTGTTTAAAGATACTTACAGGACTAAGCAACCAGGCTAACCTCTCTATTTTAAGGTAATCTGCTCAGTAAGCCTGTTTCTACTTGCAACCTTGACTCCTCTTGCCACACAATATAATGTTGCCATAGGGATCGGGAGGTGGACACCTTGTGTGTGGTGGCCAGGCATCCTAAGCCGACCCAAACCAGTGAGCTCTAGGTTCAGTCGGTGAATGACCCTCCCTCAAAACCAAAGGAGGAGAGCCAGCCAGACCTAAATTCAATCCCTGGGGTCAACATAGTTGAAAGAGAAAGCTGACTCCCACGAATTGTCCTCTGACCTCTGCGTGTATACCATGGCGTCTCTGAGCCCCTCCCTAACACACACAAAGTAAAGAAATGGAATAGTTTTTAAAAATATGTTTTTTAAAAAGGCCCCAAAACAAACAAACGAAAGAGTGGAGAGTGACTGAGAAAGACACCTGACAAGATCTGGTCTCCATACATGTGCACACACACAAACTCATGCACATTTATACCACACACACACACACACACACACACACACACACACACACACAGTGCATACATATGAAAAAAATAACAAGGGCCCCAAACTCTTTGCAGCATCCCTGAGCTCCTCTCTCACTCCCAACAGCAGTCACGGTGGAGATGTTGAAGGACTCTGATACCGTCACCGCAGTGCATTTCTCAAACTCAAAGTCTTTTGTGTTTTCGTTTTTTGTTTTTTGAGACAGGGTTTCTCTGTTGTAACTCTGGCTGTCCTGGAACTCACTCTGTAGACCAGGCTGGCCTCTCCAACTAACAGAGATCTGCCTGCCTCTGTCTCTTACGTGCTAGGATTAAAGGTGTGTGCCACTTTGCCTGGCTTTCTCAAAGTCTTGGTAAAGGCAATGTCCTCTGGGCCTTGGGTAAAGGGCCAGGAGAGAGAGTCTTGATTGGCTGAGAGGTCATATTTGGTGATCCATTTAAACATATTTATTTATTTATTTTTCTTATTTCTCCCTCCACACTTAACGTGCCAGGGAATTTTCAGCAACTCACCCTGCATACCCGGGCAGCATGTCCAGGGAACCTATTTTTATCACTATCATTCTGATTCCGGGTATTTAACATTCCCTGCGTTTCTGAGATCAGTCTCCGTCAATCATTCCATTGTTTATTCCCCTATGAATTCACTTGTCACGTGTTCATCAGGAGTGCTCGGGGTTATCGCTTGTTGTTTGGACCTTAAGATTCTATATGTCTGAGGCTGGAGAGCTAGCCCAGTGGTCGAGAGGATGTTGCTCTTGCAGAGGACCTGGGTGTAGTTCCCAGCACCCTTATCAGGCAACCGCTTACAATTCTGACTTCAGAAGTACTTGTAACTCCAGCTCCAGGGGAGTTGACACCCTCTTCTGGCTTCCAAGGGCACCTGCACTCAGGTGCAAATACCCACACACATACACAGTGAGTCACACACACACACACACACACACACACACACTAAAACAATCGGTATATCTATACTGATCTCTTTATATATAAATATATATATATATATATATAATATATATATATATATATATATACATATATATATAAATTTTTTGGTTCTTAGTTTTTACCTGCCTAAAAAAAGGCTTCTCAATTTCTTATTAATTTTGAGGAAAACATCATCACAATCGTTTTATTTTAACATTCATTTTATTTAAAAAATGTGTGTGTGTGTGTGTGTCTGTGTGTCTGTGTAGTCCCGGATGATGGAACCTTCCTGCCACGTGGCCCCACGCCACCGCTAGCCTCTTGTCTGGAGCTCGGTGGGGCGTGGCTGCCGCGTGGCCAGGGGTTGCAGGGCCATGGGTTTTACCTCACCCTGCTATGACCTTGGCAGGCCTCCATGAGTCCGAGAGTGGACAAATGACGACCCAGGACACATCGGTGGGCATCTCGTCTTTATTGGGACTTTGAGGGTGCCTTTTATGTGGCACGGTCAGGGGCGTGGTCTGGCCACAAGAGTGGGATTGATTGGTTGAGGCAGGGACTTTTGGCACCGCCTCAGATGAACACATTTGAGCCTGAGTCCCCAGCCCGCAGGGTCAGACAAAGCATCTTTGCTTCAGTGAACTAGGCGGTGTTAATATCTAATAATTTAGCTGAGTTTAAGCCAGGACTAAGGTGCAGGGTAACAAACACCTGCTGTCCTCACCCTCTAGGGGTGACCCGGGGTTCAAGTCAGCTTCAACACACTATAGTCCTTGGACAGTCCCGTGTGTGTGTGTGTGTGTGTGTGTGTGTGTGTGTGTGTGTGCGTGTGTGTGTTCTAATTTTCTTGGTCTTGACAGCACCCACCCCTTCCAATCCTTTTTCTATTTTTTTTTTAAAGACAAGATCTTATGTAGCTCAGGCTACCCTGATGAACTACATACAGACTTGTATTAAAAACTAAAAAAAAAAAATGTTGGCTGCTGTGGTGTCTATGGTGGCGTGGCACACACCTTTATTCCCAGCACTGGAGAGGCAGAGGCAGGTAGATCTCTGAATTCGAGGCCATCCTGGTCTACAGAGTGAGTTCCAGTACAGCAAACCAAACCAAACCAAACCAAACCAAACCAAACCAAACCAAACCAAACCCAAAAAAACTTGTGTGTTGGGACTGGAGAGATGGCTCAGTGGTTGAGAGCACTGGCTGCTCTTCCGGAGGACCAAGGTTCAATTCCCAGCACCAAATTGGAGGCTTACAACTGTCTATAACTCCAGCTCTGGCACCCTCTTCTGGCCTCTGAGGGCACATGGCGGTACACAGACATATATACAGGCAAAACACCCATACACATAAAACACAACTGAAATAAAATTAGGGGAAAAAAGAAACCTTGCCTGTTGGATCAAGCTGCTCTAGGTTCTGGTTCTGATTTACAAAGATTAGCTAGGGTGGGCTGTGGGCTTCCTTCACTGTGGGAGGTGGTGAGCGTGCAAGTTAGTATCGTAACTAAATCTTCTTAGAAGGGTTTAGTGGCCCACAACCAAGCCTTGTGAATGGGAGCTGGCATGTCATCCCCCTCTGCCTCTCTGCCCCTCTTCCCCTCAGCCCTCCATCTCTTACAGTTTGCTCTTTACTTTCACTTTCTCCTCTGCATTTCTCCTCTCCTCTGCCCTTCCAGCCTGCACTATGTGAGTTGAGATGTTTTTAATGTACAGCTGCCTTCGGGAGGCTGCAGGGCTCCAGGATGGTTACTCTTCCCCAAACCCTTCTTTGCCCCCACCTCCAGTCCTCTCTCTTTTTCTCTCCTTTGGGGCCGGTGGCTGCAGAGAAGACATCTCCACAGGCAGCTGATTATGTGACTTCTGAGATCTGCCAGGCTAGCCCTTCAATGTGCCACCCATTCTTCCTTTACGTACCCCCCACCCACACACACACACACTCCAGGATAGGGAGCTGGCGCCCTGGGCCTCTGAGCTAGCCAGGGCTGTCCAGACCTTTGATAAATGAGATCTTAGCGGAATGCTACCCACTCTTCCCCGTGTTTCTCTAGGATCTTATCCTTAGGATTTGCAGTACACACTTAATATTTCCTTGGGGAATGTATAGGGAAAAAAAAAAGAAAAACAGGAAAGGAAACAGGAATTCAAATACCACTTATCCCATGAGGGAGCTGAGCCCCAAACTACCAGCCTCTCTTTGAGCAGCCGGGAGCCAGGCTTCCTGGGGTGGGGAACTCAGGCCTCCCTTCTCAGGTCTAGCTCCTCAGGCTTGGGCTCCACCCTGGCTGCGAAGGCCCCAGACCATCTCGCCCCACCCTGAGAACTCGACCTCTTGCTCAGCCACATGAAGGTAACCAGCGTCTGGTGGCTTATGGGACAGACTTGTCAGGGACTTCCTGCCTTTGATGCATGCAATTCCCATGCTATGTGCGCTGGGCTGGGCCTCTGAAGACGAGAGGACCCTTAGACTTCCTGAGTGTCTCAATGTTCAGACTCTTGGGGTTTGTGGTTAGAGAGGCTGCTATGAACATTGTGTTCTAGAGAGTGTGCCCTCTGGGTTGCAAAAAGCTAACAGACAAAGTCAAGCTGACCAAGAGGGCCTGAAAGGCCCTTGAAATGGCTGCTTTTAGCAGAGATTGAATGAAGGGCTGATGGATGAGGTGGGGGGGGGGGAGGGGGAGGGGGAGGGGGTTGCCTCAGTGCAGGCGAAGTGACCACAGACTCCTTCTGCTGGGGTGCTCTGTCCTTCACTCCGGCTCTCTCAAATAGCACGGGACATTTATCCAGCACTCGCTATTATGGAGGCCTGAGAAACGGCACGGCGTTTTCTCGTCTTCTTACAGATAGAGAAACTGAGGCTCAATGAGGTTTAGGTGACTACCCCAAGAGTACACAGAGATAGGCTTAGAACGTAATAGAGTCAACTTCTTTCTCTTCTTCACTTTACTGTATGACATCACAGAGCCCGGAGACACGGGACAAACTCAGTGTGTGTGTGTGTGTGTGTGTGTGTGTGAGTGTGTGTGTGTGTGAGTGTGTGTGTGTGTGTGAGTGTGTATGTATGTGAGTGTATGTGAGTGTGTGTGAGTGAGTGTGTGTGAGTGTGTGTATGTGAGTGTGTGTGAGTGTGTGTATGTGTGTGTGTATGTGAGTGTATGTGTGTGAGTGTGTGTGAGTGTGTGTGAGTGTGTGAGTGTGTATGTATGTGAGTGTATGTGAGTGTGTGTGTGAGTGTGTGTATGTGAGTGTATGTGAGTGTGTGTGTGAGTGTGTGTATGTGAGTGTGTGTGAGTGTGTGTGTGTGAGTGTGTATGTATGTGAGTGTGTGTGAGTGTGTGTGTGTGTGTGTGAGTGTGTGTATGTGTGTGTGTATGTGTGTGTGTATGTGAGTGTGTGTGAGTGTGTGAGTGTGTGTGTGTGTATGTGAGTGTATGTGAGTGTGTGTGTGAGTGTGTGTATGTGAGTGTGTGTGAGTGTGTATGTATGTAAGTGTATGTGAGTGTGTGTGTGTGTATGTGTGTGTGTATGTGAGTGTGTGTGAGTGTGTGTGAGTGTGTGTGTGTGTGTGTGTGTGTATGTGTGAGAGAGAGACAGAGAGTGAGAGAGAGGGGAAGAGGGTGAACATCTCGTGGGAGTCAGTTCTCTCCTTCCACCGTGTGGAATTCTAGGGCTGGCACTCAGATCGTCAGGCATGGTGGCGAGCGCCTTCACCTGCTGAGCCATCTTGTTAGTCATTTTAAAATGACCTGGATGAGGTGGTGTCTGGTTTTCCGTGTTGTGCTCTCTGGCTGGATTGCATCGCACAGCACCCTCAGTTGAGCTGTGCAGAGTTCTGACCCGACAGGAGCACATCTATGGATTGTTCAGAATTCTCTTGAAGGGGAGCTTTGTTTTCTGCCTTCCATTTCTTTATTTGTTCAGTCTTGTTTTTGTAGGGACTGGGGACCATTTCTTGGGCATACTAAGTACTCTACCACTGAGCTACATCCCCAGGCCCTCCATCATTTATTTTCTCAAAATACACACTGTTGGGAGCCAGAGAGAGATGTCTCAGTGGTTAAGAGCACGAAATGCTCTTGCAGAGGACCCAGGTTCATTTCCAGCATCCACATGGTGGCTCAAAACCATCTGTAACTCCAGTTCCAGGGACTCCAACACCCTCTTGTGGCCTCAGAAGGCACCAGGCACGCAAGTGGTGCACAGACACACACATAGGTAATCACTCGTGCACAGATACTAAAAGTGAATAAATCTTAAAAATTGTATGGCGGCACGTGGTCGTGAATGCGGATGTTCTCGGATACCGTAAACACCCCACCCCCACCCTCGGCTGTAGTTGATTGTGAGCTGCCTGATATGTGTGCTGGAAACAGAACTCAGGTACTCTACAAGAACAGGATGTGATCTTCACCTCTGAGCCATCTCTCCAGCCCTGGAGCCAAGTGTGACGATGCTACTGATGCTCGTTTGGCATGTGCTGATCCCGGTTGGCTGTGTCTCAGGCCCCTCAGTGGTGGCTCCCACAGCAGAGGAGGGAGGTCTGGGGGTTTCATTTCTGCCAGCCTGGGTATCTATCAGCCGTGGCTCCTCTCTAGGTGACTGTCGCCTTTCCGGATCCATCCTCTGAGGACACTGGCCCTCAGGTGAGAATGAAAGTGATCCCCACTCTGACCCCAGAGATGAGAAGGACCTGGGAATGTCTTCATTCAAGGACAAACCAGAGAAACCTGGGAGGGGTTGAGGTTGCTCTGGGGTTCTGCATGGCTTTGTAGAGGGGGAAATACTTGTGTTCTCAGCTAGCTCTTTCCCAAGCAGATGGGTCTCATCTGCCTCCCAGCCACTATCCCCTGGCAGAGAAGTCGCCTCCGGGGTGGGCATGAGACTTAAGTAGGCCCAACCAATGGGAGTCTCTGAAGGTATACATTCTAGAAATTTCCAGTCTGACCACAGTCAAACTGTGAAGAAGGGGTACCCAGCAACCCCAGCAGTATTGGCTGTGCTCCCCTTTTCTAGGCATAGAGGAACCAACTGTCCAGGTTTTCTTCTAGTGTCCTGACTTGGTTTTCAAACTTGAGGTCCACCTCCAGGCAAACTGGGAGACTCTCCAAGGGAGAACGGCTGCTTTGCTTTCTTCTCCAGGGTCCAGGAAGTGGGATGTGAGTTTTGGGAGAGGAGACACTGCAGTAGCTGAGGGAGCTCAAGACAGCCAAGAGTCGGCTCTCCTTTCCCCACAAAAGTGCTCGCATTCTTTCCTTGAGATGGGGTTTGCCTCCAAATCCACTACACAGCGGAGGATGACCTTGAACTCCTCACCCGCCTGACTCAACCTCCCAAATGCTGGGATTACAGGTGTGTACCACCATATCTGATTTATGTAGTGTTGGAGATTGAACCCAGGACCTCATGTATGCTAGACAAAGCACTCTACCAACTGGGCCACTTTCCCAGGTCCCCAGAAGTGAGGTTCTATGACTCTAAGATGGATCAGTCTGTGCTGACTTTGAAGAAGTAAGCTGGTTATGACAGACTTGCTCAGCAAAGTCTGCAGGAAAGAGAATGAGTGGATACCTTCTTTGGACCTAGGGGGTCTCTACGGCCGTGCCCATCCCTGGGTCACGTCCATTGAGAAGAGCCCCTAATTCTCTGACAGGAAACACACAGGATGTGGAGAGCTAGATACAGTGACCACTGGAAAGATGTTCAAGACCAAAAACCAGGCTGAGAAATCCTTTGAAATTCTTAATGTATGAGCTCTGCTCTGTAAATAAGCAAGTTAGAAGCCACATGTGGGAATGACATCTCCTGCTATCTTTAAACTCTTATCAAAGGGCAGACTTAAAGATGGCTTGTTTTGGTTTTCGGGGAGGGATTAAAAACAACTGCAGCTTTTATTAGCGTGATTTAAGCGCTCATAATAACATCCTCAGCTTTGAGCTGCCCACTGCGCTTCATCATAAACATAAAGCCGGGGGCTCGTCTGTAGGCTGATCGCTGTGGTTACGAGGGTGGTTTTTCTGCTCTTCTGGAAATGAATCGATGTGTCTGCCTGTTTCCACCTGAGCACTGTGTTTGTGGCTCTGTCCTTAAACGGCCAACTTATTTTTCATCACAGGTTTCCTGTGTTTTATGACCTTACTGCCCTTTGGCCAACAAGCAGAGCTTGAACTTCAGAGCTCAGCTAGGCAGAGCTTCATCAGATATCCTGGAATTGGAGTCCCTTACAGTATGGGTGCTAGGAACTGAATCCAGGTCCTCTTCAAGAGCAACCGGTGCTCTTAATGGCTGAGCTGTCCTAGCTCCTTGATTATGTTAATTGTGGTGAGAAGATACTTCCACTGTGAGTGGAACCATTCCCTAGACAGGAGATCCTGAACTGTATAAGAAGAGAAAGCAAGCTGAGTATAGGCCTGCTCTCATTTACTACTCTTCCGACTACAGATACACCGTGACGTGACCAGTTTTCCCAGACGCCTGCAGCTGTGACTTCTATGATGGTTTGTAACCTTAAACTGTCTCTCAAGTTGCTTTTATCAAGACATTTTATCATACCAGCAAGTAATGAAACAAAGACACTAGCAAAGTATGGTGCCACATGTGCTACATGCCTGTGACCCCAACACTTCAGAGGCTGAGGTAAGGGGATCTATGTTCCGGAACGGCCTGTACTATATCGTAAGAACCTGTCTCAAAGCACATATCTGAACAAATAGAAAATAGACTTTCTCTTGTTTTTTCCACCCCCCCCCTCCCCAAGACAGGTTTTCTCTGTTGTAACTCTGGCTGTCCTGGAACTCACCTTGTAGTCCAGGCTGGCCTCGAACTCATAGGGACCTGCCTGCCTTTGCCTTCTGAGTCCTGGAATTAAAGGCGTACTCCGCCACCACCACTGCCTGACTGAAAATAGATTTTCAAAGAGACTTCCAGGCAATGGCTTTGTAGGCTGTCTACCTCTGGCTTCAAGTCAAGGAAGACAAGATTGGTGAGGTGTCTCGCCTCAGAGCTATCTGCCTTTGACCTGCCCTTAGATCATAATTTCAGGTAGTCTTTCTTGCACAGCTGTTTCTAGAAGCTGAGGTCGTGCAGCACCAATACCTACCGACTTGTCAAAGGGCACACTTTCCATTCGGGGGGATGCTGGCACAAAAGCAGACCGATGGCACCCCCACCCTCACCCCCGTTCAGCATCCAGTCATCTCAGCTGGGAACCCCAGAGGAGGAAGCACCTGCTCGCCCTGACTTGAAGCTGCAGATTGCTTGCCATCCAAAATGAGTCACGGAGGCACTGTGGAGCGGATTTTACTCATCCCTCAGGAATGGACTCTTGGAAGGCTCCAGAAGGACTAGTTTCAAGTGTTGTGTCTCAGGCACAGGGCATTTTATCCCTCTCTGAGTCTACAGTCACTTCCCGTCTTGATACTTCCTGTTTCTGGGAGCAGGCAGCGTGCCAGGCAGAGCTCAGCCTCTGAGCAGACCGGCGGGTGGAGACATCCTTCCTCTTATTTCTGGTCCCATCTTCCTTCCCAGTCAGAGATATCCATCACAGCGCTCTGCCTTTCCCAGGTCCCCGCAGGGCAGGGAGCGCTCAGAAGAACATATTTCCATCTGCAGCTCTGACCTTTGGCGAGTGCTTAGCAACCATTATTGATCACCAGCTTCTTGGGTACAAGTAATCAGGAAAAAGATCTAGGGCAAGGGTCCATTCATTCATTGGTTTAATAAATATTTATTGAATGCCTACTGTGTGCCCAAGATCTATTCAAGATGCTGGGCTCTGGCAGTAAACAAAGCATAGATATCAATGTAACAATTTTGTCCCACTGGGAGGGACACTTGGCGACATAGATGCAAATATAAAACATGATAGCATGCAAGGTAGTGATAAACGCTAAGCAGGGGAGACAAAGCTGGGAACACAGATATGAATTCTGGGCACAAGAGAAGTGTGAATTATTAAAGGCTGGGGTAGCTTTTGCTGCTAAAGGGAATTTTGAACAAACGTTTGGAGGAGGAGGAGGAGGAGGAGGAGAGAGAGAAAGCTGGGGGTGGGGGAGGCTGAGAGCCTCCTGGGCACAGGGAAGAGTAAATGCAAAGGTCCTGAGGTTGGCAATGTTCATGTGTGGACAGGTTGATGAGTAAGAGGAAGGAGAGAGAGTTGGAATAGAGCGAGCGAGGAGAGGACACTTGCAGGATTTAAGATCAGAGGGTTTTCTGCATGGTAGTACGGACTGGGGTTTTTACCCTGCACACTGAAGCGCCGGCTTCTAATAGAGGAGTAGGTACAATTTATGTCTTTCAGGGAGTTCTTGGGAAACTGTAATGACAGTTACCTGAGAGGTGGGGACAGGGTGTAGAAGCAGAGAGACCAGCAGGAGGGGGCATCAGCAGTCTAGGGGAGAGACAGGCAGCAGATGGGGGGGGTCATAGGATCTGCTGATACGTGGGCTGTGTGAAAATACGAGGGGACAAAGATAACACCGGTCTTTCGGCCAGGTGTGGTGGCGTATGCCTGCCACCTTAGCACCTGGGAGACTGAGGCAGGAGGGTCACATGTTTGAAGCCATTCTAAGCTAGATAGTGAGCTCCAGACCAGTTTGGGCTATGTAGTGAGACCCTGTCCCTAGGGTAAAAATGCCTAATGACCTGATTCCATCCCAGGGCCCATGTGGTGGAGGAGAGAATCAGTTTCCCAAGGTGTCTTCTGAGCTCCGCTTTTATACCACAGCACATACACACTCTCCCCCCAGTCCATAAAAACAAGAAATTAAAACAATCAACAAATCATATAAAGGTGAAAGGAGCTATGGGAATATAGCTCAATGGTAGAACATCACCTACCACCCGCGAGGCCCTGGGTTCATGCGACAGTACCACAAACAAGAACATTATATTAACCTAGCACACCCAAAGTCCTAGGTTCAATCCCCACCATGGCATAAACTGGGTGTGGTGGTGTACACCTGTAATCCCAGGACTTGAGAAGTAGAGTCAGGAGGATTAGAAATTAAGGGTCATCCTCAGCTACATTATGAGCCTGGGGCCAGCCTGAACTACATGAAACTTGGTCTCAAAAACCAAACCAAAACCTGAATGTCAATCAAAGAAAAACACCCAGCAGAGCAGACCAGGTGAGATGTGGAATGAACCACAGCTCTACACCATGGGAAGCCCTTGGCATTCATTCAAGCAGGAGGTAAGGGCACTGGAGCGCCTCTTCTAGAGCAGCTGGGCTTGTCTTCATACATAGGAGCAAGACGGAACGGAGAGGGACATTACGTGAGCACTTAGGACAGGGCTTCAGGACTAAGGGAAAATGGAGTTAGTGGGTGGGGACCAAGGAGGCCACATCATCAGCTTCCGAGGAAGGAGCAGCCCTCAAAGGTACCTGCTTGGTCTGAGAGTCTCACCTTGATCCTGTCTGCACAGTGTGTCATCGTTGCCCCAGTTAAAAAGTTCTCCTTTTTTCTCTTGTAATATTGGAGATGGAACTAACCCCATAGCCCCTCTCTTTGGTTTCTGAGTTAGTGACAGGAGCATTTGGCCCATCCTGCCTGGGGCTGCACCTGCAGCTGTGCAGCAGGCTCCTGCATGCTTTGGAGGGTTTCCTGGCGGCTGGCGACGAGGAGCCTCCTCCAGCCTGCTGTGTCTCTTATTCCAGCCGTTCACATATCTTCCCAAGCAGTAATCGTCTCCCCCGCAGCTCCAGAGTAGAAGCTAGAGATGTTAAACAGAGGAGCCCTTGTTCAGTTGGGAGAAAAGAGGCAAGGGCACTTTTAGGTGTCTCGGCCCGTGGTCACACAGTGACTCAGCCCTGTCTCACAGATGAGGAGTCTCTTGTCCTGTCCACAAGTGACATCCTTCACTTTAATCACCGCCCCGCCTAGGCTTTCTGGTCTTTCCCTTCGCAGCTCTGTGGTGTCTGTTACCATTCCTCTACCGGCTCATTCCCTCCCAAAACATTCTGGAATTTTCCAGCCATGAGATCTTTTTCTCTGTCTTCCCCCCACTCCCCATATTTGTGGGCTTACAAGCTTTTATTTCTCGACTATTATTTTCATACAGTCTCTTGAGGCAGAAAAGAAAAACACACACGAGCAAAATGCCGCTATTAAAAAGCAAAAATTTGAAAGTTATGCTGATGTCACCACTTCACAGAGAAGTTTGGGAGGGGCAAAGGTGGGAGGAGTCAGTCATCCCACATTCCAGCAAAACTGCTCTGCCTTCTGGGGTATGGCCATGTGACTCTCCTCTGTGCGTGTTTGCCGAATGCAGTCATAGTCCTGGTTTGCGTGAAGTTCAATATCCTTCCTGTTTCGCCTGGCAAATTTCATTGGAAGCATTTCCTCCCACGTTTTGACAAATTCTTTAAAGACTCTTTTTAGACTTATTTATTTTATGCGCATGACTGTGTGTTTATGTGTATGTATATGTACTATGCGCACATCCAGTGCTGGAGGAGGTCAGAGCCCCTGGAACTGGAGTTGTGAACAGTTGTGAAACCACCATGTGGGTGCTGGGAACTGAACCCTGGTCCTCTGCAAGAGCAGCCAGTGCTCTTGATGGCTGAGCCGTCTCTCCAGCCCTGGCATATTCTTCATAAAGACAGCTTGAAAGTTTCCATTGCGTTTCTTTATTTACTGTGTGTGTGCTGCTGTGGCTGTGTGGAGGTCAGAGCACAACTCTCAAGAGTGGGTTCTCTCTTCCACCAACTAGGTCTTAGGGATCTAATGGAGGTCCGGCAAGCTTTACTGGCTTTACCGTTACCAGCTGCACCATCTCGCTGGTCCGATAATTGTAGCTTTTAATGTGTAATACTCCATTAAGGGAAGTCACAAGACTAGACTTTAACCAGACTTGTATAGTTGGCCTTTCTTACCGAATATTCAAAATGTTCCTGGTATTGGCTCATAAATGCAGTGTGGAAAGGGAATGAAATAGAATCACCACGTTCAATACATTTTATTTTTTGTCAAGACATATCATTTAAATGTTGACAATGGAATTTAACATATGAGAAGTGAATGGAAAACACTGATAATTTAAACGAGTGTAGGGAGAGCCGAGTAACTATGTGGGAGAAAAACTCCAGTTCTTATCTTTGGCATGAATTCCAAATGAATTGGCTGTCAAGAGACAGAAAAGGAAAAGGAAGCCTATAAAAACACTTGAAAATTTCATTGGAGAATAATTGATCATTTAATAAATGGAAATTTCATCCAAGAATGTAAGTAAGGCCAGAATCCATAAAATAAAAATGGATAAATAATGAATACATACAGATGTAATTTCTTCATGGTGGAAATCTCTGTAAGCGAAATCAGAAGACAATCTGGAGAAATATATTTTCAATTCTGAATACAGAAAGGACCTGTTTCCCTGATGTACACAAGGCTCCTATAAACTGATAAGGAATCAAGCCAATCACTTAATGGGAAATGGGCAGACTATACCAGACCAAGCCTGAAAAGAAAGACAAACCACTGTAAACATGAGAGGTGGTCACTGCTGTCGTAGTAACTACTACCAATGGTCGGTATTAGCCTTACATCTTAGATTGGCAAAGTTCAAAAAGGCAGTTTAAACCTCTAATTCCAGTTCCTGGGAGGCAGAGGCAGAAGTCAGAGGGCCCTCTGGCCCAAGTCAGAGGCCCAGCCTGGTCTATATATCTAGTTCTAGGCCAGCCAGGAATCCATAGTGAGACCTTGTGTCAAAAAAACAAAACAGACCGGGTGGTGGTGGTGCACACCTTTAATTCCAGCACTTAGCAGGCAGAGGCAGGCGCATCTCTGTGAGTTCGAGGCCAGCCTGGTCTTCAGAGTGAGTTCCAGGACAGCCAGAGTTACACAGAGAAACACTGTCTCAAAAAACAAACAAACAAACAAACAAAAAATCCATAAAGTGCAGTTTAGCGTTAGTGATTAAGAGCTGCACTTGGGGCTAAAAGACCTGCTTGGATTTGAATCCCAGATCCATTGCCTATACTTTGGGCAAGTCCCTAAGTTTCCATGGAGACCAAACTATCCAAGTATAAAGTGTATTTAATTCAATATGCCAAGTTTTTCCTAGTGCTGTCATGTGTATATAGTACATTTTTTTAAAATTTTTTTTTTAGTTTTTTGAGACAGGGTTTCCCTGTTGTAACTCTGGCTGTCCTGGAACTCACTCTGTAGACCAGGCTGGCCTCGAACTCACAGAGATCTGCCTGCCTCTGCCTCCTCAGTGCTGAGATTAAAGCCAAGTGCCACCCCCCTCCCCAGCATATATGTTATATTAGAAAGATTAGGCCACCCAGATATGAGCAGTTGTGAGAGCTGGGCCTCTGTCTAACAGGCCCTTTTAGAAGACTAGGCGTCTCTCAGGCGCTGCTGAAGCTGGAGATGAACTTAGATTTCACAGCACAGCCTGGGGAACTCAGTATCACTGCGGCCAAGGAGACGGAAGCTGGCAGTGGTCGGAATGCTATCGTAAATTTGCACCAGTGCTTCAGAAAATCCAAGCTTGGCTAGTTGGTGAATTGGAGAAAAAGTTTAGCAGGAAGCACATCGTCTTCACTGCTCAGAGGAGGATTCTGCCTAAGCCAACTCGGAAACCTTGTAAAAACATAAGCAGAAGAGCCCCAGAAGCCGCCCTCTGACTGATGCTATCCTCGAAGACTTGATCTTCCCAAGTGGAATTGTGGGTAAGAGTACCTGGTGACAGTGGACGGCAGCGGGTTCATCACGTTTCATTTAGACAGAGCAGAAGGAGGCCCGCAAGGTGGAAACCTTTTCTGGTATGTATAAGAAGCTCACGGGTAAGGGTGTTAAATTTGAATTCCCAGAGTTTCAATTGTAAACATTTTGACTGAATAAGGTGTGATGCATAGTTAAGAAAAATTGAGTTCTCCTGGGGCGAACAAGTGGGCTCAGCGTGTAGAGACTGACTGCAAAAGCCTGAGGAATCCCGGGGACTCACACAGTGGAAAGAGACAACCGACTCTCAGACGTTATTCTCTGATCCCCAGACACGTCATGGCATGTACATGCGCACACGCAAATAAATAAAAGTAAACAAATTTAAAGTAAGTCATCCTATATCCCAGCTATATGTTGATGCTTACTATGTGCTGATTTTGAATGGCAACTTAAAGAAAAAAAAAACTAATAGTGAAAAGATGATGTATTATCCATTTCCTGTAGTACCGGCTAGTCCCTAACAATGGGACTGGGATAAGGTTCAGTGAATACCTTTTTTCTGTTTACTGCTTGTGTTTGTTTATTTATTAAAATAAATTTGATATATTTATTTTTATTTTACCTTCTGTATTTGAGTGTCTACCTGAACACGTATCTTGTGCCATGAGAATGTCTCATGCACCTGCCTTCTTGGAGAAATGAGCAGAGGTGGCCAGGTGCCTGACAGTCTCCTTCCAACGGGACCTTATGGGAGAGCCACCCAGCAACTGTCGTCCCGGTTGGCCCCTTTGGAGACTGGCTGCTTTTCTCTTCAGAGTAAAAAAAAAAAAAGATAGCAAGGTGTCTCTAGAGAAATTTTAATGATTAAGGAACCTGGTTCTTATTTCGTTTCTTTCAATGGAAAAGCCAGAAAGAAAGAAAAAAAAAAAAGGTTGTCTTTAAATAATATGACCAGCAATGGACTTCTTAATGATTTTCTGCATTGTATGCTACTTATTTGAATTAGATTTTGAGAAATGGGATGATGGGAGTTAAAAAAATATGAGGCTTGAAAAAATTGGATGTGGTGATGGATGTCTATAACCTCAGCATTTGGCAGGTGGAAGCAGGAAGGTCAGAAGTTCACAGTCAACCTCAGCTACACAGTGAGATTAGGGGCATCCTGGACTAGAGACTTTGTCTCAAAAACAAAAGCCCCAGGAACCGGAGAGATGAGTCAAGCTGTTTTTTGAGTCATTTCTGGTTAAGAGCACTGGTTGCTCTCCCAGAGGACTTGAGTTTGATTTCCAGCACCCACATGGTGGCTCACAACCGGCTGTAATTCCAGTTCCGAGGGGTCTGATGCCCTCTTCTGGCTACTGTGGGCACCAGGCACACACATAGTGCAAAACAAAATACGCAGGCAAAACATCTCTACACATATAAATAAAATAAGAACAAAACTACACGAGTGTTGTGTTATAACAGTTTCCTATGAGATTGAAACCTTCCAACTTTCAGGGAAGCTCCTTAAACAGTAAGGCAAATGACGGTTAAAGAGCTTCAGGAAGTTCCTGAAACTGACCAGATTCACTAAGCCCCTCCCTGCCAGAGTAAGCAATAAAAACTGAGAGTTCCCTTCAGAAGAGCAAAATCAAGCTGCTAGAAGACTCTCAGACAAGAGCTACAAAGAAGCAGAAACCAACAAGGTGCCTGAACAAGTTTAGACCAATGGAGACCCGGGAGAGGATATTCTGCAAACTGTTGAGCTGCCTGCAGGCTGTGCAGTATGAGGTTAAATATGTGTGGCCACCACACCCAGTTTCCTTTCCTTTCCTTTTATTTTCTTTCTTTCTTTCTTTCTTCCATCATATTTTCCAGACAGTTTCTCTGTGTGACAGCCCTGGCTGTCCTGGAATTCACTTTGTAGATAAGTTGGCCTCAATCTCACAAAGATCCATCTGCCTCTGCCTCCCAAATACTAGGATTAAAGGCGTGCGGCACCACTGCCGCCTCCCCTCCCCCACCTCACACTCAGTTTCTAATTTTATATTTTTATCAATCCAGAAAGAGCCCTTACATCAGCTGGTAAGTTAGCCATACTCAACACAGCTGTAATCACTCATCTACCTTCTGCCTCTGTGGATTTGCCAATTCTGAACAATTTATATATATATGCAACATATGGCTGCTTTGTTTGAAGACACATTTCTGCAATGTAGCCCAGCCTGGCCTAGAGTTTGCAATCCCTCTGCCTCAGCCTCCTAACTGCTGAGAGGACAGGCATTCATCACCACATCCAGCCAAGTGTGGGCCTTTATGGATGGCTTCTTTCATGTAGCATCATGTTTTTAACGTCCTTCCACATTGTAGCACGAATCAGTGTTTCTCGGCCTCGTGTGTCTGAGAAGAACACTATCATTCGGATGGAGCTGGAACATTTTGTTTATCCACTCATCAGCTGATGGATCTGTGAGTTGTTTTGGATCTTTGGCTATTTTGAAAAATGCTGCTCTCAACATCGTGTGAATGCTCTCCTGTGGAAGAACTGTTTTATTCATTGCTGGAAATAGATGAATGTGATTGCAAAGCTGTACATAAAATGCTAAAATGTTCTTTTTCATGTGAGGCACCGGGGATTCAACCTAGGGCCTCACACATGCTAGGTAAGTGCTCTATCTTATCAATATGCCTGGTCTACGCATCGAATTCCATGCCAGCCAAGTTATACAATGAGACTCTGTTTCAAAACAAATGAATAAATTAATGAATAAATAAAAAATATAAAATTAGAGAGTGACATGGCTCTACAACTGCAAATACTAAAACTATGGGATTTTGTACATTTTTAACGTATTTTTTTATGTCTGGATGTTTTGCCTGATGTGTGTCTGTGTACCATGTGTGGGCCGAGCACCCACGTAGGCTGGAAGAAGGGATCGGATCACCTGGATCTGGGATTACGCCTGGTTGTAACTGGGAATTGAATTGGGTCCTCTGGAAAAGCAGCCAGTGCTCTTACTTGCTGAGCCATCCCTTCAGCCTTTGTATACTTTATTTATTATGTGTGTGTGGATGATGTCAATGAGAGGTGACATTTGTCACAGTACGCATGTGTAGGTCAGAGAGCAACTTTCAAGCATTGGTTCTCTCCTTTCACCATGGGATCCAGATATTGGACTTGGGTCATCAGTCTTGTGTGACAAGCTATTCTACCCATGGAGCCACCTTGTTGGCATCTATTTATTTTTATGCTGCCTGGCATCGAACCTGGGATCTCACACATGTTATATAAGAACCATACCATCTCAGTCACATCTGCAGCCCCGTACTGTACACTTGAAAAGGATGTATGATGATGTGTGGAATATATCTCAATAAAACCATTACTTTTTAAATAAGAGGTAAGAAGTTCTATGAAACGCTGGCTATTATAAGAAAACTGGGGCAACAGGATTGCTTGAGTCAGGAGTTTAGGGCAAACCTGGGCAATGTAGTGAGAGCTTGCCTTAACATAAATAAATACATATAGAGTGACAGCATATAAAATAAATTCGCTTCTAGCGAATTGCAGCTTTTTAAGAAATGGAAAATTCCTGAAGAAATGGAAAATTTGTCTTGGAAATCTAAATTACCAATGTTGGTCCACCAAAGGGGGGAAAAGTGTGGAATAAACTGAAGGTGTCTTTTGAAACATTAGATCAGAGAAAAATCTGCATCTGGAGAATTTTCCATTCTGTTCTGTCGGCTGCCAGAAAGGGCATTGGGAAGGTTTGAGGGTGTGCACTGAGAAAAGATTCTTCTTTTTTCTGAAAAGAAGGTTGTACTTCGGCAGAGTTCATGCTCTTGACCTCAGGGCAGCCTCAGTCCCAGTGCTCAGTCTAACAAAGCGACCAACGAATAATAAGAATAATCACCGCAGACATTTGCTGGTGAAACAGAATCAACAGGAGAACGCAGGCTTATGGGATAAGATAGGATGCAAGCCTCATTTGCATTTGAATACTATTTAATGACAGTGAAGAGTCTTGTACTAAATTTTAAAAATCTGGATATTAAACTGATTTAACAGGATAGTCAGCAATGATGTAATTTTTTATATATGATGTAAAAACAAGTTGGAGGGAAAGCATATGCAACGTCATATTTGAACAGTTAAAGTTGTCTCATTCACACTTTTCTGGTTTCCCTAGTTTTCTAAATTGGACACGTAATAGTCATTGATCAGAAAAATATTGCTTTAAAGAAATAAATTAGCATAAGATTCAAGAGGAAATGTATAAAAATCATAAGAATGATAATCATTGGGGGTGGTAGAAAATACAATTTTAATATATTTTTGTTCTTTAGATTCATTTATTCGCTTATTTAGTTTTGTTTTTTTGAGACAGGGTTTCTCTGTTGTAGCTCTGGCTGTCCTGGAACTCACTCTGTAGACCAGGCTGGCCTTGAACTCACAGAGATCCTCCTGCCTCTGCCTCCTGAGTGCTCCTGAGTACTGGGATTAAAGGTGTGCATCATCATCGCCCAGCTTAGTTTTATTTATTTTATGTATATGGGTGTCTTGTTTGCATGTATGTTTGTACACTACATTCCCACAGAGGCCAGAAGAGGGTATTGGATCTTCTGGAAATGAAGTTACAGATGGTTGTGAGCCACCACGTGGGTTCTGGGAACTGGACCTGGTCCTCTGGAAGAGCAGCCAGTTCTCTTAGCCACTGAGCCATCTCTCCAGCCCAGTATTATCACGCCCCCTCCCCAGGCATAGGGAAAACACCCCTGGAACTCTCTGTGTAGACCAGGCTGGTCTGGGACTCACAGAGATCAGCCTCCCGCTGCCTCCCAAGTGCTGGGATTAAAGGGATGTGCCACCACTGCCCCGCATATATTATCACTTAAAACACACACACACACACACACACACACACACACACACACACACACACACGCACGCGCTTCATTTGATGTACACTGGTGTTTTGTCTGCATGTATGTCTGTGTTAGGGTTCAGATCTCTTGTGAGCTGCCATGTGGGTGCTGGGAATTGAACCAGGGTCCTCTGGGAGAGCAGCCAGTTCTAACCACTGAGCCATCTCTCCAGTCCCTATTATTGCTTTTTAATTTACAAATAACAGAGATTTTTTTGAGAACTCTCTCACCTGGAGCTTCCCGATTAGTCTCTGCTGGCCAGCCAGTAAACCCCACGCCCGCCAGTGCCCACCCCAGTGCCCGCCACGCCCCCCGGCGCTGGGACTATGTGCACGTCTCCACCCATTTTCAAATGGAACAAACTCAGGTCCTCACAGTGAACACTTTACTGACTCAGCTCTCTCCGCAGCCTCCCCTCCTTTTTCTTTCCGTGTCTGTGTATGCCACAAGTGTGTGGGTTGTCCTCCCAGAAGGCAGACCATGTCAGGTGCCCCGGAGCTGGAGTTATTGGTGGTTCGGAGCTGCCCGATGTGGCTGCTGAGAACCCAACTTCCATCCTCCGCAAGAGCAACAAGTGTTTTTAACCACTGCGCTAGCAATTCAGCCCCTCTACCTTTTGTAAATGCGGTTTCTCATCTCACCTGGAACCCCCTGGGTAGCCAACAAAGAGGCCAACCTTGACTCCCAGTTCTTCCTGCCTCCACCTCCCAGGCGCTGGGATGGCAGGACCATCGCAATGCTTCCGAGCATCCATTCTCAGCATCTCCAAACGCTCCTCACAGGACCTGGGATTTAAGTCCCTCGGCTTCTCTTTTGCAGCACCCAGACCTGAAAGCATATTCACGCTGCCCTGGGTCGATTCTTCACAGTCACGTGGGTAGGGGGTGCTGTCATGTTCCTTATCCTCCATGGAACTCTCTTGATTCCAGCCAGCAGCTGGAATGGTTCAGACTCGAGCCCACTGCCAACTAGACGCCCGAAGTCGTTTCCACCTCGACTGCTGTTGACTCTCCCTCAGTTTCTACCTAAGCAGCAAACTTTCTGGACCCTGATGGACCCTGATGCTCTCTGTTTGCCACTGTGAGGGGCGGGGAAGAGGAGGATTTCCTTGACTTACAGTGGAGCAGGGGAGGTGTGTAGAGTCAGGAATCTTTTCACCATTTGGACCCCGTAGGAAGGTGTCAGTGGAACTTTTTGTTGTTGTTGAAGACAGGGTTTCTCTGTGTAACTCTGGCTGTCCTGGAACTTGCTCTGTAGACGAGGCTGGTCTTGAACTCAGGGACGAGTGCTGGGATTAACGGCATGTACCATCATCACCCAGCTTGGAACTTGTAAATCACTCATTTCTTTGCTGCCACTGGCAATTTTTTTTTTTTTTTGAAGAAGGAATCTATAGCAGCTGATGATAATGTGAATAATGTTGCTTTTCTTTTCAGTTAGTTCCCACTTTACCCTGGATATCTAACTCGGGGCCCAGTACATGATAGGCAACAGAGGCTGTAGCTATGTTGGTCGGGTGCTTTGCCTAGCTTGTATGAAGTCCTGGGTTCCATGTCCAGCACCATATAAGCCAGGCGTGGTGTGGATGCATATAGTTACAATCCTCAGGAGGTGCGGGCAGAGGGATCAGGGTTTCATATCTCCAGCACCAGACATACGCCGTTGGTTGTACTGTGCTCCTTGATGATTCTTCCTCCATTGCTCCTCTCTCTCCGGGTTTATGTTGCCCAGGTTGGCCTTGAACTTACTGTATAGCTGAGGATGACTTTGAACTGCCAACCCTCCCATGTAAACCACCTCCCATAGCAAGTACTGGGATGGTGATGGCAGTGTATATTTCATATACGTATGTACGTATGTTTCCCCTGCATGTAAGTCTGTGTACCACCTGCATGCCTGGTCCCTGCAGAGGCCAGAAGAGGGTGTCAGATGTCCTAGAACTGGTGTCATAGACGGCTGTCAGCTGCCACGTAGGTGCTCTTAACTGCTGAGCCGTCTCTCTAGCTTCTGCATTCTATGGATTTTCTGTTCATTCACACCCATGCACATTCTCTATACTCATGTCTCTTCTCAAGAACAAGCCAAGGACAACCAAAGAACCTCCACGTTTTCGGGTCCTCTGCCCTTGCAAGGGGAACATGGGGTCCCTGTGCAACTCGGCAGGAGAGGAATTCCCTCCATCTTCTTGACTGGCTTTTCTGTGGCTTTGGTCCCATGGGAAGTGCCTTTTGAGAATCCTGGGTGAACTGACTCTGTGCGGTTTCCTATTGCGAGGGCTTGCTTGGCAAGATATTACTTCACCTGTATTTGAGGGAGCTGCTTACTTTGGCAACCTTCTTTTGTTAGGAGAATTCACAGGAACCGGATTCCACGTTCAGAAATGCTATGGGGCCAGGCTTCACACTGTGCAAACTCAGACCCACGGGTCTGTAACTTTCTGAATGGGCTCATCCGATGGAATGCAGCTGTGCTGGGTGCCTTTCCTTAGATATTAGATCCAGAACGTTTTAAACATCTAAATCCATAGACATAAAGTATGAGCAATGGCATTGAGTGACCTTAGATGAATTCAGAAAAAAGATTGATCGTTTTTTTTTAGATTTATTAAAATACATATCATTTTATATGTTTTATTTAGAGTTTATTTATTTTACTAATTCATTTATATTTTGAGTAGGGTCTCACTATAAAGCACTGTCTGGCCTGGAACTCCCTATGTTCCTAAACTCACAGAGGTCCACCTGCCTCTGCCTCCAGACTTCTGGCTTTATGTGTATTTTTAACTATGTGTGCATGTGTGTGTTTGTATGTGGGTTTCTGTACATGAGCGCTGTACCCTTGGAGATCAGCAGAGGGTGATCAGCAGATTTCCCTAGAGCTGGAGTTACAGACTATTGTGAGCTGCCTAAATGGGTGCTGGGAACCAAACTTGGTTCTCTCAAAGTGCATTATGTGCTCTTTAACTACTGAGTCATCTCTCCGGTGTGCACATGCTCACACATGCATACACACACACACACACACACACACTTTTTTTTTTTTAAATAAACAGGTTCTCAGCTCAAACTCACTATGTTGCAGAAGATGACCTTGAACTCCTATCTTCCTGCCTCTTCTGGAGGAATGGAATTACAGATGTGTCCCACAATTCCTAGGTTATGTGGTTGGTACTGGGGATAAAACTCAGGACTTTAAGAGAGCACTCTACCAACATCCTTACCCAGAGATTTGTTTTAATAATTGTATAAGTAAAAAAATTTGATATTAAAAGGAACCCCTCCTTTGGCCCCTATAAAGACATCACAAATCATTCTGAAGGTTTTTGTTTTTTGTTTTTTGTCCAGGGTCTTATGTAGCCATTGGGTAGCCCAGGCTGGCCTCCAACTTGCTAGGTAGCCCAGGATGTTCTTGAATTTCTGGTCCTCTTGACCCCACCTCCAAAGTGCTTAGATTACAGGGCTGCACCACTATGCTTAGTTTACATAGGACTAGAAATGCCACCCAAGGTTTCCTGAACCCTAGGCAGGCACCCCACTAACTGAGCTACATCCGCAGATCCCTCTGAAAGGTATTTTAACAGAGACCAACTGGATAATTAAGAGGAAATTCCATTTCTTTGAAGTGTATGGGGTTTGGCCAATAAATATTTGTTGAATGAATGTAGACCTTATGTTTATTTTACCAGTAGAAAGGATAGCTCTGGTTGATGGCCATATGACGTATGTTTTGAGGTAGGGCACAAATAAGAGTGGATGGCATTTTGTTCTTGGTCTTAAATATTTGATCTTTAGATTCTCTCCTCCAGGGGCCTTGTCCCAGCCTTGACCTGTTGATCATGGTACTGTTTTTGTAACCCTCTGGACAGAACCCATGCCCTACTACTGCTTAGCCTCAGCTGCAGCTCTGGCTAAGGATCCTTGTCCTCGAGGAGCGTAGGGGATGTTGACCGTGAATTAGGTCAGCCCTGCGAATACCTCTTGAATTGCAAATATGGGAACATTCTGTTTTCTTTTCTTTCTTTCTTTTTTTCTTTTTCATGTGTGGGTGGTGTGTGTAAGTGTATAAAGGTGTTGTATGTGTGTAAGGATACGTGTGTGTATGCATATGCATCCCAGAGGCCAACATCAGGTGCCTTGTTGACGTCTCTCTACTTTGATTGTTGAGGCAAGGCCTCTCCCGGAACCTGGAAACTCACTGATTGATTTTTCAGCTTGCCCTGGGATGACTTGTCTCCGATTCTCCAGTGCTGGGAGTATAGGTAGGCTGCCATGCCCACCAGCTTTTTTTTTTTTTTTAATGATTGCTGGGGATCTGAACTCCGATCTTTCCGCTACATAACAAAGATTTTATCCACTGAGACATCTCCCTAGCCGCCAAAGGAGAAGAGTATTTGTTGCTGTACAGTAGTGTGTCAGAGCATCAGTCTTTCTAGGAGGGAGAGGAGAGAAAATCCTTATTCAGTTCAATTCCTACCCAAAAAGTCATTCTTCTTAGATCTCACCTAGGTCTGAAAAGATCACATGTATTTCCTCCCCTCTGTTCTTGGTATCCTGCCCAGCCTGCATGTGAACAAGCTCAGGCTAGCTTGTTAGAGGAAGAGGGACCTTGTAAAACAGCCGGCAGACCATTCCAACCGAGGCTCTCTTAAGCCAGGTAGTCCCTAGTTGACCTTTTAGTTGACCCAAGAGATTTGAGTGTGTCCAGCTGAGATCGGACGCTCAGCCCAGTCGCTGCCCTATCTAATTGCGAACTAAATAAATTGTTGTGGCTTCACTCACTGGAATCATGAGTGCGTTTATTGCAAAGCTGAGCCAAGTGCTGTGCCCTGTTGGGGAGACTGATTCACAGCTGACTGGCTTCATTTGCCTTGCTGTCAAGGCAAGTCTGGAGCTCCTCTGCTCTCTCCAAACATTCTAAGCTCTCCGTCATAGACCCTGCGCTAATCAGTGGCTGAGGTCTTCGCACTAGAGTCGCAGAACTGAGCCTGCATCTGCTCTCTCCCATGTACTAGTTGGGTGACTCTGGGCAAACCATTTTCCCTTCTCCAAGTTTTATTTTCGCAAAGAAAATAAACACAGGAACTAATGTCATTTGCAATAACGTATCCAATATCCATTCCCAACCCCCCACCCCATACTTCCTAACAGACTTAGATTTCACTCAGGCATTTACACATTTTCTACATATCAGTTAATCTTAGAAACCCTACCCAACCCCTTGGCCATATTTAGAAAGGTTATTTATTTTTATTTATTTATGTGGACATGGGGTCTCATGTAGCCCAGACTTAGCCTTGAAGATAACTTTGCATTTCTTAAGTGTTCTGATTTTCCTGCTTCTGTCTCCAAGTGCTGAGATAAAAGGCTATGTCACCATGAAGCCTGGTTTACAGCCTGGGCATTGAACCTAGCACCTCGAGCGAGCTAGGCAAATAGTCTCCCACTGGAGACACTTTTCCAGCCCCTCCCTTACTGTTCCTAGTGTCCAGCTTAAGAAGGAACGTATCAAATTCTAGTGAAAAGAAGCATGAGGGTGTGAAGTTGCTTCTGGTAGAGATTTCTTCATGTCTAAGAAGAAAAAGAAGACAGAAGGAAGCCAGCTGTAGGGTGTGCACCTGTAACCCCAGCGTTTGGGGAAGCTGAGGCAGGAGGGTCAGGATTTCAAGGCCATCGGTACACAGCAAGTTCTTTTGAGGCTAGCCTGCAATAGATGCATCCCTGTCTCAAAACAAAACAGAACAACAACAACAACAACAACCCAGGTACACACAAGAATAGGTAGCAATATAGAGCTGTGTTTCTTCTGGGGTTGGTGGCTTGGATGTTGAGGTTTGGTGCTTGAGCCCTCATCGTATGCTCATGGAGAGAGTTGATGAGGACAGAGCCCCAGAGGGAGATGGAGGCAGGGGAATGAAAGAACCTGGGTCTTCGAATGAGCCACGGAATCACCAAAACTCCAACCATGGAAAACCCTGTCTAAAACCATCTTGAAGTATGAGATGATAAATCTGTTTCCTGTTCCTCACACAGCCTTGCTTTTCTTCCTTTCTTCTTCCTTCTCCCTCCCCTGACCTCTCTCTCTTCAGATCTTTTGTACCCTAGGATTTGCTATACTTGAGAATGTCCTTGAATTTCTGATCCTCTTGCTTCTACAACCCAAATACTGAGATTACAGGTGTGTACTACCATGCCTTCTTTCTGTGTTGCTGGGAATGGAAGCTTGGAAGCTGGGAATAGAAGCTCCAGAGCTTGGAACATGCTAGCTAAGCACTTTTCTCACTGGGGCTTCATCCTCAGCCCTAAATGATGTATCTCTTAACACAGCATCTAGCATACAGTAAGCCCTCAATAAATACTAGTTCCTTTTATAATTATGTTGAATTCTTAACTTGAACTACTAACTGGTTTCAGATTTTGCAGGTGTTGGGTTAAAAATGATAAACTGAACCTTATTGACCCTTTCTGTTTTGGTGTGTGTTTTTCTTGAGGTTGTTTTTCTGGTGCAGGGGTTAGCATGATACCCAAGGAGTCAAATCTAATTAAAATCTAGTTGCGTGAATAGTTTTATTAGTTAGCTAGGGATGTAACTCAGTGGTAGGGTAACTGCCTAGCATGCATGAGGCCCTAGATCCAATCTCCAACACCTTTTTTCCTAATAAAACAAAGGAAGCTTTATTAGTACACAACCATATCCAATCATACAACTACTTTAGCCTTTAAAAAATCAAATTTAAATTTATTATTTTTGTGTGTTTCCGTTTCACAATATTGTGTAGAGGTCAGAGAACATTTTGGGGTACTAGTTCTCTTATTGTACCTTGTTTGGGGGCAGGGTCTCTTTTTGTTATCCTACATACTCCAAGCTAGCTGGCTAGCAGACTTCTAGGTGATTCTTCTGTCTCTACCTCCCATCTTGCTATAGAAGTGCAGAGATCACAGATATAAACCATGCCATCTGGGTTTCTTATGTCTGGGGATTGAACCCAGATATAAAAGTTGTTGCTTTTTGCTGCTGAGCAATCTCACTGGCCTGCATTTTGCGTTGAGTAGTTGCAATGGAGATGTTTATGGTTTCTATAATAAAGTGTTTATCACCTGGTTTTTTACAGGAAAAGTTTACAAAACTTGCTTGTTCTGAAGCCAATGCTTCACCTCCTGGGCCCTACAGACTGATGCAGACGGCAATGTCTACCAGGTACACTGGGATTTGCTGGATGCGCCAGTCAGGATATTGTGGGCAGGCGGCTGAAAACCTGACCTACACCTTATGGTAGTTTTAAGAATGGTCCAGTACAGGCCCTTACGTGGAATAATGAAGACCAGTTTTTATTCTCTCCATTTTTTGGGTACTCTTCTTTTTTAAATTACTTAAAAAGATTTTTATATTTTATTTATACGGGTACTTTGTATAGATGTCTGTGTACCATGTGTGTACCTGGTGCCAGAAGAGGACTCCAGATGCCCTGGAACTGGAGTTATAGACGGTTGTGAGCCACCATGTGGGTTCTGGGACTCGAACTTGAGTCCTCTGCAAGAGCAGCAGATGCTCTCAGCCACTGAGCCATTTCACCAGCCCCTCTTAGCTACTTCTCTATTGCTGTGATAAAGCACTATGACCAAGGCAACTTCAAGAAGAGAGTTTATTTATACTTATGGTTTCAGAGGGTTAGAGTCCATGATGATGGAGCAGAGGAAGGAGACACAGGCATGGTGGCTGGAGCAGAATCTGAGACTCACATGTTGAACAGCAAGTGTGAAGTAGAGAGAGCAAACTAGCTCAAGTCTTTTAACCCTCCAAGCCTGCCTCTAATGACACACTTTCTCCAACAAGACCACTCCTCCTAAACCTCCCCAAACAGTGCCACCAACTGGAGACCAAGCATTCAAATGCCCCAGACCATAAGAGATATTTCTCATTCAAACCATCACAGTCTCTCTGTATTGTTGACTCCGGTCTCAGACAATCTCTGCCACTGAAGACCCTAACACACATGACCCAACAATATCTGTTGTCCTAGATTGAATTTAAAGGGAAAGAAGTTTAAGAAAAAAAAAATCTTTGTTTAAACATCTTCAGTAAAACTGGAGGATCACTTTGATAAGCACCCAAGGCATTAAAAAGCCGTTATAAGAAGTGATGGAAGCTTAGTGGTGTTGGTGCATGCCTTTAATCCTAGCACTCAAGAGGCAGAGGCAGGTGGATCTCTGTGAGTTCAAGGCCAGCCTGGTCTTCGGAGTGAGTTCCAGGACAGCCAGAGTTACAACAGAGAAACCTGTCTCGAAAAACCAAAGCCAAACAAAAAAAGCAATGTGTAGCTCTCCTTTTTGTTCTTTGTGTGCCACATTTGTTTGCTTTTGAGACTGGATCTTAAGCAGCTCAGGTGGTCCTCTGATTTGCTAGCCAAGGATGACCTTGAACATCTGATCCTCCTGTCTCTACTTCCAGAATTTAGGGATCACAGGTGTGCACCACTCTACCTAGTCCTTCGTACATTATTTATAAAAGATACATACAGGCCTAGAGAGATGGCTCAGTGGTTAAGAGCACAGACTGCTCTTCCAGAGGACCCAGGTGGCTCTCAACAGCTTATTACCCCAGCTCCAGGGGAATCAGATGCCTTTGGCTTCCTCAGGCACCTGCTTGCACATGCGCGCACTCATACAGAAGCACTGAGAGATACAGTGTTTCTCTTTGGCATCCTTTTTGGTTATTTTACCTCCTCTACTGATTACACGCTCTGGGAACAGTGGTGAAAATCATATTCTCAGCAAATAGCATTTTGAATGCATGAACAGAGAAGTATATTTGCTTAATGATGGGGTTTGGGATTATTCCTCACACGTTTTTTTTTCCCCTTTCTTAACATTTTTCATATATTTATATTCCAAATGCATTCCATTTTTTGTGTGTCACTAAATAAATGAAACATGAAAACCTGCACAAAAAGATTGCATGCCAAATTCATGATGGCTGTTTCCCCTAGGGAAGAGAGAGAAGGAGGGAGGGGAATTTTCATGTCTTTTAAATATAAAAACATCTGAAGAAAAAAAAATAAAATCTTTGGGAACACGATTTTCCATGGTTGCATAATAGTTTACCATATGACTACACCAATCATTTTTAAACCAATCTCCTTTTGTACATTCGTTTGCTTTTTTTTCAACTTGCTCTCCTACGTCATGTTGGGATGAATAACCTTGGGTATGTTTTATGCATACTTCTGATTGTTTCCTCAGACTTAGATTCCTAGCGTGGAATTATAGGGTATAACGTGTGTTTTGATATCTATTTGTAGATTCCTTTTTAATAAGGTCCAAACCAATTCAGTGGGTAGGATTTTAAAGCCACAATAGCAAGTTATGAAAAAGGAATGGCCACCGAGGGTTTAATACCGAAAACAATTCTCGAAGAATTCTGAGCTGGGTGTGGTGCTTCGTGCCCATAGTCCTACACGCAGGAGGCTAAAGCAGGAGGGTCGTTCAGGCCACCCTGGGATACATAGTGAGTACCATCCAGACTCCCTGCTTCAGAAACGGACAAAACAGTCCTCTCCGAAAAACACCTGGACTCCCCCCACCAACCCCCCCAAACCAAAAACACCAAACTGAACCAACCAACCAACCAAAAGGAATGTCTTAGTTCGAGCTCTCCCCACCACCACTTCTCTCTCCCCATCACTTCTCCCTCTTTTCTCTGAGGTATGCTCTTACTATGCTGCCCAGGGTAGCTTTGAATTCATAGGCTTAAGTAATCTTCCTGCCTCGACCTCCCCAGCAGCTGGGGCTGAAGGCATATACCACTGTGGCTGTTACTGATCTGGGGTCTGGATGCCTTTCTGCAGGTAGGACATAGCTTCATAGTTACACTGTTCACTGTTTCAAGAAGTGGATACATTCTAGCATTTTTTTCTTTCATGATTTGGAAATTACAAGCTTATATTGTTTTGTAATAGTGTTAAAATGAATCAAATCTGTGTTTGTTCGTTTTTGTTTTTGTTTTTTGTTTTTTGAGACAGGGTTTCTCTGCTGTAACTCTGGCTGTCCTGGAACTCACTCTGTAGACCAGGCTGGCCTTGGACTCACAGAGATCCGACTGCCTCTGCCTCCTGAGTCCTGGGATTAAAGGTATGCCTTACCACCACCTGGCATCAAATTTGTTTTCAATAGGGCTCTTTGTTTCTGATCCAACTGGATGTCAATTAATGTGATTGACTTCCCCCACTAAGGAATTCAGTTTCCCTGGCTTCCAGTTGCATCCAGTACACCTGTTTAGTTTTTCCATGCTATCAGTCTTACTAGAATAACCTTCCATAGTGGAGCCACTGCCATAATTCAGCCCTACTTCAAAGAGAAGCCTAAACTTTTGGTCAGACATTTTAAAGGTGCTACCTAGAAAATCAAGGTTTCACTACATAGCCCAGGCTAGCCTGGAACTCACCATCCTACTGTCTTAGCCTTTCAAGTGTTGGTATTACAAGAGTGTGCCATGACACCAGGTTATGAGTGTCTTTTAAGATGATAAGAGATGGGACGCTGGGTCAGTTAGTAAGATGCTCGTAGAACAGGCATGAAGACCCACGCTCAGTCCCCAGCACTCAGGGGACAAAGGCAGGAGATCTCTGTGGGTTTGAGGCCTTGTCTACCAGTCTGGCTCCAGGGTCAGTGAGAACCTTGTCTCAAAAGTGAGGTGGAAGAGTGATTGAGGAGGACATCTGCAGACAGACAGACAGACACACACACACGCACGCACACAGATAACATCAGCCTTTTTTTTTTAATCCAGAAGAATGAAGATGGAAGAGAATCTCTAGTGATTATCTACAGTTAACGAAAATGACATACCTCTAAGAAATACATGAACCGACGAACTCACGTTAAAATACCATCATGTACCAAGTAGTCAGTTACGTTATGCAAAAGATGCACAGTTCTACTCTCTTCATGCTTTGACATGGCCCACAGACTGGAAGGCAGACGGTGAAGGTGAGAGGAGGAACGAACCAGGATAGGCCCATGAGAATCTGAAAAGCGAGTGTCTTTAGGAAGAGACAGGCAGAGGCAAGGTAATGCCAGGAATGCCACTCAAAGCAGTTTGGGCTGGATCCAAAAGGCAAGAGCAGCCATTGAGGGCTTTTTATTTTTATTTTTTTAAGTGGTGGTTTGACATTGACACATGGGCTTAGGAGTCATGTTGATCTCATTCTGGCTCATAGTCTCTGCATTACCCATAAAGACTGCATCCCACAAATATTCCCCGTCTCCTCCCCTGCCCTCAGAGGATCGTGTTGTAGCTACTACACTGGGTATTTTGAAGATGATTGGAAGCGACTTCCTCTTGGTCTGCTCATATAGCTCAGTTGTCCAAAGTAGTTGCCTCGGAGTGCTGCCTTGCTCCCTTTCCCCGGGGGCTGAGGCTGCTACCTCATCTAGAAAAGATGTGTTGCTTCATGGTATCAGCTTACAGCGCGGCACGAACAGATAACTCTGCAAGCATTTCATTGTAATACTTCCACGCTTAAATCACCAAATTGGCTTTGGAAAATATGCAATCTCTTCAAATTACATTTTCTTTCAGCTCAGAATTCACAGTCTAACAAGCAAGTTTGTATACTTTGGACATTTGAAAATGAGTATGCGAAATGGCCTTGAGTTTCATGATTGTCTGTCTGGGAAAAAAAAAAAAAAGAAAGAAGGAAAAGGCACAGTATTGGGATTGGGGAGGTGGCTCAGTGGGTAAAGTGCTCATGAGGATCTGGGTTCGGATCTCCAGTATTCTTGAATGCTCACATGAAGGTAGTACTTGCTAGACTGTTACCTCCTGCACTAGGAAGGCCAAGGACAGGCAGGTCTCAGTGGCTTTCTGGCCAGCCAGTCTAGCTGAAAAGCTGAGGTCTAAGTTCAGTGAAAGGCCTTGTCTCAAAAAAAAAAAAAAATATGGCAGAGAGAGCAACAGAGGAAGACACTGATCTTGATCTCTGACTCCTGCCTACACACGCACAGGCGAGCACACACAAGTATACTACAGACGAATACACCACATGCAAGGGAGTTCCAGGACAGCTAGGGTGACACAGAGAAACCCTGTCTCGAAAACTAAACAAAACAAACACCAAACCAAAGCAACAAACAAATAAAACCAAAACCAACCAAACAAAACAAAACAGAAAACAAACAGGGAAACCAGCACTCATACTCACTCACAGTGAATACACCGCGCTAATGACCTCACTTGAACTTGACCACACTTGCAAAGATCCTAAGGTCGTATTCCCAGGCACCCAGGGGTTAGGACTCCAACACGTCATTTTCAGGAACACAATTCTACCCATAGCAGCGGTTGTGTAGCTCAGTTGTCTCTTGGACTCTACTTTGAAATACAAGATCTGCTCAGTTTTAACACTCGGGCAGAGGGCATGATGGCCAATTTAAGGCAAAATCCTGCAGGAGCGATGGGATTGGTGGTAGGTCCTTGCGGAAGTTTTTTTTTCTCTCTTTCTGTTCTGTGGTGAGCTAGTCACAGCTGAGTTAATGCAGCTGTAGAAAGTGATGGGTGAACTGGTTGAATCAGGCAAGGTCTTCTGAAGGGTGACACAGGCAAAATCTGATGCTGTGCAGAATTTTAGTGGGTGGTGAACCTTTTGGAGGTCCAGCCCTTGATCACCGCAGTGCAATTTGTCATTTCAGAAACTTTAAACTATTGATTCAGTGTGTGTGTGTGTGTGTGTGTGTGTGTGTGTGTGTAAGTGTATGCATATACCCACGTGCCAGGGCTGGGAAGTGGATGTCACAGGACAGCTTGGAGGACATGGTTCTCTCCCTCCACCATGTGAGTGCAGGAGATCAAATCCAGGTCATCAGCCTTTGGGGCAGGCACCCTTATCTGCTGAACCATCTTGCTGGTCCTTTTTCAAAATTTCTAGTAAATATGTTGAAAAAAAAAAGAAAAAGAAAGTGAGAATAAATTGAATTCTATATTTTAACTCAGCATGTCCAAAATATTATTTCAAAGTTATAGTTATACAAATATTAAGACTTTTTTTCTATCTTTGATTTTTTTATTTTAAAAATTTTTTTCCGCCTTTGCTGAATCCTATGCGTACTCCAGACTCGCAGGTTTACACCACCAGCCACGTTTCGCAGGCATAACATCCGTGGGTATGAGATTCTGGATGCGGCACCTGTGGGTAGAAGGGTCTAAGCTGTGGGCTGCCCATTCTGGGAACAACTGAAGGCCTTTGGGACTCCAGAGAGTGAGGCAGAAGGATTGGAAGCTTGAGGCCAGCTCAGACTACATAGAAAATAAAACAAAATAAAAATAGCCTTTGGGGACAAGCTCAGGTCAGATCTCAAGAGGAAAAGGGATTCCAAATAGAGAGTGAACTCGACAACCAGAGGTTCATTCAAACCTGTTCAAGGGAAGGGCAGGGTGGGCTGTTCCATGGCTAGAGTCCGTTCTAGTTTTTCTGTTGCTTTGATAATCACCATGGCCAAAAGCACTGTGGGGATGAAAGGGCTTATTTCAGTGTGTACGTCCAGGTCTCAGTCACAGTCCACCACTGAGGAAAGTCAGGGCACGCTCTGAAGCGGAAACCACAGAGAAACTGATTCCTGGCATGCTCACAGGCTCATGCTCAGGCAGCACTTCCTCTCCCTCTCTCTCTTTCTTTGTCTCTCTCTTCTTTCTTTTTTAAAAAAATTATTTGTGTGTGTGTATGTATATATGTACACATACATCAGAGGTCAGAAGAGGGCGTTGGATCCACTGGAGTTAAATACAGTTGTGAGTCACCATGTAGGTGCTGAGAACCAAACCCAGATTCTTTGCAAGAGTAGTAAGTACTCGTAACCTCTGAGCCATCTCTCCAGCATCTCAACTAGCTTTCTTATACAGCTCAGGCCCACCTGCCTAGGGAAGGTGCTGCCCATAGTGGTCTGCCTACATGAATCGTCAATCAATACAATTCCTCACAGACCTTCGGACAGGCCAATCTGATGGAAGTAATTCTTTAATTGCTGTTCTCTCTTCCCAGGTGGCTCTATGTGTGTCAAGCTGACAATAAAAACTAGCCAGGGCAGATCTTTGGGGGATGAAATCTAAGAGTACACGTATCTCCATCTCCTTCATGAGAGTTCAGAAGTCCTCCCTAAGAGTTTAGATAGCTCCTCCCTGTCCACCACGCCATCTCTTTCTACAGACCTATCTCCTCTTATCTATTAGGAAGGTCTATGGTTTTACAATTGGCTCAGTCAGCTGCCAAGCCTATAATCTTTTAACTCTGCTCCCCGTGGCTAGCTCGGTCTACCAGTGTCCCCATCTCACATTCCAAGGACAGAAAATCAGATTGGCTTCTTGGTTAGTCATTTCCAGATCAGCTGATGTCACACTCACCGACTGTAAACATGGCTACTCAGGATCTGTCCTCACGTGAGGTGGTGGTTCTCACAGTGCATTCTCTGCTCCAATAGCAGTGGAGATGCAAATTCACTGCCCCAACCCAATGACTGAATTAGTACCTCTGGAGTGGAGCCCAAGGTTGGATAGCCCAAGGCTATCCCTCAGCTATCAGCCCGGTGGATTTCCCCAGAAGGGGATGTGTTTAGGACTGCCAGTTTAGTATTCCAAGATAGAAAAAAAAATGCACAGGGTTGGGGAGACACAGGTCTGGAGAGACAGAGGGAGGAGATGGGGGCTTAAGTTCCCAACTTGGAGACTGGCTCTGCTGTGGGCAGAGGCCATAGAACAGTTCAGAATTTGACTTACTGACAAACCCTGTTGGAACAGGACTATCCATGAATGCTCCTGTGAGCCCAAAGGCAGAAGAACAGAATGAACAGTGATGGAGGAAGGAGGCTCATGTCGACAGCACAAACTTCCGGGGGCTCTTTTATCAATAATAAGTGAATCTGGAAGCAGCTAATCCAGCCTGGAATTCACTAATAGCCCATTTTAGCCTTGAGTTTGGGGTAAGCCTCTCTTTCAGCCTCATGACTGCTGAGACATTAGGTGCACATTATCACGTCCAGTGACAACCTAAGGTTAAGTTGAATTCACAAAATTTTTAAAATGAAAAAGTTGATTTTTAAAACGTGGCATACACCAAGTACCTGATGCTCGCTTCTCCGTGGCACATATGCTGTAAGAAATTAGAAATTCACATGATAAAAATAGCTTTGCAGGAGTGCCATTATTAACATAACCTTACTTCAGACGCATTTTTTTTTTCAGTGGTGGAGAAAATACTTCTATGTAAAAATATATCAATGGCTGGAACAGAAGAAACACCAAGTCCAGATGGTAAGCATTTTCTTGCAAAGTCACATCAAATTTAACGTTAGCCCGGGAAAACAGAAACATGTTTTAAAGAAAGGATTTTAAATATTCTTATAACTGTGTGTAGATTTACACCCCTGGTCTAGGATATCATTATAAAGGACACCATGCTAGATGATTAGTAAGACAGATAACAAAAAGTATAAATCTTTTGGTTCAAAATGTATAGCTGTTGTAGTATCTTCATCTTTAAAAATGACATTTATTAATTTTTGTATGTATATGTATGTGTGAGTGTGCCAAAGAATAACTTTCTGCTCCTCTTTCTGTTGATCGGGCCCAGGGTTCAAACTCAGGTCCTAAGGCTTGGGGACGAATGTTATTACCTGCTGATCCATCTCACCCACCCAAGTTACAGCATTTTTTATTGGCAGGTTCTGTTACGTGGTACTTGCGGGAAAATATTTTTTTTGTATGTGTATATCTGTGGGATGCATGCATGTATGTGTGTCACTACATGTGTACACAGGTGCGCACGCAAGCAGTTATGGAAGCCAGAAATACATGTCGGGAATCTTTCTGAGGCAGGGTCTCTTGATGATCCCAGAACTTGTGGATCTGGGGTGTCTAGCTAGCCAGCTTGCCCTGGGGTTCTCTTGTCTCTGCCACCTGAACACTGGGATGGCAGGTGGGTCCCACGCCTTCCTGGCTTTTGTGTGGCTCTGGGAATTCAAATTCTGGTCCTCACACTCATGTGCTCTGTGCTTTAGGCTCTGAGCCATCTCCTCAGCCCTAAGATTGATGTTATTGGTATGAAATTGGTGGTGTTAGTATACTTGGGACAAATGCTCAAACCGGTGATTTCGTAAGAGGTTCACAGCACAATCCTGCAGAGAGCAAATTAGAAGTCAGGAGGGAACAAAATGGCTTTGAAAGCTTTCTGCAATTCCCACAAGGTGTCAAAGGTATGCGCAGGCACAATTTACATCGAAAACGATTTCCTCAAGAATCGTTATTCTTCCTTTGTTTGCCCTCAAAACTGAGTCTAAAATTGTTGTTGTGATGAAGCACTGGGTGTATCTAACGCCGAAATCGGAGCTAACGAGAAGCAAGCTTCTCTTAGCAGTGTAATTTAGGTGGAGCAGATGTTCTTTTTTTAAAAAATGATTTTATTATTTACTTTATGTGCCTTGGTGTTTTGCCTGCATGTATGAGTCTGTGAGGGTGTTGGTTCCCCTGGACCTGGATTTACAGATAGTTGTGAGCTGCCATGAGGGTGCTGGGAGTTGAACCCAGGTTCTTTGTAAGAACAGCTGAGCCATCTCTCCAGCCCCAGGGCAGTCGTTCTTAAAGCATGGTGCCCCCTTGAGCAGAACTGTATCATCTGGGCAAGGTGGCTCACATCTGCAAAACTAGCACACTGGAGACTGAGCCAGGAGGACTGCAGTGGGTCTGAAGTCCTTGGGCTGTTAGTGAGTTCCTAGCAGCCCGAACTACAGAATAAAGCCTGTCTCAAGGAAATCCAAAATGAGGGCTGGACGTAGTTCAGTGGTATGTAGCAGGCAAAGAGCCTTGAGTTCCATCTTTATCGAGAGTGGAGGTTAGGGGGAAGTGGGGGGAGAGACAGGGGAAGGGTACAAATAACAGGGCCTGTGGAGAAAGGCTCAGTAGCTAAAAGCACTTGCCTTGCAAGTCTGATGAATTGAGTTTGATGTAAAGTAGAAGGACAGAGCAGACTCTACAAAGCTAGCCTCTGACTACACACACACCACACGCATGCTCCTGCTGGCCCAAAACACACTAATAGTGAATGAATAAAAGTAAATACCAGAGTTCCACTGGCCCCCAGCAGCCCTACCTCCACGTGTGGGAGGTGGGGATCTGTGTTTAACATGTTCTCCAGGTGATGCTGATGCATACTCAAGTTCCAGAACCAATGGGCTGGTGGTATCTGAATTTGGTATGGATCTGAGGGTTCTGTAGAGCTTTTACAAACAGCCCTCATCTCAGCTGAGGAAATTCTGATTCAGTGGGCCAGGGATGGGGTTAGGAACCTGTAGTTTCATTGTCAGATGTCTTTGGGAGACATTAGTTTAAATGCCCTCTTATTTAAACCCAGCCAAAGTTAATGAGTCCTCCTCCCTCCTCTCTTGTTTTTCCTCTTCTTCTTCCTCCTCCTCCATCTTCCTCCTCCTCCTCCTTCTCCTCCTCCTCATCATCATCATCATTGAGAGAGAGAGAGAGAGATAGAGAGAGTCTCATGTAGACCAGGCTAACCTTGAATTCGTTATATAACCAACGGTGTCCTGGGTTATAAGTATGTGCCTGCCATGTTAGTTATATGCAAGCTGAGGATTGAACCCAGGGCTCTGTGCCGCCAAGGCAACCAGGCAACCACTCTAGCAACTGAGCCGTATCCCCAGCCTCCATTCCTCCCTTATTTTAACAGTTTTCTTCCACTCGACTGACCTTTAATTATTATTTTCCTATCTCAGTATAGGCCTGTTACTGTGTTCATTACCTGGGTGAATGAATCTCATAGTGACGTTTTGCCGTGTAGAGGATGGCCATTTCTTCCTGTTCAATGCTATTCTCCTTTTCTGAAAGTTTTTTTTTTTTTTTTAACATTTAAATGCATTTAACTGATGAGTCTCAACCCCTATTTTTTGTCTTTATCTTTACTAATTTCTATCAGCTGATAGTTCCCTGCATGGTTTATATATAATGTGTACTTTCAAGATATCCCATGGGGGTAGAGATGGGGGGTGGGGTGCATACAAACGCTTTTTTACTTAAAAGTTTCTGGCCCAAACGTCTCTGTGGTTTGGGTCTACACTAGTTGAGTCTTCTTAATCAAGCAATGCATTGAAAATGAACTTCCTATTAACACTCATCCTTCTGATTTTATTATTTTTTTTGCATCATCTAAAATCTTTCTTTTATTTGCTAAAGTCAGTGTCAAATATTTAATATGCTAAGGGAAGCAATAATAACAAAATGAGCATCCATGTACCCACCCAGCTTTAAAAAGATTATTTCTGGGATCATGGCACGGTGGCACATATGGCTGGGTCTCTGTGAATTTGAGGCCAGCCTAGTCTACATAGTAAGTTCCAGGCCAGCAAGGGCCACACAATAAGACCTTGTCTAAATGAATAAACAATAAAATATTATTATAGGGGCTATTGTAGAAGTTTATTTTTAGTTATGTATAGAATGTTCTATGCACTGTTGGGTGAGGTGCTAGCCTAGGTCTTAGCCTTCTGTAGTGTTTGCAGGTGTTGGATTTCTGTGGGGGATGTTTGATTGCTTATGATCTGCACCTGAGGAGTTCTGTAACAATAAAACACCTGAGCTCAGATGCTTGTGGTTCCACTGTCCAGGTTGGTGCTTGCCATGATGGTGGTTCCCTCTGCTGAGGTCTGGCAGGGTTTGAAGTTATGAAATATGCCTCCTTTTGTCCTTGTTGAACACACAGCAGCTTATGACTACAAGGGGCTTCATATGTTGTTGCTCAGTGGTAGCATGCTTGCCTATCGAGTGTAAAACACTGGGTTTGATCCCTAACATTATACATGTAGAGGTTACTAACATATTGAATGTTTCATTATTTATATTTTTATCTTTCTCCCCCAGATTTATTTATGTGTATGATAGTCTGCCTGCATGTATCTGTGTGTATCACATGTATGTTTGGTGCCCATGGAGGTTAGAAGAGGGCATCATATCCCCTGGAGCTGGAACTGCCTTACCATGTGGGTGCTGGGAACTGAACCCAGGTCATCTGTAAGAGCAACAAGTGCTCTTAGCCACCAAGTCAGTCTCTCCAGCCCATTTTGAATGGTTTTAAAGCATTATATTTATGGAAGCCTAAATAAAATTGTCTGAACAGTATGCCTATATCCATTTTCCTGAGCTGCTGCATATTTGAAAGCTTCAAATTCACAACACTGTCTGCCCCCTCCACCTCCATCCCTTATCAGGTTCCCACCATTTTCTGAAATCTTAGCTTCCATTTCCTAATACAAAGCTACAAATCATGCAAGTGCATGGTTGGGAACAAAGCGTGTGCCATAAGAATCAGGCAAATGTGAATGCATATATCAACTTGTGCAGTTTATTGCCACAACTCAGCTTCTGAAATAGTGACGTAGCTATTGTTCTGTTGCTACAACAACTATTGTGAGGATTGTTTCCTGGGCCTTCAGATCTTACATAGCACAAAGAAGTGTTTCTTAAGGGGCCTGTCCATTGTTTTGTGAATAAGTGCTCGTTATTTCTTGATTGGATTTCTAGCTCCGTCCCTTGTACTTTAAGTCTTACTGCTAGAATTTACGATTTGGGGATTGATTTAATCTTTAGTGTATTCAGACAGATGAAATGCGTTTGGATTTCTCTGGAGAATGAAGTGACTTACCTTATAGATTGAAAGCCACCATTTACAACTGCACTAAATGTTATAACAGCCTTAAGCAAAACTAACACAGATTCAAATCCATGCTCTTATTCTTAAGTTTCATTGTTACTCTTGTGCGCACACATAACTTGTATTCTCCGTTTAAACCCTGCATTACATATAAAGCCTTTCATGTTACACAGTCACTAAATTGCCATTTAGATGGCTGCATAAAAATGTGTTGTGTTGATGTAATATAATTCACTATTAGGCTGTACTCACATGCCAGCCTTGCAAAACAAAAAAACAAAAACACTCGTATTATTTATTTGTCAAGAATAAATTCGTATTAGTGTCAGAGTGTCAGTCACATTCCATTTCTTTTTTCCTCCCGGGATAGTAAAACACAAGAGCTTTTCACACAGTGCTCGCCTATCTTGTTCACAATCCTTGGCGGTGTTTGAATCATCTCCCAATCCTTGTCCTGCTGCTGGAAAAAGAAGAGGCCGAGCAGGTAGGTAACCGGATCTGGTCCACCAGGTGAGCCGGTGGAGGTGGCAACTACAATACCAAGAGCTAAGCACTCCTGGGAATTTGCTGGAACGTCCGGTGTGGGAATAGCGTCTCGTCGAATTAATTCTTCCAGCTCGGGTCTAACTTAAGTCTCATCGGCCTCTCCGGGCGCGCGGTGGGTGTCTAACACGGGCAGTCTGCCCTGTAGAACACAGGATCTCTTTTAGTGACCTGGTCAGCAGGCTCCTTCGGTTGCCGCACAGCCGGCGCCGCCGGGCGGTGGAGTCCCGAGCTGGGTCTGGGCCCCGGCGCACGCGTTCCCTGCGGCCCGCGCCGGGTCCTGCCTTCCTCCAGCCCAAGGCGCAGGAGACCCCGCCCACAGCCCCGCCCCTCAACAGCCCCGCCCACCGCAACCCCGCCCCGCAGCCGGTCCCACCCCCGTCTCCTCCCCGCCCCCAGGAGCCGACGAGTGGCGGCGGCGGCGGCAGCGGCGGCCCCAGGACCCGGTTCCCTCAGACAAGAGGGCGGGCGGAGGAGGAAGCGGCCGAGCACCCGCCCGCCTCAGCAGACTTCGCGCCGTCGGCTCCCGGGCCTCGCGACACCAAGAAGGAGAGACCGAGGCGGGCCGTGAGGAGAGGAGGCGGCGGGGGCGCGGGGCGGAGGCGGCGCGGCCGGCCACGGCTGCCGCTTTGTTGTGCGGCCCGGGCCGAGGAAGCAGAAGTGGGAGGAGGGGGGAGCTCTGCGTCCCGCTCCCTCCGCGGCTCATGGCGACGGCGCTCGGCACATCCGGGACCCTCCGGCCCTGGCGGCCGCGGCGCGGGCTGTTCGGGCCCCGGCCCCGGCCGCTGTGGTGACTCCTCCGCGCCTCACCGTCGTCCCAGCCCAGCCCTGCCCGCCCGCCCGCCGGCCGCGAGCGCCGCCGCCGCCTCCCCCGCCGCCGGGGACATGTCTAACCCCGGAGGCCGGAGGAACGGGCCCGTCAAGCTGCGCCTGACAGGTGAGCAGGGCGGGCGGCTGCGGCTCCTGTGGCCGGGCGGAGGGCCGGGGTCGCAGTCGGTGGTGCGTTGGAGGGGAATCCGGGCGTGGGAAGGCCTAGTTCAGGGAGTCATTGGAGAACCACTTAGCTGGGGCTGGGAAATTCTTCAGAACGCTGAGTGTGGCCCGTGGGTCCCCGTGGAGGGCGGATTTGAGGTCCCGAAGTCTTGTTTCCTGGGGTCACGGGAGCTGCCCCTGGGCCAATGCCCAGGTGGGGTCGTGAAGGGGATTACCGAATCCGGTTGCCGACTGCGCGCAGTAAACACTCCTTAAAAATGGAGTGAGTGCTTAACGGGAAGAGAGTGCGTGTGTTCCCGGCTTGTTAACTCGGACACCTACCTATGGCCGGGTGTGAAACCTTTACTCTCCAGCCGCCAGTCTCTGTGGCCAGTGCCACACACCTTAAACGCACGTCTCTGGGAGGGACTGAGACTGTGGTTGGCTTTTCCGGTGTGTCTGCCTGATCCCAGGACTCCGGCTCATTGTATATTCTGTGTTTTGGAAGTTGTTTGATTGTAGGGTAGCGTGTTTGGGGTTGTTCCTTGTAGGCCGCAGAACTGGTAGCTCACGTCTTAACTCCAGACCTGGTTTAGAAACACTTGCTCTGGATGTATTTCTAAGTCTGGGCTCCTAACAAACTTTCAAGCGAACTTTTATCTGGTTCTGTCTACACTTCTCACCCTTTTCTAAATGGAAAAGAATGCTCAGAGGGATTTGCTAAAGAGAAGACAAAACTATTTATGTTCCCAGGTGCATTGGGTGGTTAACATATTACCGGTATAATTTGCTTACGGTGCCACTTCTGATACTCTTCCGTGGTCACATCATCCTCATTTTAAGGAAAAATTGTATTTGGTCTAAAGAGTGTAATTGAAACTACTGACCCTATGTTAGTCATTCACCGTAAGTAAATTGTCCACATTTATATTCAGATGTGTGGTGAGAAAGATGGCATTTTGTAGAGGGTTCGTATGTGTTTGTGCCCGTGAAGAATAAACTGTAATTACATTTGCCCACACTAAAATTTGAAATTTGTGTGGACGAATTTTGTAGTTGACTGCTTGTGTGTTAAATGCCCAGTCCAGAGGCTGTACTTTGTAGCTAACTTGCAGTGAATTTGGTGTCTGAGAATTTAGCCTGAATGTATGTTGTCTACAGCTTAAAAATACTTTACTTTGAGTCTAGAGAAATGGCTCAGTGGTTAAGAGGGTTCTCAAAGAGGCCCTGAGTTACGTTCCCAGCTCCCCCCACCCCAGTCCTTGGCTCACTACCACCTGTATGTAACTCTAGCTCACTGGGATTTGATGCATCTGGCTGTCCATGGGCACCTGTACTCCTGTACACACAGCACCCCGACCTCCAATAATTAAAAAATATACATACATATTGCTGACCTGAAAGTGTTTCTTTCCCTAGGGAAAATTACAAGGCATTACTAACAGTTTCTTAGTGAAAAAGCTAGATTGGAGATATTTATCTTTGTATTTTTATTGTCTTCATCTGAGGGGAGTCAGTGGAACACAGTTGTAAAGGATCTTTGTTGCTCCAGTTTGCTGTTCTTAGTAGGCATGCCTGTGTTAGTAATTATAGAAGAACTGAATGTAAGTGTGCAGAAAACATCAGAAATAGGCTGTTGTTGTTTATTTCCTTCCAGGATTTATATGTGGGAGAAGAAAAAAGATTTTGATTTTTCAGTTTCATTACATATATTGCCGCCCCCATCCCCGGTGCTCCCTCCTGTGCCCACCTCACCCCCGTGTGTGTGTGTGTGTGTGTGTGTGTGTGTGTGTGTGTGTGTGTGTGTGTCTGTCTGTCTGTCTCATGGCCATGGAGCACATGTGGAGGTCACAGGGCAACTTGTGGAACTTCTCTCCTTCTATCTTGTAAGTCCTGCGACTTGAACTCAGGTCATCAGGCTTGAGAGAAAGCACCTTCACCCCTTCAGCCGTTTGGTGTTTTGAGTGTTAGTGTGATTCAGTAGATTTTATATTTATCCATCATTTCTTTGCTGCATATGATAATTTATAAAAATTCAGCAAACATGATAACCACTGCACTCTGGAAACCTCCCATGAGTGAAGTTTGAGACGAGGAAAGATCTACTTAGTTTTTGAGCAAGAGGATACATTAGACTAATTTATAGAGTGATTTTGTATACTTAGCTTTTTCTAAAGAATTTTAAATACTCTGTCCTCTCTTAATTGTAAAAACAGTTTGAACTACTCTCAGTTTCTTAAAGCCATTGGGAATTTGTCTGTGAATAGTTTTCTCTGAAGTCTGACAAATATTAAAAACATTGTTCTCTCTTTGATTACTTATGGTGGAATCTCCTCTGTTTTGCAAGGAACGTTAATTTACATGTTTTTCATTTTTTGTTCATCATTTACAAATTAAATAGTATAGATTTTAACAAATAGATCTCAAGAGCTGGATTCAATTAGCAGCTTTTTAGGACACAAACATAAAGGGTTAGATGGAAAAGATTGTTTTGACTGACTGGATAAATGACAGGACTGTGTTTGATGTGCGTCCAGGAATTGGTCTGGAGCTGCTGCCCAACTTCTCAGTCCATCTTGAGAAGCCAAATAAAATATTTAACCTAGGCCTCTTTTTGTTTTTTAAAAAAATGTTGATTCTTTGTTAAGACCTTAAGAAATGTTTGGCATACCTTTAGATTAAGTGTTTAACAGTTCATTTAGATGTAGGTTCCCTAATAGAGGAAAAAACTCACTTAAAAAAAAAAAGATCCCACAGTGAACTTTTATTTGGTTTATAATACACTTGGGCTGTAAGATGTTTTAAGATTACTGTTCTTTGCTCTAAGTTAAAGCCATTTAAAAATTTACATTTATGGAGTACCTTTGATTCCAAGGTACTTTATGAACGGTAGTTAATTATCCTTGATGGAGAATTGCCCATTTGCTGAAAGGTGTTAACAATTCTTTCATAGCCAGTCTCTGCCTGTCTCTGTCTCTCAGCCACCGTCCTCATGAGATCTCTGCCCACAATGGATGTTTTCCACAGACTAGCCCTAAAATCTATCCATTGAGTAAACAGTGTGGTGTTGCTAAGAAGGTGGTACTAATTTAACCTCAAAGTTGAGATTCCTTAGGCCATTGGTGAATATATGGTATGTTCTCTCAAGTTACCTTTTTAAGTTTTTATGACATGTTAACATTTAATCATTAAATGGCTATCTGGGAACACTATCAATTTCAGTTGTGTATCTAGAGCGGAGAATGGATTGATTATATATTGTGTAATTTGTAGGGTGATATACCTAACACAAGCTTTCCTTAAAACAGTAAGAAATTGGGTTGAAAAATATTCTATGTATTATGTTATAGTAAAAAATGGTAAATTTTAATACCCTTATATATTTAAAAGCAAAGATTGGAAAAAGCAATTTAGTGTAGTTTCTAATATTTTAAATTCTTAGGTATGGAGTAACAACAGATTACTTATTCAGAACCTTTACTTTAGACCTTTTTATAAATGCAGTGTTTCTGTATGCTGTTTCTTTTGGCAGTAGAGAAGTTAAGTTTATCTATATGTAAGGAAAATTAACTTTAAAATCTCACTTTAAATATACTTGTATCTTAATACTGTTTCACTGCATGTTTTATTTTTAAGACTTTAAAAGCTTAAACTTCATTGCATCTTTTAGGTTCCCAAGCATGAGTGTGTCTGTGCACTGTGATGACTTCTTGAGAGCTATTGCTATTTGAATGTAACTAATTCATTTAATGTTTTTTGAGGAGGAAACCAAAATAGCATAGCTCCTTTGCTTTTAAATGCTCTCTTGCATGCTTACTTTCTTCAGGCAGGCAGTAGTTTGGTTTTCTTCAGGCACATGTGTTTTAATCATGGCTTCTGCCTTTTTCATGTTGATTGATCCATTTTATAATAACATGTGTTCTGGCTAGTTTTATGCCAAATTGACACAAGCTAGAGTTATCAGAGAGGAGGAAGTCTCAATTGAGAAAATGCCTCTATAAGATTGGGACGGAGGCAAGCCTGAGGGGCATTTTCTTAATTAGTGATTGATGGCGGAAGGCCCAGCCCATGTGGGTTCTATAAGAGAGCAGGCTGAGCAAGCTGTGAAAAGCAACTCAGTAAGCAGTACCCTCCCATGGCATCTGCAATAGCTCCTGCCTCCAGGTTTCTGCCCTGCTTGAGTTCCTGTCCTGACTTCCTTGGATGGTGGACTATGGTATGGAAGTGTAAACCAAATAAATCCTTTCCTCCCCAGCTTGCTTTTGGTCTGGTGTTTCATCATAGTGCTAGTAAGCCTGACTAAGACAACATGCTAACATCCTATTTAGCAAGTAACTTAGCACATTTAGCATATAACTCAATTTTATTTCATATTTTTCTTTTTTAGACAGATTATGTAATTAACTGGTCTCAAGCTAAATGTATAGCTGAGGATGACCTTGAAAATCTGAGCCTTCTGCCTCTGTTTCCCAAATCCTGGGATTACAGGTGAATGCCACCATTCTGACATAGCTCAATTTTCAAGGTAACGCGAAGGGTCACACTTATGACACACTAGATTTTTATTTATTCATTTATTTATTTTTTGTGGATTGAACCTAGGGTCTTGTGTATGCCAAGCAAGGACTGTACCACTGAACTATATGTCTGGCCCTAATATGTATTACTCTTTTAAAATAGACCATATTTAACAGAATGTAAAGTTCTACTTATGATTTATTATTTTGAATGTAAGTTTATTGTATTATTGTAATATGTAGGATAAAAAATTACATGGTCTGTAGAGAGAACTGTTTGTCCCTGGATAAATGCTAGATTGTTTATCCTTGTTCTTGTGTTTCTTTCCATTAGCCCTCATTTTTGTTCACTGTTATTTTCATATTTAAGAATGCTAAAATCGATGGGCATGGTGGTGAATATCTTTAATTCCAGCACTTGGGAGGCACAGACAGGCAGATCTCTGTGAGTTTGAGACCAGCCTGGTAAACATAGTGAGTTGCAGGCCAGCCAGGACATTGAGACCTTATTTAAAAAATAGCCAAACCTTTGAAATATACTGTTATAATCAGTATTTAAAATATTTATTTCGTGTGCGGGTGTTTTGCCTGTATGTATGTGTGTACATAGTGCCCTCTGAAGTCCGAAGAGAGCATTGGATTTCCTAGAACTGAAGTTACAGATGATTGTGAGCCACCATGTTGGTTCTGGGAACCAGTTCTGGGTCCTCTGCAAGATCAACAATTGCTCTTAATGACTGAGCCATCTCTCCAGCCCCGTAATCAGCATTTTTATTTTGTTATGTTTTATGAGACAGAGGCTTACTCTGTAGATCAGCCTGACCTAGTGCTGTAGTCAGCATTATTACATGTTTTGTTTAATTGACATATATTAAGTACTGGATGTTGGAGCTAGCGAGGTGGCTCAGCTAGCCATCTAAAGGTTGCCACCAAGCCTGATGACCTGAGTTCAATCCATGAGTCTCACATGATAGAAGTAAGGAACTGCTTCTTGAAAGTTATCCTCTGATTTCACACTCATGACCTGGCATATTGTAGAAGCACATGTGTGTGTGCGTGCGTGCACACACTGACACAAACACACACAATAATAAATTTAAAAAAAATTAGACATTGTCAAGTTTCCGTCTGTTACTTTTTGTTTGTGTAATAGCTGTATGAAGTAGGAAGTTAAGTGCATTCAGAACTCAAGTTACTTGTCTACAGAGTGTGTTAAAAACATATGAGTTGTGTGGGAAAATAATCATTTGGAGTTATTCTTACACTTTGTAATCTTAGGGGTTTTTTTTTTTGTTGTTGTTGTTGTTACTGCTTTTTTTTTTTTTTTTTTTTAAAGATTCAGTCAAAGATGACTGTTACCCTTAGAATTTTCCCTGACCTGAATTGCTCTTTTCCTCTTTGACTTTTTTTTTTTTTTGAGACAGAGTTTCTCTGTTGTAACTCTGGCTGGCCTGGAACTCACTCTGGAGACCAAGCTGGCCTCAAACTCTCAGAGATCCTCCTGCCTCTGCCTCCTGAGTGCTGGGATTAAAGGCCTGAACCACCACCACCGCCTGGGCTCCTCTATCACTTAAGAAACTTTCTTTAGTCTGTTAAAGGATCTAACTCAACCATGGGCACTTGTTTTTATGCTGTAAACTCCATGAAGACAAGATACCTATGTCAGCATAAATTGGGAGCTTTGGACACTTTACTGAGTGAATGCTGGAGACCTATATGTAGTTCTGTACGGTCAGTCCCACAGGTATTTTTTATGACTGTTGCATTGGATATTAGTTGGCAAGAGACAGTGACCATTCTGTGTAGGACCTTGCTATGCTTGTCAATAAGTTTGATTTTGTTTTAAGGTGATGGGAGCCACTAAAATATTTGAAGCTGAATTATATTTGCTATTAAAAGTAGCCTAGCAGTAACATGGAAGATAGAATGTAATTGAAGCTATAACTTCCAGTTTTAGGAGAACAGGTTAAGAGCATTTGATAGCAACCATTTTCAGGTTTTTTCTTCTTCTTTTGTTATTTGAACATTTATTTCCAAATTTTATTACTACAAATAATTTTTGTAAGCATCTTGGTATAGCTCTTTTTGTTTTGAGAGTCTCATTTCTCAGGTTGTCTTTGAACTCTATGTACTTGAGAATGACTTTGAACTTCTGTGTTTCCTGCCTTCCTGAGTGCTAGGATTATAGGTATGTACTTCATGCCTGACTTTGCTGTAGTGTTTGGGATTGAACATATGGCCTCATGGAAGCACCTTGCCAACTATACTACATCCTAAATTCATAATTTTGAATTAAAAATTATATTTCTATAAAAATAGTGTCAGAACTTAGTATGGTGATACAAACCTGTATCTCAGGCTTTGTGAGGTTGAGGCAGGAGGATCATGATTTTGAGGCCAGCCTGTGTAGTAGGTTCCAGCTAACCTGGGTTATAGAAGAGACTGTATTGAAAAAAAAAAGTATTATCATGTTCAAATGTATTGATTCTTTTAAGATTATTTTTTCTAAAAAAATAATTTTTCCTTGTATTATTGACTTTACATTTTTTCCACACAATATATTTTAATCATGTTTTCTTCTCCTCAACTTCTCCCAGATCTCTCCACTTCCCTACCTACCCAACTAAATGTTCTTTTTTTCCAAAACAAATAAAAACAACCAAAAAAAATCCTCAAAAGACAAAACAAGACAAAGCACATAAAAAACATGGCATCTGTTTTGTGTTGGCCAACCGTTCTTGAGCCTACCCTGGAGTGTTGTTGGTGTACCCAGTGTGCACGCCATTGGAGAAAACTGATTTCTTCCTTCCCAGCAGATACCAATTGCAAGTAGCTTCTTGGTTAGGAGTGGAACTTTTGTCCACTTTCTCTTCTCTGTTCTTAGATTTTTGTCTGCAGGTCTTGAACTTGTAAAGGTCTTGTGTGTGCTGCCACAGACTCTGAATTCATACATGTATCAGCTGTTTCCCTGGAGTCATCTGCCACCTCTGGGTCTTAAAAATCTTCCATCTCCTCTTCCACATAGGTGATTGCTGAGCCTTGAGGTGAGGTGTTAGATAAACACCTCATTTAGAACTGAGTGTTCCAGAGTCTTTTACTGTCTGCATGTTGTCTAGTTGTGGGTTTCTGCATTAATTGCCATCTGTAAGAAGCTGCTTCTCTGATTAGGTTCATCGATGCACTGATAAATGTGTAGCATATGTTAAATGACATGTCGTAATATGTCACTAGGAGTCATTTTATGTTTTCTTTTTAAAAATATTTTTGTATTTTTTTACTTTTATTGTATGAATGTTTTGCCTTGCATGTATGTCTGTTCACCATGTGTGTGCCTGGTCTCTGTGGAGGTCAGAAGAGGGCATCAGATCCCCCGGAACAAGAGTTACAGGCAGCTCTGAGCCACTGTGGGTGCTGGGAATTGAACCTGGGTCCTCTGCAAGGGCAGGCGGTGCTCTTAACCACTGAGCCCTCTCTCCAGTCCCCTCTTTTTCTTTTCTTTCCTTTTCCTTTTCCCTTTGTTATATTTGTTGCGAACACTTTCATGGTATATTTTCTTTTAATTTTGACCATTTTTAGGCAGGCATAAATGTGTTATTTTAGGAGTCAAATCTTCTCGACTTTTTGTTTTTTCCTATACTAAGTTAGGGGGGAATATTTTTCTCCAAGAAGTTTGGTAGACATTTAAATATATTGTATTTTAATGTTTTAAAAAATTGCTATTTTTTGTTTCTGTTTTGAGAGAAGGTATTGCTTTGTAGCCTTGACTAACCTGGAACTCATTATGAAGATCAGGCTGGCCTCTAACTCATACTTGCAGAGATCTACCTGCCTCTGCTTCCAGAGTGCTTGGATTAAAGGTGTATGCCATTAATGTCCAGACATTTTCTCTTTCTTCCTTTCTTCTTTTCTTCCTCCTCTTCCTCTTCCTTCTTCTGCTTTTTTTTTTTTTTTTTTGAAACAGTTTCTCTTTGTAGCCCTGGCAGTCCTGGAACTCCTCTGTAGACCCTGCTGGCCTCCATGAGATCTGCCTAGTCTTAATTAAAGCCGTGAGCCACCACCACCTTGATACATTGTATTTTCTTTTTAAATTAATTCTTATGTATATTGATTTTTTTTTTCTTTTTTTGCCTGCATATCTGTATGAGGGTGTCAGGAGTTACAGACAGTTGTGAGCTGCCGTGTGGGTGCTGGGAAATGAACCTGGGTCCTCTGGAAGAACAACCAATGCTCTTAACCACTGAGCCATCTCTCTAGTCCTACATTGTATTTCCTAATCTTAGTTGTTGCTTGTATTTAAGACTGCGATTATACATATTTTTTCTGGTTATAGGAATTTCTACTAAGCTTATTATTTCACTAGTTACTATTTTCAGTTTTTGGCACTTAAAATTTGTAAAAATTTTATGTGTATGAGTTTTTGCCTGCTTGTATGTGTATTGTGTACCACTTGCTTACATTGCCTTCAGCAGCTAGGAGAGGATGTTGGATTCTCTGGAACTGAAGTTACTGACAGTTGTGAGCCTCTGCTGGGTTCCCCAGCAAGAGCAACAAGTACTCTTAACCACTAAGCCCTCTCTCCAGTCCCAGTTTTTAGCAAATTTTATAATTAAATGTTAATATTTCTTTTTCCTTTTGGGTTTCCCATTGATGGATAAACATTTGAACAAAGAAAATTTTAGAAAAGCTTCTGAAAACATTTACTTTTTTAAAACTGCAGTTAGAGCTAATGAGATGGGTCAGCATCCTACTGCGAGTACTGACAGCCTCACATGGTAGAAAGAGAAACTCCTGCAGATTGTCCTCTGACCTTTCGCTTGAGAACAGTGGCATGCATATCCTCTCAAAATAAATAAATAGAAATTGATATGATTAAAGAAACCTTACAGTTAACATAAAGTATCTAAACATGCCTGGCAGTGGTGGCACATGCCTCTAATCCCAGCAGTCGGGAGCTAGAGGCAGGCAGATCTCTGAGTTTGAGGCCAGCCTGGTCTATAGAGTGAGATCCAGGACAGCCAGAGTTACAGCAGAGAAACCCTGTCTCAAAAACATAACAAACAAACAAACAAAAAACAAAGACCAAAAGGGGAAAAAAGTATATCTTAAATTTTACTAGCAGTTAACTTTGGTTTTGTGCTAAAAGTTGACAGTATAAAATTTAACTTAGTTCTTGATGGTTTGGTGTGGGTAGGAATTACAATGTGCAGATAATTACTTAAAAATACTGTAGTTGTTTGCTGCTGTGGGGGCACACCAAGGAAGACAGGGAGGCATATTCATTGGTGCAAGCCCTGCCAGACCTCAGCAGAAGGAACCATCATCCTGGCCAGTCCCCTACTTGACAGTAGAACCTTGAGCCTCTGAGCTCAGGTGTTTTTATTCTTTCAGAACTCCTCAAGTATTCTACTAATAGCACATACAGATCATTAGCAATCAAACATCCTCCACATGAATCCAAGGCCTGCAAGCAATACAAAACACTAAGAACCTAGGCATCCTTTTTTTCCAACAGTACACAAAATTATTTTAAATATAACTAAAATAAACTTTTACATTTCCCCTTTTCTGTGTAAGCTAATAAAAAAAGTCTGCTTTATCTCTATAATACAATTTAACACTATACCAGCAAAACTATTTACAAGAGGAACAATCATGAGGGTTGCTAATGCACAGGACCAAATGAAACCAAACATCTATCAAGCTTTTCACAATGTCTTTGGACAGCAGAAAAACATTATCAATGTCCAATTATCACTCACAATCTTCTGAGCTCCTCCAAAGGGCTTGTATCTGGCTCTGCCCTCTACAGCACATACAGCTTGTCTTCCAGGCTCCAACTGACTTCACTCTACTGCTGCTTGTTCTTAGTGGTCATCCCATGGTACTGGCATCTTCAGAATGCTGGGGCTTTTGCTGCAACTGGGCTGCACTTTCACCAATAGCCTCTCCTAGGCTCTCTTCCTGGTGCCAAGCCTCAACTTCTTTACATGACCCCTTTAATCTGTGTTTTTAACTACTACTTCCAAGGCTGCACCTTCACCAATGGCCTCTCCTGGCCTCTCACAGTGCCAAGCCTCAGCTGCTCTCCAAAGACCCCCTTCATGACTTCAAAACCAGTCCACATGGATGACTCTTACAGTACCAAGTTTGGTTACCAGCACGAGATATAATCTCGGCCAGTTCTAGAAGACAGTTTCTGTGTGTTGACCCTTAGGAAACACTTTCCAGATTTTAAGATAGTCTGGTTTGCTGGAAAAATAACTGGTCACTTTGTCTGCAGAAAGGGTTCCTTCATGATGTAGTTACTGCTTGTAGACAGTAACTCTTGCAGGAAAAAAACAAGCAAACAACTGTTTGCTTTCAGTTTAACTAAGGAACTCTAAGCCTTGCCTTCCACAACAGTAGGGTTTCCTAGGATAGTGGGAAGAATCTCTGGTTGAAACATTCTGGCCATGGCCATTCTTTTTTACCACCACTAAGGGGAAACATACAACCCCTTCCATAGATCTCAAACACAAGACTCACTTGGGCTTCACACACACACAAAGCCATCAACAAACTCAGTTTATAGAACAACAGTACACTCTGTGTACTGTGCCCTGGCTGTGGCCAGCAGCAGGAGAGTAGGCTCCATGATAAGGAAAAGCTGTTGAAACCTGCTTCTTTCCTGCTCCCAGCTGAATTTTTTGTTGTTTAACCATGAAAATCTTTCTCTAAAGGCCTTTATTCTGTGGCTCTCACTTTTGAGCCCTCTTCTTCACTTAATTTTCACAATTTTCTCTTCGTAGAGTCTTATTTCCTTTCTCGCTTGCCTCTTCCTTCAGGTGCCTTCAATTAATACCTTAATCTCTATCCTCTGGTAGCTTCCCTGAGCGTACTTGATATTGTAATTGATATTATGTCTTGATACAGCTAACATGCTGTGGATTATAATTTTATCATGAGTTTCTCCCATAGTGAATAAAATATTGATAAGAAACTTGGTTAAAATTATCCAAATGTAGTGTAGCAAAGGTCAGTTAGCTGTACTTCTCTGTTTCTTTCATTCCAAGATTTGCCAATAATAAGAACTTTGGAGACTAGTTTAGATGGCTCAGGATTTGAGAATGGGGGCTGCAGCTGGTAGAGATATTTGGATCTAATGTTTATGACATGATGAATTTCCCTGTAGCATATTGACAAATTGTTACCCAAAAAACAAACAAACAAAAAAAAAAACCAGTTTCTGTTATTACCAGTAGATGGAGCTATTTCTGCACAGGCAGACAGCTGTCAAGTTAATGGCCTATAAACCAAAGTCAAAATGAGTTGTACTTGGGATAAATGGGATTGAAGGGTTAGACACCCTTCAATTGATTGATTTTTGTCAAAAAAAAATTGATTATTTTTGTCAAGGAATGATGAAGAAATAAGACTAATGTATTTTTTGATGCATTCAGAATACTGTATCTAATAATACTTGACATCATTAAGCTATGAAGGTATAGGACTGAAGAGTTCTTTGGTTAGTTTTTTTACTTGATTGATAAGACTCTTAATATCTTTACACACACACACACACACACACACACACATGTCAGAGGATGACTCTCAGAAGTCAGTTTTCTCTTTTCACCATGTGGGTCCTAGGGATTGAACTTAGGTCCTTAGGCTTATTGGCAAGTGCCTTGTCTGCTGAGCTGTCTCACCAGCTCAGTTGTTAAAGCTCTGTTACCACTGTAAATTTTGCTCCATAATAGCAAAATAAACATCTAGCTGATATTCACTGAAAACAAATTAGAAGAGTATTACTTAAGAAAGTTTGCATACACAGTCTGTCAGTAATAAGAAGATAATATAAATATTTCAGAGTTGTATGCTTTTAATTAACATATTCTCATTTACTATATTGTTTACTGTTCAGATTGTGTTTTTATAGGTGTTCTGAAGCAGTGAAAATGAATTAATAACCTTTTATCTGGTTAAAAATTTTAAATCTTATTAAGGGAACAACACAAGATTTTTTTTTTTAAAGAATAGAATGCTTTTCCAGTTGTTGGTGGCACATGCCTTTAATCACAACACTTAGGAGGCAGAGGCAAGTGGATCTCTGTGAGTTCGAGGCCAGCCTGGTCTCTAGAATGCTTTCCAGGACAGCCAGAATTACAACAGAGAAACCCTGTCTTGAAAACACACACACACAGTTTTTCTTCTCTGTTTTGCTCTTTGTCTTTTTATCTTTTCTTGGGGATCCAACTCAGGGTCTTGGGTATTCTAGACTAGCATTTTATGACTTAGATAGGGCTTGCTATGTAATCTATGCTGCTGATGTGTCTTAGGGAAGGAAGGAGTTTGTTTGAATTTACAGTTGTATATCAGTCCATCACCGAGGGAAGTCAGGACAGGACCTCAAATAGGGCATAAACTGGAGGCAGGAGCTGATGCAGATGCCATGGAGGGGTGCTGCTTACTGGCTTGCTCTTAACGGCTTAGCGTCCTTTTTGTAGTAACCAGAAATGCTGGTGGTACCACCCACAGTGAGCTGGGCCCTCATCATCAGTCATCAAGAAAATGTAACACAGGCTTGCCACAGTCAAATCTGGTGAGGGCATTTTCTCAATTGAGGTTCCCTCTTCCCAAATGACTCTAGTTTGTGTCAAATTGACATAAAACTAGCCAGAACAACAGGTATGTTTCATTATGCCCAGCTCAGTAGTAGGTTTTTGAAAGAACAGTTGGTATGTATTATAACCATCTTGTTTGTAAAACTTACTTGCTTTGTAGCCAAGGCTAGCCTTGAACTGATCTTCGTGCCTCTACCTCCCAAGTGCTAGGTGATGGATGTGTGCCCTCATACCTGGCTGTGAACACCTTTCTAGTAATGAATTATCTCTTAATCATATTTGCATTCTCACATTACTCAATAGAGTTTTGTTAACTGAATGAGTAAAAAATTTTCAAAAGGATTTGTTACAAACATACTTAAAAGATCTGAACCCCAGAGTCAAGGGCACTGGCAACTTTTCCAGAGGACCTGGGTTCAGTTCCCAACACCCACATGGCAGAACCATCTGAAACTACAGTTCCAGGGAATCTAACACCTTCTTTTGACCTCAAAAGTACCAGACATGCATACAGTGCACAGACGTACATGCAGGCAAAATGCTGATACACATAAAAATAAATCTTAAGAAAAGTCTGAGTTAGTGCATTGACACACACTTGTAATTCCAGCTACTTGGGAGGCTGAGGCTGGAAGGTCTTGTATTCACAACCAGCCGAGGCATACAGTGAGACTGTTAAAAGATGGGGACAGGGAACGGGGAAAGGCTAGATGAAGCACAAGCAGCACACAGCTGATATTCCTTGGAATCCCTGTAAAAAGTTGTCATGTCTATAATATCAGCACTCCTACTGGAAATGAAAGGCAGAGACAGGAGAAAGCTTGTAGACGTACTAGCCTCCCATACAAAGCAACAAACAAAATAAAATAACAGCATCATCATCATCAACAACAATCAGAGACCTTACTTCAAAAACAAGGTGGAAAGGGGAGGACTAACTCGTGAAGGTTGTCTTCTAATCTCTATATGGCCTTACCCATGTTCACAGATGTATATCTCGGGCGTGTGCGCGTGCACACACACACACACACACACACACACACACACACACGTTCTGACACATTTCATTGCACATACGAAGAAAAAAGAAAAAAAAGTTTTTTAAAAGTTGGTCATTCTAGGAGTAATGTAATATCTTAGTTCCAGAGAGAGTAAATTTAATAATTTTGCTCTGTTTGGTAATTGATGCTCCTGTAATAAATGGCAGGCTTGTTTTCATTTAAGAAAGGCCTAGAGGTTACATTAAGAGTATAATAGATAACCATGTTTAGAAGAATTATAACACAGATTCTGGATTAGCTAGCTTTACAATGGCCAGGGTGAGAATATTCATTCCCTCTCCTCTTTAGGAGAATCATGGTGCAGAGAAACAATCTGTAGACGCTGTAGGCCAGCTGTGTTGATGCACCAGAGTGTATCTTGTCTTCCTTCCAGAGTGTATCTTGCCTGCCTGCCTGCCTGCCTTCCTTCCTTTCTTTCCCTTCTTCTTCTCTTCCTCCTCCTTTCTCACTTTTTTTTAAATATAGTTTGTTTTGAAAGACTCTGCAACTTTTTAACTAAGCTTGTAATTAAGACATAAAATGAGATGACCATTATTGAGGGCAACACAGATCAGTGCCTCTGTTAGTTCAGCTTTAAATAATAACAACTGTTATGGTTTCATAAGTAATCCTAGTTTCATAATCAGTACTTGCTTGTTGGACAAGTCATTTCAAATAGATTCAGTGTCTTCTAAAAATAAGTTTTGTTTGCTTTGATATCTTTTTTGTTTTGTAAATTAATTTTTAAGTTAGTGTATAATGTAGTAGGTTCATTATGGCATTTTTACAAATGAGTCATACTTTGTTCTAATTTATTCTCTTCACCAATACATAGCTTTTTTTTTACTTAAAATTATTTTAAATTATATGTTATGTGTATGTCTGTGTGTGGGTATGTGCACGTCAGGGCAGATGCTTGTGAGGCCAGAGGCATCAGATCCCTCTAGAGCTGCAAGTTGTGAACCGCCTGCAATGGGTACTGGATTCTGAATTTGAGTTCTCTGCAAGAGCAGTACACACAACCTCTGAGCCATCTCTTTAGTCCCTAACAGATTTTTTAAATCTCTTAACAATGTATAACAACTAATTTCTATCCAAAAATCACCCTGTTGCTCACCAAACAAATTCTTCTTCCCCCATTATTTGGAACAAAAGAAACAAAATAAAAATCCTGAATGATTTATATGATATGAAGAAAAATAAAGTATTTGAAAAAATTATATTTGCTGTATAAAAGGTTTTTAGTATTTCTTTATAAAAAGTAACTCTTTCATTCCTGGTGGTGGTGGTGCATGCCTTTAATCCCAGCACTCAGAAGAGACAGGTGGATCTCTGTGAATTTGAGGCCAGCTTGGTCTACAGAGTGCGTTCAAGGACAGCCAGAGCTACAACAGAGACAGCCTGACCTGAAAAAACAAAATAATAATAACAACAATAACAGTAATAAACTAAATAGAAAATAACTCTCAAATTTGGTGCAAACACCCCTCCCCCCCCATTAATTTTGTTATCTCATGACTTTTGTGGGTCAGGAACTTGGAAAGAGGATCCATTGGGCAATTTTGACTCCGCATCTGTCATATGTTTATTCAGATGGCAGTTGGAACTGGACTAGTTGTGGGCTGGCCAGACATATTTTCCTTTGCAGGTCATGTCCAAACTTCTGTATGGTCTCTCTGTGCAGACAGGTCATACTACAAGGTAGATTCAAGATTGTTTTCTTGCTAACAAGGTTTGGAGGCATCAGGAAGCAGTTATCCAGGGAACAAGGTGAAAGTGACATTTTCTCTTCTGATCCAGCCTGGAAAGGTCTGGCTATAATATATTGATAATAAGAAAGTTAGTTACAAACTTGTTTTTGAATAGAAGAAATGTGAGTTCGCAGCCGTTTTAACAGTTGTTTTATGTGGTGGCAGTATCAGCTCCCACTATTTTTTGGGTGTTGAAGTGCTACTGCATTTTTAAAGGCTTGTTTATTTTATTTTTATGTGTGTGAGTGTTTAGCTGGTGTGTGTGTATATGCACCATGTGTATCCTTGGAAGTTAAAGAAGAGGATGTTGGAGCCCCTGATAGTTACAGACAGGTGTGAGTTGAACCTGTGTTCTCTGCAACAAGTACTCTAACTGCTGAGTCATCTGTCTCTGAGCATATATATATATATATAACAATATTTGTATACTAATATAGCAGTTACCATTTTCCAGCTTTTGTTTTGTTTTGTTTTTCGTGATAGGATTTCTCTGTGTAGTCTTTGCTATCCTGGAACTTGTTCTGTAGACTGGGCTAACCTTGAACCCAGATCTGACTGCCTCTGCCTCCAGAGTGCTGGAATTAAGGCGTGGGTCACCATGCCTGGTTCATTTTCCAGCTTTCATTGTCTGTATTCTACTTCTCAAATGTCCAGGCATTTTACTAGATCACCTAATGTCAACAGTCTCAAGACTTATGATAATTGTTATTGACTGTAAAAGTCCACGGTTATTTGGTAAAGGACTAAATAGATATACAACAGAAATAAACAGTTTGGCAAGAAAGAAGACAGACACTGAGTGGAACAACTACGTAATGTGAATCCTTTAGTTTTCTGTTGATTTTTATACTGAAAAAGCTTATGCTTATGGAGAGGTGACTCAGGGGTTAAGAGCACTGGCTGCTCTCCAGAAAAATCTCCTGGGATTTGTTTCCCAGTACCTCTACAACTCAACCACCTGTGATTGTGCTGGGCACCTGACTCGCTCTTCTGGCCTCCAGGGGCACCAGGCATGCCTGTGGTGCACAGACAGGCATGCATGCAAAAACATTCAGACACTAAAATGAAAATAATAAAAGAATTGCCGGACAGTGGCGCACACTTTCAATCTCATACTTGGGAGGCAGAGGCAGTACTTCTATGGAGTATGCCTTGTTTTTCTTCAGCCATTCTACAAAACACTCCTACAGAGCAGCTTCATAAATTAGAAAAGAAGTAAGTTTGAATTATTTCTCCCATTTCTATTATCTTAAAAATGAACTGTAGGGGCTGGAAAGATGGTTCAGTGGTTAAGAGCACTGACTGCTTTCCCACAGAACCTGGGTTCAATTCCTAGGACCCAAACGGCAGCCCACCACCATCTGTAACTCTAGTCCTGGGGATCTGACGCCCTCTTCTGACCTCTTTGGGCATTGCATGCAAGCACAGGCATATGGGCATGATACCCATACATAATTAATTAACTAACTAGTTAATTAATTAAAAATGAGCTTTGAATTGTGAATAGTTTTAGACTTACAGAGAAGTTATGATGATAATGGAGATTTCCTCTATTTGCTAAACTCACTTTTCCCTATTTGATAACTTATTTTACTACAGTATGCTATATTTATTAAAATTGATGAATCAATATCGATATCATATTAATTGAAATCTGAAATCCATGCTTTATTCAGATTATAGACGATGCAAAGGAAAATAGCAAGCTGGTAAGAATCCAGCCAGTTCATGTCGTGCGTCTCTAGAAAGACAGGAGGCAGCAGGCTATCTCTGAGGGTGTTGGTGAGAGGAAGTCTTGGAAAGGGTCTACACTTGCTCTAGGTCAGGGAGGTGATTATTCTCTTACCCTGCACAAAGTTTAAGTCTTATTTTGCGGGGCGAGTTAACACAGCTGGAATGTTAACCAGCTGACTCCAGACCAGGAATTCATTGTACTGTAGAAGTAGAAGAGAAATGCTTGTCTGAAAACGAGGGCCCTGACTACAGCTTGAATGGTAAATCTCCAGCCTCCTCGCACTGTTCAGCTTCCAGAATAGTAGCAGCTAATTGTGTGTTTTATACTTCATGAACAAGATTTTTCTCTCAAAATTGGACCGCCCCAGAGAAAACACATGTGAATTTTGGAGTCTCTCGATGAAATGGCTATGTCACCATGTCACCAGATGCTGTGTGAAGAAAGCCATCAGTTGGCAAGACGTGAAGGAAGGGCCTTTCCATTCATGAACTAGATGTCTCAGTTTCACATAAGACTTAGAAGAATTAGAACGTCCAATAGCAATACCAGCAGCAAGAAGATGGAGAAGGATGCCTTCAGAGTTGGAGGGAGACGGTTTCTAGCTCAGAACCCAGGGATGTCCACAGTCAGATGTGAAGGCTGAATAAGAGCATTTTGTAACCTCCAGGTCTCAGAAACATTGCTTCTGCCCCTGCTGTCCTAGAGAGCTACTGAAAGGACTGAAAGAAGAATGGAGGGAGAGGCAGAGAGAGGCAGAGCAGAGGAAAGTCCTAGGATAATAAGCTAGAGAGCAAACTGACCCAGGACAGGACACTGGAGTTCTGGGCAGTCCTGAATTTTTTTCTTGGGAGAGGGGTTACAGTAGGATTGTTTATAAATGACCTAAGCCCAAACTTGTGAGATTTCAATATACAAATATTCATCAGTGAATGGTATAAATTATTTAGTGTTTGACAGTTTTGTAGGCTAGAAAAGCAGTATTTTTAAAAATTGGTCATATCTTTAATCCCAGCACTCAGGAGGCAGAGGCAGGAGACTCTCTATGAGTTCAAGACCAGTCTGGCTCCATAACAATCAGGACTACTTTCGCCTGCTAGGCTTGAGCACTGTGCCACTTAGCTACACTCCAACCTTAGAAAAAAATTGTTTTTAATTAGTTTACATTTCATTATGTTTGCATGTAAGTCTGTGCTTGTGTGTGTGTGTGTTGTGTACTTGTGTGTACTTGTGTGGGAGTCAGGGTAAGCCTTTCTCTCTTACACATACATATTGTTTTTGAATTTGCTGAAAATGAGTGCCAGGAACACTTTGGGGTTGCTTTAGCTATTGGGTCGAATATTTTTTTCTAAAATGTAAATGTTTTCTGTCCTAGTAAAATATTTACTTTCAGGATATTGCAGTCTTACCATTTGTTATTGAATGGATTTTAACAGCAGAACCTTAGTAATATAGATAGGATACATATTACAAACCTGTAAGTTTCAATTTTGGAGATAAAAGCTGAGGAGGTCATATCTTTTGATGACCTGCCTCTTGAATAACTACTATGCTTAAATGTTATATTTTGTTTTTCTTTGGCAGAAACTTTGCGAACAGAAATTTATTTAATTGATTTGTACCAATTGTATAAAGGTAATTCAGTGCTTTTTATTAAGTAATGAAGCCTAAGTTTGAAAACTCGGAGTGATGGCACCTGCTTGTTATCCCAATGCTAGTAAGGCAGACATAGGAACATCAGAAGGTCAAGGTTATATTCAGCTATATAATGTTTGAGGCCAGCCTAGGCAACATGAGACCTTGTCTCAAAAATAAAATAAAACAAAATCCAACCCAACCAACCAGTCAAACAGAGTCCACAAATTTAGTTTGATTCCATTTGAATGAAGAGTTGTTCCTTAGTTTCTGTGGCAGACTAGTTGCAGGAACCTTCATATACATGAAGACCCATGGGTGCTCAAGACCTTTATATAAACTTTGTATATGTATGTGTATATATTGTATATGTAATATTTACATATACCCTACATAGATTTTCTCATATATATAAACTATCTCTACGTAGTACCTAATACAATGTAAATGGATTAAATAGTCAAATAGTTGATTTCTGGATATAAATGAATTAAATAGTTGAATAGATGATGGATAATAAAAAAATGTATATTTTCAATATTAATTCATTTTTTTCTTTATTTCTATTCTTTGATTGAGTCCGTGGATGATACAGAACTTGTTGTGATGGAAGCTGTATTTTAAAGTCTGAAATGTCTGTCATTTTTGTAATGTCATTTAAAAACTGATTATAAAATTACATTTAAAATAAATTTCATCTTATATATATATTTATTTTTTTTGTGTGTATGTGTATGTATGGACACGCGCACATGCGCATGTTGCAGCCTGCAAATGGCAGAGGACAACTTGTGGGAGTTGGTTTTCTCCTTCTGCTAACGTGAGTTCAGGGGATTGAAGTCAGGTTGTTAGGTTGGTGGGTGGGTGGCAAATGCCTTTACCTACCTAGCCATGAACATGATCATTAAGTACTAGAAAAATCATTACCCAGACAGAAAACCCCTTACATTTAGGATGTATTGTCACATTTTCTTTTCTTAAAAGCATTTATGGTCTAGAAATATGCTTTACAAGGAAATTGCTAATTTAAAAAAAATTTTTTTTTTTTTTGTCTGCAATCAAGGAACTTCTGGGCTCACCCCCCCTTTTCTCTATTTGAAAGTATTTCACTTCGTTATACAATAAGTTGTTTTGGGATTAGTGGTATTTGTCTTGAACTATGGAGAACTCAAAGGTTTGAGTCTTGTTCTGTTATAGTGATTGATTTAGAATGACTTCAGAAGAACATGTTGTTACCCAATTTTTATGTCTTCTGTATATAATGGAAAACTTTTAAAGAATTGGATAAGCTAAATATGTATGTATGGCTAGTTTAGTCTGAAGGAAAGATTGTACAATGAAAAGGTTAATTTTTGTCTGTGCTCTTTTTTCCCCCTCATTTTCATGTGTGCGGTATGCAGGTATGTATGTTTACATATTTGTGGGCACACCTATGTGTGGGTGCTCGTGCATGTGGAGGCTCGAAGTTTATGTTGGGATCAACATCATCATCCTTGATCACCCTTCCACTGTATCCATGGAGGCAGGATCTCCCAGTCAACTGAGTTTGCTGCATGTCTAGTGTTACTAGCAAGCTTGCTCTGGGGATCATCTGCTTTTACCTTTTGAGGCAGAATTAATTACAGAGAACCACTAAGCCTGATTGACATTTACCTGGGTTTTGATCCAGATTCTTGCAGGACCAGCTGAGCACAGTCTGTCCCATAAGCCTTGAAATGTTCTGTTTCACCCTCTTAGATATCTTCCCTTTCCTGTCTTTGCTTTTGTGTTCTTCTCAGAAGAGCATTCTTTCTGGGTCATTCTTTCTGGAGTTTCATCTATGGTGGTTAAATCATAATCATTTCTGTCATTAGAGTTTAGTTAAAATTCAGCCTTCCCTGTGCAACATCTACATGTAATTTAGAATCTACCTCCCCAGTGCTGGGATTACAGGCTTGCACTACCACACCTGATTTGTGCGGTGCTGGAAATTTGAACCCAGGGCTTTGGATATGTTAGGCAAGTATTCTACTAATTGAGCTACATCCAGCATAGTAGCTAGCCCAAAACATATGTAGTCCTATGAAAATATTAAGTACAAACATATTATTTCTAGAGCTTTAAGTTACGTTTTTGAGGAAATAGAGATTCAAGTAGTCTCCCCCCCCCCTTTTATACAAACACATAATATTAGCTCCCACTAAGTTGCCAGGCAGGCCTTGAGCTGGTGGTGCTCCTATATAATTGCCCTATCTCAGCCTTCCATATACCTGTGCCAACTCGCATGTCTTCAGTTTTTTCAGATATGGTCTTGCTGTGATGGCCAAGCTGGCCCTGAGTGCTTGTGTTCAGGTAGTCTTGTCTCAGCCTCCTAAGTAGCCCTGCTTAACATGAGGGCTTTTTACTTTTTTTGTTGTTGTTCTGATTGCCTGTGTTCCTAAGATTTGTTTGGCCATCTCAGCCATATTACTGTCTTGGGCATAGTAGGCATATTGAAGTCTCAGAATTGTAGGAACAGAATCTTAGTGTCACCTGCAATTCCTCTAATTGATTGAAATTGTAAAATCACTCCTTTCTCTTCCTTTTCTTTCTGTTTTTTTTTTTTTAAACAGGGTTTTACTCTGTAGCCTTAGGTCTGGAACTTACTATGTAAACAGACTAGGACTAAACAGAGATTACCCGGACTCTCTGCTTTCTGGGTGCTAAGATTAAAGGCATGTGCCACCACACCTGGAGAGATCATTTATGTTATGTGAATAATAAATCCATGAAGACTCTGGAATTTAAGCTTTCACTAAAGTGAATATAAGATTACAGGTATGCATCAGCACTCGGGCTTGTGCTATCTGTATTAAGAAGCCCTGATCAACACCTAGTACCTGAGTGTAAAGGAATTACCAGGAGGGATGCTGCCTGTTATCCTAATAATAAGTATTGTGTGGACTATAGAGATGTCTTAGCAGGTTAAAAAAAGCACTGGCCTCCAAGCCTGAAGACTTACATGGTAGAATAGAGGGCTGACTCCCTTAAGTTGTCCTCTGATCCCCACATGCTCACTATGACCCACATGCATGCACACAAAACAAATACAAATGTATAAAATGCTGAGTGTCAGGCAGAGGGAGGCAGATCTATAAAGTGAGTTCTAGGCCAGCCAGGTTACATAGTGAGACCCTATCTCAAAAAGAAACTGTGCAAAATAATTTTTGTATCTGCTCTTGTGTAACTATCACAAATCATGTCTCTGTCTTTCCCACCTCCAGAGGTTGAAGCCAGGACTTTTCCAGGTGACACCCCTTAGCTGTCCTTCTATGTGTTTTATTATTTTCCATATTTGAAGAAGTTCTTTCCTTAAACCATTTCACTTAGTCTTCAAATCCATACTGCAAAGCAGATGAATAAAAATATTATGACAAAACACTGATATCACAGTAATTTGTCCACAGGGCTCAAGCTAGGTAAATGTTTGGGGAGCTGGAATTTGAACTAGAGACACATGTTTTACTCCTGTTTCTAAGTTATATGTTAATCTTCCCAAATTGTTTAGGTCTTCTGATACAGAGGTCTGGACACCTTGAACAGTTCTGGTTTTTTTTTTTTTTTTTGGTTTTTTTTTTAAATTTTCTTTAAGAAGTTACTTTTGGGTTCATCTTCCCTTTTAGCGGAGGGGAAAAAAAGCATAGGTGAAGTCGTAGCTTCTTTTCGAATCAAGTTTTAGGCCAAACAGGTTGAGTGTGTGTTTTGAATCAATTGCCCCCTCCCCCACTTCTCCTTAAAGATGCCTGAGTACAGTCAGCTGGAGATGCATTTGGTTGAACTGGCACACACTCCCTGGGTGGGCTGAGGTAGGAGTATGCTGAGTACCGAGGCATGGCCAGTTCTTAACATATGGCGTTGCTTACATACATTGGCTAGTTGAGTTTCAGACATCTGAGCTAATGAAGATATTTGTGATTAATGTGCCAACAGTTGAAGCTTCTGGGGATAAAAACGCTTTCTTTTGCCCCGTTTTTAAAAGAGAGAGGCTTAGAATAACCCTGAAGTGATGGGATTGGCTAACAGATGACGAGAGACAATGTGTGATGGGAAATCTTTAATTTCCTTCTGTGGAGTGGGACCAATGCTATGAATTCAGAGATTTGACTGAGCTGAAAATCTATGCAGAGCGCCCCGCACGGTGCCTGGACGTACTGCACGTTTGACAGATGAGTGCCATTCACATCTTGCTCTGTCTAGTAGTGTAGGAGCAGAAGGGCAGGGTAGAACATGGAGTGTCATCAGGTAGGTCTTTTTTTTTTCCCCCCTAAAAGGAGGTGGTTAAGTACATTTTGTGTTCTGAAAGAGTAGATTCTTGGAGCTGGTCTGGTTTTCAAAGACCAGTCAAGGTGTGTTCTTCATCTGTCAAAATCAGTTAATTTCCTCATCTAGAACTTTGTGTAGTGCCCCTTTTCTTTCTCTTTTGTAATAGCTACATCTGTCTCTCTCCTTAGGAGTCCTGATGTAACCCATTCCTGTTGACTCTTGCATTTGTCTTGTTTGTCTCAACATGAATTGTCATTTGTATCTTCCCTCCTTCCATAGTTGTCCAAGAGGCTTTAAATATGAATTTAAATACAAATAGATTTGACAATATTGACAGACAGTTCTTTTGCTATTTACACCCAGCCTGTTGGACCAGTTTGGGTGGGGCGGCAGGAACCGATTTGCATTTTGGTAGGTGAGCTCCCTGTATACTTACAGAGCAGTTGGCTTCCTTTCTTTGGCATTTAGTTTGAGCAGGACCACATATTAATAGGAATTCCCAGTTGGCTGATAATCTCTCAAAGAAAATGATTTTCTGCTGGATCCAGGCATGAAGACTTTAGAAGCAAAACAAAACAACTGCTTCTAGGATTTTACTGTTTCATGTGCATTATCTTTATACTTCACCTTTGCTTAGAGGCACAACTGGATGAAATCGCATGTCACTTCAAGTGAATGCTCTGTCGCTCATGATCCTCTTGTAAAGCCATTTGTCCACTGAAGTGGAATTTACAGATAGTCTTGAGAGGGACTCAGACTGCAGTTGGAACACAGATAGTTCATGTACCTTAGCTTTAAAACACTTGTTTAAAAAAAAATTTTTTTTGAGACAGGGTTTTTCTGGCTACCCTGAAACTCGCTCTGTAGACCAGGCTAACCTCAAACTCTGCCTGTCTCTACCTACCGATCCCTGGGACTAAAGATGTGCACCACCATATCTGACACTTGTTTACAGTATTAAACAGTTCTTTCCAGGCATTTTTTTGTTACTCCTTCTGTGATTTCCAAAGTGTTCTATACAAAGCTGATACTTAGATTGTTGTTTTTGAGAATTTGCTCTGCATTTTCCTTTAGACCTTAGTAAACATTTTTCTTTAACTCTGTCACCGCATTCACTTACAACCTGGGCTAATCTTTCCTTTGCTTTAGGCCAGTGTTTCTCAGCCTTCCTAATGCTGTGACTCTTTAATACAGTTCCTCATGTTGTGGCGACCCCAACCATAAAACTATTTTAGTTGCTACTTCATAACTGTAATTCTGCTACTGTAATGAATTGTAATGTGAATTTCTGGTTTGCAGTGGTTTTAGGTGACCCCTGTGAAAGGATCATTCATCCCTAAAGGGGTCATGACCCACAGGTTGAGAACTGCTGATCTAAACTCTTCCTGTAGGTCAAATAGGCTCTCTTTGATTGTGAATGTTATCTTATCCTTTTATCTTGATTGCTAGTCCGTGGCTCTCCTAGTTCTGCTTTCCGGTTTGCTTTGTGTGTATGTGCATGCATGTGTGTCCACCCATACAGTGCTCCATTGTGGGTGTGGAAGTCAGAGAAGAACCTTGGGTGCTGGTCCTTGCCTTTTGGGTTTTGGAGATTTGAACTCAGGTCTTTCTCTTGTATGTGGTGCGTTGTTTACTCTTTGAGCCATCTTTCCATGCCCTCTTTCTTTCTCTTTTTGCTATGCTGTTCTTCAGATTCTTTTAGAATGCTTATCTTCTTTTTTGGCACCAGTTTACTCTCTTGAAGAGGCTTCACTGGGAAGCCTCTTCAAGACTTTGACCTTGGATACTCATTTCTTCTTTAAGGTTGTCTTTCAGCCTTCTTTCTCTCTTGGTTCCTTTGGAAGTTTAATCTCTTTAGAGACTTATGTCTTACCCTGGGCTGGTTGTCTTTTTAATTTTAGTGCAATGATAATTGCTTTAATTTGTTATAAGTGTTCTGTATTCTTTATAATCATGTTTTGAGGATAGATGAAACTGCTGTAGCAAATAAGAGAAGATATTTTCTTCGTAGCTCTTGGAATAAGTAAATAACAAAATGTCATGGAAAGAGCTACATTTTTGGAATGCGTATATATTTTGTGGTGTGTACATTATATACACATATATATTATGTGCATATTTTAATTTGTGAAATGTATTGCCAATTACATCTAAATAAGATTGTAAATGTAGAGAATATGGATTTTGAGGTGAGAAATTTGATTTTAATCCTCTACATTCAGTTTTGATATTCTGAGTTTTAGTTTTCTTATAAATAAAACTGCATTTTTATAAAACTAAAAACAATTTATATGGAAAATATAAAGCGATAAATATTTTGTTTGCCTCTTAAATAGATTTCTTAGCCCATTAAAACAGTGCAAGTCTAAAATACTGAGAGCATCATTCATTCAGTAAATGAATATTTACTGAGTACTTGATATGTGTCAGGCAGTAAGGTAGGACAAGAGATATTAGATATTGCCTTTGTTGTTAAGATAGCTTACAGTGTGGTATTTCAGTATGCATTGGTAAATGCTATGGCACATTGAATTTTGAGAAGACTGAGAAATGAAAACCTAGTTTGTCCAGGTCATCTGAGCAAGATGGTAAGGATTACTTTGAGTAGGTGGTCAGTGATGTTTGTGCTCCATTTGTAAGGATTTATCCAGGTGTATATACGCTGAAGAATTAGTGAAGGAGGCAATATGTCTGATAGACAGAAAGTATCCCTGTGGGGATAGTGAAAGATGAGGCTGGAGAAGGTAGCGGTCAGGGACCAAGTCATAAAGTACTATGTGTGTTCAGGTGAGTTGGCAAGCCTCAAGGTCTTTAGGCAATCAAGTGATGCAGTCTGGTTTCCATTTTAGAAAGCTTACTGTAAGAAGTACATGGATGGGGGGAGTGTTGTGTGTGTATGACTGTGTGGATTGGTGATGCTGTTAAATTTGAGGAAAGAGAAAAATAGAATTTAATAGTGGGGAAACTCCTTAAAACAGAGTAAGAACCTTAAAAAAAGTGTAAGACCAAAAATTGATCACTGAATAAAGTTTTACTGCCCTGCAAGGAACTTGATCCAACACAGAGTTTAATAGGCTCTGGTCTTTTAAAGCTAACCAACCACAGAATGGCTCTTGTTTCCTCTTAGAGAAGGACAGTCTCTGTTGATCTGCTGGTAATACAGAGATTTGTTGCCCAGATGAACAGTGGTTTAGCCAGCAAGTGGCTTATGTGTGTGTCTTGAGTGAGTGTGCTTGTCTTGAAATTATGATGTGTGACTAAGGCCAGTGTCCAGACTGTTGTGTAACATGGGTGTACACATGTTTTTGAACTGTACCAAGAATCTAAAAGAAACAAAAGTTATATCATACTTGAACTAAATCACCAGAAGAATACTATAGCAATAATATTTTAAAAGGAAAAATTAGTCTGTTATGTTTTCCAATACTATCTTGTGCAGGAGCTGTCGTTATCTGTAGTCATCGGCTTGCTCTGGAGTTCTGGGGCAAGTTGTGTGTTTCTCTACTTTTTGAGACTGTTGGATTCAGTAAGGTTGAGGACATAGACGTCCATTGGTTAGACTGGCAGTATGTTTTCACATATACCAGAAACTTGACTGTGGGAGGACTTGACATGGCCCTTTACATGTGTTCCTTTTCTTTGAGGGAAGTTAATGTGCCTTTTGGACAGAAGACTGAGAAAATCAGCCAAGGAGTGAGTGCATGGCTATTAATGCTACTAGCAAAACCTGAGGTTAGAAAAACCCAGAACTTGAGAGAGAGTATGAACAACAGTTTCTGTATTGAGATATTGTTGAACGCCTCAACACCTCTCCTCAGTGAAGTAAGTTTCTTGACAGGACTCACTAATGCAGGGAGCCGAGTGCCTTCTTGAGTGCTGCATGTGGAGTGGTAGCAGCAGGGCTGTCTGAGCAATGCCTTTCACTTTTGAATGTTTCTTTCTTTTGGTTGTTCTGGTTGGCTTCAAAGTCTCAATCCCCCTGCCTCATCCTCCTAGATTATAGGTATGTGCCACCATGTCTGGAGCATTGTCTTTTAAAAAAATAAACCACTCAGAACAATACTTAACTGGAATTGACAAAAGGGGGAGTTTGTAGGATCAGAGCCTGGAGATAATTTGAACTCTTTTTTTTTTTTTTTGAGACAGGGTTTCTCTGTTACAACTCTGGCTGTCCTGGAACTTGCTCTGTAGACCAGGCTGGCCCCGAACTCACAGAGATCCTCCTACCTCTGCTGAATTAAAGGCGTGTGTCACCACTGCCCGGCCCAATATGAACTCTTAATTAGGGTCAGCTTATCTATTCTTCATGTTGATAGAATCTTCAGACCAAAGAGTACTGCAGTCTGATCTGAGTTTAGTAAGCACAGGAAACAAAGGTGCTTACTAGATGTAATTTGGTTTTATATATACCTCTCTGGAGTCGCTGAGAATGTACCTTCTGTAGAGCATTCAATTTTATAAAGTATTGCAGAAAAAGATACACCCTAGTAGATTAGCTAGCAGAGGCACTCGTGTCTTTCTTTTCTGTTGAACTAATTAAAATTGGCAAAATCTGTGATACTGGAAGGCTAATGGGTATGTTGGAAACCATCTCCAGCGGATCCAATGCCCTCTTCTGGTACTCTGCAAGCACCTGAATGCACACATGTATAGCCCCCCTCCCCACACACCATATACACATAATGAAAAATAATAATCTAGGATTATAATCTAAAATACTTTCAAATAGTTTTCCAAAATATATTTATTATCATGCATGTAGGTTTGCATCTGATACTATTGCTTATTACAAACTTCTGTAATAAATTTTTTTTAAGGTAGGCTCTTATATAGACTATATTACCCCAGACTCACTATGTAGACTTGTCTGGTCCTTCAGTTGTTCCTCTCTAGTGCTGAGAATGGACATACACTGCCATGCCCACTTTATATGGTGCTGAGGATGGAATCCAAGACTCCACATGTGCTACACAGGTGTTCTATCAACAGAGCTACGTCCGCAGCTCCTGTAAACATGTAGCAATTACAAGCTGCTGCTGTTGTGTGTCAGTGATCAGGAATGCTGTACAGAAGCATGTTTTTGGAGCATGAGCCAAATTATTGGGACTCATTTAGAGGTGTTAAACTGGAAGTTTTTACAATGTCAGTGTAAGTTCAAAGAACATGCAGAAAAATATATTGTTTAAAATAGCCTATAACTTTTGAGTTACGTGACAAGTATTGTAAAAGTTTTTTTGTGTTTTTGTTGGGGGAGCAAAGAAAAAAAATATCTGACTATTTTTCCTTCTTTTCTTCAAGCAGTTTCATTCCAGTGAGCATTGTAATTGGAATGCAACTGCAATCTGGAGGAGGAAGGGGAATTTTTGGCAAGGATATAATGAGCAGTTGGGAGCTTTAGTGAAATTAAGCATAGACAACCATTCATTATGAGTACAAGTTTGTCAGAGCAGCAGGGCTGTTACTACAGCCAGGCATTGCACTGATACTGTTACAGACGCTTGTCACATATAGGCAGCTAACTCCTTTTAAATCAGAAAAGGAAATTATTGACTTAACCCAAAGTATGATAGCAGCTCTTCCATGAGTGTTTTTTCCAATTACTGCTTCAAATACAGTATATTAATCTATGCATCTCTAGGCCTCTTTGAGAATTGTTCATAATGGGCTCTATAGTAATAATTGTAATATTAAAATGCTACATTTGTAGTTATCGTTAATCAAAATTAGCACTTAATTGCTTATATTAATAAAATTAGTGAAAATTTAATCAATAAGCATTTCTGTGCCTTTCTGTTTATATTATTCCAATAAAAAGCTCACTAAATGTTAAAGGAGTTAAGGTACAGCTAGGTCGATAGAAGGTCTGAACTCTTCGCCCTTTGTTGTGGCACCACTTACTGTACAAGCTCTCCTGCTACTTCACTCTTAACATTGTATGTGCATGTCTCCTTTATGAAACATTTAAAAAACAAGAAGAAACAATCTTGTTTATACTTTCCATAGTTTGTTACCAAAAATGATAGATTAAAAAAAAATATATATATATATACATACATACACACACACACACACACACACACACTATATACACATTCCTCAGAAGCCCTTGATGTGATGCATACTTCCTTAGATATAGTGGCATAGTCAGGAATGTGTCATACTGAAATTTCATGAGTTCTTTAAACATTTATGGAGTAATCCTCCCATAATTGATACTGAAGATGGAAAAAACAGAGCTGTGGTTCTAATCTCTGAAGTAGATTTCCAAGAAAGAAGGAGCAGTACAGTGAAGACTAGAGAGTATAAAAAAATAATTATACAAGTGGGTAAAATTTCCATTTTCAGGTTATATTTTGTACAAATATAAGGTTTTGCTTTGAGAGCATTAAACAATGTATGTAAAAACTACTTACATAAAAATTGGTTGGAGGGACTGGAAAGATGGCTCATCTGTTAATAGCAAGTCCTGCTATTGCTGAAGACCTGAGTTTTAGTTCCTAGCATCCATATTTGGTGGCCTACAATTGCCTGTAGCTCCAGGTACACACATACACAAATAAATAAAAATAAAGCAATTTTTAAAAGCTGTTTGGACCTGATGAGATTCAGTGTTAGGAATAGTAATCTGGACATGGGGAGATGGCTGAAGTTGGTGAAGTGCTCGTTATGCAAGCATGGTAACCTGAGTTTGGATCCCTAGCACCTGTGTAAAAAGCCAGGCATGGCACACTTACCTGTAATCTTAGTTCTGAGGAGGTTAAAATCACTAGGACTAGGTCAGCTAGTCTAGCCAAATCAGTGTACTCCATGTTCACTAAATATAAGGTAGAGAGTGAGGTAAACACCACCTATATGTACATACATGTGTACTTGCATGCAATAGTAATTTGAACAGTCCTGATAGTTCTTCCTTTGAATCTTGTTTCTTCTAATACTCTGATCCACTGGACCAATACTCCCCCCAACCCCCCATGTATCTGTCTCCCTTCTCTTCTCCACCAGCCTCCTTGAGTACTGGGGGTTACAGGTGTATACCACCCTGCCTGACTTCCCCAGAGTTCTGGATTAAATTATTTTCATAAATTTAGAATGTGTCCAGTTACTGCTTTTTTAAGTTTTCAGATCATTTTTTTAAGTTTTATGTATATGAATATTTTTGCTGTATTTATGATGGTCTGCCGTGTGTGCTTGGTGTCTGTGGATGCCAGGCTGCACATTGGGTCTCTTAGAACTGGAGTTACAGGTGGTTGCGAGCTGCTATGTAGGAACTGAACTGGGTCCTTTCCAAGAGCAGCAAGTGCTTTTAGCTGCTGAGCTATCTCTTTACAGCTGAGTTTTTGAAAATTACTTTCATACACTAGCAACTTCTTGTTAAACATGACCTGATAAGTGTTTTAGACGAAGAGAAATGATTAAAAAGAAAAAAAAATTTATTAATCAAAATTGGGATTATGTGATTATTGGTGCTTTTTGTTTAAAAAATTACCACTTTAGTGAAGTTTTAGAGTACTTTGAATTCTGTTTATTCATCCAGTGAATACCAGTTGAATGCTGTGATGCCACATACAATGTATACTTAGTGCTGGGGATACTAGGAAGAGAAGGGAGACATGTATAATTCATGCTGTGTGGTGTTTACAACCTGCATAGCCACATTGTAAACTTAACATTTATAGTAAAATGTGGTAATTCTTTGTGGTAAGTATGGGCTTCTGTGACAATGGGAGAGTTGAATGAAATGTGTTCTAAAAAGCTTTCTTTGGTTTTGAGATTGCAAAAATGGGTAGGTGAAGAAGCTTGGACAGGTATTTTGGGTAGAGGGAGGGCATGTAAAATCTGTGATCAATTGAGAGATGGAGTAGCTTTGAGACAGTATGGCTAGCTCTAAAACTAAGGAACTTAGCTCATGGTGATGAGAAATGAAGTCAGGGAGGTGAGTAAGCAGTAGCCATGGCTTTGGAGAGAAAATAAGTTTGGTCCAGAAAACCTTTAAGGATAGAGAAAGGAAAAAGAGGACATAATCAGGTGTTTGGAAAGATCACTTTAGGTCCTGTGTTGGCACCTGGAGCTAGTGGGACTTGAGACAGACTGAATTAGAAGGTTGTAGTAATTGCTGGTGGCTGAACTGGCTGAAGAGAAGTGGACAGGCAAGAGGGTATCCCAGAGGTTCTCATGCAGGCGATGTTGGTGGTGGAAAGTACACAATCCCTCCAGCTGCCCCCTCCCTCTGGGCAGGGGAATGGACCTAGGGCCTTGTGCATGCTACACAAGCACTCTACTTTGAAGGTGTTGATTCAGGGCAAACACGGTTTATTCTTTTGTCTAATTAAATCACCAGTTCTTGGTCTTGGAGCCCTGGAGCTTTTTGGCTTCTATACAATCTATTTTTAAACCTTGAACTGGAAGGCTTCAGCTTTTGTACAGTTTAGAACATTTAAACTGCTAGCCTGAACCTTGAAGGCTTCAGCCTCAGTCTCCTAGACCTACTGCTGACTGAGCCACTCTCACTAGCTCCTTCTTAACTGACTCTTCTGGTTCTGGCCCAAATTCTCCAAGCTGTCTCAGTCAGCCTCTCTGCCTTATCCTCAGACCGCTTTCATTGTCTGTGTCCTGTTCCCCATTTGCCTGCTCAGACTGCTTGCCTCATACTGCTTGTATAGCTGACTCCTCTGTAACTGACTCTTGACTGACTCTTCTGGTTCAGGCTCAAACTCTTCTTCAAGCTGTTGGGCTTCAAACTGACTTTCTCTTCCCCGCTGATACTGACTTCTGCCGAGCTCTGCTGTGTCTCTGTGTCTTTCCCTGAGCTCTTACTGTTCCATACTACCTCTGTAACTGACTTTAAAAAAATTTTCTTCTCTCATACATCCTGGTCCTGCTCCTCTCCTCCCTCCACCCTCCATCTTCTCCTATCTCCCCCAGATCTTCTCCCATTATCACCCACTAACATCTTCCCTTCTTCCCAGAAAGGAATCATCCCCCAGGGTTACAGCACAATCATAGTAGCATGGATCAAGGCCAGGCACCAGTCCCTACATCAACGGAGGGCCAGGCAGCCCAGCGAGAGAAAATGGGTCTCAAGGGCTGGTAAAATGACTCTTTGACTGGTTGTAACTCCTCGATCTCTGAGCTGAGAGCCTGCCTTATGTATCATGAGAGTGTGGCATGTCCTCACCCTGACTCCCTCTGCTAACTCCTCCTCCGATTAGTCACTTTGTCTGCTATTCACTCTGACTCATCTCAAGATGTCATTTCCTATGTGTCTGGCTTCTGGCATATTCTGTTTTTCTTAGGGATTAAAGGCATACCCACCACTGCTTTCTGAATATTGGGATTAAAGGTGTGTCTACATTGCATCCAGACCACATAGGCTTCTGAATGTAGACCCCTGGTATGTAGACCCTGGCTTTCACATAGGCCTATTCCTCTATATTACTTCTGAACTATACCCCAGCCTCATTTACTGAAAGTAGACTGTGGAGGATAGTTTGGGAGTGGGGTCAGGGGGACAGAGGAGAGTGATTTACATAGATGCACACTTGGTTTTGTGGACCTGAAGCTCAGGAGATATCTTGGTGTTGAGTTTTAAAGGGTTTAGAACTATAGAGTAAATGACAAAGACCCAGGGGAATGTATGAAAAGTGATTTTCTTTTGTTCCTTCCTTCTTTCTTCCTTCCTTTATCTTTTAGAGATGGAAGAGTTTTATTACTTTGTTAAAATATGAACTCTATTAGACATATGAGCTCTCTCCACAAAAAACTTTCAGTACACTTTATATAGAATTTCAATGTTAACCAAGATGGGATTTTATTTTATTTTATTTTGTTTATTTATTTTTTAGACAGGCTTTTTCTGTTACCCCTGGCTGTCCAGGAGCTCTCTATGTGGACTTGGCTGGCCTCCAATTCACAGAGATCTGCCCACCTCTGTCTCCAAGGCAGGATTAAAGGTGTGAGCTACCATGCCTGGCTTTGGGATTCTTATCTTACTGTACTAACCCTTAGTCATACAGTAAAAGATGAGGAACTAGGACAATACCTTAAAGAACATCAACTTTCTTGGATGGAACACAAGATCTGGCAAAGAAGTCTTAAAGTAAGTTTTATGCCATTTGAGAATATGTTGTTAAATAGAACCAAAAGAAGAGAGCTTCCAGAAGAGTGAGCAGTCAGTAGTGGCAGATGCCCCTCAAGGATCAAATGCAGTAAGGAATGAAGACTATCCACTGACTGGATTTGATAATTAGGTCCCTGAGCTTTAGGTAAGTACTTTAGGGGTTGTGATGAGGGAACAAGCTAAATTACAGGTGACTGAGGCATTGATGGACAGTACAGAAGTAGAGTCAGAGATTATAGTTAGTTACTTGAAGTTTCATTATGAAAGAGAAATACCTGGAGGGAAGCTTGGGTGACTTGATTGTGTTTAAATACTGATGAGGTAATCAGAAAAGATGAAGTCCAGGTTGTCTGTGATAGCTCTCAAGGTCCCTGAGTGTATGTTAGAAGTGAGATCCAAAGCTCAGGTGGGAAGATTGTTTTGGACTTTGTAAGTGGAAGAATGAAAACAGTAAATAAGTTTATGGCAGGAAGTCAGAGCAGTTATCAGCCTGTTTCTCTGAAGTCAGGTGTGGGATCATTTCACTTCATAATTAATAGCATGAATGGTAGTTTAAAAATCATTGCTTTGTTGCTACTAAAGGCGTATAACTTGAGACTTGCATGTGTTGTATATGTGTTGATCCTGATGGCTTAATTACTATACTGATAAAAGTTTGGGAGATTTTTCTAAATCCATTTTACAATTTGGTACTTTCAGTTATGGTTTTAGTTTTAATGATTGAATTTTTGTTTTTTATAAAGGTCAGCCTGGTCTACATAGCAAGTTACAGGGTTGGGGCTACAAAGTGAGACCTTGTCTCAGAAATCCACAAATAAAATTTTGTTTCTAAGACATGGCTTAAGGGACACAAGGTCTTGTGTTTGGTCAATATCTTTATTCCTATATTAATGGTGTTTGTTTAATTTATTCAAAAGTGATTAGATATAGGTAGGCTTCTTAAATTTATACTAAATGAATTTTGTATGCCAAACTTCAATAATTATAATAAACCTCTAAAACTGAGAAGTATGTAGAAATTAGCCAAACATTATATTCACATTTTATATATTTAAGTCTGATTATATGAAAATTTCTATTTCCCTTTACTGGTTAAGTTTGAATTAAAGAAGTTTATGAAGGCTAGAGAGATGGCTCAGTGATTAAAAGCACTGGCTGCTCTTCTAGAGGATCTGGATTCAATTCCTGGCACCCACATAGTGGCTTGCAACAGTCTATAACTCCAGTTCTAGTGGATCTGATGCTTTCTTCTGGCCTCTATGGGTACTAGGCACACCTGTGTGTTCATGCATTCATGCATTCATGCATGGAGACACTCATTACACATAAAATAAAAATAAATGCATTTTAAAGTGTTCAGTGTTTCTTGGTAGACTCAGAATCACATTACAAGGTACTCAGATTTGAGATATTTAGCTTTTAGTTTAATTTATTTTAAAATTATATTTATTTATCGATGTGTGTGGAGTGTGTGGAGGTCAAAGGAAACAACTTTCAGGAGTTGGTCCTCTCCTTCTACCATGCTGGTCCTGGGGATCAAACTTAAGGTGTCAGGGCCAAGCATTTTCCCCATTGAGCCATCTCAGTAGCTTATGGAAAACCAATCTTGTCACTAAGCTGTTGATGATTTAGGGGAAAGCAGATCTCTCCTGTAAGGTTTCTGTGGCATTTAGATGAGGGCACAGAATGTAGTTTTTAAATATCTCATTATGTCAGGAAACTTTTATTTATGATCCTCTTCTGTAGAAAATTATTTCATCTTTAAATAGATATACCAACCTGAATTTATATATCTAGTCCTTACAGCCATTTTCCTATTACCACTGGATTTCTTTAAAAATAGGTCTTTTTATTTTTAATTCATTTTTATGTGCAGGTATGTGTGCATGAGTTCAAGCCCTCATCTCTGGAGGCCAGAAGAGGGCATTAGATTCCTTGGAACAGGAGTTACAGGCAATTGTGAACAGTCTGACCTGGGTGCTGAAAGTACAAGTGTTCTAAACTGCCAAGATGTCTCTCCAGCGTGATTTTCAACCTTCCTAATGCTGGGACTCTACAATTCCTCATGTTGTGGTGACCCCAACCATGTAAATATCTGATATGTAGATGGTCTTAGGCAGCCGCTGTGAAAGGATCATTTGACCCCCAAATTGTTGTAACCCACAGATTGGGAACTGCTGTTCTAGTTCTTTATGAAAAATTCCCTCCTTAAGAATAGATCTTGGGGCTGGAGAGATGACTCTGAAGTTAAGAGCACTGGCTGCTCTTCCAGAATTGCTCCTCCAGAACTCGGGTTCAATTCCCTGTACCCACATGGCAGCTTACACTGTCTATAATTCGAGTTCCAGGGAATCTGACAGCCTCACACAGACATACATGCAAGCAAAACACCAGTGTACATTAAAAAAAAAAAAAAAGACTAGATCTTGATGGAAGATAGGAATTGGATCCCAGTTAAAGTGATCAGATTTATAATCTTGTTTCTCTACTGCTCCTGGTGATTGTTGGTAAGGTTACAGTCATTGATACTCGGCTTCTTTTGTTGGCTGGATTATTAAAAGTTTATGATCCTATTTCATACCTCACTGTAGTTAGGGTTCGCTAGGGTTTAATTATTTAGTGTTGTTTTCGATGTTTAAAAATGAAGCAATGCAATCTTACCATTTTAATTTAATTTTCCCATTTATTTGTTTTTGTTTCTTTACAGTACTCTGTGCAAAAAACTTGGTGAAAAAGGATTTTTTCCGTAAGTAAATTAACTTTTAATACAAATCTTGTATATTCTGTGTAGCTTTTTGGGGGGAGTTGTATTTTCAGAACTGTTTTAGGGATTCAGAAACAGCCTGCTGTTTATGAATGCTGTAGTTTCAAGTCATTTGACCTAATGTCTATCTAGAGGATTTTGTGTTTAGTCTTACCCATTTTTTAAATCCACTTATACATATTTATACAGTGTGTGTGCTGGTATCAAAATGAAGATGTTTAGGTTTCTAGAAAAGGTTTAAAAATTTTTGTTAATATTCTTTGACATTTTAAGGAAAATTCACTCATGCATTCAGGATTCATTGGGAGATGAAAATTGAGTCTGCTTGGAGTTTCCAGAGTTGTAGGAAAGAGAACACTGTCAGTCTTCAGCGCAGGTGTTGGTTCCCAAGTTTGTGGTCTATTTGCCAATTGAATGTAGTTTTCTTTTGGGACAGGGTCTTGCTGCGTAGCCTGAGCTGGCCTTGAATTTACAATCCTCCTGTCTCTGTCTTATGAGTGTTGGGATTACAGGCATTAAAAATGCCAAGGAGTTGTGAAAAGTTTTGTAGCATCATTTAGAATTAAGTTTTGTGAGAAAGGATTGATTGGGAAGTTCCCTTGTATGTATTAAAAATCTTACCCTATAATCTCTTTCCCTCACCTTCACTTTGTACTTTGGTTGTTTTGAGACAGGATTTCATGTGGCCCAGTCTAGTTTTGAATTCTTGAACCTGCTCTGTAGTCTCTGCCAACAGATTACTAATGTGTGCTACCATATCCGGCTCTTTCTTTTTAATCTGAACCTTGTAATTTTGTACTTTACATTAGCTTTAAATTATTCAGTAACAATGACAAGGTTGTAAATAAAAACCTTTAGCCGAAAACTTTGCATGTAAAATATTTGAAATTAGAAATAATAATTTTATTAGTTTTTTAAATCTTAAATTCTGACAGCTAACAAAAACAGTGTATTGGGTGTTTAGTATATTAGGTAATTTTTCAGGTTGGTTACAAGGGTAGTAAATCCTCAGGTTTAGAGAGGTGGCTATTAAGAGCACTGGCTGCTAATCCAGAGGACCCAGGTTTGGTCCTCAGCATCTGCATGGAGGCTCACTACTATCTGTAATTCCAGTCCCAGGGCACTGGATTCCCTCTTCTGGCCTCCAGAGGGACTGCATGCATGTGGAGCACAGGTGTACATACATATGTACATACATACCAGTGCACACATAACATATAATACATACATATATAATAATAATAATTTTTAAAGGAATAATAATTTCTTGACACATTTTAAATCCATACTTAATTTCATTTATTACTTTTCATCTTTTTATAATAGAACTTAAGTTTAAAGAACATAATTTTATTTATTTGTTTGTTTATTTCTTTTGGTTTTTTGAGACAAGATTTCTCTGTTGTAACTCTGGCTATCCTGGAACTCATTCTGTAAACCAGGCTACCCTTAAACTCACAGAGATCAGCCTGCCTCTACCTCCCGAGTGCTGGGATTAAAGACATGCGCTATCACTGCCCGGCCAATAATTTTTATAAAACTATAGTTATGAATGTGTATGGTATCTGTATTTATATGAGGAAGTGTGCAGTAGGGAGCTGAGGACAGTTAGAAGCAGCCCTCCACTTCTGTACCGTGTACCATCGAGCCCACAAGCATTTCGCAGGAGAGGAGGGCCCAAGGGCCTAGAACTCCCCAACTGCCTCTGATAACACCAGTTTCTTCACTCCTGGGCTGCTGCTCAGTTCTACTTCCCTGCCACTAGTAACCTAAAAGTCAAGGTGTACTTTTAAAAACCCTATGTAAGGTTGAGCTGATGTAGGATTTGTTTTGATGAAACTGCATAGGGCAGGGAGGGCTGGCTGTGGTGCTGACCAGAACAAAGTGAGATGCACTTCTAAGACATCTACTCACATTTTGAAGATAAAATTTTCAGTTTTACCTTTCAGACTTCCTTCCTTTTCAAATTCTTTTCCTTTCCTCAGAGCCCCATTCACAGCTTCCCTCATAAATCGTCCAGATATTCTTGTCTCAGTGTTCCTCAGAAGTCTGGAAGAGTCTTTATTCATTGTAAACCTCTAAGAATGGACAGCAATACTTTTTGAACCTTTCTGTACTTGAATAGCAGGTGAAAGAAAGAAATCCTTCTTCATTGCTGTAGGCAGTAAAAACTGCCAAAAATAATTTAAAAGAGTGTGAGCTTGCTTTATGCATAAGTTTTAGAAGCACCATAATTGTCTTTAAAACTCTGAAGGAAGATACCTGATGATCTAGAAAGGGAAGCAGCAATAAGTCAGCCCGTCTGCCTTCCAGAGGAGCCAGTCAAGGGAAGAAGTGACTGAGGCTCATCCTGAACAATATCCAGATTGTTTCTGGTTTAGGTTCATACCTGCACTTCAGGGTGTTTTTTGACATGTTTGTAGTTTTGTCTTAGCCACACTAATCTCAGAGAAAGACAATAGATCTTAAATTCTTCCAATTTGAGTGTGTTTACTGATCAGAGTGGAATTTTTAAAAAAAGGATTTATTATTTTAATTTTATATGTACGAGTGTTTTGCTTGCTTGTAAGTGTACTGCCTACATCCCTGATGTTGTTCGTGACTAGAAGAGGGTGCTGGGTTCCCTGGAAGGTGGAATTAAAGACAGTTGTAAAGCATTATGTGAGTGCTAGAAACTGAACCTGGTTTCGCTGCAAGAGTAGCAAGTGCTCTTAACTGCTGAGCCATCTCTCCAGTTCCCATAGTATAGTTATTAATAGTAAATATAGTTAAGTTTGTGATTTAAATTGTGTTAAATGATTAAAGTCCATTTTAAGGTGGAACATGAGTATAAGTTAAGGAAATACATGTATATCTCTAGGGAAAAAAATCTGTCATGTGTTTTTATATTCTAATTTATATGTGAGATGGTGCTGTTTATTTTCAAGCATAACTCTTAAGAAAAAGTTTTTTTTAACTCATACTTTGGAGCTATCTTCAAGCTTTTTGACTTTTAAAAATCAGTCTCTTCCCCCTTCCCTCACAATTTCAGCAGGAAAAATTTCAGCTATGAAACAACAGGCAAAAGAATTTTATAGTGAGCACTTACCAAATAGATTCCACAGTTAAGTTTTGATGATAAATCTTTTCATTCATCCATTATCTGAGTTTTCTTTAAAGAATGTTTTCATTGGTGCCATGACCAGCATTTGGTAGACAAAGGCCGGGAAGAATCAGGAGTTCAAGGCCAGTCTAGGCTAATGAGGTTAAGGCCAGCTTGAGCTTCGGGGAGTGGGAGAGGAATATTTATCTATAAGATGATGCATTTAATATTTTTATTAATTTATATATGTATATGCACACACACACATATATATATGTATGTATGTATATGTATATATATTTGGAGACAGAGCTTTTCCATGTAGCCTTGGCTGTCCTGGAACTCACTCTGTAGACCAGGCTGACCTCTAACTCAAAGAGATCCACCTTCCCCTGCCTCTCAAGTGCTGGGATTAAAGGTGTGCGCCACCACTCCGTTCTTTATTAAAATATTTTATAGAAGCTGAATCAATCACTGAAAACCACAATGGATTTGTTGGCTGACACCACCTCCCTTTGCTTCATCCAATCAAAAACAAGTCTCTATTTGGAATGTAACTGAGTTTTAAGATTAAATTTTTTTTAAAAATTATATTTATTTATTGTATGCTTTGACCACTTGTAAGCATGTGTAGGTCAGAGGAGCCCATTCTCTCCTCCTACCCCCACGTGGGTCCTGGAGATGGACCTTAGGTTGTCAGACTTGGCAGCAAGCTCTTCACTTGCTGAGCCATCTTTCTGCCCAGTTTTACATTTTTATTTCATTATTATTTGCAACTCACTAGTGAATTTGTCTGGTCAAATGGGCCTCACCCTTGACATCTTACCTGTCTCAGGTGGTGGAAGAATGGACATTTTTTACAATTTGGAAAATGTAGTAGCTACTTGGTATTTACAACTAGAGGTCTCTCTAGCTTCTGAAAACTTGACAGCTTTTGACCACATGGGTGTAATTTGCTCTTGAAGATAAATTTTTATACAACAGTCAGGTTAAAGGGAAACTGAGATTTCTCTTTGAGTTAAGGAATAGAGCTGTTACTTTGGTTGTAATTATTTAGCAGAAAATAAATCATAAGAGACTGTGACTCAGATTCGTGCATAATTAATGGACTAGAAACCATACTGAAGAGGTTTATGTGGAAAGCAATTTTTCTTACAAAAAATTTTTAACATTGATTTATTCTGTGTGTGTGTGTGTTATATATGTGTACACGTGCACTCACATTCTGGCACACACTGTGACACGTGTGTGGAAGTCAGGAAAATCTGTGGGAGTCAGCTTTCTCCTTCCACCACATACTGCTTCCAAGAATCCAACTCAAGTTGTCAGATTTAATGGCAATTGCTTTTACCTGCTGAGGCATCTTGTTAGCCTACCATTTTTTCTTGTGTTTTTCCTGCAAGTATATATGTGTACTACATATGTGTATCGTACCCATGGAGGCTAGGCAAGGGCATTGGGTCTCCTGGAATAGAAGTTAGAGTGGTGAGCCATGTGTTGGGAACTGAACCTCGGTCCTCTTCAAGAGCAGCAAGTACCCTTAACTGCTGAGCCATCGCTTCAGCCCCCTTAATTATTTTTAAATTATTTATTACTACTATTATTATTTGTGTGTGTAAGTATGTGTATATTATTGTTGTGTGGGACAACTTTTGGGAATTGGCTCTCTTCTTCCACCTTGAAGTAAAGTCTTTCTTCTTGTTTCTGCTATGCTACATACTCCAGGATAGCTAGCAGGTCTGGGAGTTTCTGGGTGATTCTCTTGCTTCTGCCTCCCCTCTTCTTATAGAAGTGCTGGTTTACAGATGTGTGCCTCTGCACTGGGCTTTTTTGTGTGGGTTCTGGGCATTGAACACGGGCTATCAGGTTCATGTGGCAAGGACTTTTATCCACTGAGCTGTCTTGCTGGCCCTAAAGCCTCTTTTAATGAATAATTTTTGTTTTGTTTTTTAGAGACAAAGTCTCAATATGTAGTCCCAGCTACTGGAACTTTTTATGTAGATCAGGCTAGCCTTGAACTTACAGAGAGCTGCCTGCCTCTTCCTTCTAAATGCTGGGATTAAAATCATGCACCATCACATCTAGTCTTTAATAGAACAGTTTATCTCTTCAATAGTAGTTTTATTTTTTAAATGTATAGTTTAAAAGATTTATTGTTTTTTATTTATGTGTATGTTTATATGCCTGAGTGAGTTTATGTTCCCAAATGTGTGCAGGTGCCCTCTGAGGCCAGAAGGTGTCAGGCCCCCTGGAACTAAAGTTACATTCAGTTGTAAACTGAGTAATGTGAGTGTTGGGTGCTGAACCTGAATTCTCTTAACCACTGAGCCGTCTCTTCAGCCCTGAGCAGTCATTTACACTGTAGTACAGATGCTTTGGTTGGACTCCTTAGAGTCCTTTAAAAAAAAAGAAGAAAAGGTTTTCCAAGTTCAGTCCTCTGTTTGGAGCTCTGCTGCTGTTAGGAAAGTCCTCTCTCACCTGTGTGTGCTTTGCAGCCCAGTTGCATTCATTCCCCTTTCTTCTGTTTACATTCAGTCTGTTCTCCTGGCTTCAGGAGCTTTTGCTTCACTCACTCTTGAACCAGATAGTAAATGGGCAGCATGTCAGTTTTCCATCACTGACAGCATATCTGACAGCATCAACTCAGAAGAGGAACTGTGTTATTTGTGGTGTTTTGGCTCACAGTTCAGAGGTTTCCAGCTCATGTCTAGCTGGCTCCGTTTATATGGGCCTGTAGTAAGGACAAAATTCATGGCAGGAGGACGGTCATGTGGAGCTGCTCCCTTCTACGTGACTGGAAAGAAGAGATAAGAGGAATGAGGAGGGCAGGGACAAGATACAGTACCCAAAGGTATACCTCAAGGGCCCAGCTCCTTCAGTGAGCTCTCATCACCTCCCAGAATAGCTCATCATAGGAGCTCATCATTGGATTACTCTGTTGATAAGGTGGGAGCTCCCATAAACCAGTCCTTTCCCAACCACCTGAATATGCTGTATTAGGGACCAACCCTTTAACATAGCATTTGGAATACAGTCCAGATATAAATTACAAATATAGCATAGTGGTTGAGAACCAGCCTGCGTGTGCGTGGGTTCAGAGTCTCAACTTTGGACTCTGTCCATACTACTCACTATTGTGTGGCATTGAGCTAGTTACTTACTCTTTTTGTTCTTCATTAGTAAAAATAGGGATAACAACATCCATGTCCTCAGAGGATTATTGTAAAGATTTCAGATGAAGCATTAGAATAGTCTCCATTGTGTTTGCTGTGTTAGTGTGTGGCCAAGCATTTACTTACGGTGGTCCCCTCTCCCGTGTTGCAGTCATTATTCGGCAACAGTTTTTAGCCAGTTTGACTTTTCTGTAGCGATGTTCTGTATGATTACCTACATGTAATAAGCTCTTTAAATTAAAATTAGCTACTAGACAGTTGTTTGGAAAGAGAGAATGGGAATGTTTTGAGCATTTACCTTTTAAGAGCTAAGTGGCTGTTTACAATCCTCAAGCACCCCGCACCCTCTAGACCATTGGTTCTCAACCTGTGGACTGTGGGCCCTTTTGGGGTCAAATGACCCTTTCACAGAGGTCTCCTAAGACCATGTGCATATCAGATATTTACATTATGATTCATAACTAGCAAAATTACAGTAATGAAATAGCAACAAAGATAATTTTATGGTTGAGGATCACTACAACATGAGGAACTGTATTAAAGGGTCGCAGCATTAGGAAGGGTGAGAACCATTGCTCTAGATCTTGGTAGTGTTTAACAGAATGCTCTGAGTTGGGAACTAGGGGAAAAAATAGTTTTGATATCAAAATGGAAGTGACTTTAATGTTTGGTTTAAAATAGGCCAGTGTGTTTGTGTTTCTGAATGTTAGACTTTTATAGCAAATGGTAATCCTTATGTAATTAATCTTTCATCTTACATGTGAAACTATTTTTTAGTTTAAAATACTTCCCTTTTTTTCACAGGACTCCCTGATCCATTTGCTAAGGTGGTAGTTGATGGTTCTGGGCAGTGCCATTCTACAGATACTGTGAAGAACACACTTGATCCAAAGTGGAATCAGCATTATGACCTGTAGGTGTAAATGATTAATTTGGAATGAAACACTGAATTAATGTAATTTAATATAATCTTAGAAAAGAATAATGAAAAGTGACTTGTATATAATATAGTTTGGTCTTTTTCTTTCTTTTCCTTTTTCGTATTAGTGCTAAGGATTGAGCCTTGGGCCTCATATGGTAGGCAAGCACTGTACCTCCCTCCTTTTGTACTTGTATGTATTTTATCTGAGATGGTTCTCAATACGTTGTTCAGGCAGGCCTTGAACTTGGAATCTCCCTACTTCACCCTTCTAAATAGCTAGATTGCAGGCCTGCCAACACCACAGGTTCAACCTTTGATTTGACATTTATTAAAGAGGAACCAAACCCAGTGGAAAAATGCTTTGTATTTTTGATACATATGCACCCATGCACATTGATACACACTCATGAGAGAGAGAGAGAGAGAGACAAAGAGAGAGAGAATTATAAAGAGAGAAAAAAGGTATTCCCCAGGGTGAAAGTAGGCTGGTGAGCTACAAAAGGAACAAAAAGCTTATTTTTCTTTAAAAAAAAAAAAAAAAAAGATAGCTGTATTGGCACGATGTCTCAGCAGGTAGAAGTACAAGCCTGAGGACCCGAGTCCTACCTCTGGTACTCACATGGTAGAAACGGAACTGATTCCTACAGGTTGTCATTTGACCTCCACACACAAGTAAAATGAAATAAAATAGCTAAAATAAAAAAGTTGTGGGATGGGGAAATGGCTCTGCAATTAAGAACATTTGATGGAGGACTTTATAGTTCACTCCCTAACACCAGTTTTGGCAGCTCACAATTGCCGATAACTCCAATTCTAGGGGATTGAATGCCTTCTTTTTTGGCCTTCACACATGCCTTAGTATGCACTCACACACACGAACATATCTTGAAAAAGTCACAGCTGAACTTCACACGGTAGGTTCAATTTACCTTTCCTAGAAGACTAGTGTTGAGCATCTGTTCATGTGCTTGATGGGACTTACTTTATAGTTAGCACTAACTGCCTATCTAGGTCTCTCTTACGTGTTTCAAGGTGCAATGGAGTGGAAGAGATCAGAGTAACACTTGGGATCACTTTGTCAAATCTTTTCGTGAAGTTGAGTAGGCCTGTAAAGTTTAACAATTATATTTTAGCCAGAATCTTGGCTGTATGTTTAATATTGTGTTCTATGTGATAATAATGTGTTCTCCTATAGAGGTATCCATCCTTTGTGTTAGAACCTCTTGAATTTTGTTTGTAAATCTTATACTTGCTGGGGAAGTTGAGGTTCTGATAGACTGGAATGGAGATTTCTCTTTGAAGCTGGGTGCAGTGGTGTGTGCCTATAGTGCTGTCTATTCAGGAGGATTGCAAGTTCTCAGTCTGTCTGGACAACATAGGGAGACCTTATCTTAACAACAACAACAAAAAGCATTTAACTTACTGATGTAAAAGAATTAATTAATTCTTCTTCTAGCCATGTGTATTAAGTTACACGTTTTCCTTAAAATGAAGGCAGAGACTTGTCTAAATATAATTCCTAATTAGTTTCTGACTCTGAAATATTTTGACAGAATATTTTTGACTTATAAAACTTAGGTACTTACAGTTATTTTTAGTAATTCATTGTTATTTTCAGAAGGCCCATACTTTGGAAATTATTACAATTTAAAATTTCAAATCTTTTTGTATCATGGTATACATAGAGTATGGTGGTATTGTACTAAATAGAATTTCTTAGGCCAGTAGTGGGCTACCCTGAGGTCTCAAGTTAGTATTTTAGAATAGCTAAACAAGTTAGAAAACATTAATAATTTGTATTTGTTTTTTGGTTTTTTTTTTGGTTTTTTTTTTGTGTTTGCTTTGGGGTGTTACTTGTTACTATGTGATGTAACATGTAGTACTTGCATACCAATATATACCTGGTAGATGTATTTGAAAATTGATGCATGCATACTAAATGATAGTTTAGTTTAGAACATCTCTTTTGTAAGCAATAGACCCAATACAAATTATCTTAATCTTAGAGCCAGGTTTGATGGCCCACACCTGTAATCTATCATTTGAGAGGCAGAGACAGGAGGCAGACAGATTAAAGGCCAGCCTTTGACTGAACAACCAAGAACAAAAAACAGGCCTGGGCATGTAGCTTAGTTGGAAGAGTGCTTACCAAGCATGCATGGAGCCCTGGATCTGATCCCCAACACTGCATAAGACTGGTTAGATGACACATGCCTGTAAACCTAGCATTTGAGGGGTGAAAGCAAGATCAGAAGTTCAAGGCCAGACTGGGCTGAAGGAGGCCATGCCTCAAAACATTAATAACAGCAAAAGCAAAAAGGGAGACAAATCTCAGCTTTTATAAAGTGAGTGTATTGACTTGCATGGCACAAATTTCAGTAGTAAGCATTCGTTAGACTCAACTGGATCTAGGACTCAAGTAAATCTTCCATATTCCTTGTTTTTATTTTATTGAATGATAATGTAAGATCAAGGTTGCTGGACCAAAAATTTGACCTCTTAGAATCACTAAAAGAAAGTTCGGTTCTACTTACATGATGATGTTATTAACCATGTTTTTGCATGACTCAATGCCATGTTAATAATTGGCCATGATAGAGCTTTTACATACTTGCAGGCATATGCACAGACAAGTAGAGTAACGCTTTTCCCTGCTCTGCTTGTCTGCAGGCAGTGAAGTGAAACCTACAAGAGTCCTGCTCGCTCAAGGCCTGCATACAGGAAAGAAGCAGGGGAAAAGCGTTACAAACAGCTTTTGTTCTGCAGCATTTAAAAATATAACAGGTAGGTCAGATTTTTGGTCTATCAGCCTTGACAGTGCCTCTTGAAGGTGAATAAGTATCTGAGGTAATAATTAAAATGTCTAAAGTGTGACTGTGAGAAAAATCCTTTCAGGATTTAAAGTGTTTATAAAATATTATAAAATGCCTTAGCGCTGTGAAATAGTAGCTACTAATTTTCGTGGTCTTTTTTTCTTTTGGCTGTGCTGTGAATCAAACCCTGGGCCTTTCAAATGCTAGACGAGTGCTCTGTACGTCTGAGTGCCATTCCCAAACCCTAAAATAGCTTTTTTTTTTTTAAGTTCTTGCTCAACCTGAGATTAAGAAAAAAGGGATTGTATTATTTTAAATATTTTTAAAATTTATGTTTGGTATTTTGGAATGATTTGGTTCAAAACATACCACGATTCTTTTAGCCATACTCTGAAATACGACTTTAGGATATTAAAAAGTTAAATTTTACATTACTTGTAACTACCAAGTTATTCATATATTGTTTTGTCTTTTAGGTATATTGGAAAGTCTGACTCAGTTACTATCAGCGTATGGAATCATAAGAAGATCCATAAAAAGCAAGGTGCTGGATTTCTTGGTTGTGTTCGTCTTCTTTCCAACGCCATCAACCGCCTCAAAGACACTGGCTGTGAGTAATTATTATTTTTTAATTAAAAAATATGTATGAGAACTTTATGTAGCAGGTGTCAAAAGCTTAAGTTCCCATATGTATCTGAAAAGCCAGGTAGAAATTCCTGGTCTATATTTATTTAATGGACACAGAAATTGAAACATTTTGGGCTGGCAAGATGGTTTGGTGGATAAGCCAGCCATCGAGGCTACTAGCTCTCTCTCCCTCTCCCATCTCCTTCTCCCCTCCCTCCCTCTCCCTTTCTCTCTTCTCTTCTCTTCTTTTTTCTCTCCTCTCTCTCTTTCTCCTCCCCAACACACATGAAGTAAATACTTAAGCGTAGTATAGTTTTTTTTTTTTTTCAAAAATGAAACATTTCAAGGATATGATCTAGAGGTGTATCGGAGATGATGCTTAGCTTCCAGTGAATTTGTAGTATTAATGGTGCTACATGCCTTTAATCCCAGCACCGGGAGCAGGGGGCGGGGCAGGTGGGTGGATCTCTGTGAGTATAAGGCCAGCCAGGGCAACACAGAGAAAACCTATCTGGAAAAACAACAACCATAAAGAAGAAGGGATTGACATTTGGGACTTGTCTGAGACCAGATGAAGTCAAGTCTTATCCTTAAACAGAGAAACCTCTCCTTACATAAATGGATCTAAATGCAAAGACCCATGGCAGTACAAGATACTGAGAGTAAAGGATGGTTGAGTCCTGACCTCTAGACAAGAAATTTGTACCATTCCTTTAAGGCTCAGGAAACATTGAAGAGGCGTAGAATAAATGTATGAGACACAGGATGGGGAGAGGGGCTCTAAAATGCCATCTGCTAAGTACAACATGGCCATGGCAACCTTGAATTCAACAGCAGCTGTGTATATTGACACTAGAGGCACAGAAGTCAGCCCTCCTAATATTCAGCTTTGGAGGGAGACTCGTGGGGCCCTTCCACTCAGTGCTGATCTGTTTGGCAACTAGCAGATCCTGGGAAAGAAGGAAGAATTAGTACCCAGTTGTGTGCACTGGTGGTGAACCTACCAGGTTCTCATGGTTAGCTCCAAACTTGAAGTTACCAGACAGCCTTGGTTAAACTATGTGAGACACTTAAAAAAACCACAAAGCAAAATGAAACCACAAAGTTGGGAAATAGGTGAAAGATTTGTAGGGAAGAGAGGTGGTGGGAGTGTTAGAGGTGGGAAGAAGGCAGTTACCAGAATATATCACATTCTTGAATGAAATTGTGAAAAAACAAGGGAAGCCCGTGAGCTGGAGACGTTTAGGGTAGGGGATGGGGTTGCCGGAATTTGAGTTGCTGAGACCGCCTGTGCTAATAGGCACCACAGTTAGTGTCTTTCCATTGGGACGTAGTTGGAAATACTCTCTTCTGCAGATATTTTGTTTGTATGTTTCTACAGAACTTTTTTATATAATATAAAAAAATATCATCAGTTATTGTCATGGATGCCTGAGCTAATAAAGAAGCTCACATGAATTTTATCTAAGAAAATTAGTAAACAAAACCACTTTAAGTTTAGCTTACATAGAGATGTATAAATATTGGCCTGTTACAGAAAAGGGAGATGATTGAGAACTTGAGCTCTTACACATCTGAGAAAGTCTTAGCTCCCGGGTAGTGAGCAGTAGGAGAGAGATGCTGGGTTGACAGTTCTGCATGTCAATATAACTGTTACACTGTCCAATTCATCAGGAAGATTTAAAATTTACAAACCAAACCAATATGTTGTGGGTAACACTGAGCCTTATAATTTTGAGGAGCAGCTAGTGGTATATTTTATATATTTTACAGATGAGGCATCTGAAAGAGAGTTACCCCTAACTGATTATCTTAAGCCTAGAGCTTACAAGGTTTCTTCCTTCCTCCTTCCCCCTTTTTCCTCCTCCCTTTTTGTTTTTTTTTTTTTTTTTTTCCAAGACAGGGTTTCTTTGTTGTAACTCTGACTGTCCTGGAACTCACTCTGTAGACCAGGCTGGCCTCGAACTCACAGAGATCCACCTACCTCTGCCTCCTGAGTGCTGGGATTAAAGGTGTGAACCACCACCGCCTGGCTTTTTTCGGCTTCTTATTGATACTTATTTTGTGTATCTTTTGAAATGGTTATATTTAAAAAATAATGTTAACATTATTTAGCATCTACATGCCAGGTACTATATGAGAGTTTTATATAATAATCTAATTTAATTCTTGAAAAATAATTCGATAGGCGCTATTATGTATGAGAAAGCCAGGGCTCAGGTATAAATTACTTAGGACCAACAACTATTGAGAGGTAAGCCAAGGCTCAGGCTGAAGAGATCTGAAAGCTTTGGAGAGAACCGCCTATCATCACTGTAGTGCACAGTGCTTCATGGTTCTTGAATCTGATTTTGTCAAAACTTGCTGAGATGTTTATATTAACTACATAAGCAGTTACAGAATTTTAGACATTTGTTTTATAACTAAGATGATTATTTTAAAAAAGGTAAAGTCTGATTTTCAATGGTTTGTGAAAATTAAGTATCACTTAATAGATGTTAGAATTTCTGAGACCAACTAACTTTTAATTTTTATATGAATAGATCAGAGGTTGGATCTATGCAAACTGGGGCCAAATGACAATGACACAGTCCGAGGACAAATTGTAGGTAAGTGTGGGATTTAAAACTGGAGTAGGTCTAAATACTTTCTTATTTTTAAGACAGGGTCTTATGTAGCCCAAGCTGTCCTTGAACTTGCTGTCTAGCCAAAGCTGACCTTAAACTTTTGATCCTCCTGCCTTTGTTTCCTGAGTACAAGTTTTGTGAGGTGCTGTGAATCAAATCCAGGGCTTTATGTATGGTAGGCAAGTGCACTACCCACTGAGCCCCATCCCTAGTCCTCTGAATACCTCTGAATACCTTCTATTGGCATGAATTAAATATGAATCATGTAAGATGCTACGGTGGGTCCAGGATACAGCTAACTTAATTAAAAATATAGAGAGAATAAAGAGACTGATGGGATGGCTTGGTAGTTAAGGGCGCTTGGTGTACAAGCTTGAGGATCAGAGTTCAGATTCCAGTACCCATGTAACAAGTCCAGCCTGGTACCATGCATGCCCATAACTCTCGTGCTAAGCGGAGCAGAGACAGGAGGGTCTGTGGGGCTTGCTGGCTGCCAGCCTCACTGAAGAACTTGAGCTCCATGTTCAGGAAGAGATTCTGCCTCAAAGGAATAAAGTGAAGCATGATAGAGGAATACACACTGTGCCCTCCTTTGGTTTCTATGTGTGCACTCCCCACCCTCCACCCTCACACTCAAACATGTACATAGACCACACTTAAAATGAAGATATAACACATACAAAATGTAATGTAAAGGAGGGGTAGCACTTGTTATTGTAAAGAATTATTGATCATTTAGTAAGGAATTCTCTTAAAGTATTTTAATGTAGTAGAGTAATGAGATAGACTTTGTAGATGTTACAAATTTTGTAAAAATAATTCTGAAACTTACTTTTTTTTAGTGAAGAGACTATTCGGTTAAAAGTCACCGCTTAGTATTTTGTTTACTGTTTAATGCATTGCAGTTCTAGAAACCTGTGCTAACAGAAAAAAAAATGACAAATGAGCACTGAGAAAATAACATTAACTGGGAAGAAGGGAGAAATCACCACTCACCAGACACTTGGTGGAAATGGTCTAGTACACAGTCTTCAGTTGATCTCGAGGGAATGGCACGATTATAGGTTGATCAAGATGTACTTACCGTGTTAGGACTCTAAGGCAGACAGCTTTGGGACTTCTTAAATTAGAGAAATAAATTGCTGTTTGCCCCCACTTGTGGTAAGCAGGATTTAGACTAAAATAATTTTATTATGAATATCAGAAAAGTTTTAGTTCCCAAAGGTACAAGAAGACAGTGAATTTGAATCCACAGATGGGAAGCTGCTGGAGTAGCCACATAACAGAATCCTGTGGCTTATATCCCTGGAAGTATATATAAAACAAGATTACTGATAATTTCTGTTCTTAAACATACCTCAAATATAAATTCTTTTACACAAACCCTTTACATGTAATTTGCCTGCTGATTTGGTAATCTATGTAATTCTTGGCAGTCAGTTTTCAAGGGTAAGAAAATTAGTTTCATTAGCTGTAAATTTGCATTTATAAAAATTGCAAGTTAGACATAGTCGCCATATGTTTATTCCAGCACTTGGGAGGCTGAGGCAGATGGATCACAGGTTCGAGGCCAGCCTGGTCTACAGAATGAATTCCTGGACAGCAAGGGCTACATAGAGAAACCCTGTCTTGAAAAACCAGATAGAGAGATAGACAATATTCTGGAAATTTCACTTATTTTTTTCCTATTTGAAAACTAACCACCTTAGTGACTCATTATTTACATTTATATTTACTGAGATAATATGTTACAGTTCTCTCATTTAAAATAAACTTAATGTAAAGGAGGTCTATCTTGAAATTTTTATTTTTTCCTAAGTTTTAGCCAGGTATGGTGGCTCATGCCTATAATTCCAGCACTGAGGAGGCTAAATAACAGAAGATTCCATGAGTTTGAGGGCAGGGTGGTCACCATAGTGAGTTCAAGATCAGTCTCAAAGAATGCCACAAAAGGGACTGGAGAGATGGCTCAGCGACTAAGAGTGCTTGCTGCTCTTGCCAAGGACCCCTGAGTTTGGTTCTCAGCACCCACATAGTGACTCCCAACCATCCATTTCTCTAGTGTCTGGGGATTTCACCTTCTCTTCTGACCAGGCCTTCATATGGTGCACAGACCTACATGTAGGCAGAACACTCTCACACATGAAATAAAACACATCTTTTAGAAGGAGCCTAAGTAGTACCCCATCTCTAATTTTTTTCTTTTTTCTTCTCTCTCTCTCTCTTTTATTTTTGTTTTTTTGAGACAGGGTTTCTCTGTTACAACTCTGGCTGTCCTGGAACTCACTCTGTAGACCAGGCTGGCCTTGAACTCACAGAGATCCATCTACCTCTGCCTCCCAAGTGCTGGGATTCAAGGTGTGCCTGGCTGCCCTCTCTAAATTTAAAAAGCAAAATTTTTGAGATCTTTCTTTAAAAGAAGAGTCCTTGGATGTCATATTTTATGTGGTAACTTACTAATTCTGTAAAAAGTTAGGGTATAGTAAAATTGGCTATATCTCATCTATCTTTTGGGAAGATGCCAAAAATAGAATTTAAGGAATGCTGGAACAAGGAAGAACTTCGGAGATCTCACGTAACCGAACTTTCTTAATCTGGGATTATGAAGACTTGCACTGAATTAGGTGCTGTGGTGATAGCTAGTTGGTGGAGCCTCCTCTACAGCCTGTATGCCCTGTTTGCAACTGCATCTGGTAATTTTATACTACATTCCATACTGACAAGCTGTTAAAACTCACGTGACCCAAGGTTTGCCCTGTTGCCAGATCTACTGGTGTTTTTTTTTTTAATCACTGTTCAGATTTTCAAGAATGCAAACCAAATTAATGGGAAGTTTTCAGACTTACTGTGCTTTCAGATTTTCTTAATGTCCTGTCTAAGTGACCTTACATTGTCCCATTCTGATATTGGGAAAAGAACTAGACTATCTCCCAAAAGTATGACGAAGCATGGAAAACATTAATGTTGCTTCTAGAAAGAAACCTCTATGGGAAAGAAGTTAAAGATTTTAGTGAAAACCAAGGAACTCATTCTAAATTGTTACTTTTGTTTTTACAGTGCTGGGAATTGAACCCAGAGCTTCATATATGCTAGGCAAGAACACACCCACTGAACTACATCTTCAGCTCAGCCATTGCAAAGTATTAAAATAATCTACATTTTATGTTATTTTTTTCTGAGTCAAGATCTCTTCAATATGTACAGCAGTGATTCTCAACCTTCCTAATTCTGGGACCCTTTAATAGAGTTCCTCATGTTATGGTAACTTCCACCCACAAAATTATTTTTGTTGTTATTTCATAACTAATTTTGCAACTGTTATAAATTGTAATGTAAATATCTGACATACAAGGTGGTCTTAGGTGACCCCTCTGAAAGGGTCATCTGACCCCCAAAGGATCATGACCCACAGGTTGAGAACCACTGATATACAGACCAGCCTTAAACTTGTTTGCCCAGGCTAATGTCAGACTTCCAATAATCCTGCTTTGCCATTCTGAGTGCTGGGATTAGAGACAAGCATTATCATACTTGCCTTAAGATGGTTATTTAGCTTGACAGAACTAGAAAGCACTGTCATTGTCTTAATAATGTTTTGTTTTTTAATAGTAAGTCTTCAGTCCAGAGACCGAATAGGCACCGGAGGACAAGTTGTGGATTGCAGTCGTTTGTTTGATAATGATTTACCAGATGGGTAAGTGAACATCACCAAAGTCAGAGAAATGTAGGGGTGCTGCCTTTAAGCAGTGAGTTGGTGTTCAGTATGTACTTTAGGTCTCTTCTATGGTCTGTTCCAGAATATAGATTTTCCTTCTCCTTGGAGACTTAGGAGGATCTACCACCAATTATGTTAAATTTTATTTTTAAAAGAATTTTGAAAAAGAAACCAGTGAAATTTCTTGTCAAATATTAAGTAATTTTCTTAATTATCTAAAACAGGGCATACAAGTACTGAATTTGAATATTGTTTTATTTTTAAAGGTAAGGAATGGAGAATTGGATAATAGCAATTATAACATTATGACATATAGAGAAGTATTTGTCAGTAACTGTGCCAAACAGGTCATGTGCATGATATCACTTAATTCTTGTGGCAGTAAAGGCAGTGTATAGTTATGAAATTTTATCACCTGGGTTCTAGTACTCATTCTTCTGCTAATTGATGTTATGACCCTAACTTTCATGAGTTTTGGTGTATATTTAACAAGATGATTGATACTAGTCCATATGTCACAAATTGGTGCAAGGGTTAGATGAACTCATTCACATAAAGCAGGTCAATATCTTGCATGTCACAGTGCTTAATAAGCTAGGTGTAGTGGCCACATCTTTAATCCCGGCATTTGGGAAGCAGAGGCAGGCAGATCTCTGTGAATTTGAGGTCATCCTGATCTACTTAGTGAGTTCCAGCCAAAGGTACATAGTGAGACCCTGTCTCAAAAAAAAAAAAAAAAATCAAATGCTTAATAATTAATTAGCTCTTTTTTTTTCTATTGTTATTACTATTGTTATTCTCATATTTTACAATTTTGTATTTTATAACAAAGAAAATGGAGACCAGGATAAATTATTTGCCTAAGGTCATATAGTAAGTAGAGGACCTAGATCTTGTGCCTAAGTCTTAATTCCCAAGCTCATGAACTTTATCAGCATCTCCGCTTTTTATACTAATTCTGATTTTCTTTTAAATTTCAAAGTGTTTTTAGTTAACTTCAATGAAATATAACTTAACAACAAATTGCACCCACTTACAATAGATATAATTAGTTGGTTGGCTTTTAGCTCAAATTATTATTTGTTTAAATTTTTATTTATGTGAATTTGTGTAAGTGTATATGAGCCATAGTGTGCATGTGGAGGTCAGAAGAAAATCTTTGGAGGTTGGTTATCTCTTCCTACCATATGGATCCTGGGAATTAAATAGGAAGTTTTTTTGTTTTGTTTTGTTGAGTCAGGTTCTCTGCTGTAACTCTAACTGTCCTGGATCTCACTCTGTAAACCAAGCTGGCCTTGAACTCACAGAGATCCATCTGCCTCTGCCTCTCCGAGTGCTGGGATTAAAGAAGTGTGCCGCCACCACTCGGCCAAATTTTTAATTAATTAATTAACTTTATTTTAATGTTTGTTTTGTTTTGTTTTTTCCAGACAGGATTTCTCTGTGTAGCTCTGGCTGTCTTGGAACTAGCTCTGTAGACCAGACTGGCCTTGAACTCAGAGATTCTCCTGCTTCTGCTTCCCAAGTGATGGGATCAAAGGCGTGCACCACCATCACCTGACCATTATTGCTTGACAGCAAGTACTTTTATTCATTCAGCCATCTTTCTAGCCTTTCAAATTTATTTTTGACATAAAATTTTATGTACAAGTTCTAGTGTTTGCATATTTTATTCAAACTGTTTAAAATTCCTAAAATTATGTTAGGCATAGTGACACATTTCTATAAATCTCAGCATTTGAGAGGTCGAGGCAGGAGGATCATGAGTTTAAGGCCAGCTTGGAGTGCATAGCGAGTTCCAAGGTAGTGTGAGTTGTATAGTGAGACCCTGTCTCAAAAAAGGCATCAAGTTAAGGGCTAGAGAGATGACTCACCAGCTGAAGAGCTTGCCCGTCTTGCAGAGGACATACACGTTGAGTGCTCACAGCCACTTGTAACTCCAGTTCCAGGACATCCAACATCCTTATCTTGTCTCCTTAGGTACTTGCCCACACATACATACACAGACACAGATGCACACATGTACACAAAAATCGTAAAACCAATTGGTGCTGCAGTCGTTAAGAACACATGCTGCTCTTGGAGATTCAGTTCTTAACATCAAGCCAGGTGGCTTACAACCACCTACCTGCAACTTTAGCTCTAGGGGATATGATGCCCTCTTCTGGTCTTCCTAGGCACTGCACTCATGTGCACATATAGACAGACATATACACATAAATAAAAATAAAATAAACTGTAATTTTAAAAATTAGGATATGGCTGGCGAGATGGCTCAGAAGATGAAGGTATTTGCACCAAGCCTGACAGTGTGAGCTTCACTCAGAACCCATGTGGTGGGAAGAGAGAACAGCTTCCACAGGTCACCCTCTGACCCGTATGCCTGGGCTGTGGCATGTGCACTCCCACACATGTTTCACACAGCTAAGTAAATATACAGCTTTTTAATTGGTAAAATTAGCTTTATAGATGGTTTTAGCTTTTAAGAGTATTTTATGTGTAGATGTATATGTCTGTGCATGTGCCTGGGTTCGTGTGCTAGTTGGAGTTGGACTTACAGAGAGTAGTGAGCCACTTAATGTGGGTGCTGGGAACTGAACTTGAGCCCTCTAGAAGAGCAGCAGGTGCTCTTAGCCACTAAGCCATCTCTCCAGCCCCCGTTTTAAACTTCTTGATAAGGCTATTTTTTTTCTTTGAAAATGAGGAAGTTTTGTTGTTTTTCGCAGGGAAGTTGAGGATGAAGTGATATATATTGAGAGAATATGCCAATTGGGACTAATCTATTCTTGCTGATTATTAGTATACTATAATTGTAACCACAGGGGTGAATCTAACCATATTTCTACAGTCATTTGATGTTTCATTAGATGAAATGTCATAAAGCAGCAGTTTTCAACCTGTGGGTCGTGACTGCTTTGAGAGTTGAATAACTTTCACAGGGGTCGCCTAAGACTGTCTGCATATCAGGTATTTGTATTATGATTCATAACAGTAGCAAAATTGCAGTTATGAAGTAGCAACAAAAATGATTTAATGACTGGGGGTCATCACAACATGAGGAACTATATTAAAGGGTCCCATCATTAGGAAAGGTTGAGAAACACTGTTTTAAAGTGTTTAGGGATAAATGGTATTGTGTATTTTTAAAAAATTAGTTTGGAGGGCTGGGAAGATAGCTCAGCATTTAAGAGCACCCAGTGGCTGCACTTCTAGAGGACCCAGGTTCAGTTCTCAGCACTCATGTGTCGGCTCTAACCATCTGTAACTCCGGTTCCAGGTGATAGGACACTCTCTTCTGGCTCTGAAGGCACCAGGCGTGCACATGATACACAGCATACATCCAGACAAAACATCCATGCATATAGAATAAATAAATAAAATTTAAAAGCAAGTTTGGACAGGCTTACATAAAGAGATTTTATATGGTTTTTTAGTAAAATTTAAATTTTTAAAATATTAGGGATGATTTAAAAAATTTTAGCTTGCTTGGATTCTAATCATCATTTGCTTAATTGCTGTAAAATCTGATAAATTTTATGATTAGTGTGTTATTTCAGGCATTTTTCACAAAATTCTTGGAAAATTATTGTCAATTTAGGCGTTATTAAAGTTTTTTGAAGTTCTCAGTTCGGCTGATAGAAAAATATGACCTCAGCAAAAATATCTTAGAAGCTCAGAATTCCGGAAACAATATTATGAAGTTCTAATGCAGGTTGAGAAAAATAGCAACTTCTTTATGAACTGATCTTCTGGGTTGTCTTCGGTGGTTTGTAATATACAGTAATGGTTGCACATAAACACTCCAAGTCTCACTTCCAGCGAGTCCCCATTAGTGCCTGTGTCTCAATGTTCTATTGCAGTTGGGAAGAAAGACGGACTGCCTCTGGAAGAATCCAGTATCTAAACCACATAACAAGAACTACACAGTGGGAACGTCCGACAAGGTAAAAACATACAAGTATTTTCTGTGATCTGTGCTAGCCTTTCCTGGATTCCTTTCTGTCATCTGTGACCTTTATTTGATTTTCCTATTGCTTTATATTGATATAAACCAACTGGTCTTAGAACAGGTACTATCATTATTTTAAAAATATTTATGTTTAAATTCTATTTTGTAATGTGATTACAATGGCTATATTTTAATTACAGTTTTTATTTATTTATTTATTTAGTTTTGGTTTTTGAGAAAGGGTTTCTCTATAGCCTTGGCTATCCTGGAACTCACTATGCAAACTAGGCTGACTCAAACTCTGGGATCCACCTGCCTCTGCCTCCTGAGTAAAGGGATTAAAGGTGTGTGCTACTGTGCCTGGGTATTATTATTTTTTAGATGAAATAATAATCAACAAAGACTTTTCATAGGCCCATCCTCTTACTGTATGTTCATGGTCTTCATGGTACTCAGTGAATAGTTACTGAACCACATAAATAGTAGGTTACGCGATCATTTTGTTTCTGGCTGTCATTTTATGATTTGTGTAAACTGTTAGTTTGTATAGTTTGTATGGCTGTCATGAAATATTTATTTAGGATCTCTGTAGGGGGATGCTATTATATTATGGCTAAGACACGTGTATGATCAGACAACCCATATGGAAGGTTTGTGTCTGAGAGTGAGGAGATGGTGGCCTTGTAAAGGAAAAGTCTGAACTAGGTCTCCTTGGGTAGTAGATAGCACCCCTGACTTTGCTACACTTCCTGTGTAAAGGCATCAGGATGCAGGGTAGTTCAGAAACTGAAAAGAGGTGGTTTTAAAGCAGCTGGAAATGAATAAGGTGAGTGGTTACTTCCTCTGTACCCCCTTTTAAAAGTAAGAATATTGAATTGGCACCTCTGCTAGTTAGATTTTTATTGGCTCCCCTGGTGATTGCTGAGCAGGCCTGGCACTCGGAATAAATATTAATGGCTTTGCATTAGCTGTACCTACTTTTGTTTGTTGAAGATTACTGTTTAACTCATTGTTTTTGTTTTTGTTTTTTCTTTTTTGTTTTGAAACAGTCTTGCTCTGTAGCTCAGGCTGGTCTAGAATTCACTATATGGTCCAGCCTACCCTTGAGCTCATGATCTTCCTGCCTCATCCTCCCAAGTACTGTGATTATATGTGCATGCCACCACACCTGGCCTAGAATATTTTTATTACGTTATGATTGTCTGATTAAAGCCTTGCCATTTAAATTTTTAAAAATATTTTTTGAGATTATAATAATTATATACTTTCACACTTTCTTCCCTCCAAACTCTCCCATGTACTACCCACACAGTCTCTTTCAAATTTATGGCCTTTAAAAAAATGTTGTCGTATATATACATATATTTCTTAAATAGAAAAATGCAACCCACTCAGTCCATATAATGTTGCTTTCATGTATGGTTTCAAGGCTGACTGGTGTGGGATATCCAATTGATGTGCTTTTCCCTAGGGAATACTAGTTTTCCTGCTCTCAGCATTCTTTAGTTGCTGTAGTTCTTTGTTTAGGCTAAGACCTCATGAGCTGTTTTGTCTTGCCATTTAAAAAAAAAAAAAAGCCCAGTTCAAAGTTATATTTCTAATGTTCACTGTTAAGTGGAAGAACCAATTTTTATTACAGCAGCATAAATGAATTTATATTTATGTCAATGTTTAAATGAAGCCTGCTTTCTTCTAAACTAATCTTTAATTTCTATATTTATGTAAAGTTTTTTTTTTTTTAACATAAGTGTTAGTTTGAAAATGAACTTTTGGGGCTGGAGCAATGGTTTGATAGGTAAGAGCACTGGCCACTCTTCCAGAGGATTCAGGTTCAATTCCCAGCCACCTATGTGGTAACTCACAATTGTATCTCCATTTCCAAGGAATCTGATGCCCTCTTCTGGCCTTCATGGGAACCAGGCACTCATGTGATATATACATGCAGGCAAAGCACCTGAACACATAAAATAATTGACAGGGTGGGGGAGCACTCTGAGTGTTGTAGCTCACACTTCTAATCCCATTGCTCAGGAGAGTTGCTATGAAGTGCAGGCCAGCCTTGGCTTATGTTGAGACCTTGTCTCAAGAAAAGAAAATGAATTTTTGGGCTAGAGATGTTGCTTAGTGGTAGAGAACTTATCTGACCTGTGTGATGCCCTAGGATTCCTACCTAATGCTAACAAAACAGGAACAAAACCAGTGAAAATGAATTGATTATCCTTTTGTTTTGAAAGTTACTTATAGACTAAAAATTCCTTGATGAGACAAACTAGCTTCTTTATTCAATACCATTTATTAAACTACTAATGTTTTTTATAAGTTAATGACAGAGTGATAGGAATATTATTTATTTGTTTGTTTTGGTTTCTTTGAGACAGGGTTTCCCTGTTGTAACTTTGGCTGTCCTGGAACTCATTCTGTAGACCAGGCTGGCCTTGAACTCACAGAGATCTGCCTGCCTCTGCCTTTGGAGTGCTGGGATTCAGGTGTGGGTTACTACCGCCTGGCAATAGGACTATTTATAATAGGGAATGAACCAGAAGAAACCTCCCTCCTTCGACTAATATTCTAGAGGACAGTGAACAAAAACACAGGTGCAAATAAATAAGAAAATACCAGGGATAACTAATTGCTGTGCTGAGGAACTAAGGCAGCACACAGTGCTTTTTAATGATTGGGATTCTATCCAGTGAAGTTGAAAACACCATTAAGTCAACAAGTTATGTTTAATATGCACATTTTATCACATGTAGCTTTAACAATGAGGGGTGCTATCGAGTAGCCATTGCTTACCCTCCTGATGAGGTAGTCGATTGGGAGCTGCAGCTTTCTGCTACCTAGTAGTTTGAAGGTCTCTATACCATGTAAATTACTCACTAGCCCAGAAAAGGATAAAAATTTAAGTGCAGTTTCAACTGCCTGCTGATGGCTTTTAACTGTTATGTGGTAGCTCATGCCTGCAGTCCCAGCTCTCAGGAGGCTGAGGCAAATGGATTGCCATGAATCATGGCCAGCCTGGACTACAGAGTGAGATCTTGTCCCAAAAGACAAGACCAACAAAACTTCTAAGTTTTACTCTTATAAGTTGGAAACTGTGTGCTATCAAGTTGTAGGGTGAGTTTTTTACATTGGAAGATTTCCCAGGTAGCGATGGTTAAGCATAAACTGTGTTTTGGATGACAAAGAGCCATACCTTGGAAGAGGTACTGTTTCCAAGGACTTTAGTCAGATGGCTGGGACAAGTCCAAGGAAAAGAGGAACACCTGGTTGTCAGAAACCGGGTGGAAGGGAGAATGGGAGAGATCAGGTCTGAGAGGCCGGCTGTGTCCAAGTCCTCGTGTGACTGACCCAGTACACACAAGTATGTGTATATTTTTTTAAAAAAACTTAATTGAAACAGTACTTGAGTTTCTTTGGTCCAGAAGGACTTTAGGTTTGCTTTTAGGTTTGTAAAATCATTGTGTTTTTACTCATCTCATTTTCTTACCTGATTTACTATATTGTTATTATAGTATCTGTGTTGTCCAGAGAACTCAGTTCTTGGTGTCTAAATTGGTAACCCTTTTTTCCCTTGTCATTTTTCAATAGACCGGCTTCGGAATATTCTAGTCCTGGTAGACCTCTTAGCTGCTTTGTGGATGAGAATACTCCAATTACTGGAACAAATGGTGCAACGTGTGGACAGTCTTCAGACCCCAGACTAGCAGAGAGAAGAGTCAGATCCCAGCGACATAGAAATTACATGAGCAGGACACACTTACATACTCCTCCAGACCTTCCAGAAGGCTATGGTATGATATCAGCAAAGGGAACATTTCAACTTGCTTTAAGAAAGTCAGAGAACTAACTTCTTGATTGTTATTGCCTGTTTTGAGATAAGGTCTCATGTAGCCCAGGCTGGCCTCAAATTCACAATGTACCCTGACTACCCTTGAAATCCTGATATTCCTGTGCTTACCTACCACACACTGGGATTATTTATAGGTGTGTACCACCACACTCTGCTTTAGAATATTAACACCTGAAAGTTAATAAGGCCTGGGGAGGTTAGCTGGATGATAGAGTACTTGCTACCATGCTCAAGGCCCTAGGAAGGCCCGAGTTCATTTTGAGTGTATGTGTGGAGTGGTCACAGAAGACACATACTACACTGGACATAGACACAAGAGAGAGTGTTACTAATCAGGGTATAGGGATTTTGCGTGAAAATAAAAGTAAATATAAACCTCCCAGTTTTGCCAGGTGGTGATGGTGCATGCCTTTAATTCCAGCACTCAGAAGGCAGAGGCAGGTGGATCTCTGTGAATTTGAGGCCATCCTGGTCTTCAGAGTGAGTTACAGGACAGCCAGAGTTACAACAGAGAAACCTTGTCTCGAACACACCCCCCTAAAAAAAAAACAAACCCAATTTTAAAAAGTCTATGATGATATGAAGACTTTCTTAACCAACAGTTTGACCTTACCTAGTCATTTATGAACCTTAGCTTTTATGCTCATTTATAATAAAATGTGATAAATGCTAATCATACTGTTTTTATAGGAAGCTTAGTGGATGGAATGAGACTACTTTACAAGTAAACACTGTATAAAAGTATGCAACATTATTCTACAGGTTCATCTTAATTAGACCTTTAGTGTGTTTTTGGGACAGATACTTTTCCTGCCTAACACCATAGATGTTGGCTGGTGGTGACACCTAATGACCAAAATTGGGAATTACAGTTTTAAGTTACTCTTTACTGTAGAACTTTTATAAAAAGTAATTTGCAAATTAATGGTTATAATTTTATTTTAAAATAAATTTTAGTCTCTTACTTTAAAAAAATCATTTAATTTTTATATTCCACAAGTTGGCTTACTACAAGTGAGTGAGTGATTCTAGAATGGGAAACAGACCTGGAATGCTGTGTTATCGATCATATTTATTTAACTTCTGAGAACCTACATTTTATCTTCTGTAAAATAAGAGGAATAATAGTAACAATTATGTAGGTTTGTTGCACGAAATAGATGATATAATCTCTAGTGAAGCATCTAACCATGTCAGGCATAAAAGGCAAGCTGGAGAAGTGTATCTATTGTTACTAACATTCACATCTTAGAGATAATTCCCTTGGAGGTTATCAGCCAGGTTGAGGGGTAAAGGTGAATTATATTTTTACAGTTTGTCTGTGTTATTTGGGTTCAGATGTAAATATTTTGTAAGAGTAGAACAGGGGAATAAAGTACCAAGGCTGAAATTATTGTAGCTGTTGTTGGCATTGAGTTTCTTTCTACCTTAAGGTTTGGAGTGAGTGTAGGCAAATATTAGCAGTGAACTTCGTCTGGTCCTTGCAGCTGTCCTCTAAGTTTGAAGCTGTTTATTGGCTTCATTATAGGTCTATAAATATAGTTTATTCTAATATTAGCAGTAGTGTTATTATCTTATATATTGAAATTTCTCACTGCATTTTATTAAAAGAAAACTAGTTTCCATGCAAAAGACAACATAAACTAAAAAGTAACACTTGACGAAACACTTGAAGAAACTCTAACAGTTTCTTTTACCTTGGCTTCTCTGCTCCCTTCCAGGCTTAGAGCTCATTTCAGATTCTGATACATTTTATTCTCCCCACTGTGCACTCCTCTTTCCAGTGCTTCTTACCAGTTTTATGACCATGTGTTGTGCTTTGTTTACAACAGAGATCAGGGTTTCTGTTTTACACCCTAGATGGCTTGGTGTTTTGAACGGAAGACCAGGCTAGACTTGGACTTGTGATCTCACTGCCTCTGCTTTCTGCATGCTGGGATGGCAGGTGTGTGACACTTTGCTTGCAGCCCAGGTAGAATCTTGATGTATTTCTGTTAGGAAAGGGAAATCACAGATTTGGGTATAAAATTGCTATTAGCTTTCAGATCTTTGAATATTTAAAACGATCTGTTGAAACATCCTTAAGGTGGCTACCCTCTTCCTCTGAGTTGTCTGCTAGCTTTTGGGGCACTGGCTGTACTTCATCGGCATTTATAAAATCCTTCCAGAGATTGAACAGATGTTTTGTTTTGAGACAGGTCTCACTATGTAGCCCTGGCTGGCTTAGAACTCACTCTGTAGACTAGGCTGGCCTTGAAACTCAGAAATCCACTTACCTCTGCCTCCTGAGTGTTGGGATCAAAGGCATGTTCCACCGTGCCTGTGTGAACAAATAATTTGTGAATACCCTGCCCATTTTTTTGTAAGAAAAGAAACTGGCAATTGGGAAATTTTTATACTATTAGAGTCTCATCCAATGTAATGATGTTTATTGAATATGCAAAACTGAGAATGTTTTTGTTCTTTTATTTTACAGAACAGAGGACAACGCAGCAGGGTCAGGTGTATTTCTTACATACTCAGACTGGTGTGAGCACATGGCATGATCCACGAGTTCCTAGGTAAGGAAATATCTTAAGTATTCTTGGTTTTGTTCTGTTTTTGGTTTTTTTTGAGACTGAGTCTAACTATATAGCTCTGACTGACCTGGACTCAAGCTCACAAAGATCCACTTTTCTCTGTCTTCCTAGTGAATTAAAGGTGTGAGCTACTATGCTCAGCCCTTAAGTGCTCTTCATACCAACTATGAATATCCATTTCACCCAGGAGTTTATGATTAAAAAAATAATTTCTAAAGAGTTTATATAAGTTTGGCTTTTCCTGGTAGTGTTTCAGTTTGATATTTATTAGAAAGGCTAGACACTGTCTGTAGTCTCACCCCAGTTCCTGCTAGTCTTGGACTACTTTCCCTTGAGCCCCGCCCCTAAATAATGTGGGACAAAATACATATCTTTGGGAATTTGAAACGTAATTTCAGGAAAAATATGCAAAAGATACCCTTAAAAAAGAGTTGGGGGAGGGGGAGAGCAGCAGAATGTACCACATGCACCGTGTATCCTAGCTCTGCAAGCCGAGGGGGGATGGGGGTGGCACGGGACGGGAAGGGATGGGGGACAGTGCACGAAGTTCTGCCTGTGGCGGTGTTACTTTTTCTCTTTTTTGAGATACAGTCCTGGGTTTTGCTTAGGCTAGTCATAAACTCTTCCACTAAAATGATTCTGCCTCAGCCTCCTGAATGCACATTCTGGTCAGTGATTTATTATAATTTTGAGTACATTTATATTTCAAATAATGAGATTTTAAAAAATTACTTATTTTGAGTTATTTTCTAGTGAACCATACATGAAGTACCAACTAGTCTAACTGAAGCTAACTGAAGCTGCAAAAAAGACTTGAATTCTAATTGGAGTCAACTCTATGGTGCACATACACATTTATATAATGAGGAAGTTTATATATGAAATACCCATCCTGTCCAAAGACAAGCCAAACCATTTGTGTGTGTGTATGTTTGTGTGTAAGTGTGTGTATGTAAGTGCATGTGTGCGTGTATGTATGTGTGTGTAGATCTTCCTAAAACGTATATCCAAAGTTCCATTATGTAGTTGAATGACAAACAGATGAGACTGGCTGATCTAATGTTGCTTTGATACTGTGTCTTATAAACAAAATGATTATAGTGAAAATATCTTACTTTGTTATAGAGTTTAGAATTAGCATCTTCTGAGGGTGACAACCTAGAAAATGTGATGTTATTAATTATTCTAGCAAGTTTGCCATCTCTGTGTCTCCACAATGTTAGTTTTCTCCCCTCTCCCCTTCAGTAAAACAAATAATTTTTTAAAAAGTAATAGAGCTGGATGGTGATGGCACACACCTTTACTTTAATCCCAGCACTCGGGAGGCAGAGGCAGGTGGATCTCTGTGAGTTCAAAGCCAGCCTGGTCTACAGAGTGAGTTCCAGGACAGCCAGAGTTACAACAGAGAAACCCTGTTCAAGAAAACAACAACAACAAAAAAAAACCAAAACAAAACAAAAAATAGTAGTAGAGAGAGAGTTTTATATTTATTTTTATTAAGTTCATTGAAAGAAACCTAAGAAAGTTTAGAACTCAGTATTTTCTTAAATTGTGTGCTCTCCCACAATAAATTTTAAAATGTAAACAAAAGTCAGGCATGGTAGGGTACACCTTTAATTCCAGTATTTTGGAAACAGAGGTAGGATCTCTTAGTTCAAGGCTAGCCTGTTCTACATCGTGAGATGGAACAGCAAAAGTTTTATGTGGAGTACTGACATCTATATTTGAATAAGTCTTTGAACTAATATGCCTGTATTATTTTTCTTTGTTTCTATGCCCCAATTATATTAAAAAGTTGTATTTTTGTCTTTTGCTTTGGAGCATTCTTTAGCAAATATGTCTTTTGTATGGGAGGTTATATTATATTCCTTTAAAATATTATCACTATTTACTGAATGGTTAAATCAGGCATTAAAAAGCCTAGGTAATTATGCTGAGTCTTTTAAAAGACACCCATCAAAGAAGTACGGTGGGCTTCTTTAAAGAACTTGTTTGTGTAGTGTAGCTTAACTGTGCTTTAAGATGCCCAGAGTACTCCAGTAACCAGTGTCTTAGAAGTCCTGTTTCATAATCATTTGCATTTCTCTTTAATTCTTGCTATTCATTCTATTGCATGCTGATTGAAGTCTTGAAATATAGGACTTGTATTGTTTTTAAAGCTGTCTAACTTTTCTTTTTTCTTTTTGTTAATTCCCTTTTTTGGGCATAAGAATTATTTCTGGTTTTCTCTTTTAATCAGTACTTTAAAGCTGTCCATGTGTCATTGTAGATTTACACATTCTAAATAAAATTATATAAAATCAGATTCTACATTACGTAGAATTATTTGTCCTTCAGTTTTTGTCATTGTTTCACACTTCTAAAAGTTTGATCTAAGAAAACCTTCCTTTGCTTTTAAATAATCTTTTGTCAGTAACTCATCTTCACAAATGTATGCTTTTTATTTATTATTTTTAACTATTCTTACATCATTTTATGCCACATAGTTTATAGTTGTTTTAAAATTTGTATTTTATGTGTATGGATTTTTTTTGACTGCATGTATATTGTGCACCACTGCATACCTAATGCCCATGGAGGCCAGAAGAGGGCAGTAGATCTCCTGGAACTGGAGTTACATGTAGGTGCTGGGAATCAAACCCAGGTCTGCTGGAAGAACAGCCAGTGCTCTTAACCACTTAGCTATCTCTCCAGCCCCAGTTTAAACATTTTAAACAACTTTTATTTCACACCTTAACTGTTCTCTTTATAGTCTCTTGTACTTGGAGATCTAATTCTGTGGTTTACCGTTTACACTAGCTGTCATAGAGTTGGTCACTTCTAAAGTATTCATTGTTCTCAGGCTGTGAGGTTATTACTTGAGTTTGGTTGTAGTGTTATTTTCTTTTCTTTTCTCTTTTCTTTTCTTTTTGTTTGCTTTTGAGGTAGGATTTTACTATGTAACCCTGACTTGCTTATAACAAGTAGAGATTTACCTGCTTCTGCTAGGATTAAAGGTGTGTATGTGTGTGTGTGTGTGTGTGTGTGTGTGTGTGTGTGTATGTTTTGTTTTCTGTTTTTTAAAGATGACATGGTCTTGGTGTATAGCCTTGCCTGAGCTTGAACTTGTACTTTCCTATTTCCTCAGACTCTGAGTGCTAGGATTACTGTTGTGTGCCACCATGCCTGGTGTATTATTTGATTTTTTTTTTTTTTTCTCGAGACAGAGTTTCTCTGTTGTAACTCTGGTTGTCCTGAAACCCACTCTGTAGACCAGGCTGGCCTCAAAACTCACAGAGATCCACCTGCCTCTGCCTCTCGAATGCTGGGATTAAGGGCTTGTGCCACCATTGCCCGGCCTTTTTAAAAAAAATAATTCATTTAATTTTATCTTTTGTGCATTGGTGTGAGGATGTTGGATCCTCTGAAACTGGAGTTAGACAGGTGTAAGCTGCCATGTGGGTGCTAGGAATTGAACCCGGGTCCCCTGGAAGAGCAACCTAGGCTCTTAAGCACTGAGCCATCTCTCCAGCCCCGTATTATTTGATCTTTATTAGTTGGGATTCTCTGGGATGGGAATTTGGGAAGGTTTCCTAGAATTGCTTCACCTCTTAAGTTCTCAGCTTGAGAAATTCTAGGTCTCCCTTCCCAATCTTGGTGCTGACCTACACCTCCCCGAGCTACTGCACAGGTTTAGCCCCAAGTCAGTTCTTGATTGTTGCTGTGAAATTGAGGATTTGAGGATTCTCAGAGCTTTGCTTTGTTTCTTCTGTGGGTGTTTTCAAGCTTTAGTTGTTCTGGGATAGTTTCAAGCAGAGGTCAGAATCATTGTTTGAAGAAATCTGTGAGAGCTGGAAATAGCCTCAGCATAATACTGTACATCTTCACATACAGCACCAGTGACTTGAACACTCTGGGGAAGGTGTTGATCTAGCTGCTACATTTTAACAGGACAGAGGATGGAAATTTGCAAGTGCTGTTGCTGGTTTATGAACAGCCAAAAGGGAGCAATGCATGTAGGACAAGGTTGGGTAGGGCTTAGAATGTCTATGTCTCTGGGCATAGCACCCCACCAGCCGCCTCAGCTTGTTCAACTGTATTTTGTTCTTTACAGTCCTGTATGTCCTTGCAGTGTGCAACATAGTAATAGTATCCTTGTCTGTTAGAAGGGCTTCTTGAGCTTTTCTTTGTTGCTGCAGTAAGCCGTAACACATTCTTTTTTAAGTATCTTTAGCAAGTTTTTCTTCATTAAGTTTATAGACTTCAAAACTCAAAACAATGTTTACCTTGTTTAAAAAAAAATACACTCTGATTATTTCTAGCATCAGGATTTTTGTAATGTTTCCAATTGTGCTTGGTTGGGGAGCATACAATCAGTCATGGCATGCATATTTGTTTACACCGACATTATGATATAGTAAAGAAAGAAAACATTGAAGAGCAATTTCTTATATCATTGATCCTTGTAAAACAATACATTCTGTCAAACAAATATTGAAGTATAGTTTATGTTGGCAAGTAGTGTGATTGCTCTGTATGAATTTAAAATGTGTATTACATTAAAGCCTAGGAACTTACTAAAAAATGCAGACTATGTGATAAGTTCTTAGCCATTTAGGGATTGGGTATTGGATGTGCAAGTTTAGGAAACCACTGGGAATTAAAGATTCCAGCTGAACATCTCAAGTTTCTGAAACAATACATTTTCTCAGACTTCATGGAATTGCTCTGTGTCACATACACTTACTGGCTCAGCAGGCCCAGCAATGAGGTATTTCTATTGTATATTTGTTTTGCAGGGATCTTAGCAACATCAATTGTGAAGAACTCGGTCCTTTGCCTCCTGGATGGGAGATCCGCAATACTGCAACAGGAAGAGTTTATTTCGTTGACCATAACAACAGAACAACACAATTTACAGATCCCCGGCTTTCGGCTAACTTGCATTTAGTTTTAAAGTAAGTTTTGAAGCAGTACATATGAAGATATTAGTTTAAACAAGAAGACATACATGTGGTTTTTATAGTAAATGTAAAAGAATATCTGCTGTCTTAAACTTCTAATATTGATTTATTTTTATGATGAGTTTTCAAGATATAGCTCAGGCTGTCCTTGAATTAATGGTGTAGCCCTGGCTGATCTGCCTGTCACTACTGCTTTAGTGTTGGGATTACCTTGCTATAATTTACTTTTATTGATTAAAGTATATGGAAGAGTATGAGAGGTTTTACTCTGAAGTATACATATCTTACTTTCACTCTGCTTAAACAGGAACCGGTACTACAGTGTTAGGAAGAAGTATGCATGAGAAGTGTTCAAGCAAGAAGGCTGTTTTCAGAGGCCATAGCTTGACCAAGAAGTTGAGACTGAGCAAACTAATTCTGTGTTGCCATCCTGCACACACAAGTGATAATAGTGACTGATGATATCACAGCAGCACTTGCTGTGTGTAAAGTGTTGATCTTTGTTCCTTCATGTATTAACAGTTTCACCCTGATAGATAAACCATTTCTACAGATGAGCACTCAAGCAGAGGTTGACTTTCTGTAAGACTTTCTGCAGTGTGAACTGCTTATACTGGCTTCAGACCCATCAATCCTTTGGTCTCTGTTCATGTCTATATTGCACACTGTATCACATTTGCACCCTTCGCTTTGCTTTTCTCTCTAGTTGCCTGTTTTTCCCCTAACCTCATTACTTGCTGGCATTACCTTCTGAGGAAGCAAGGGAGGAAGGAAAAGAGAAAAGGGAGCTTCATCATCAGGAGAGTAGCAGCGTGTCTTTGTCACTAATTCTGGCAGAGATACTTAAGTGGTGGTATAGCAACAAACCATAGCTGTTTCCCTTGAATCCGGACAACAAGGTTCTTTGTGTCCACAGAGTGACGCACTTTAGTGTCTCCAAATAAATATTACCTGCTCTGCTTTCTTCATTCATTAGTGTATGTAATAAGTACTGTGTTAAATGTTAGAGCAAAATAAAATTAATAGAGGTCAAGATGACTTTGGAAAATATTCTTGCTTAATTAATCTTTTTAGGGTTAGATTCAATAGGACAAATATAAATGAAAACTGGCTGTCACTTGTTTAGAATAACTTAAAGCATTTAACATGAACATCTTTGTTGTCTTCGTTGAATATGTACAATTATTCTGCCAGACTCATTATGTCAGACTTTTTTATTGTGGCTAGATGCTAAAACCCAAGTTACAAATGAAATTCACAAGTATTTGTAAAGGGAATCATGGGCTATTTCTATACATTTAGATCCATAGCCTAAGGAACAAAAATAGTGCAGTGTGTGGTCTATCCTTTGATTGCCACTGCTCAGGAGTACTGACATATAGTGGTAGAATCAAACAGTCATAAAATGTTTTTAGGGCCCATATGATGGGTCAGTGGGTAAAGGTGCTTGCTGTCAAGTCTGACAACCTGAGTTTGCTATCTGGGACTCAGATATCAGATACCAACTCCTGTAGGTTGTCCTCTAACCTCCCCATGGACATGATGGAATGGCTGTGCCCTGAATAAGTAAATGTAATAAAATATTTTTATTTTCAACTTGAATATGTAAGGGCAAGTTCTCCTGAGTAGTAAAATGACTTTACGTCTTTTATTAACACTATGTGAGTTCTGGTGAGTCCTTGGTATAACTGACTTTGTTTACCCTCCTTGGTCTTACTTACCTTTCTTATGGAAAACCCCAATTAGCATGGGCCTAAAACTTAGATATGCCTTTTGAACACCCTGATATCTTTCCCATGTGGTTCTGTAGTGAAACACTTGGAAGAAGTTTTTTGTTATTTTGGTTTCTTTAAAAATGCAAAATGGAGTTTGGCTAGGTTTATGCTCCCATCCCAGATGTGGTAGATGTTTATGAGTTGAATTTGGAATGCTTGATGCAGGTGGCTATAATTTGGTTAGATGCAGTCATTCTGGCACGTGTAGCTTGTTCTTGGGATTGTGTGCCACTTGGGTTTATGGGAACTTTTGCTTAGGGTATAAAATCTGAAGCCCTGAGAGCCAGGGTGGGTGTTGGTTGGTGGTTCATTGGTTGGTTTGTCCATTGTTAGTGTGTTGATTCTTACTTAAAAGAACAAAGGTTGGAGAGATTAAGTTTACAGATAATGAGCTGAGACACTAGTCTGACTGACTGTCAGCTAGTCTCTTTAAGCTTAGGACAGCCTAAAACAGGCTGTGAAGATTTCTACCTTTCTCTCATTCTATATCAAGATCACCTGCAAAATCAGTGAAAGTTTCTATCTTTCCTTTCTTGTTCCCTACATTGAGGGTTAAAAGATTGTAGTTAACAGCTACAAGTGGCATCCCATGTTGGGCGCTATATATAGTAGTTTGCTGCTGTGACGGCTCACCAAAGAAGACATGGAGGCATAATCATACGTACAGACCTCAGCAGAGGGAACCATTGTCATGGCAAATGCCGTACCAGACAGTGGAACCCTGAACGTCTGAGCTCAGATGTTTTTATTGATTCAGAACTCCTCAGGTGTTCTACTGATAGCACATGCAGATTATAAGCAATCAAACATCCCCCAAATAAATCCAACACTTGCAGGCAATACAAAAATGCCAAGATCTAATTTGCCCCTTACCCAACAGTGCACAATTATTTTATATGTGACTAAAAATAAACTTCCATAACAGTTCCCCTTTTCTGTATAAGACAAAAATGCTTTATCCCTACAACACAATTTAACATTACACCAGCAAAACTATTTACAAGAAGAACATTCATGAGGTTTCTAATGCACAGGACCAAATGACACCAAACATCTATCAAGCTTTTCACAATGTCTTTGGACAGCAGAAAAACATTACCAATGTCTAATTATCTGGAATTCACTCATGATCTTCTGGACTCCTTCAAAGGGCTTGGATCACTTCTTTGGCTCTGCCTTCTGCAGCACACATAGCTTGTCCTTCAGTATCTGGCTGGCTCCATTCCACTGCTTCAGGTGGTCGTCCCATGGGTACTGGCATCTCAAAAATTTCTGGGGTTCCTTGCTGCAACTGGGCTGCACTTTTCATCAATAGTTTCTTCTGGGCTCTCTTCATGGTGCCAAGCCTCAACTTCTTTTCATGACCCCTTCAATCTGGGCCTTCAACTGCCATTGAGGCTTCGCCTTTACCCATAGCCTCTCTTGGGCTCTCTTCATGCTGCCAAGCCTTAATCCTTTAATCTGGGCCTTCAACTACTACGGAGGCTGCACCCTGACCAATGGCCTCTCCTGACCTCTCATAGTGCTAAGCCTCAGCTGCTTTCTAACGACCCCTTCATGCCTTCAAAACCTGCCCCACCTGGGTGACTCTTACAGTACCAAGTTCAGCTACCAGCACAAGATACAACCTTGGCCAGTTCTGGAAGACAGTTTCTGTGTGCTGACACTTTCCAGGTTTTAAGATAGAGTCTGGTTTGCAGGAAAAACAACTGGTCACCTTGTCTTCAGGAACAGTTTTCATCACCATAACAAATGGGTCTTTCAGGACCACTTCATCTCACCAGTATCTGGGCAGGTTTGCAGAAAACGTAACAGACTCTGTGAGGTCTGGTGTTTTCGTTTTCTTCATCCCTGTCTCCACATTGGATATGGCTGGCATTATGTTGTGCCCCATGTTGGCACGTCATTTGTAGCAGTATGCTGCTGTGGCAGCTCAGCAAGGGCAACAAGGAGACTTATTCATAGGTATAAACTCTGCCAGACCTCAGCAGAGGGAACTACCATCCTGGCCAGTGCCATACTGGACAGTAGAACCCTGAGCGTCTGAGTTCAGGTGTTTTTATTGATCCAGAACTTCTCAGGTGTTCTATTGACAGCACATGCAGATCATGGCCAATTAAACATCCCCACGTAAATCCAGCACCTGCAAAGAATACAAAACGCCAAGACCTAAGCAGCCCCTCACCTCAACAGTACACAAAATGATTATTTTAAACTAAAGGTAAACTTCCACAACATGGTTCTCTGTGCTGTTCTGTGCATCTTGTTTTCCCTCCCTCCTCTCTCTCTCTCTCTCTCTCTCTCTCTCTCTCTCTCTCTCATGCAAACTTTCAGTAGCTAAAAAGAAAATTGCCAATGTGATGGTTTTTGGGGGTTTTTGTTTTATTGTTTTGTTTTTTTGAGACAGGGTTTTATTCTGTAGCCCTGGCTGACCTGTAACTTACTGTGTAGACCAGGCTGGCCTTGAACTCATAGAGATCCACTTATCTTTACCTTCTGAGTGCCAGGATAAAAGGCATCTGTCACCATGACAGGCCTATGGTATTTTAAATTGTATTTTGTTGTGATATTTGTGTGGAGATAAGCTGTGTTGCTCAGGCATTCTGTAACTGGTTTTATAATCCAGGTTAGCTTTGAACTTTTATTCTCCTGCCTCAGCTTTCTGAATGCTGGGAGTCTTTAATTTTAATTTTTTCTAGCTATTCACGCGGCAAGCTTATTCTTCTTCTGTATTATTTTGAGACAGGGTATCACCGAGTTGCCTAGGCTGGTCCTGAGCTCACTCTGTGGCCTTAGCAGTCCTTGATCTTGGGATCCTGTGCCTAGCCTCCTGAGTATGGTGTGTTTGTTTCAAGATGGGGTCTCATGTAGCCCAGGCTGGTCTTGAACTTACTATGTAACAGAGAATGACCTGACTTCTAATATAGGGTACTATGCCTGGCTTATAATGTGGTTTTTATTTCTTTGTATAATTTTAAGCCCATACAGTAAGAAAGGAAAGGATAGGGGTGGGGGCAAAAATATTCTTGAGGAAAAGCTTTGGTTATTAGCCAAATAATAAAATAATGATGTTTAACCATTTGTATGAAATTTAGGGAGCTGTCATGTGTGGATTATATGTAATAGTAACAAACATTTGTAGATTACTTTGATTTTAAGTCTTTTTTCCCCTGATTCAACATTTTTGGAAGTGAGGGAAAAATGCAGATTGTTACACAAGTCATGTAGAGAGGCATGTTACATTTTAGAGTAGGCAGGTTATATTTTAGAGTGGACCCTTGAATTTTAACTAAGAAGAGTTGGGAATTACTTTTTGAGAGGAAGCTACCAGAGAAGTTACCAGGAGAAGTCTGCAGTAGGCTTGTGTGTAATGTGCACATGAGAGCAACCTGTAGTTGTTGTACCTGAACCTCCCTCAGTTCTCTTCTCAGAGTCCCTCCTGAGGCACTGTGGTTACTCCCTTTAAAGGGATGTTTTTGGTGTTCTGAAGTTAAAGTTCCTGTGTATGAGGCCTCAGCATATAATCTATAAATGTCAGGACATAACAGCATTAACTATTGCAAAATGCTGTCATTAAGACTCAATAAATCACCTGGTCAAGGACACACATCCTTCTCAGAACCTCCCCCCTTTAAAAAATATTTTTGCTTGAAAAAAGCATATCTTACACGATTAAAACAAAAACAAAACCTAAGTAACTATATCAGTCACAGTAGTTAAAATAATGAACATTGATTCTGCTTTTTATGCCCTGGGTAAACATTTCTCCTGCCATCCACATTCAGTCCTGTTTTCAACAGTAAGAAAAATGGAGCCTCAGACAGTTTTACAGCTTACCCAAAGGTACATAAAAAGTACTGGAGCTGGGATTTGAATTCAGCCTGACTCTGGAGCGTCTTTTCCCCTGTCCTTTTCCTGTTTTCATCCTTTGACACTGTTCCTCTTGTTTTGAATAGCATCACAGAAATTCTACCTTAGAATTAAAGGAAACTTTAAAAGACAGCTATGAACAAAGACTACAGCTTGAATCTTTTCTGTTTGTCAGGCTCACTTATTTCAAGAAAATAATTTGACTGCTTGATAAGGTTTCTGGGCCTTGTCAGAGGCCTTTCAGGCAGCAGATTGGCATCCCCACTGTTTTCTGACCAGTGTTGACATCATCCCTTATATAACTGCCCTTTATACCTTAGCATTGCTGAGGAGACAGGCTGCTTCATTGGTTTTTTATTCTTGTGGTTTAGACCGAAGCAGATAGAGGAGGAAGGGTTTCCGCCAAGCTGCCAGTTCAGACTCTGCTTGGTTCTTCCAGAAAAACGGATGCTAGATGACAAGCAGTGCTTGGAACCTGCTTGAATTTTAAATTGGATGATGGGACGAGGTGGAGGAATGGCATCCGAACAGTTGTTCTTAGTATCTGCATAAGGTCTTATGAATAGAGCCTCAGTAACCAGTTCTATCAGGCTAATGATATGCCCCAATAAGGCTTAGAGGATGGTAGATTTATAGTCTGATGCTGCTTTAAATGTGGAGTTTCAATCTTTTATGTTCTAAAGAACTTTGATAATAATTTTGTTTCTTTCCAGTCGTCAGAATCAACTGAAAGACCAACAGCAACAGCAAGTGGTGTCGCTATGTCCCGATGACACTGAGTGTCTGACAGTGCCAAGGTACAAGCGAGACTTGGTTCAGAAACTAAAAATTCTGCGGCAAGAACTTTCCCAACAACAGCCTCAGGCCGGCCATTGTCGCATTGAGGTGTCTAGGGAAGAGATTTTTGAGGTAAATACATAAGCCTTAATTTCAACTAGAAGAAAATTAAATTTAGTGTTTTACTCTTTTTCTCCTTGCTTGTTTGAGACAGTCTTACTACATTGCTCTGGCTAGCCTGGAACTCTCTATGTCAACCAAACTGTTCTCAAACATCTGCCCCCCCGATACTAGGATTAAAAACATATGCCATTATGCCTGGACTTTTCCTTTTTTCTTTTTTTTTAAACTTTTTCCCTTTATTTCATGTCATTGATGTTTTGCCTGTATTCATGTCTGTGTGAGGATGTCAGATCTCCTGAAAGGGGAGTTACAGTCAGTTGTGAACTGCCAGCTGGGAATTGAACCCAGGAACTGGGAATTGAACCCAGGTCTTCTGGAAGAACAGCCAGTGCTGTTCCACTGAGCAATCTTTCCAGCTCCTGTTTTACTCTTTCTAAGGATATATTTTTTAGCGACTCACATCTGATTGGAGTGGAAATATATTCATTAATTTCTTTTATTTCTTCCCCCCTCCCTCTCTTTCTCCCCCCCTCTCTTTCTCCCCCCCCCCCTTTCTCCCCCCCCCCCCCCCTTTTCCCTTTTTCAAGACTTGTATCTCTGGCTGTCCTGGAACTCATTCTGTAGATGAGGCTGCCCTCGAACTCACAGAGATCTTTCTCCCGATGAGCTTTTGTCTCTAAGAGCAATTCTAAAGCCACTTGGTTATAGTTATCATTTGTATTTCAAAATGATAAAAAAAAAGCTTCTTTCTACCTGGAAATCACTAAATAGTAAATGATGCTTGTGTACTAGAAGGGTCTAGAGTTCCCAGTCTTGGAGGCAGAGGTATCTTCCTCAGAGGCTCTGCAAGTAGACTGTAGGGCTGGCGTTGCAGTAATGGCCAAGGTTGGAGTCTTGGAGCTTGTTGATGGCAGCAACGCTTGAGATAAGAAGTAGATCCTGTCACCGTGCTGGGCTATGTGGTCAAGAACATAAACATTGCAGGCTGGAGAAATAGCTCGACAGTTAGTGCACTTGTTCTTCTAGAGAACCTGAGTGTGGTTCCCAGCACCCATGTCAGGTGGCTCACAACCACCTGTAACTCAAGATTCAGGGGATGCAATGGCCTGCCTCAGTGGACACCCACACATGCACATGAATAAAAATAAATCTTTGGGGAAAAAAAGATTTAAGTTCCTAGCTAGAGATTCTCTTTTCTCTCTATTCATCAGCATCCAAAGTAACTTCTTCCAGGGGTATCCTTCATGGATAAAGTGAAGATTAAGGCAGTTTCAGAAGCAGACTTGCACTGGCCAATGGAGCAGGTTCAAGGCACTCGTTGGCCGTTGGAGACTGCAGTGGTCGCACTGATACTAGATAGACACCACCATTTAAGCATACATCATCTTAGGTCAACTCTGCATTGTCTTGGTACACAGAAGCAACCAAGGGAGATAATCAGATCCCACACTGTCCCAAGCAAGGTAACAGGCCATTGGCCCAGAGGCACTGGCATCATCTTGGTACCTGTGACCAAGAAGCTCTATTGATGGCATTGGCCATGGCCACCCTGGGCAGCTTCACCAGGGCCACCTTTGAGGCCATTTCCAAGACCCACAGCTACCCCAGACTTCTAGAAAGAGATATGTTCAACAAGTCTATCAGATATTCACTGATTATCTCTTATAAAACTCATATTAACTAGGGTTTCTGTACAGAAGACCCAGGATCTAGCTGTTGGCTACTTTAAAGGGATTCTTACACAAGAAAAATAAAGTGAACTGAACCTGTTTTTTTGTTTTTTGTTTGTTTTTTTTTTTTTTAAGATAAAGGCATGTGCTACCATAGCTATATAATCCAGCACTCAGGAGTTAGAGGCAGGTGGCTCTGCAAGATCAAGGCCAGCCTAGTCTATTTAGCAAATTCCAGGCCACCCAGAGGTCAACATTGTCTATGTAGGGAGTTCAAGACCAGCCTGGGCTTTGTGAGAGTCTGTCTTGACCCTGTCCCCCAAATAATACAAAGTTGTCTGTGAAATTAGTAGCATTAATTATTTTACTTACGTTCTTTTAGAACTGTGTTTATTTTACATTTAGTTTCTATGACTTAAACTTAGGTCAAACAGTTTTTAAATTGGATTTCACCTGATTTAAATTAGTTTTGTGAATTGGAGAAAAAGAAGAATTTAAAATTAGAGGCTAAAGCACCTGATGATGATAGTATATTAAAATTATTTTTTCAGGAATCATATCGACAGGTCATGAAAATGAGACCAAAAGATCTCTGGAAGCGATTAATGATAAAATTTCGTGGAGAAGAAGGCCTTGACTATGGAGGGGTTGCCAGGTAAAGACTTGGTAGTAAACAACATATGTACTTCTGATTTATTTATTTTTAGTTAATATGTGTGATTATTTTGCCTGTGTATATGTATTTGTGCCACGTGTATGCAGTGCCCAAGGAGGTTAGAAAAGGCTATTAGATTCCCTGGAACTGGAGTTATAAACTGTTGTGTTTATCAGCCTTTTACCTAAAAATGTTCACTTTCTTTAGTTCCTACTTTTCCTATAACCATTCTATTTATTTTTAAGGAATTTTAATATTTTTGTCTGTTTAGGTTATTTCTATCTTTTATTAAAATTTTTAAATTAAAATATAATTGTATCACTTCCCCTCCTCATCTTCCCTCCAGTCCCTTTCATCCCCCTCAAATTGATAGCCTCTTTATTACTGTTATATATTTACATAAATGCATAACTGTATAGGTACAACATGCTGAGTGTGTTTAGTATGGTTTGGGTATATATGACTTCAGGCCTGACCACTGTGTATTGGATAACCAGTCAGGGGGCTTATCCCTAGGAAAGGCTAGTTCTCCCTCTCTCAGCAGTCATTTGTTGCGTTTAGTACTTTGTCTAGGGTTGGAGTCTGATGAAATTTCCCCCTCCCATGTTAGCATGTCTATTGATACTGTTATTCAGGTCTTGTTTAGGCAGCCATATTGTTAAGATGTCATGGTTGTAGCTTTTCTAGGAGGCACATTTCATAGCAGACTTCCTGGTCATCTGGCTCTTACAGTCTTCTTCCACCTCTTCTGAAAGCTTCCCTGAACCTTAGATGTAGGAGTTGTATTGTAGATGTCTTCATTGGGGCTGGGCTTCTATGATCCATTTATCTCTGCATTATGATCAGTTGTGGTTTTCTGTTATTGTTTCCATTTGCTGTAAAGAGAAGCTTCTTTGATGAGGGATGAGAGCTATACATATCTGTGGGTAAAGGATACGTTTTAGAATTAAGTTAGGAATTATGCTGATCTAGCAACATGGTAGTAGTAGGCTAAGATCCATGACTTCATTAGCTTCCGGTTGCTGGCTAGGTTTCTAGTACCAGGCATGCTTTTCTTCTTATTGAGGGGGCCTAAAGTCCAATTAGACAACTGTTAGTTATCAGTAAGACGTGAGTGCCACTATTGCACCTTTATGCATATCTTGCCATGCTGATCATTGTTACAGCTCATGGGTGTCATAGCTGGCTAGGACTGTTATTGATTACTTCCTTCCCTTGGCCGCTTGCATAATACTTTATGGAACTATGAAAGCCAGACTAAGACCAGAGGCTTTTGGGTTAGATCCAGCTAGAATCCTGAGTCCTGTGTCCCAAGTGTGTGGTGTCTTCAGCTATCGGGGCTTACCTTCAATTTGTGAGAGGCAACCAAAGGCAACAGCAGTAGCCTTTATTATTTTAAAGTCACTTAGACTACTCTGACCAACAACTCTAGCAGAAGTTTCGAATGCTTGGTACTGAGGTTTATATTAGCTAGTCTATGGCCCTTATGGGGAGCATGTCAGCTAAACTGGCATAACTTTATTTTGTATACACATATTCTTACATGAATTATGTATAATTTTAGATAAATATAAAATAATACGATTCCTTGAGGCTTTGTCAAACATCCTTTGTGTTATTTATTCTACCTTCCTCCCTAACTAGACCTCACCCCATTTTCCCACTTCCCCCCTTCACTCACCCCCACAGTCCTGTTTACTTTTCTGGTTTCTATAGCTACTCCAGGTTATGTCCTTACAATCTGAAGATTTGGAGCTAGGATCACAGAATAAATGTGCAGTGTTTGTCTTTCTGGGTCAGGGACACCTTACTCCATAGAATCTTCTCTAGTTCCATTGATTTACCTGCATAGTTTAGATTTTAAAAAATTGCTTGCGTGTAAATTTTAGGACTTTAATTCCTATGGGACTATTTACTCAGAAATAGAATTTGAATGTTAGGAAAACATTATCTGCTTGTGACAGCTATTTTATAGGTTGAGTGAGTAGTCACTGTAAAATTCACCTCATTGCTATAAAGGCAAACAACACCTATCTCAAACAAAAAGAAGAGAGGCCTGAGAATATAGCTCAGTGGTAGAGTACTTACCTAGCCTATGTAAAGCTTCACATAGGTATGCGCATGGAGTGCATACCACTGGGTATGGGGCATGCCCAAAGAATACCATTTGGTCTTTCTGTCCACCTGCAGCAAAAGCTTCAGCAGTTCTCACTCTGTGGGTTTCAACCCCTTTGGGGGTCAAATGACCTTTTAACAGGGGCCACCTAAGACCATCCTGCATATCAGATATTTACATTATAATTCATTTCATAATAGTAAAATTACAGTTGTGAAGTAGCATCAAAAACAATTTTATCGGGGTCACCACAATATAGGGAACTGTATTGCAGCATTAAGAAGGTTGAGAACCACTGCTTTATACAATTAAAAAAAAAATGATGAAATGAGTATTGATATCTATCTTTCTTTCTTTTCTTGTTTTTTTAAGACAGGTTTTCTCTGTGTATCCCTGACTTTCCTGGAACTGATTCTGTAGACCAGGCTGGCCTTGAACTAAGAGATCCTCCTGCCTTTGCCTCCCAAGTGCTAGTATTAAAGACGTGCTCCACCACCGCCTAATTTCTTTATTAAAACAATAACACAAAACATTCCACTGCCCAAAAAGTAAGAACAAATTTATACTGTATTATGTGTTTTTCTTTAGACAGGTTCTCTCTATGTAGCTCTAGCTTTCCTAGAATTTGCTAGGTAGACCAGATTGGCCTTGAACTCACAGGGATTTGCCTACCTATTATGATCCTTGTGATTCTAGTATAATTCTGCCCTGATAGAAATAGACATCTAGGTGAAGTAGATGTGTTGAATAAAAACGCTTTCTTTCTTTATTCTGTGTCTATCATGGATTATAAACTTTTTCATTTAAAGTGATATACTATAGGTCTACAGCATCTTGACTGTAGTACCTTTATTCTCACTGATGCTAAAGTGTAATAAAATTGCCACAAATTATGAACAATAACAATAAAAGTGTACTTGTTCTTTAAACATTTATTTTCTGTTGTGATTTTATAGAACCACAGTACTGTATTTTCTTTTAACTTGAAAGAATTGTGGAATCTGAGCATAATGGAACATCCCTTTAATCCCAGCACTCAAGAGGCAGAAGCAGGTGGATCTCTGTAAGTTTGAGATCAGCCTGGTTAAAGTCCAGCAGGTTAAAGCAGTTTCCATGCAATCTGAGTTAAGTACCCAAACCCATATAATAGTGAAAAGAGAAAACCAACTCCATAGAGCTGTCCTTGGACCTCCACGTGTGTGCTGTGGCACGTGTTCACATACATCATGCACACCCACAATAATAATAAATTTTAAAAATTAAGAAAAATTATTTACTAGAGTGACTAATGGCATGGCCTAATTAACAAATTACTTTATCTTGTTTTCTAGGGAATGGTTGTATCTCCTGTCACATGAAATGTTGAATCCTTACTATGGTCTCTTCCAGTATTCTAGAGATGATATCTACACGTTGCAGATTAATCCTGATTCTGCAGTTAATCCGGTATGAGCTTTGGTCACAGCAGTGTGAATGTGCTGGAGCCCACCTACTCTATCATGAAATGTTAGTGTGATTGTCACAAAGGAATCCTGCCTGTCCTGGCCACACCCTCTGATTTAGTAGTTTCTCTCCCAGTAAATGATTACAGATGTGTGCTGCTTTGGGACACTAGGGTAACTGCTACTGATTATCCCCCATTGTGTACAAAACAGTTGCCCACATAGAGGATTGATTAAATTATAACATAAAATATTGTAAATGTGATCTGGGTCTAGTGGTGTATGCTTATATCATAGCACGTGAAAGGTTGAGGCCAGACTGGACTGCATAGTGAAATTCTGTTTCAAAGTGAGATAAGAAAGGAACCAAACAAAAAACATGGAATATGAAATTAGAAAGACATAGAGTCTCCAGGTATGCAGGCTTAGACCTGAGATTCCAGTGCTTTCCAGGCTTGGGCAGCAGATCACACAAGTTTTAGGCCAAACCTGGCTTTTACTGAGCTATAGGGCAGCTTGAGCTGTGGTATGAGACCCTGTCTCTAACAACAAACAAAAAGACATGTAATCATCTTCTTGTTATATAAGTTACTAGCCTTGTGATTGTGGGCAAGTTAATTGTCTTAAACCTCAATTGTTTTATTTTTAAAAATTAATAGAGTTTGTACCTTAGAAAAAAGTTGTAAGAATTCCATGAGACCCTGTATATTAAGCATTTAATTATGTTTTTTTAATCCTATAATACAGTATTAAACACTTAAAAGTTAACATGTTGAGGTTGTTGCTTAGTGGTCGTGTGCTTGACTAGCATTTTAAAGCCCTGTGTTTGATCCCCAGTGCCAGCTTCCCCACAAGACGTTAGCAGTTACTGCTGATTTGTTGCTTTCTAATTAAATGTGTTATGTTTTCGTACAAGAATATACTATGAGATTAAAGAATTTGACATAAAGATCACCAATATGTGTTAAAAATATGTGTTCATTGTAAAGTGAAAGGTTATATTTCAATGTGATACAGCATTGGTTAAAAAAATATATAAAATGTTAAACAATCTACACCGTAAAACTGATAATCATTTCCTCTGGGTGTTAAATAATGGGTGACTTTTAATGTCCTCTTTGCTTCTGTTTGTTTTATTTAAATATTTTGAAATAAGCTAAATATTTTGAAGAAAGCATGCATTTCTTAAAAAATAAATATTTTAAAGATAAGACAAGTTTTAAGATGAAATTAAAGATTACTTATTAAATGGAAAAACAAAAGAATTTAAAATTCATTTATATCTGTCATATATATATTTTAAATTGTTTAAATTTTTTTTAATTTTATGTACATTGGTGTGAGAGTATCAGAGAACCTGGAACTGGAGTTACAGACAGTTGTGAGCTGCCATGTGGGTGCTGGGAATTGAACCTGGGTCCTCTGGAAGAACAGTCAGTGTTCTTAACCACTGAGCCATCTCTCCAGCCCTTTGCTTGTGTATTTATATCTCCACATGGAGATACAACTGTGGCATTGGCTCATCAGGCAGTTCTTTATTAAGGAGACTTGGGCAGCTCACTCTGCCCGTCTGACTGTCATCTAGTGTTGGCTGGGTGATTTTTTAGAAGCAGACCCAGTGCCCTGGGTCTCACCACCTCATGTTCTCTCCGTGTGCTGTCCTTACCCTTGTATGTTCAGATGCGGACTAGCCCTACAGAGACTGAGTAATTGGTGTATAAACAGTAGTTGGCGGACTAATCCACATGTGACACCAAATCAATGGTGTCCGGAGGTTCAGTCTCTGGTTGGTCAAGGAAGCAGGAATGTTAGGATTAAAAGCTTTATTCCTTGACATGATGCTCAGAGAACAGGATGTACAAGTATCTTTGTGCAGGTTTGTAAAGGAATCGTTTTCTAATGGGCCTTTGCCCAGAGAGAGACATGGGCATGGTGGCCCATACCTGTAATCCCAGCACTGGGGAAAGTGAGGCAGGAGGTTCATAAGTTTGGGACCAGCCTGGACTACATGAGAGGCCCAGTCTCAGAAACAAAACCAAGAAGAGAGGGAAGGGAGAAAGATCAGGAAGAAAAAGAATGATACTTAAATATTTACTTTTTATTAAGATAACTTCCTGGACAGTTTCTAACTTGAGTATTTATATCATGTTTTTTTTTTCATTTCAGGAACATTTATCCTATTTCCACTTTGTTGGACGAATAATGGGAATGGCTGTATTCCATGGACATTATATTGATGGTGGTTTCACATTGCCTTTTTATAAACAGTTGCTTGGGAAGTCAATTACTTTGGACGACATGGAGTTAGTTGATCCAGACCTTCATAATAGTTTGGTGTGGATACTGTACGTATTGAATCTTACATCTGATTATCATAGTTAGTATCTGAGTCTTTAAAAAGATACAGGCTAGGGGCTGGAGAGATGGCTCGGTGGTTAACAGCACTTACTGCTCTTATAGAGGACCCAAGTTCAGTTCCCAGGACTCTTCATGAGGCAGCTGACGACTGACAGTAACTTTAGTTCAGGGAATCTGAGGGAATCTGATGCCCTCCTCAGCCTTCACAGTCACCTTCACACACACAGTCACATGAAGTCACACAGGCATATACACATATACTTTAAAAAAAATTTTTTTTTTTTTTAAAGAAGAAGAACATCAACAAGAAACTCAAAGCTGCTGAGGTCTCTTGGCAGCTAAGAGCATGTACTGATCTTACAAGAGTATTTACTTAAGATTTCCAGCACCCATATTGGGCAATGACAGCTTCTTATAACTCTAGTTCCAGATCTAACTTGGCTCTTTTTTTGGGCACTTGTACCCTCACAGAGACACATACATGCAATTAATAATGAAAATAAATCTTAAAAATACAAGCTTTGTGTGATAGTTCATCCTTATAAAGCCTGCACTTGGGAGGCTTAGGAGAATCATGATGTCAAGGCCAGCCTCCACAGCATATTGACACCCTGTCTCAAAAGCAAAAGCTGGCGAGGTGGCTCAGTTAGGAGCACTGGCTGCTCTTCCAGAGGGCCAGGTTCAATTCCCAGACCCCATGTGGCTCACAACTGTCTGTAGCTCCAGTTCCAGAGGAGCTGTTGCCTTTTCCCGGTTTCCTCAAATACTAGGCACATGCATGGTGCACAGACAAACATGTAGGCCAAACACTTATACATAAAAGATAAAATAATAATACATTTTAAAAAAGTAAACAATAAAACAAAAGATACATTTCAAAACCAATGTACTTTTCTTTTTTTAACTTGAAACTTGCACAGAAGATGTTAAATACGGTTTGTGATGGAACCATATAAGACTCCTTCCTCTACTGTTCTTCCATATCCCAGATCCCTGAGAGTTAGGGAGACGAGGGCCTCGCAAACAAGGACTTTACCACCGAGATACATCTCTAGCCCATGTTATTGCTTTAAAAGGTTTTTAAAATGTTTATTTTATGTGTATGAGTGTTTTGTCAGCATACTTGTCTGTACACTATGTGTGTGCAGTGTCAGGGGAAGGCCAGAAGAGGCTGTCAGATCCCCTGGAACTGAAGTTACACATACATGCATGTGTATGTATGTACACACCTACTGAGTCATTTGGTGTTGTCAGTTTGTACCTGTGTGTTCCCCCATCCATGCTGGTGTGACAGTTAATGCTGTCATTATGCAGGTCTTGTCTAAGCAACCAAATTATAGACATCTCATGGCTGCAGCACTCCTGTCATGTCAGGAGACCCTCACAGCAGCTCTCCTGGACCTCTGGCTCTTAGAATCTTTCTGCTTGCTGACATTTTCCCGAGCCTTGGTCTAGGGCTTACATTGTAGATTATCAGCTGGGGTTGGGCACCCCATGGGTACTTACTCTCTGCATTATGTCCAATTGTGGATCTCTGTGATGGTTTTCATATGCTGCAAAAAGGAGCTTCTTTGGCAAAAAGAAGAACTACATTTGCCAGGATGACTGGTGCACAGGCCTTCTGGGAGTCCCATGTTATTACTTTGAAAAGAAAACTAAATCTATTACAGATTGATCATCCCCTATCTGAAGTCTTGGGACTAGAAGTATTTCTGATTTTGATTCCCCCCGCCCCTTTTAGAATATTTGCTTATGCTTGAGATATGGGGGAGTGGGGTCAGACCCTAGTCTAAATACAATTCCTTTCATACATACTTCACACACATAGCTTGAATTTCATAAGTAATTTCATAAGTGTTTCTTGGAATATTTTGTATTTCAGATTATCAGGCTGAGAGAGCTCAGTGCACTGTTTTAAACAAAAGTACTGTATATAATGGTGTCTTAAGAGTAATGCAGATTCTGTGTCAGCCAACATGTGACAGAATAGTAAATTGCTGTTACCATTGCTTTTTTTAAAATATTTTTTGAACATTTTGATTACTTATGTGTATGGGTGCTTTGCCTGCGTACACCATATGTCTGTGTACTGTGTTCATCCTTGCCAGTGGAGGTCAGAAGAGGGCATTGGATACCCTGGGACTGGAGTTAGAGATGTACGTGCTGGGACTAGAACTTGGGTTCACTGAGCCATCTCTCTAGCCTCTACTGTTCCATGCCAGGAGGTGGTGGTGCACACCTTAAATTCCAGCACTAAGGAGGCAGAGGTAGGCGATCTCTGTGAGTTTGAGGCCAGTCTGGTCTACAGAGCAAGTTTCAGGACAGCCAAGACTGTCCTTGTCTTGAAAAATGAAAAAACAAAGTATGTATTTGTATGATCGGTGTATGTGTGTGTGTGTGTGCACGTGCGTGCGTGCATGCAAGTGTGTGCACAGACACACAGGCATGTCACAGCATGCATGTGAATGTCAGGACAGCTTGTGGGAGCAGTTCTCTCCTTTCACCATGTAGGTCTCGGGGACTAAACTCAGGTTGTGGTCATGCAGTGAGCACTTTTCCACACTGAGCCATCTGACTTGTCCTACCGTTTCATTTTAATGAAGGCAGTGGTTGTTGGAACCATCCTTTACAAAGAAAGAACTGCTAGCTGACCCTTCATGGGAAGGAATGCAGGCAGTGCTCAGTTTTATTGAATACACACATCACTTTCTTACTGAGGAGGCTCAAGTGTTTGGTCTCTTGAGGGTGCCCAGGTTCAGAAGAGCCTTTTGTCTGGATACCAAACATCTATTGTGTTGTAGTTCTAGAAGAGTCTTTGACAAGCCCATTCTTGTTGCTCAGGAAGAGAAATGCTGTCTGTTTAAAGGAGAAAGCTCTTTCACTTTTCTCTGCAAGAAAAGATTGCATGATCGCATAAGAAGAACTGATAGGATGAGTTTGGGCCACTCTCTTAGCTGAATAGCCTCACCTATGAACATGCTGTAGGAGGTGTGAGGTAGGCTTCCCAGTTAACATGTCTGTTTTGTTTCTTATCTAGTGAAAACGATATCACAGGTGTTCTGGACCATACCTTCTGTGTTGAACATAATGCATATGGTGAAATTATTCAGCATGAACTCAAACCAAATGGCAAAAGTATCCCTGTTACTGAAGAAAATAAAAAAGAATATGTCAGGTAAGGAATTTAAAAAAAAAGAAGGTTCTAGGACATCAATATAGAAAGACATTTAAGTGTTTAGGAAATATTGCTTACTACTATAACAGACTTCCATGGAATTGAATAGCTTAAAAACTCCCAGGCCAGGCAGTGGAGGCGCATGCCTTTAATCCCAGCACTCGGAAGGCAGAGGCAGGCGGATCTCTGTGAGTCCAAGGCCAGCCTGGTCTACAGAGTGAGTTCCAGGACAGCCAGAGTTACAACAGAGAAACCCTCTCTCAAAAAGTCAAAAACAACATCAACAAAAACCCTCCCCCTTGACTATTTCTCATAATTCCTGGGATTGGTAACTAGGGAGAGAACAATAGGATAGTGCACTGCTATTCTCACAAGCTGTCAGCTGGGATTAAAGGGTCGAGGCAGGCCTGCTAACTCTCAGACATATGTGAGGCTTCAGCCAGGATGGCTCAAATGACTGGCTTTACCTGAGCTCACTGGGTTCCTGTGTTGGGGTATCAAACGTTGCTCCCTTCCTGGGCCTCTCTCTCAGTATCACAGGCTTCTTTCTTATGGAGTGCTGATGTTCCAGAACACAGAAGAAGCTGCCAGGCCTCCCTTCTCCCTCTTTTGGAGACAGGGTCTCAAGTAGCCCATACTGGCCTCCAACTAGCTGTGTTTGCTGATGCTCCTGCCTCCATCTCCCAAGTCCTAAAATTGCAGGTGTGTGTCACCATGCCTGCCTTGTGCCTGATACATACATACATACATACATACATACATACATATAATTGATTGATATGTATATGGGTGTTTTTTCTGCATGTATGTCAGAATATGTGTGTGTGCCTGGTGCCCATGGGGGCCAAAAGGAAGGCATCAGATTCCATGGTATTAGAGTTACAGATGGTTGTGAGCTGCCACGTGGTTGCTGGAAATCAAACCCATGTCCTCTGGAAGACCATCCAGAGCTCTTAACTGCTGAGCCATCTCTCCAGCCTGTGCCTGATCTAAAAATTTTAAGGTCTATATATACTTTTGGCTAACATGATTTCTGCTGTATGCTTTTGATTAAACTGACATACTGGGCAGTGTAGCAGTTAGCTACCATGCTTTTTACCCTCAATTTCAGAAAGAGAAAGGAAGGATAGGAAGGAAGAAATCCTCACTGCCCTTGTAGGTGGCCATGATATAGAGAAAGAGAGAAAGTAAGAAATACAGCCCTTTTTGGCTGTCTGAAGTTTGGAGAACAGAAGCTGACAGAGAGCTGGGCTTATGTCTCGGTTCAATAGCCTCGAACCCAATTTCTCCATCTGATGTTCCTCTAACCAATAACCAACCAACCAACAATCCCCTGCTCTCGGGGCTTCAACCCTTATGTACTCCAAGCAAAAGTTCCCAGAAGTCCAAGAGATACGAAATTATAGGGACAGGCTACACATGGCAAAATAGCTACATGTAACCAAATTACAGCCGCTGGCAACAAACAGTCCAAATCAAACTCATTATCATCCACCACACCTAGGATAGGAACAAAAACACAGACCAAACACCATTTTTGCATTTTTAAAGAAACCAAAATAACAGAACTTGTTTTAAGCATTCTGCTACACTTTGCCCTTTTTATTAAGCCACAGTTAGTATGATATTGATTACTTTTTCTCTGAGGCCTTCTTCTAGGCCATCTCTTCTCTTCTCTGGCCTCCAGGAGTTTATTAAATGAAAAACTCCTCCCACACATACAAAGGTCTAATCAGCTTTTCTTTCCATAGCCACATTTTTCAGTTCAGTGGTCAGGGTATTGAGATCTCCCCAGCTCAAGTCTAATCTTTATCAGTTTCGATGGTACCCATCACTTCTCATTTCTGCTGGAAATATCTGCATACCCCTGACCTCAGTGGAATACATGTCTTGATTTCCATTTAGATGTTAATGCATCTTTATAATACATGGGTTGATTTAACTCTGCACTTTTGATTGAAGTGGAACACTGGGCAGCCCAGGTTTCTTGTGAACGTGAACATACCCTCTACCAGGCAACCCCGTTTTTAGAAGTCTTTTATAGAAACACATGAAGCTAAATATGAATAAGGATGTTCAGTTAATATTAAAAGTTAACTACAGAAATGCTCTTAAGCTGGGTATGCTGGTGCACACCTGCTGTCTCAGGAGGCAGGAGGATCAGGAGTACAGGAAGTCAGTCATCCTTGACTGTCTGTAGCCAGTCTGTGAGACCTAGTCATATCCGTATTTATACATCATGCAAATCATATTGTAACATGTCATTAGTGAGACCCTGTCTCAAAAATTAAATTTTAGGTATTAGTTTTTTATTCTGCCAGACAGAGATGGAAAAGTGTTCTGGCTTTTGGGAGCCTAGGGGACCATACACCTCTGAGGTGGGGAAGGTGTCCCCAATGAGAAAGGTATCCTGACATTTGGGAAGCCGGGAACCACATAGCTCTCCCAGCTCTGAGGCAGGGAAACCTTCCCTGCTCTGCTCTTCTCAGCTCTGCTCTGCTCTGAGGGGAGCTTTCCCAGTGTTGCAACTCTGAAGGAAAATATCCCAGGTGAGCTGAGGTGTTCTTTTGTACTTCTCTTCTCCTGGCTGCCTCCACTTGGGAGGAAGGCAGCAGCTGAAGCTGCACTCACATACTGAGCAGAGTGCAGAAGGCTGCTCTTTATATAGTGTCCTTGCTGGGGGTGGGGGTGGGGTCACAGAGGCTGCCAGGGCTCCCAGGTTGGCCTGTGATTGGTGGGATTTTTTTGCGCTTATTTGGCTAGTCTGGAGAGGGTTGAGGGGCCTAGCTTAGAGCCATGTGTGTTAGTTGGGACCCTGTACTGCTCTGCCACGTTGAGGGAACCCCATAGCCAGCTGGAAGTAGGGTCCTTGGTAGTCCCAGTGGGAAGCTTTCCTGGGGGAGGAGGGGTGTCTCAAGTCCCAGAGCTCCTGACCTTGCAGAGCCTGACTTCCACAAAGGGGAAATGTGGCAGCTCCTCAGTGGTCCTCAGCGCTGTTTGGGGCTCATGGTAGGCACAGGAGGTGGTAGCCAGGGCCCCAGGATCCCCAGCAGGATAGCAAGGGAGCCAAGCAGCAGCCCTGAAAGGTAGCTGGCAGCAGGAGGGGCCCATAGCAGAAACACAGATGGCAGTGCAATGGCAGTTGGGGCAGGGGAGGGACACCAGGCTGTGAGGCAAAGACTTCTGAAGTACAACCCACAGAGGGAGGAGAGAGTGGTTTGGGGCCTACAGAAGATACGAGGAAAGTTTCACAAAAGATGTAGTATTTTAATGCATTGTTGTTGGTAAGTTCACATCTTCAAAGGTTTTACAGTCTCCAGGAAGCAATGAGCATTATTGTAACAGCACCTGCTCTTGGCTTTGCCAGTTCCCATCCTGCCTCCTTTCCTGTTCTTTCTCCTCCCTTTGGATAAGCAGACAGAGATCCTCCTGTGCTTCCATGCACGAAACTCTCAAGTGACACACAGCCCCTCTGCCACCACCTCAGGACTGGTCAGTCTTTGACTGGGCACTTTATTCTGCTTATTGACATGTGTACTTAAATTAAGGAACGTTGGGGCTGGAGATATGGCTCAGTTATTAAAAGCACTGACTGCTTTCCTAGAGGACCTGGATTTAATTCCCAGCACTTAAATGGCAGCTCAGAACTGTCCAGGAGATCCAACCCCCTCATACAGACACACATGCAGGCAAAACACCAATGCATATCAAAAAAAATTAATGATTTTTTTTAAAAAGAAAGAAATGTTATTAAGTTATTATAATTAAATAACTTTGGTGGTAGGGATTGAATCCCAGACCCTGAGTTCTGGAAGATTTTCAGTTTACTAGGAGGTTTTTCTGATTTGAAGATTGCTTTTATTTAGTCAGCCAGCAGTACTGGGGGCTAAAGGAGAGGCCTCCTGTGTGTGGGCTGGGCTCTGCCACTGAGCTACACCCTTTCTTTGTTATTTTAAATTTAAGATACAGTCTCACTGAGTGCCCAGACTGCCTTGAACTCACTCTGTAGCCCAGGTTGGCCTTGGACGTTTGATTCTCCTGTCTCAGCCTTCCTAGTGACTGGGATTACAAGTCTTTCTAGAGTCTAGCTTGAAGAGTCGTCCGTTGGTGCTGCTAGCTGTTAGTGGAAGGGTACCACTTTTTAAGTACGTTGACTTGTCTCAGCACTTAGGATCCATTTGTCCTTATTAGTTTTAAAATTTTTTAGACATTAGACTAAATTTTTTTATTATTTTAATTTCCTTTTTCTTCCGAGCTGGAGATTGAACCCAGGGTCTTGTGCCTATGAGCAGGACTCTATAGCTTGGCTGCGTCTCAGCCCTAATAGACTAAAATTTTGATTATAGATGCTTTAAAGTGTGAAATTGCCAAAGTAGATACTTTGGATAATTTCCAGATCTGAATATATGCAGTCAGATGACAACCCTGCCCAATGTTTGCAGGCTTTATGTAAACTGGAGGTTTCTCCGAGGCATTGAAGCTCAGTTCCTGGCACTGCAGAAGGGATTTAATGAAGTCATTCCACAGCATCTGCTGAAGACATTTGATGAGAAGGAGCTGGAGGTCAGTGTGTTACTGTTCTGATATTATCTGGTGCAACAGAGGAAATCTGGGAACTCTTCCATTGGCTTAGAGAGAAGTGGTGCTTTCTAATGCTTTCAGAGTTTCATGGTTCAATGCCTTGAGAATTCTTACAGAAAAATATTTTGGGCTTTGGAAGTTTCAATGGGTAAGCAATCTCCCTTAGGTGTATGTGAGGGTGTGTACATATTTATGGAATGGGTGTGTGTGTGTGCACATTTGGTGCAGGTGCCCTCAGAGAACAGAGGTCAGATCCCTTGAAGCTGGAGTTACGGGTGGTTGTAGATGCCTGACACATGTACTAAGATCCAAACTTGACCCTTCTGCAAGTGCAATAAACTCTCTAAGCCCCACCCATCTCTCCAGCCCCATATTGAGACATTCTTAATTTATATATCCCTTTCCTTCTTTGTAGCTAGCTAGTCTGGGATTAACTATCAGCCTTCTACCTTAGTACCTGGATTAAGCCCAGGAATTTGGGCATTCCATCAGCTAAGCTACTTCTCAAGTCCCTGACCTTTTTTTTTCATGTCACATAAACATTTTTCCCAGTTAAAATTCTTCCTGTGGTGCGCATGTGGAGGTCAGAGGTCAGCTTTGTGAAGTCAGTTCTCTTGCTCATTCCATCTTACGTGTGTTCTGGGGATTGAAGTCAGGTCGCCAGGCCTGCGTGGCAGGTATTCTTACCCACTGAGCCATCTTGCTGTCTGGCCCTCTTCCAAATTTTTGTCATTTCTTGATTTAATTGGCTTATTTAAATATAATTCCATTACTTTGTCTCTAACATACTGAAATTTATTTGAATAAAATATTAAGCTCAGCTGGATTTGTGCTCATCTTTACTAGAAAACATTTAGATGCAATCAAATATAACCTGTTTAACCAACCATACTTGGGCCTTTGAGAACACCCATTTATTTAGTAACGGGAATCAGCTCTGTATTGTACAGTTAGTATTCCTTTCTGTGTGAAGCCAACCCTTAGAGTACCTCAGTGAACACATTTGACTTAATACTGAGCTACTGAAAGAAATAGTGAGGTTTGCTGGGTGTGCTGTGCATGGTTACAATATAGCACTCAGGCTGAGACACAGAGATTGAAAATGGAAGGTCATCCTGGGCTATCTACCAAGTCTCTGTCTCAAGAAAAGTAATTCATAAAAAAGGTTTATTCTACCAATTTATCTGCTGGTTAGGAAATAGCATAAGTATTTGAAGTCTACAAATCATTTAAAATGATTTTATTTATTAGTATTACTTGCTTTTTCTTGCTAGTCTTTTTTATGATCTATTTTTACTGTTTTTGATTATGTGTAGATGTGTGTGTCTGCATGTGGATATGTGCGTCTGAACGCAGGTACCTGGAGAGGCCAGAGATTTTAGATTCCCTGGACCTGGAATTGCAGGTGGTTATAGCCACACAATATGGTGAACTCAGTTCCTCTGGAAGAGCAGGAAGTGCTCTTAACCACTGAGCCATTTTTCCATGCCCTAATCTCTTTAATAGACCTGTTTCAAACAATTAGGTGACTCAATACTATACCCATTCCCTCTGTGATTGAATAATGAAATGGCCAGAGGGAAGTCAGGAGGAGGAGCATACAGCCAAGAGTGGCTAGAGTGGAGCAGAGCTGAGATACAGAGCCTTTTTATCTGATCATGTTGTGCATCAAGAGTTTGCATTGTACTTGGCACTCTTCTAAAGGACAGGATTTAGAAGGCATCTTCTGTGGTCTGAATTCAGTATTTTAGAAACATATGGAAGCTTTGGGAGGTGGTGATTTGGTAGGGTAAGATTTACAGTTTAGTTTTTTTCACTATTTAAATGTCAATTTTTAGAAAAAATATGTATAGTTTTAATGATCTGCTAGGTTGAAACCTAGAGTATACAGGTTACATTATGATCTACACACTGTCATAATCGTTCTTATAAGCACTTTAGATCAGGAGCCGTGAAGATGATTTAACAGGTGAGGGCACCTGCTGACAAGTCCTCAGTTCAATTCCCAGGTCCCAGATGGCAGGAGGGAAATGACTCCTGAAAGCTGTCCTCTGATCTCCACCCTTGTGCTGTGGCACGTGTTCATGTGTGCGTGTGCGTGTTCACATGCGTATGTGTGTTAGTGCTGGGGCTTTATAGAGATGTGTTATTAATATCAAAGTGATTTCAGTATAGTTTATATGTATTGACTCTCTGGATATCAAGCAGAACACTATACAACAGAATTTATGTATGCATGTATTTATCTATCTATTTATTTATTTATTGTTTTGGTTTTCTGAGACAGGGTTTCTTTGTGTAGCCCTGGCTCTCCTAAACTCACTGTTGACCAGGCTAACCTTGGACTCAGAGATCTGCTTACCTCTGCGTCCTGGTTGCTAGGATTAAAGGCATGTACACAATGCTTGGCCCTCATGTATTTTATATTTTAACAATTTCAAGATTGTTAAGTGAATTATATTACTCATTCAACACATTTCTTGCTGTGCACTGTGGGCCATTCTCACAGGTAAAATGAGGTAGAGGCAACTGCTTTTAGAGCCAAGAACACTGTTGACTGAACTGCCTCATTACGAAGCTAATAGTGTTAGAACCAGTGTAATCCTCTTCAGGCCTAAGGAGGGCACAGATAAACTGTAGTTTGTTTCTTCTCAAACTAATGGTGATCTTCCTGAGTGCTGGGATTGTAGGCATAAGGTGCTGTAGCTAGCTTGTGTTTACTGAGTCTTGATTTCTGTCTTAAAATTTTGGAATTCTATTTCTACGGATATTTCTTCTTGTCAGTGTCTGTCGCAGTGGTTGTCACACTGGGACAGCACCTGTACTGAGTAGGTGACTGCCCCAGACAGAGTTAGTCTCTGCAGCACAGGATCTGTTGGGTGTGTTTGACAACCTTCCAGATAGTTCTGCTGTGTGCCACTTGTGGGAATGCACACTCACTGCAGTCCACAGGTGAGGGTTTGGAGGCCACAGGTCTGCTGTGCACTGCTGACTGCTCCTGCAAATATTTCCACAGCTCATTATTTGTGGACTCGGCAAGATTGACGTGAGTGACTGGAAGGTCAACACCCGGTTAAAACACTGTACACCAGACAGCAATGTGGTCAAGTGGTTCTGGAAAGCTGTGGAGTTTTTCGATGAAGAACGCCGAGCTCGGCTACTCCAGTTTGTGACCGGGTCCTCTCGAGTGCCTCTGCAGGGCTTCAAAGCGCTACAAGGTGAGAGAGGTGCCGGGGGATGGGCAGGCTGGCTCTTGGCACCCGCCTCTTGGTGGGGGGTATGGTAAGGTGACAGTGTTTGGTGTACATTGCTGTTTTATAAGCCCAGTGGTTATGAAGATTTTGTCTCATCTCTTACCTGTAACTCCCATGTCAGCTCTGGCTTCCGGAGAGGCTTTTCTGTGGGCTTCTCTCTGGCGGTAGTAGGTGTACTGATGCCCTGCTTTTCTCTTTCTAGTCACCTTGCTTTCATTCTGTGGCGAAGGCCATCTACCTCCGTGTTCACATCTCAGCTTAGCAAAACCTTTACCCACCTGGGTTGCTGCCTCTGCTTTCCTTTTAATAGAGGAGGTGGCATGAATTGTGAAAGCCATCTGTTTGGTTAGAGCACTTTGTTGCATGGTTTCGGACCATTGATTTCCAACCACCTTAATTCTTTAGAATTGCTTTTCTGTGGAATATGCTGTTTGAGCTTCAGTTGAGGAGGTCACATTGCTAATAACTGTGGTGCTTCATTCAGTGGCATTGCTTCCTTTACCTTTAAGTGCTTCATTTTCAAAGCTGCTGGTGAGGAAGAATACACAGTGAGACTGGTACATAATTATCAGCTGTCGCCCACAGAGCACTTAAAAAGCATGGGCAAAGCTACCTGAACTTGTGTTCCCCTTCTCTTTTCGGGGCACTTGGCATTGTAGTTCTCTTGTGTGTTTGTATGGGGGCATGTGTGCTAACCAAAGTGTATCCTGTAGATTGCTAATCTTTGCTTGGCTCAGTTTGCATCATAAAGCCTAAATTTGCATCAGGTTGTCATCTTTTCAAATATGATTCAAATGTATATTTTAGGCATAAAAGCATACTCTTGTAGTTCCAGCCCTCTGGAAGCTAAGGTAAGAGGATCTTGATTTAAGGCCAACTTGGGCTACACAGCAAGACCTCATTTCAAAAGTTAAAAAAAAAAAACAAAGCCAATCAAATGTGTTGATTTGCCTAAACGATCTCCTTATTCTCTGGGATCCAGATACTCTGTGGCACACTGTTGGCAGAAGGACCTCACCTGAACCTTTTTCTCAGGCTGCAATGCTGCCGTTATGGCACGTAGTCTTATCCCATATCACCTTCAACCTCTAAAGCTAGGCTGCTTTGCCCATAGCCCCAAGTCAGTGTGTGCAGATACAAGGTGCTCCCCAGACCGTGTAGTTTATGTTCCAGTTTATTTTGAGGCTTTGGAGATGCGTGTATGTACCTGCTGTGATCTGACCCACATTCCTTCACCGGCAGGTGCTGCAGGCCCACGGCTCTTCACCATACACCAGATTGATGCCTGCACGAACAACTTGCCAAAAGCCCACACTTGGTGAGTTATTTTTGTAGATTTTCTTCTGTCAATGTAGGTAGGTGTTAAACAGATTTGATTTTTCATTTATTCTTCTTGCTAGTAAGAGAACCTTTAAAAGAAATGATAAGCACTTCTTTTAAGTGATTTAAAAATTAAAATTATTCAGAAATCAGTAGGCAAACCCCAAAGTGGTGATCTCTGCTTTAAGGACTGCCAGCTCTTAGCTTGTGTATGGCATGAAGACCACTGTGGCTGTGTAACACATGCTTGCTTCTGCTGACTAGTTTTGAATAAATGATAAATCTGATTTGCTTATTCACAGCTTCAATCGAATAGACATTCCGCCCTACGAAAGCTATGAAAAGCTCTATGAAAAGCTGCTAACAGCCATCGAAGAAACATGTGGATTTGCTGTGGAATGATGAGCGCCAAGGACTGACGTAGAACTCTTATTTATCCCCTGGCCAACAGCCTCCTTCAGCAGCGCTTCAGAGAACGCTGGAATGCAGGACAGCCCCTTCCCTACCCCTTAGATTTTAGGACACTGAGAGGGGGAAAGGACACTTTTGAAATTCCTTTTCAAGGAAAAATAAAGGTCTTTATGCTTTGCCATGAGGACACACTCAGCTGCTATTTAAAAATTAATACTTTGAACCTAAAGAATGCTGACTCCCTGCATCTCCAGTTAGGCAGTATTCTACACTTAAAGACTACTATTATTTTTATAAAAGTTATCTATCCAAATCGCTTCACAGACTCGCACAGCAAGACAGCTCCAGCAGTCGGTACAAGTCACATTTCATTTTGATCGAATACATGATTTTTGAACAGCTCCTATACTTGCTCTTTGTAAAAAACTAAATAAAGTTATTTTGAATTGTTCCACCTTTGTAAACAATTGGCTAAAGGAATCAGTACCTTTACGAAATTAAGCCATTTACATGTTTAGTTACATTTTTCTATAGCAGAGTGTTATATTTTGCATTATGTGGGTCACCCTGGCTTAAGTGGGTTTTTACATTTTTCAAGTGTGACTTTTGGAAATTCCTAATGCAACCATTTAAACTGAGTTTATTTGCTACCCTCCCTGTTTTTAAGATGACTTTTTAAAAAACCTCATGTTCTTGAATCAAGAGGATCAGGTATTTTGGATTTACTTTCATCTTAATTGAAATACTGCATTTTATAGCTTCACGGCATGTCATGGGTGGGGTTTTCATTCTTTGCTGGGTCAGCTTGTCTTTTATATGCTATTTCTATAAACCAAAGTCTCTAATAAGTACATCTAACTTATATTTTAATTAAGTTTCTAAAAGGAAAATTTCTGCTCTAAAAATTGTTTAGCAAGCTTAGAGAGCCCTGCTTTTACCTCACTGGATGAACTGGAGGTAGTACTGGGAATGGTGCCAGGGAATGTCATACACAGCGGGGTCAGGCGTGCTCCATGCCTGTGAGTCCCACGCTCCTGGAGGCTGAGACAGAGGGAGCAGCTCAAGTTTAAGGCCAGCCCGAGCTACATAGCAGATCTTGCCTCAAATGAGATTGACTCTTAAGTCTATTGTGTGATTTATCCAAAACTGAAAAATCCACCTAGAAGGAAGGGGGTGGAGTCCAGCTGCCACGCTGCTGCTTTCTTAGTGTTCTGGTTGAGCTTTCAAGGTGTGTGACACATCCTGTCACACAGATCCAGAAGGTAACCAAAATTCTGGGGCGATGGATTGCAACCATCAAAAATCACATGGGATTTTAAAATTCAACCATTGAAGCAATGACACTTAGAGTGGCAAATTTTGATGAGCTTGGACAAAGGACCTGAGGAACACCTGACAGAAATCGTTAACTAAGCTTGTTGGCTGACACCTGTAATCTCATCATTGGGGAGGCAGAAGCAGGAGGATCAGGAAGTCAGGGCCAGCCTCACCTACATAGCAGGTTTGAAGCTACTTGAGATGCAGGAGGGTGAGGACCATAACCGATGGGGATGCAGTGATATGAGATGCTACTTTCCGTGGTTTTCCATGCGGTGTAAAGCAGGCAAATCCCATCGCTTTTTGAGTGCCTTTAAACTTTATAACAATGACTTAACAGAGCTTTAGAGTTCGCCCTATGTAACAGTCCACAGTAGCACATGACATCAGGAAACATGATTTAGGTTTCAATTTCAAAATTACATTACCTGGTTATTTCCAAATAGGTGCTAAGCAAACAAAAACCCCCATGCCATTGAACCTGGACTTGCCTTGTGTTTAATGTGAATATTTATATCTGTTTCCATGTATCCTTCCTCTAGTTGCGCTGTCTCACCACCCCCTTTCCACCAGGAAAGCGTAGTTCTGACCTGTGGTTAGTTTGCAGTGCTCACATGCAGTGACTTGGTTTTTAAAGTAGGTGTGCATCTGTACATTTGCTTTGCAGTTTGTTTTCCTGTATTTTTACAGTGCTCCTCCCACCCCAGCCCGCATTTACAGGCCAGAGCACAAATGTCTCTTCTCCTAAATCCACTGTAATTCGCTTTTTTTTGACAACACTAAATCTGCTCTGAACTTGGGTGCACTGGACAGATTGCCCTGATGGTGTCAGACGCTTCCAGCGCCTGCAGGGTCGGCACAGCGCCTCATCTTCCAGCCGCAGCTTCCTGTCAGTGGCCGCGTGTGATGGTTGACGTTCTCACACTAGGATGGTGATTGTACCAGATGCTGAGTTGCTTATTCCAGATGTAATTAGTTCACTTGGTGTAATATTCCTCCTTCTCTTAAACTGACTTTAAAGACAAAGTTTTATCATTTCCATTGTATTTATTTCAGAATGTTTTAGCTTTGATACTCTGTATTTTCACTCATTTGTTACATGAGCTTTATCAATAACATCTGTATAAATGGTTTTTAAAAATTAACTATGTGTGTATGTGCCCATGCCGAAGTTGAGCAATAAAGTGAATGCTGTTTGCACTGTCACAGCAGAGTTTTTAAGAATATTGAGTTTTTACTTGTTTTGAAAAACCCGTTTGGCTTTTCACAGGGTGGTAGCATAGAGTCTTGAAACGAGAACACCACTTTCTTCCAGGGCTTCAGAGTGTCTGGGACTCAGCTGCCCTGAGGTGGAGCAGGAAGGTGAGTGTTCTCTACCGTGGCAGCCGAGGAGTTCAGTGGTTGTAGGGGGCTTTGGGGTGGTGGGCTTTCTAGGGCTGGTCTGCAGTTGGTGGAGGTAAATGTGCACCTGCTGTCAGTTGGTCTAGAGCAGAGCTGTGCTTTGTAGGTGTTCTAACGTTTGCCAGCATGCCTTGGTAACAGTAAAAACCTTCAGCATGAAAAGGAGAGATGAGGCTGGACATAGTGGCGCACGCCTTTAATCCTGCAACTTGGAGGCAGAGGCAGGTGGATCTTTGTGAGTCTACAGAGTGAGTTCCAGCCAGGGCTACACGGAGACCCTGCCTCGGAAAAATAGCTACAGCTCTGAGTGAGTGTACTTTCACGGTTGGTGAGCGTACAGCTAAGTACATAGGTAGAAAAGGGATGTGGTTTCACTTTTCATCCGTGGTCTATGAATCTCTACACAGCAGAGGCGGCAACAGATTGGTACATCTGGAATCTCTACAGCAGAGGCAGCAACATCTAGAAAAGGCAGTGTGGACAGCAGCGTTGTGGGGCAGCTCTAGACAGTGTCGTGTAGCTACTTCCTCCAGTTCCTCCCTAGAGGGAAGAAGGAGCTCAGGACGCAGGAAGCACAAACCTCCACAGCGTGGCATGCAGTCTCAAAAGGTTGCTGCAGTAGTAAAGAACTGCTGGTGGAGACTGGTCTGTAGGAGAGCTGCAGGCCAATGAGAAGGTCTCGTGTCACCCATCCTGAGGGCTTTTCAGGAGCATGCTCCTGTAAACAGCCCCAGTAGACTCACTGGCTCACCAAACTGGATTTGGGTGGAACTGTTCCTTGTTGCTAGTGTCCTGAGGTGAAATGTTTGTCCGTGTCTCCCCAGGAAAAGTGATGCCCCAGACGGACATGCTGGCTTTATCTTTGTAGTCTATAAATCAAACCAGTTTGATCTGACTGCTTTGTATGAGAGTATTGTTTTGTGGTACCAGCAGCTCCCTCCTGTTATTTATAATAGGGTAAACATGTTCCTCATGTTTGGGTTTTCTCTCCCAGATAATCACAACAAGATGACACAAGAGTTCAAGAGACTAGTTACAGGTAAAGATAAGGCAGTTACAACATAGGAGGGTAACTTTTTTATGTTAACTCTTAACTATAAATAGATAAACTGGTTTAAAGTTAAAACATTTAAAACATTTAAAAGATAATTTCCCTGACAGGACAGGCATGGTGGTGCAAGCCTATAATCTCAGCACTCAGGAGCCTACTGGACGGTTGAGAGGTTTGAGGCCAGCCTGAATTATAATAGTAAGGAAGGCCTGTCTCAGGACAGAGCAAAAGTACCTTCCCTAAATGTGACTTGCTCTGTTCATCTGTTATTTTCCAGTGCTAGGCTAAGCTGACGGCGTCAGATGACTCACGCTGCTGGTGGCTTCTGTGTGTGCCGGGATGAAAGGCATATACTGCTACACACGACTTACCACCAGCCTCTGCAGAGTCAACAAGGGCTCACTGGTTAGAATGAAGCCAGTCATCCCTGAGTGGAGACTACTTCTGGCCAGGAAACAGAGGAGGCTAAGGAAATGGAAGTCAGATCCCAAGGCAGGCAAAGATGCCAGACTGCACAGCTCCTGACCCCCCAAAAAGTAGCCATTGTTGGCTTTATCCACAGCCTGCACTCACTGTCCTTGGTCCTGTGTGTTTTCCTCAGCAGTTACAGCTTGTCGACCTCCATCAGCAAGCTTCAGGACGGGCTGTCAAGACTTGCTAACTGCTCTAGCATAAAATGTGTCTATTCCCTCTTCTTGGGTTTTAGGTAATAAATTCAAAAGCAGTAAGCTTTAAGAAAAAGGTTTTATTTTTTTAAAAAAAGTTTTTCAGTGAATACATAGATAACGAACGCATTTTAAAAAAGATAATTCTTGTTTAGACTGTTTACTGGCTCGGGTGTAGCTGTCCATATTATTAAGGTCTCTAGAAACTTCACCTATGAAGTCTGGCCTCTGGGGAAGGGATTTTTACTGTATTGGAAGGAAGCCAGCTGCAGCCGAGCTCTAAAGCGCTCAGCTTCTAGTTCTCGGAAGAACGCATCGTCGTCATTCTGGGTTATCATGCGCTGCAGCTGCTGGATCTCCTTCTCCATCTTTGCTCTCAGCTCCATCTTCACCTTATGTAACGTCTAAAGAGAAATCATGTCAGACTGAATGAAGCTCCTGACTCTTACCCAGGCCCTCTATTCTTACCCCCTCCACCTGCCAGCGCTTAGCAGGCTCCTCCAAAAATTTTAATAATCGGGCAGCTCCTCTCCGAGCTCAGGCCAGGTAATGTTAAAGCCCATCAGGTACAGTGGAGCAGAGATGGACTCTCTTATTGTATTCTCTCTGTTCTTTTAAAGTTACAATAACATTTTCTGTTTCCTTCTGGTAATAATTCCTAATTCCTGACCTGATAATCATTACCTGAGCCTGGGATTTCTTTCTGGCTTTGAGTTCCTGCCGCTCCTGTGATATGGCTTCTGCCAACAATGAAAACTGTAGAGAAGAAAAAAACAAATCTTCTATCACAATGCAATTACTCTTAATACTTGATCTCAAATCTTAGTGGAGCTAGGGCGGATGGGTCAGTGTAGCCTGTATGGTGCCGCAGAGCTCTGCACTAATTTGCATGTTAGCCAGCAGTGAACCTTTACTGAGCCAGCCTGACAGGTGGCTGGATCAAGCACACTAATGGTGGCAGCAGCAAGCCCACCTGGTCCTTGTAGTAGTTTTCCATTGAGTCCAGTTCATTCTGGTGCTGTCTCTTCTCCTCGATGCGTTTCTCTTTGGCATAGTTTCGCAGGTCTCGTAGTCTTTGCTTCTGAATTTTTAAACCTTCTTCAAATAGTTTCTTAAAGATCTGTTGATTATTTAATCATAAATTATACAGCACTTTCCACTGAGGAATATGATTTTGCTTAACTAGAGATTATACTACTAATTGCATTTCACATGGGCTTTTCAAAATAACAGCTTTACTCATTATTCACACACATAAAATTAACTCTTAAACTGTACATACAGGGTAAGTAGGTTTTAGTAGACTCAGAATTGTGTACCAGCACTAGTTTCAAATATTCCCATCAACTCAGACGTGAAACCCCACACTTGTCAGCGCTACCTGCCAATCTATGGCTTGCCTATTCTGGACACAGCCTTAACCCAGCATGCTTTGAAGGTCAGATCACTGTCACTCCTGTGTGAATATAAATTTTGTTCACAAATGCTTGAGCCAATAGACACATGCCCCTTGTGGCTGTTACAGTTTTGGTTGCTACGCGGATACATACATACATACCCACCCAGGAGTAGAGTATTAACCTTGTACAGCATTCTGGCAACCTAGGAGCACTGCCAGGCTCCCCAAAGCATGTATGCCCGTCATACAACCCCGCCAGCCCTGCATGAGTATTTCATCTTCTCCATGTCTTCAACAATTCTTGTCTTTATTCTGGCCATCTTAGTGGGTGTGAATGGTATCCACTGTTGGTTTCAATTTGTACTTCCCTGAGGAATGATGTTAGCATACTCTCATGCTTCTGTACCTGACTAAGACATAGTTGAAGGTAAACAGTCGGCATGTGGGCAGCCACCATAAAACAGAGGTTTGGATATGCCCAGTGGTCCTCCCTTCATAAGGAAGAGTTCTTGATAAAGACCACTGTTCACAGCCACGCATGCGTTACCTTACTACCTTATGCAGTTACTTAACTTCCCAAAGCCATAGCAGGATCTTCCTCAAGAAGTATTTTGGTTTGTATTTAATCCATTTAAACTATGATCAAGATTTACTGGGGCTGTAGAAATGGCTCAGTGGTTAAGAGCACAGATTGCTCTTACAGAGGAGTCAGGTTCAAGTCCCAGCATCCATGTGGCAGCTCACAACTGTCTCCAGTTCCATTGGGATCTGACTCCCTCACACCAATGCACATAAAAATAAAAAATTAAATTCTTTTGCCGGGTGGTGGTGGCACACGCCTTTAATCCCAGCCCTCAGGAGGCAGAGGCAGGCAGATCTCTGAGTTTGAGGCCAGCCTGGTCTACAGAATGAGTTCCAGGACAGCCAGAATTACAACAGAGAAACCCTGTCTCAAAAAAAAAAAAAAAAAAAAATTACTGTAGAAATAAAGCTTGCCAGTAATCTGGGGTTCCCCAAACTTTAGGATGGGACAGTATGTGTATCTTGGGAACAGTCCACAGCACTGCTATTCCTTGCATGTCCTCCCTTCTGCATCAATGCAAGCACACCTTGATTCCTGTCATCTGCCGTGTGCTCCCAAGTGCCTGAGCAGCTGAACTGAAGCGCTCAGAGGAAATTAAGACTGCTGTTAAGAGGAGGACCGTGAAGACTGAGAGTGGACGGGCATGCCCAGCTGGGGAGTGAAGCATGGCCAAGCACAAACCCTCCTGGCTGCATTTGGGATTTGGATTTTGGATCCAAATTGAGGTAAGCGTTGCAGACAAAGACTGGTCTTGAAACCTAACAGCGAGCTCGCCTTGGGAGAGCTAGACAGGAGAGGCACATACCATTTCTTCCCGGGTTCTCATCCTCATCATTTTCGCATGTAACTGAACTCTGTATTCATCATAATATTTTCGGGCACGAACAATTTGCTGACGATTTTCTTTTATCTTTGATTGGGTCAACTTCTGTCTATGAATTCGGTCCTTGAAGTCTTGCTAGGAAAGAGGAAAGAGGGGAGTAAGACAAGGCCAGGGCAGCTTGAGCATTCATTTTCATCCCCAAGTCCCCATCGTGAATGTCTCCCAGCTGTAGGCGGGGCATGCGGGAAAGGCCACTAGCCCACACAAGTTACTCAGCCTGCGCAGCTTCACCTCAAGCTGAAGAGCTTCACTGACAGCCCCACTGTACAGGGAGTAAACAGGACCCTGAGAATTTCTGAACCAAGGGCTCATCTCTTGTCTCTATGGGAGTCAGATATTCTTGACTCACAAGTTAAGATCCACAGGTAATTTGGGGAATAACTTTTTTGGAAACAAGGATTAGCGTGGATGACTTACCCTTACTCCATACCCAACTAAGGATTTAAAATATCTTCCTTTGGCAGACTGATCTCTGCCATTTCCTCTTACTATATTAACTGGGGATGATGTTAAGTATGATTTCCAATCCAAATTCTAACAAAAACTGGCTCCCTACCTGGGATCTGAGAAGACAGGAGACCAAAAGGCACTAGGCTAAGACTTCCAAGCACCCAGGTGGACTGTGGAGGTAGAGTCAGGAACAGGATAAAAATCTCAACTGTGCCTTTTGCTCATCAGGGAGAAAGCCAGGCAAGTCTCATTACACCTAGGTTTTTCATCTCAGAAAATACCATCTCTGATTTGTTACTACAAGAAGTGAAAACCAGCCAATGGCAGGTATAAAGTGCGCTGCAGCCAAGGGGTGGATGTCCTCAGTGCTGTGTCCGCGCAGTGGGCACATCTGCTTCCCCAGTTAGCTCTCCAGATGCTCCCACAGGAAGTGCTACAAGGTCCTGCCTAGTTGGCACAGGTAAAACGCACACTGCCGCTTGCTCTTGACGTACCAGTCTCCTGTTGTGTTCATATTCTTTCTTGACAAGGGCAGTGAGGAGGTCGTGCCTTCTCAGGGCTTCTTCTATCTACGGTGGGCACAAGGCAAGGTTAGTAATGCTGTCCCAGGGCAAGCTCTGTATTCGTACGCTTATGCTGCAAACGGACAGTCGCTTACGTCATCCTGGAGTTTCTTCTTTGACCGGTTTTCTCTCTGCGCTTCTCTTTTGAGTTGTTCAACCTGTGCGATTTGCTGCTTCCACATTTTGGTCAGTGTTGGATCAGAAACATAGAGAAATGGAAATTGTTCCAGCATCAGGGGCAGGAGACTGTGTTCATTTACTTTCACTGTGAGGAATGAGAGACGCTGTTAACCTGACCCAGCTTGCCAAAGGAACTCTCATCCCTGTCTACCTGCTAGACTGAGCTCAGCTCAGGCTGTGTGGCCCTGAAATGAACTGTTTGGAGTGTACTTGCTACTTTTGCATCCCTACTAGTGAGGAGAACAAGTTCATTAGTTCTGTGGTCCTGAGGCCATCCTGACTCTTTAGCAGCCTCAGGGCCTGTGGGCAGATCCTTCCTGTGTGAAACGGAAGACACTTCAGCTTCCTGAAAGGCATATGGTTAGAAGAAAGAGGTCCCTAATAGGAAGCCTGGTATTTCATCTGACCTTGTTTCCGTGCAGCGAGGCTCTAGCTCAGCAGCACCAACTGTCACCCACAGAGCGACAGGCCATCTGCTAGCCTTGAAGCATCACTTGCCTTCTACCAGCTTCCTAGAGACAAACTGAGCAACCAAAAAAGGGCGTCTATAACGAGCGGAGAGAGGGGCTCATGCTGGAGCGGCGGTGCCATGGCACAGATATCCACTTAGGGTTTGATTCTAGAAACCCAGCCGTATGGCAGTAATACACGGGCCTCTCTGCAGCTGACTGGCGGGTGTCTGTTTCGGCAGCCCCGGGCTAGAGCTGCCATAAGAACACTGGAGGCTCTTACTGGGAGCTGCCTTGCTTGACTTCAGGAGACCACCTTTTAGACTTGGAGCTGCAGTTTTTCTGGAGTAAATCTTCTGGATCTGACTGTATTTTGGAGTTCCTTTAGGAAGGGCTTCTCTGTGTGTTTTTTCCTTAGAGACAGATGAAAAAGGGAACAGAAGAAAGGGGTCTAAAAAACCCTTTTACACAATCATCTCAAACAACATATGACAACTGGCTAACTAATCCATAGCAACCACCTTCTTAATCTCTCCCCACAAATTGGCTTTTTTTCCAGCTTTAGTAACCATACTCCCACACCCTAAACACAACTGCTATTGCAATTTTCATGTGCTCGTTTCTTTGACAACCTTTTCTCTGTATCTTAAAAAACCCCATCAGTTTGCAGTGTGCTTCTAAGTCTACTGTACTTCTGCCCTGCTCTCATTAGTGCTTCAGCAGAAGCATTTCCCTGCTTTCTCTTAGTTCAGTTGATGATGTGTTTGAAACAGGGTCTAGTTAGTGCTGGTTGTCCTGGAACTCGACAACTGGCCTCAGACCACAGATATCCTCCAGCTTCTGCCTCCAAGAACTGGGGTGAAGGTGTGTGCCACATGCCCATCTGGGAACCATCTTTTGAAGGGCAGAAAACAAGGACCTGGGTTTCTCACAGTCAGGTACAGAGTGCTTGGGATGGGATCCTATTTCCCCTTCCTTGTCTTTATCACCTAGACCCTGTTTTAACCCTTTACAAACTGGCATGCAAGAACTTTTAAGCAGAAGCAAACATACTCGTCCTCTTTGGTAGCAGTTCTTGTATTGGAGCAACTTGACTACTCCAAGAACTGGAGGACTCCTACATCATGAGATAAAACCCTGCCCTCTCCTAGGAGCTGACGTCTCAGGCCCTGCTGGTTCTCTGGTTCTTTTAAAAGGAGCCTCCCTCCTTCTCCCTGTCTTTGGCATGTCACAGGTGGAGACTTTTACCCACTGTTTCCTCCTCCTCGTCACTTATCCCTCGAAGCCCAACGTTCTCTTGAACTTTACTTTTCCTTAGTTCCCGTTCAAATACTTCAGTTAATGCCTAGAAAGAAGAAGGTCGTAGAATATTACAGCTGTTAGAAGTATGTGCAGATATAAATGAAGAGGGTGTTAACCTGGACTCCTATTCTAAAACACCAAGTTCCTTCACTTTTCTCCCTTATTTGTCTTGTTTTGTTTGCTTTTCGAGACAGGGTTTCTCTGCTGTAACTCTGGCTGCCCTGCCCTGGAACTCACTCTGTAGACCAGACTGGCCTGGAACTCACAGAGCTCAGCCTGCCTCTGCCTCCCGAGCAGTGGGATTGAAGGCATATGCCACCACCGCCCGGCCACTTTTCCCTTTTCAGGCTACCTCATAAAGACACACTGCTAACAGACACATAATTGGTACATAAAATGAAGCTGAATACATGTTTTTTTCTTTTTACTATTTTCATAAGTTTTACAATTATTACGATGCTCTTCTGAGCAGAAGTCGCATGCTGAGTTAACTGTCTGTGTGCTGGTGCGTCCCTTAGTCACTCCCACCTTACTTTTTGATACAAGGTCTCTTCCTGGACCTGGGATCAGAAACCCAGTCCTCTTGCTCACGCAGCAAGCACTCCCCTCTCCCCGCCCGAGTATAACTGTTTTAATTAACTCCAGTGTTTACTATTTTAAATACATTATACAAACCCACTATACCAGGTGGCGGTGGCGCACACCTTTAATCCCAGCCCTTGGGAGGCAGAGGCAGGCAGATCTCTGAGTTCAAGTTCAGCTTGGTCTATAGAGAGTTCCAGGAAAGCCAGAGTCACACAGAGAAACCCTGTCTCGAAAAACCAAAACCAAAAAAGCTACAGCAAACTAAGTGTTCTAAATTCATACATTTCAAAATCTCTGTTCCACAGCACAGTGCCTTCCCTGGCAATGAAGTCTTTGATGGAGCCCTTTATTTTTAAAAAAATTGTTTTTAATTTTTATGTGTACAGGTTTCTTGCCTGCATGTATGTCTGTGTACTGTGTACCTGCCTGCCTGGTGCCTGTGGAAGCCAGAAGAGGGTGTTGGATCCACTAGAACTGGAGTTACAGACAGCTGTGAGCCACCATGTGGGTGCTGGGAATGGAATGTGGGTCCTCTGGAGGAGCAGCCAGAGCTCCTAAAGGCTGAGCTCCCAACCACCTCCTTTAATGAGTGACTTTCTCATCCCATTGGATCTCTCCTAATTCCCTTTACCTCTGACTTCTGTCTGAAAATACCAGGCCACACTGCTCTGTCTTCATCCACGGAACACTAGCCAGATTATTTCCTTCATGATTTCATGGCTGTGTCTCTGATGGGGACACACACTATGTTACTAATTCTCCGCCATCCATTCGACTCAGGCACAGTGAGCACAGTGGTATGCATTTTTGGTCAATGGTACGTATGGTCACTGTAGCGTCCGACTGAGAGAAAATGGTCTGCCTGCTGCTCAGCAGAAGTCAAGGAAAGAGAACGCACCTTCGCTTGCAAATGGCGGCTATCTGCTCCTCTAGACTTGTGCTTTGTTCTCTCTTTTTTTAGTTGTCTGTGTTTGTTTGTCGAAGATGGTGACAGCGAATGGGACCTGTAAGGTGCCTTTCTGTGCATGGAAAGTCCTGCAACACAGAAAAGCCATTCACCATTAGTTCCTGACAGTCAGAAATGTTAAGCTGGAAACCAAACAACTGGTTCTTACCAAATCTAAAGAAAATGAGAATGACAAGCTAATGTGCTAAATATATTCTCTCCTCATATGTAGTTGTGTGTTTAGTCATAGCAAACGGACTGTTAGGGATGGGGGGTCTTGCTGTCTAAGAAGCTGGATGTGCCAGAGTACATCTGTATCTCCAGCTCAATGGCCAGCCAGCCTTGCTAAATCTATGGGTTCCTGGTTGAGTTAGGAGAACCTATCTCAAAATATAACATGGAGAGCAATTGAGGAAGAAACCTGATGTTGACCTCTGGACTCTACATGCATACCCACAAGAGCAAATGTGCACATGAACACACACACACACGTACACGTACTGTTAAGTACACAGGCACTGCATATCCATCTTTAGGTTGAAGTTAGCTAACCTGAAGTTAGCATGTGGAATGTATGCTATGCAGGAAAGGAAGTGCCCTTGTGAGGTGAGCATCTTATGGGCTGTGTGTCCACTGGTCTTTTACCTGTCTAGGTCCTGAGGATGGAATGTAAGTACATACACATAGCTTACAGGTATCTGCATAGCAACATGCTCACAGCATAAGCTAACATGGTAAACACACAGTCCCTCTCTCGTGGGGAGTAATACTCACGGTACGTTAATGGACACACAGACTCAAATGGAGAACCTGGATCTTAAATATCAACAAACATTTCCTAAAGTAATGTTAACAGAATAAAGCAAGTTCAGGATATATATAATGTTAGTGTAAATTTTAAAAACAAAAAATAGTATATATTTAGACAAGTAATATATAAGCCACGACAGTATAGAAGTATCAGGAAGAAGCAATACCAACTTGTGTTTGCTATTATTTTTGGTCCTTATGTAAGATGAAGACAGCCTGAGAAGTCATGGACACCTCACTCCAGGCCTCTCCGGGTAAGTACCTGGCCTGGGCTTCTTTGGTCCATACTCCATGATGCTGTCACTGTGCTGCGACAGGGTCTCCTCATTCCCACTGTGCAGCTCTTCTCCAGTACCACCATGTGTACCATGAGTCTTGTCTGTTATTCGATCACCCAGGGCCATTTTTAACATCTATTGAGAAAATCCTTTCAGTGTCTGTCCTTGATTTCAGCAGGACGTAAAGCGGTAGAGAGCACACCTTCTAACATTCTGACAGTCACTAACACCAAGCTTTCAGATCTTGTGCACGTTAACTTATGCTTACTTTATGGATCTGCGGCAGGATTTCATTGTACAAACCAAGGCCGTCTAGGACTTAGGATCGACCTACCTACCTCCTGAAGAGATTACTTCAGTGCAGGGGTTAGAGGCATAGTGCCAGCCAGCTTTATACTCAACATTTAAAGCATAGGCAGACACAGTTTTGATCTCAGAGACAGGAGAATCACAGCAAGTTCAAGGCCAGCCTAGCCTATCCAAGGAGGCCTGGACCATCTAAGGCTACACTGTTAGACTGTCTCAAAAAACAAAACAAAAACAGAGGTGGGTATCAGCGCTAAGGATCAGTTTCAATAAATTTTATAGAAAGTCACACATAGATTTAATGCAATTCGATGTTTCGATTCAATTAAATTCAATTCACTATTTGAGAACCTTTGATCCAATTTTATACCGCAACTGTCTTTGGTAACAAAGGTGCATAGATATATCTAAAGATAAATGGTTTAACATACTTACATTAAGTGATTTCATTTTCATCAGAATTCAATAACATTTAGATGAATCTATGCCACACTGGCATAGAGAAGGCGAGGGGCCATTGTGTCCTTCCTGCCAGACTTGTGGAGCTTTGAACAGTACCCAGGATACAACTCATCTCCAAACACTCAAGCCGAGGTTCATCTTCGGCTGGGTCAGTGCCTTCCACTGAAGGCTACCCCCCGAGATCTCAACCAAGATTAAAAGACGAGACTTGCCCAATCTAGTTCAGAGAGCCGCTGGGAGAGTTTCTCTGACACTGCATGCAGTTCTTGTTCTGTTAGCCACTTCCTGGACTTGTGAAGGAACGACGAATGCTCTGAGGGGGCCACAGCTCTGCTCTCGTTTCTGCAATAAACCGGCCGCGTGACAACTGACTCGCCAAGTACACACTAGTTACTTCAAAATGACTTTAACAAGTATTTCAGACTGGTTCCCCAAAGCGAAATTCGTGAAGTATACTCTTTTCTTTTTACAAAAATGTTTTTGTTTTATTTTGTTTTTTGGTGGGGGGCTGACTTGCCACAGAGTATGTGTAAGAGCAAAAGCTAATGTTTTAAATTCTAATTGCTGTGCTGAGAGAGCTATAGAACAAGGACATAACTTCATGGGTAGGGCTGGGTGAGGCACAGAAACACAGGACCCTGTGATCTCCCTTGCCCAAGGGCAGATAGCCACCTGGAATGTTGGGTAGGGAGTGTCTAGATCCCAAGTTGACCCTACTGCACTAGATGTGCTTGGTCACTTTTAGGCAGAAGATAACCCAGACAGGAAGTATGTCAGGAGAGATGACTGCCACTGACTGGACCTGGTGGGAAGTACAAAGACTTACAGGTTCTTCTTTTTTAAGGACTTGTGCCATGTGACTCAGGGCCATTCTGTGGGAACTTCGGAGGTGACAGGTTCATTCCGTGGTACCTCAGAATGGACCTAGTCAGAGTCCATCTTCCTGGCCAGTATTTAATTAATTTAATTAAAGCTTGCTTGCTTCAATTTGGCTCAATCGTGGTGGTCTTATTTTTGACTGGATTTGGGATTTACAATGTCTCCATCCACCTTTACACAGATTCCAAGGCAAGATCTCAGGTCAGCAGGCTTGGGCAGCCGTCAGCTATCTCACCGGCCCCTGCGCTTTTCAGATCCCTTCACAACAGCCTGGCAGCACTGACCCCCACAGCGATGTTACCTTTTTCCTTTGGGAAGCGTCCTTGTCCTGGGGCTTTGAGTCAGAGGTAGATATGCTTCCTGTTTGTCTTTAGCCAGCGAGGAAGTTAAGATAACTTGATCACCTGATTCCTATTCAAACAGAAAAAAAAGTCCGTTTGAGAAACTGGGGTAACGGCTCAGCATGAGGGCCTGAGTTCAGTCTCCAGCACCAAGAGGCCCACGGAAACTCCCCAGAAACACTCAAAACAGAGGCACCCCTCCAAAAAAAAATGCTTAGCATTTTTAATAACTTATTTCTTAACCTTAGAGGGAACCTTCTAGAAAGTATTTATTTTGTTTTTTTTCTTTGGAAAGGTCTCATAGCTTGTCCAGAACTCACTGGGAAGCCCAGCTGACTCAGCACTCAGAATCTGCTCCTCTCAGCCCCTGAAGTGCTGGCACTGCAGGCTTTTGTCACCACACCTCAACACAAAAATACTTTTTTGTAGTAAGGCAAAATTCATTTGGTATTTGATAGCTTCAATAATTTCACTTCATCTTAAATTGATTACTTTCTAATAAAGATCATCATATATATATGTGTGTGTATATATATATATATTTTGTTTGTTTGCTTTTAAGAAAAGGTCTTGCTCTGTAGCCTTAGCTGGAATTCACTGTGTAGATCAGGCTGGCCTCATACAGATCCACTTGTTACCACACCAGCAATACACTCCCATTTTAAAACACCTTTTTAAAAGAGAAGTGTGTGTCCAGCTCAATGAACAATTTCAAAGTGAAGACTCCCATTCACTGTCACCCAAGGGAAGAAACAGCATATTACCAAAAACTCAGGAACCACCCCAACTCCCCAGACTGTGCCCAAGGTAAGGTTTTCCTATCGGCCCATTCTTCTTTTTCAGTGTCCATTCTTCTACCGAGTAGATGCAGTGTATCCTGATGCCCACACAGCACTAATGATACTAATTTTCCTTGTACGTTTCCTGCATTATTTGCCTTTCCCTCCCCTTTCTTGAGACAGGGTCTCAAGGTCTCTTTATGCAGCCCTGGCTGGTCTAGAACTCACTATGCAGGCCTCTCTGGTCTCAAACTCGAGATCTGCATGCTTCTGCAGCCAAGCGCTGTGATTAAAGGCGTGACCCATGCCTGGCGCATCACCTGCATTCTTACTAATGAGACCCTGCTTCCGGAGTTACCCTGGCACACGCATGCCTGGTTTTCCCTGGAAGTCCCTGGAAGTTAGAGCAAGATGAAAGGATGAAGAAAGAATGTTTTTTCAAGGAGAGAAGAAACAAATAGGCCAAGGTATTAAGCACCTTATGCTAAATAGAGAGCATATGGGTGGACTGTTCTATACTTATAAATATTTTCTTAGGGATAACAACTTGAAGACAGACATATATGCCTGAGTTCAATTCTGACTCCACAATTGCTGTGTAGCCTTAGACAAAGTATTCCCTTCTCTAGATTAGCTTTCCCACAGAAGTACAGTACCCACCCCACAACTGTTTTGAGGAATAATTATCTAATATCTATAAAGCATCCAGGACTGTGCTTGGTGCAAAAAAAAAAAAAAAAAAACAGAAAAAACAACAGTCTGAACATATCAGCTCTATTTTTTCTTAATCTGTATCTGATAAGATGATAAGAGCATGCAGGGAAATAGAGGTCAACTTTTCATTTAATTTAAAAATTATTTTAACATTTTGTGTATATGGGTGTTTTGCCACATGTATGTCTGTGCAACACACGTGTAAAGTGCCCCTGGGACTTGAGTTACAGAAAGTTGTAAGCTACTGTGTGGGTGCTGGGAATAAAATCTGGGACCTCTGGAAGAGCGGCCAGTGCTCTTAACCACTGAGCCATCTCTCCAGCCCCAACTTTTTTCTTTCTTTCTTTTTCTTTTTTCAGATAAGGTTTCTTGTGGCTGAGGATGAATGTGAACTTCTAATCTCCTTGCTTCTTGACCCTGGGGATTACAGGCACTCACCAGCACACCGGGTTTATTCGGTGTTATGGATTTGTGTATTTTAGGTGGGCACTCCACCAATTAAGATGCAATCCTAGCCCACTGCGGCAGATTTTAAGTATGATGCACCTTTATTCCCAGCACTAGAGGCTGAAGCAGGCAGAGCTCCATGAGTTCAAGGTTAGCCTAGTATATAAAACAAGTTCCCAGCCAGGACTACACACAGTAAGATACCGTCTCAAAAAAAGAAGTAAGATACTTTGATTTTTTTTTTCTTTTGAGAGAGAAGGTCTCACTATGTAGCTCAGCCTGACCTCAAATTCCCAATGATTCTCCTGTCTCAGATTCCCAAGTGCTATCTATGTATGACTACAGGTATGAGTTGCCATGCCTTACTTGACAACCACTCTGCAGAGACCTCTAAGTACATGAACTTGTGTGTGCTCAGCATATACAAGGCCCTGGGTTCATTTGCCAGCAGCAAAAATGAATAATATATGGGCTTCTAGCCAATTATAAGGGAACCTTCCACTTACCACAGACCGTGCTGTGTGCTCTCCAGAAGGCCCGGCAGATGAGTAGTGACTTGAATGGAGGTATTCCTTCCCCATGGGACAAGGTGCTCGAGGCTCAGAGGGTTGGTAGGGGGGATGCAAGGGGATCGCAGCTCGGATTGGCTCACCCAGTTTCCTGGCACGTGTAACCATATTCGCAGAAGGGGTTTGTGCTGTTAAGAGGAAAGTAAAGTGGATCTTACGATAGAATCCTTGAAAATAAATGAATTTACACACATAAACATTCACGCACTCTAAGGGAATTTATGTGTGAGATGCTGGGAATGGATTAGGGCCTCGTGTGTAGGCAAGCTCTATTCCACTGAGCTATTGCTCTAGGCCCGGAGTGACTATATAATTTGTTTTGTTGTTTAAAGAGGGTCTCACTCTTCAACAGCTTTACTGTCCTAGAATTCACTCTATATTCCAGGCTGTTCTCAAACTTTGCACAGCAGCAATTCACCTGCCTTAGCTTCCGAAGTGTAGGGATTACAGACATTGGCTACCAGGCTCAGTTTAGGGATAAATTTTTAATTTAATTAAAACAGAGCACATAGGCTAGCAAGATGGTTCAGCAGGACTTGAGTTTAACCCCCAGGACCTGCAGTGGAAAGGGACACCTAACTTCTAACCAGTTGCTATAACCTACATGGCACTGCAACACACACACACACACACACACACACACACACACACACACACACACACTCACACACACACACACACACACTCACTGCTGCAGTAGCATAAAGAACCAAACTCCCATTGCAACTCACCTTCTTCAAAAGTTGTTCCACTCTTAGACCGAAAACTCCACGAGCCGGGGTTCAACACTTCATGTGATTCAGTGCTTGGTGAAGCTGGGGCTTTTCTAGACTTCGTGTCCACAGAATTTTGAGCACCTAGGAAAGAGTATTAAAAAAGTTTTAAACTATCAAAGTAGTTTGCTTTTAAAGCCAATAGGAACAACATGTTCAAAGAATAATGTTGTCCCACCTGGTTATGATACCAATTACCTCTAACAGCTATCATACAGTAAGAGGCCATTCCCCACAGCCTGAGTGCTTTAGAAATGTAGGTGCCGGTGCTGCAGAAATGCAGCTGTATGAAGAGACACTTGAGTCAGGGTCATGGCTAGTACTGTCACCTAAAATCTAGGGTTCAGAAACTGAAGCCTGAGTTAAATGTCTGTGAAGGTGTATGACAGTGGACATCTTAATCTGAATACAGAAGGAAGCTGCTCTTTCATCACATGAGACCCACACACTCCACACAGCCTTTCTTTTCATTTTTATTCTTGGTCTTTAAGTTTTAATTAAAACTTTAAAGCCTTTTCTCTTAATTGTATTCACTACGCTAGAGCTCTGCCTATAAAGTTCTGTAGTGCACATCTACAATGCTCAGGACCAGAAGTGCTGAGGGCTCTGTTTTGTTTTGTGTTAGCTTTTTCAAGGCAGGGTTTCTCTGTTGTAACTCTGGCTGGCCTGGAACTCACTCTGTAGACCAGGCTGGCCTCGAACTCAGAGATCCGCCTGCCTCTGCCTCCTGAGTGCTGGGATTAAAGGCATGTACCATCACTCAGCCAATCTTGGAAATATGTACATATACAAAATGATCTTTCTTAGAGGGAGGACTCAGTTCATTCATGTTTCATATATGTCTTAACACATAGCCTGAAATATTTTTAATTTTCCCATATTTACTGACTTGTCATTGTAGTCAGGTTTAGAATTTTTTATTCTTATTTTAGGTTTTCTTTATTCTTGTTTGTTTTGAGATAGGGTCTCTATGTAGCCCTGGCTGTCCTGGAACTCACTATGTAGACCACGATGGTGTCTAACTCACAGATATTCTACTGTCTCTATCTCTCCAGTGCTGGGATTAAAGGTATGTACCACTCCACCTGGCCAGTTTTTCTTTATTCTTGAGAAATATAGAAATGTATGTATGTATACACACACACACACACGTGTCTTAGTCAGGGTTACGATTGCTGTGATGAAATACCATAACCAAAAGCAACTTGGGGAGGAAAGGGTTTATTTCACTCACAGTGCCCTATAACAGTTCATCAAAAACAGTAAAGACAGGAACCTGGAGAAAGGCGCTGAGGCAGAGGCTCAGAGGAGTGCTGTTTACTGGCTTGCTTGCCATTGCTTGCTCAGCCTGCTTTCTTACAGAACCCAGGACCATCATCCTGTGGGTGGCACTCCCCCATCCAGCACTAAGAAAACGCCCGATAGGCTAGCCCGATCTTATAGAAGCATTCTCTCAATTGAGGCTCCCTCCTCTCTATAAATCTAGCTTGTGTCAAGTTGACACAAAACCAGCCAGCTCAGTGTACAATAAAGTGTGATCATAGTGATGTAGTGATCCCTACAACTCCCTGACTTTTGATATTTTATTCATTTTTGTGCATAGGGTATCATGGTGCACACGTGAAGGTCAGAGGACAGCTTGCAAGTTCTGTCTTGCTCTGTGGGTCCTTGGGATAGAGCTCGGTGGTCAGGTTTGGTAGTTAGGCTCCCTTCGCTCCCTTGGTTCCCAGCCATCTGGCTGGCCCCAGGTTGAAATTTTCCACTTGTAGCATGTTAGTACTCACAAAGTTTCAGACTTTGCAGTTACACATTTTCCACGGCATTTGATACCCTATAACCCAGCCAAGACGGGAATGTTAGACTTAAGGTCCTTCAGCGGTGACTCTGGGATCAGAGTAGTGATGCTGACCGGGAATACAGAGATGGTTTCGTCCAGCTCTCTCATTTCACACTGACAAAACTCAAACTCACAAAGCCAATAGCTGTTCCACTTGATTTTTCAATTTATGGTACCTATTTCCACAATAACCTTTTCATTCTTCCATTCAAAAACATACTTATCATGGCCTTGTATTTTGCCAAATTTTGACAGGCCAGGCTAGACAACAATTTCCCTACGCACTTTACCAATCTATCTTCACATACACCGTAAGCTCCATGAAGGCAGGCTCTGTGGCTGTTTTGTTTCCCACGTCATCACCAGTGCCCAGCACAGGGAGACACTGAATCAACACTGATGGGCGAGTGTGACCTGGCTACTTCTCTAGGAGCTCAGAGTTTACCTAACAGACTAATTTTCCATGCGGTGTGTGAATGGTGTCACAGAAACACAGAAAAGGCCACTCAATAAGAACACTGCCGTAGAGCCTGACACAGGCGGAAGAGGCCGGGTGCCGGAGCATGAGCCTGCCAGGAACAGGACAGGTGGGGCAATGTGATGGCAGAGAAGAGTGCCAACTAAGGTAGAATGGGGGCAGAAGGATTGAATGAGGGCCCAGGGGATGCCCACAACTGGAGCCTGAGACACACTCTGAGTATGAGCAATACATTGTTGGACGTGTGACTTGTTAGCTCAAACCAAAAAATTAAGTGAACCAGTTCAGTCAATGACTGAGTGCTCCAAAGGTGGGTCTAAGCTCAAAGCTGTGTCCATGATTTTCCATATCATTCTATGACAGCTCTGCATGCACTCACTTGCTTTGGCTTTACCTGTGCATAAGCCTGTGATTCTCACACAGCTATGACGCTAGACAGCTGTTCATATTTAGTGGGCAATGGTGATATTCTGTGAGGTCAATGCGGACGTTTAACTGTGGCTCTACTTATTCATCTCAACTTTTAAGTTGTGTGAGTCTACATTTTTGTGCTTGTGTGTTGAATGACAACTGATATTTAAAGTTTGTCTACTCACCGTTACTTCTTAGGGAAAAGGTGTGTGCTGTGTCTCCAAGCCTAATTATTTCACCCGTGGAATCAGCTTCATCTTCATCCCAGGTGGAGCCCAGAGGACCAGATGAGAAGGGGCACCTGAAAAAGATCTCTCACTCATTATGGCCTGCTTTGAGAACAGAGAGCCGTTTCCATCAGTGGACTTCCAGGTATTCAGACTACGTATTCCTAGGTACATAAAGACTGGAGCTTCAAATGTTGCCCAGGAGCTTAGCACTTGCCTACCATGCTCAAGGTTCTTGGTTTATTCCCAGCACAGAAAGGGAAGAAAGGAGGATTTCATTGAGCTGCTTATCTGTTTGGTTTTGGCTGCTATATGCAAGGTGGAACAGTTGCGTGTGCCAAGGATTAAAAGGAGAGCAAACAATGGTGAATCTAAGGCTGCAGGATTCGGGAATCCGGGCAAGGCTTTCTTTACTTTTGCAGCAAATAGTCTTAAGGGCTAGGGATTGAGTTCAGTTGATAGAGTGCCAGCCTACCATGCAGAAAGTCCTGGGTTCAATTCCCAGCACTGAATAAAATTGGGCATAGTGCTACATGCCTCTAATCCTGGTACTTGGGAAGTAGAGGCAGGAAGATCATAAATTCAAAGTAATCCATCCTTGACTACATACCAAGTTCCAGGCTAGCCTATACTACAAAAGTCACAAAGAAATTGTTGTTTTGTTTTTAAATCTCAAGTAGTTTCACTTTTGCTCTCAGTTTTTATTTTGCTTTTAAATCTGATAATGAAAAAGTCAATTTCATGAACTGGGCATGGTAACACAAACCAGCACTTGGGAGATTAAGGGTAGGAAAATGGCTACGAGTCAGAGGCCAGCCGCCGTAGCTACACAGTAAATCCAAGGCTAACCCAGTATACACAGTGAAATCGTATCGCAAAAAAAGAAGTAAGGAGGTCGAAGCGAAGGCTCCGCTGTTAAGCACACATGCTGCTCTTCAGAGAACCTGAGTTCAATTCCCAGCACCCAGTCAGGTGGCTCAAAACCACTGAAACTCCAGCTCCAGGGGCGGCAGACATCTGGCCTCTACTGACATCTGCACTCCGTTACGTATACACCCGCAAACAGACACACATATATAATTTGAAATAACTAAAATAAATTTTAAAAACAATAAAAAGAGAAGTAGGGAATAAAAAGAATCCTATGACACACATTTCAAACCAGGGTAAGCTCCATTTTTAAAAAAAGAAAAAAAAAAAACCCACGAGTCCCAGTACCCACACAACTGTAGGCAACTCCTGTCCCAGGAGACCCAATGCCTCTTCTGACATCCTGACTTCCACGGGCACCAGCTTCCCACATACTTACATGAAGGCAAAACACTCGGAAAAAAAAATTCAGAACTGCCCGGGTGTGATGGTACACTCCTTTAACCCCAGTATGCAGGAAGAAGAGGCAGGCAGATTTGTGAGGTCCAGGCCAGCCAGAGCTACCTAGTGAGACTCTGTCTCAAAAATAAATAATAATAAAAAGAATTAAGTCTTGGTATATTAGCACGTGCCCTTAATCTCAGAACTTGGGAGGCAAAGGCAGGAGAATCAGGAATTGCAGGCCAGCCAGAGGTACATAGTAGACCCCATCTCAACAAACAAAAGTCTATGAATGATGAACAAATGATGAACAAGGCAGTAAAAGAGGAGATCGGGAAGGAAATGCAGGGCTCAATGGCCAGGTAGCATGGATGAGACCCTTGCATTTAATCTCCAATACCATCAAAAAGAAAGGGGGGGAGGGACAGAGCAACAGAGCACAAAAGGTTAAAATGTTAACAAAACAGATTTATCTTTGAATGGTAGATTTAATCTTTCTAAAGAGCTTTAAAAACATTTCTGTAACAGTTTGGAGGTGGAGGCAGGAGGATTAGGAGTCAGTCATGCTCATCTACATAGTGAGTTTAAGGCCTACCCAAGCTACATAAGACCCTGTCACAAAATGAAAAAGAAAAATTGATGATCGAGGGAAAATAAAAAATTAATAGTTAAAATTAAGAATTAGCACTCAACTATTAAATGTAGTTCACAGTTCTTAAAACTCCCCAGGAAGGTATAAAATAGTAGCAAAATATTCACATTAGCTTTTGGAGGGGACCATTAGAGTATGCTGGGCTTAATATCCGATGCTGGAAAGCCTGACTTGTTTGATGAAATTCACAGGATCATACACTACCTCTCAAAAGAAACTTTTTTCCATGATGACTTGGACTCCTCCATACTTCCAAGCTCCTGAGCCTCTTCTCTATGTGAGTCTTTAAGACATTGTTCAGTTTCACCTGTTTGAAAAAGATGAAAATGAACACTAAGTTGATGCCCCAGCCTGTCCTGAGGCAGACTGTGATGAGGAGAACAGCACCCCTGCAGTGAGCGTCCTGGAAAGGGAGACACAGCACCGGGCTTCCTACCCAAGGCGGACAGCTGGTCACAGCAGTGCTGCATTCTCATCATTACTATCATTACAGCGCACACACACGTGGGGGCACACAGGAGCTCAGGTGCCACAATGGCCCCACAGGCTCACGCGTCTGAATGTTTAGTCACCAGGGAACCGCACTGTTTGAAACCCTTAGAAGGTATGGCCTTGTTGAAGTAAGTCCATCACTGGAAGTGGGCTTTGAGGTTTCAAAAGCCCATGCCAGCCCACCCTCTTCCCTCTCCATCCCTGCCCCTCTCCCTGAGGACTAGGATGCAGGACTCTGGCTACTGCTCCAGCACCACTCCTGCCTGCATGCCACCATGCCCCCCACCCTGCCCCCATGACAGCAGGCTAAGCCTGAAACTGTAAGCAAGCTCTAATTAAATGTTATTTTTCTAAGAGTTGCCCTGGCCACGGTGTCGGTGTCTCTCACAGCACTAGAACAGTGACTGAGACAGTCCCCACTGCCCTCACCGGCCAGGCACTCACCATCCCTACTCCCTGCATGCAAGCATTAAACCGTAATGATTGCTCTTACCATTTAAATTCATCTCAGTCTATTTACTTAGATTTTTGCCTCTGTTACTTTTTTGTTTGTTTTTTGTTTTTTTGAGACAGGGTTTCTCTGTTGTAACCTGGCTGTCCTGGAACTCACTCTGGAGACCAGGCTGGCCTGGAACTCAGACATCTGACTGCCTCTGCCTCCCAAATGATGCGATTAAAGGCATGGGCCACCACTGCCCGGCTAGAATTCATGTTTATTACTATTTCTGCTGAAACTTTCTGTGTAACTCTGCAATACAGGCTGGGTGTGGTGGCGCACGCCTGTAGTCCCAGCACTAGGCTCCATTCATTTGTACATTGGAGGGCTGGGTGGAGACAGGGAGGATTTAGAATGAAAAAGCACCTAGGACTGGGGCGGAGGAGAAGCAAGAGGGAGACAACCAGGAGGAGAACGATGGGAGAAGCAATGGAGTGAGCTCTGCCTAAGCCGCCCGGGTATGGACCTGAGGCTTCTCATGGCTTGTAATTAACAAATACCATGGAAAAATCAACTATGGACTTTTATTAACAATGCAGAATTTATCAAAGATGAGAAAAGGGGTTTAATGTATGGATGGCAATACTGATATTCATTAAAAAAATTGTACAGGGCACATCTGAGTTGGGCTACTTAAAGAATAAGATTAAGATTATTCAGCCTGTCATAAAATGCCAGTTTAGAATCAACTGATGTACCCATTCTCCCTGCTGACGCCTCAGTAACATCCATGTTTACAAAGCACAATGGCAGTTCTGACAGGAAACTCTGGAACAAGAGATTCCATGTAATAATAGGACAATAAATAATTCAGCTAGAAATTTAACTTTCTATTATTGATCGGCTATAATTTAAAAGCCACATCCAAGTTAGCCAAGAATATAATGGGAGTCCAGGACAGAGTTTCTAACTACTCAGAACAGAAAGAACTGGGAATCTGTCAGCACATTCACCAGCGGTTTTATATTGGAGATTCTGCTTCCTAAGAGCAATGGCCAAGCTGGCCCTCCATTCTTAAACTTACTTTTGTTGTAAGATGTTTCACTGATGTGTTCTGTAAGATACTCCAGCAATCCATCAAATATTTCTAGGAGATTCCTGATAGAATCCTTATCTCCTTTCACTATGTTTTCTCCTGAACACAGAAGACAAAAGATTTTAAAACATTTAACAAAGAAATCAGATAGCCTTTTAAACCTTGAAATGAGTATGTATGAATGATGAATGCTGTTTGAGAATACAGGTTTAAACAAGGAAAGGCAATCATAAATATCAGAAACACCCATTTCCTGTTGCTTGATTACATCTGAAGAAACAAGGGGTGGGGGAGCCTGCATGTGGTATTTATCATTCTCTGGCATGGTCCTTTCTCTGGTAGCTAAGTAACTGGCCCTAAGAAACATCCTCTAGGGAGATCCCCAGCAATATACAAAGTACCAGAGAACTTTACAGTAGCTAGTGGTAAAGTACGGCAGGAGCACTCATGGCTCCCGCTTCTCAGAGCTGCCTGTGTACATTACAGCAAAACTTAACATGTTGGGACGCTTTCATCAGGAATTGCTGTCTTTGTTCATGTCTATTTACTTTGAGCAGGCCAAACCACTTTTCCTCCCCCGCCCCGCTTCGTGAGACAAGGTTTTAAGTATCCCTAGTGGGCCTCAAACTTTCTAGCAGCAAGAGAATGGCCTTCAGTTCCTCATTCTCCTGCCTCCACCTCCCAAGTGCTGGGGTTACAGTCATGTACCAGCATACTTGGCTTAGGTGGTACTGGAGAGCAAAGCATGCTGGGCAAATGCTCTCCCAACCGATTTATTCATCCAGCTCCCAAAAGTTAATCTTTAGAAAGTCTAGCACCACACCTGGCCCAAAAGAGACCACAGATAAATGTTAAGTTGAAATGTTGAATAGATATGAGATGGTAAAACATGTACGCTTGATTTGTTTAGTGTCATCTAAAATGGATTCTAATCAACATTGAGTCCGGATGGAACTTCTCTCCCTGTACTCTCCGTCCTTTGGGAAATTATGCTTGGCATTCAAAAAGTACAGCAAAGGCAGACTCAAAATCTGGTATTTGAGAATCTAGCCCATCTACTTTAACCATGACATAAAACAAACCAAAACCAGAAATCTGATGTTTTCCCCTAATTTGATGTTTTCCTCTGCTGCTGGTAAAGACAGATGAAGTTTGAAAGGCTTTTTAATTTTTAAAATAACAAACCAGAAATCATGTTTTCAAGTGCTGTGTTTTTCTGGCATAAAACATGTAAGTGCGTCCCAAGGGCATACTCAGACTTCTCAGTTTCCAGGATGGGGAGCACAGGGTGCCAACCCAGCAACTAGATTGCCAGCAGAGTACAGAGCTTTGTGGTTGGGGAAAGTGCTTTAAAAGGCGTAAGCAGTAAAGAGCTGCTCTGTGGTCAACCTGGAGAGGTAAGCAGCTTTTCATGTGCTGTGATGTCAGCGCAGCTCTTTACTGAAAACCCTTTACGAACAGGTGTTTTTGTAAGCTTGTTCCAGTGTGTTCATAAAGCACAAATACCAAGCTGTCCGTGGTAACCTGGGCCTATAACCCCAGCACGGAGACGGGGATGGGAGGATTGCCAGCAGTGTGAGGCCAGCCTGGGCTAACTCGTGAGGCCAGTGATCTTATACCAGGCTACAGTGTGAGAGTCTGCCTTTAAAAACTAAAAAAGGAACTGGGATGGCGACACACAGCTTTAAACTCAGCACTAGGGAGGCAAATGGACTGCTGTGAGTTCCGGGCCAACCGCATCAGTGAGACCTTGTCTTCAAACAAACCAACCAGCAACTGTCCTTTCTCAGATGATAAAGTAATTCTACTGAGTTGCAAGAACAAGGAAACTCTAAAATCATTCCTCCAAATTAACCGATGCCATTCACTCACCTAGAACTGAATCAGAATGCAACAGCGCATGGCTCTTGTCAGTTAATTAAGAGATATAAATGACTATCTTAACATCTAACTCCTTGGGGAATAGTGGTATACTCCTTTGACCCCAGCACTTGGGAGCCAGAGGCGAGCAAGATCTCTGTGAATTTGAGGCCCGCCTGGTCTATATAGTGAGTTCCTGGAAAGCCAGAGCTATTTAAGAGACCCTGTCTCAAAAACAATAGAATAAAGTTAAAAAAAAAAGACTAGACAAAACATTTACCTCCCTGAAACGTCAAAGAATAAATCAACAGAATAAGCCTTCTTTGTGATTAAAATATAGTTTGAAGTTTCTAAGGCTTTCAGTGCTCATAAGCTTGAATTCATTTACTGGAACTATTATTCCTCAGTCTGCAATTCTGAACACATGTGGAATGTTTTGTTCTGATGCAACATAGTGTACCTGATACTATTCTGAAAAAAGTTTAAAAAATAGTTCATATTCAATATAAACTTATTTTATATTTAATCTGTCTGTGTATGGTGCTAAAGATTGAACCCAGGGCCTCCTATATGCTGAGCAAACACTCTACCAACTAAATTATATTTCCAAATGTTTTAAGTAGATAACATGGTTCAAAATCCAAAAAGTCAGGGGCTCTAGAGATGGGTCAGTGGTTAAGAGCACTAACTGCTCTTCCAGAAAACTGGGCTCAATCCCCAGCACCCAGAAAGGAGTTAACAACTGTCTCTAACTCCAGTTCCAAGGGGACCCAATACCCTCTACAAGCTGACAAAATGCTCATATGTATAAAATAAAAATAATTCTTAAAAAATTTTTTTGTCATTTTAAAATTGCTCAAGGAAAATTCTTGCCCTCTTTTCAGTATCCAGTATCCATGTAGCAAAGTCTCCTTTGCTACAATCAGACTAATAACATGTTTTTTATATATTCGTCTAGAGCAGTGGTTCTCAGCCTTCCTAATGCTGTGACCCTTCATGATTGGTAACCTGCAACCATAAAATTATCTTAGGTGCTACTTCATAACTTTAATTTTGCTACTGTTATGAATCATAATGTAAATATCTGATATGCAGATGGTCTTAAGCAACCCCTGTGAAAGGGTCATTCGGCCCCGAAAGGGAGTCAAGACATACAAGTTGATAATTGCTGTTCTAGAAAGTCTTTCTGAATGCAATAAGTACTACAGATTCTTTCCACATCAGTTCTAACAAACTGTAGCATACGCTGTACATTATCACAAGAAACATAATTTTTCTAATGCAGTGTACACTGAGAATTGTTTTCTGTAATGTGAAAATTATATATTAAGAATACCCTTAATCATTTTTTATAGCTGCAAAGCTTCTTACTGTTAGGACCTATTGCTATTCTATCAGTCTCTAATTGTGGACATTTAGGTGTTTCTTTTAGCTACAACAAATATGCAGCATCATATGCTTTAAAATAATAAGCATGGTGATATACACCTTTAATCCCAGCACTCAGGAGGCAGAGGCAGGTGGATCTCTGAGTTGAAGGCCTGGCAGTGGTTGTACACATCGTTAATCCCAGCAGAGGCAGGCAGATCTCTGTGAGTTCAAGGCCACTCAGGTTTGCAGAGTGAGTTCCAGGACAGCCAGAGTTCTAACAGAGAAAGCCTATCTCAAAAATACAAAAAAACAAAAAGCCACATACTTGAAACACATCTTAGACCTGAGCTAGCACAGACTCAATGCTGTTTCATTTATGGTTGCCTAACTACACATTGATTGTTGCTCAGTCTTACTGTTTTCCTGCACAGGACTTGGTTAGACAACAGCTAAGATTCTAACATTCAATTGAAATATATAATTATCTGACGATTGAGTATATACTCACCTGTTATGTGAGACAAGCTGACCTGAAGGTAATCCAGAGCTAGCGAATCAATCACTGCTTGTACGTTGTGGGCATCGTCCTCTTGACTCTTGGGAATGACTATGAGGTCTGTCGAGGAGAAGCGGGGGGGGGGGGGGGGGGGGGAGGAGTCATATTATTTTAGATCTTTGAGGGGTCAAGTTTTGAAATTGTGTGTGTGTGTGTGTGTAACTAAACGTCTGAGTAAACTCCATGCTACAAAAGCAACTCAAATGAAAAAGGATTTTTAGAGCCTAAATTCTATACAGTAGTCTATACTGGTTGACTAGTGATTTAAACTTGTATATATTGTGTATATTGGTTGAGTATTTTTCACCCAACTTATCAGTATATTCTAAGGAAGCACCATGTAAAGAAATAAACAGAGGTCCCTAAATTCAAGACATTAAGATAGGCTAATGAAAGCAAAGCTGAGTATGATGATACATGTCTATAATCTTAACACTGGAGAGGCTGTGGCAGGATTATGAGTTTATATGGAGAGGCTGTGGCAGGATTATGAGTTTATATGAGTCCATATAAAAAGATCCCTCTCAAAAAATGAAAACCAAAATCAACAAATATTTAAACCCATAACTATGGGCTACTTTCCTTGACAAAGTAAAATTAAAACAAAATCTCAACTCAGCCAAGTGTGGTGGCACAAGCCTTTAATTCCGGCATTCAGGGGGCAGGGTATATTTGTAGAATTTGATATTTGATATCATAGAACATAGCAAGTTCTAGGCCAACTGAGACATGGTTATACCATGTCTCAAAACACAAAACCAGAATACCAAAACACAGCAGGTTTTCAAGTAGGCTTCTTAAATGCCCTTACAACTGACTATTGGGAATAACTGGTATAAGAAAGTACAGATGAAAGTATGGAAAGATTTTAATAGCAAGCCAAGCACGTCCTCTGGTATTGAAGATGAACCCTAAAGTGGGGCAGGGGTGGAGCATGCCGTTAGTCCCAGCACTTGTGGGGCAGAGGCAGGCAGATCTCTGTGAGTTCCAAGGACAGCCAGAGTTACAACAGGGAAACCCTCTCTCTTGAAAAATAAAAAAACAAAAACGAACAGCCTGGTCTACAGAGTGGGTTCCAGTGCAACCAGAGCTACATAATGAGACCCTGTCTTGAAAAAAAAAAAACAATCGTAGACAAAATTAGCATCAAGCTGCCATAACTGCAAGGTGCACCATTATTCTAGGAAATGTGGAGGGTGCTCATTCATATTCATGCTAATGGTGGGGAGTGCAGGAGGATGCTAATTTTATACCAGTGCATGTTTGTCAATTAGAGACAAGGGAAGAAGCAGTAAGGAATAAGGGTAAGGGGTCTGTGATAACGGAGGACACAGGCAAAGTGATTTGGCACCCAAGAGCAATCACACTGGTCGTCTTTACTGGCTGTCTTCTTAATAAATTAGGTCAACTAAACACAAACAGCTTTCGTTGCTGTCTTTTTTAAAATAGGGTCTATGTGGCTCTGGAATTTACTTATAAACCAGCCTGGCCAACACACCCCGTCACCTTGAAGGTAGTTACAGAAATAATGACTTTCAAGGCATGAATGAATTACAACACACTGGATTAAATGGGGATTAATTCAAACAAACGCCAAACTATTGAATCATGGCTATTATCACGGGTGAGGTCCACAATGTACTCATTAGAGCGACTAGTGCCGTGTTCGGATAGAAATAAGACGCTAAAGGGAAACGACATTCCACAAATATTGAAGGAAACCCACGGCCTAAGACATAAAATCACTGTCACTTTTCAGTACCCTTACCTGGTACCTTTTCTCCCAAAATGGATTGATAAAGAGCAATAAAAACATTAGCATCACAGTCTTCAAGTTTGTGTATCCTCAGGTGTATGTGACATTTAAAAAGAAGGTTATTGGCAATTGTTACCCATTCTGTTGGGGAAGAAGGGGAGGAAGTCAGTCTTCAATAGCAATAGAAAAAGTCTTAGGTACATTTTAAAAAAAAAATCACTGCTACACAAGAATATACATTGAAAACTGTAGAAGATGGGGACTTTCATGAAATTTCAAAGACTCAACTGGGCAAAAGTTTTCAAAAGACGTATTTAATCCCTTGGGATGGCTTCCAGTCCCAGTTCCTCAAATTTTACTCTGGCAACCTAAAATTCCTATTTACTGGTATTTTTATAATACTTACGTGGCTGTTTTTAGTTACAATAAATTTATAGGTAGGCAGGAATGTCGTAAGTCAGTGGTAAATGATAATCTGAAGTTGCTAGAAACTAAGGGAGGTGGCTCCAAATTCCCAATAGTATTTAGGCATGTTTTTACCCAATTATCTTGTGTAAGTGAAGGTCTCTCTGGCACCCAAACAAGTGATTAATTTAGGCTGGTAGGAACTGGAATAATGACAACACCGACACTAATGCATTTGTTGGTTTTCTTCTTTTTATTATATTTGATGTGTACAAAGGTAAACATGAGAAAAACATAAACACATCACTAAGCTCTGAACTAACACATTAGTAATACTGCTCAAGTCCCCCCATTGTTTTTTTGTTTGTTTGTTTATTTGCTTTTTTCTAAACACCTCCTGCCCACCAAGATTAAGGGTTTCAGCAATAATTCTGAAACCTTGAAACATCTGTATCCTGAAATGACTGGGTGTCAAAGATTAAGTATTTGAGAACTGGACACATCTCCAGTATGAGATGGACAGATGTTCTGGAGACAATAGTGTGAATGTTCTGTACCCATCATGCCCCCCTCCCCATACCCATTTCTCACAGCTGACCAAGCCATGACAACCATTTTGTATGCTGTCCTGGAGAAGGGGGGGGAAGCGTCCTAGACAACAGGATCAGTTGGCTTTTCAAAGGCAGTACTAGACAAAGCTGGTTACTCTAGAGGACATCAACAGATCTTAGGAGGAAAGGGAAACAATAAATCAATACAAAGATAAGGTCTGCCTTAGTCCCCCACAAAGCAACGGGCAGGAGACAGTCTGTGGCTAGATGTCCCACAGAAATTTAGGTCCGAGGAGGAGCCTCTGTCTGCTCTGCAGAGTCAGGATGCCAATGGGCCCCTCTGTCACATTCCAGTTCCACGCCTAGGAGCCCCAATAGGTGTCGGGGATAAGACCCTGAATCCAGAACCGTCCCACCCCCGCGACTGCGACTGGTGTCCGACAGTCACGAGCCTCTCCAGCAGCCCAGACCCGGACCAGGTCGGCCCGAGGCCTCCTGGATGCTGCAGTACACAAACACTAGGGCTCCAGGCCGAGACTCACCAGCCTCTGAGCTGGCCATACTGCCAGGAGAGGTCGCGGCCGGAATCCGAGGCGAGAGCGCGGGCGACGGTGTCCGCGAAGGGCCGAACCGGGCAGAGCCGAAGCGGGTAGGAGGGGGTAGGAACCAGTGAGCGGGGAAGGAGGGGTGGAAGAGGGAGGGACGTTAAAACGGCTTCTCGCCGCTGATTGGTCATCAGAGAAGCACTTCCTTTCGCAGCACGCGCTTAGGCGGCAGTTTGCGGACTCTAGATACCATTCCCCGCGGGCAAGATCCCGCTAAAGGGTTCTCAGATCGGCGGGCAAGGCAGCCAGGTCACCCAGCAGCCCGGCCGATCTCCCGGGGGCATTGGAGCCGCGTTTCCGGTGAGTTTGTGGTTATGTGTTCCTCCGCCGATGCCAAGCGAGGAAGTAGTGCGGTCCGCCTAGCCCTGGGTACAATCACGTGACAACCCCAGGCCCCGCCTCCTCGTCTCTGCTAATGGGCGTGGGGGAGTCTGTGGAGACGTAAACATCTTTAAGTAGAGAGAGTGAGATGGTCGGCGCAGGCCGTTTTAATGCCCGGCTGGCCACAGAGAAGCAGCTTGTTTGAGGTGTGGCAAGGCGAGAAGGTGATTAGTCAAAGGAGTGCAGGCTGAGACATTCTAGGGGTGTCACCCTGTCGTGAAGGGGGTAATAAACGGGCGTGTGAGAGGGCGCTCCCGCGGGGGAGGGGCGAGAACATGGCGGATTCCGGAACGCCAGCGGGCGTTGAGGCCTCCGAGCCAGGGGGCGGGGTGATTAGGTCATAGAGCGGCTCCCAGCATCCTTTGCGGCGAGGAGGCGGTCCAGACTATAAAACCGGCTGCCGGGACGCAGGCGGCACCTCATTCATTTCCACCGGTCTTCGGCTTCACAGCTCCGGCTCTCGTCACCGCCGTTCCTCCGCTGGTGACGCCCCCGCAAAGGCTTCGCCGTCGCCGAGGCCTCGTCTCAGCGACTCGTCGCAACTGGATTCTCTTTCACTGGGTTCCTCCCGCTAACCGCAACCATTGACGCCATGTCGAGTTATTCTAGTGACCGAGACCGCGGCCGGGATCGAGGGTGAGTGAGGCAAGGGACCTGTCAGGCCGGGCGGGTGGGGGATGGGAGGGCGGCGCGGCGGGAGTTCGGCTTTCCAACCGACCCCTCAGGGCTTCTGGAAGGGGGTTTTGCGTTTTTTTTTTTTTTCTTCAAATCCGGTTAAGAGCCGTTAGAGGCGAGGCGCCCGGTAATTGGCCTCAACCTTTTTTTTTTTTTTTTAATTTTTTTAAATTGTTGGGAGGACCGGGACCCGCGGCTGTTGTGGGAAGTCCGGAGGAGCGCGTTAGGCAGGGAAGCGCCGCGCCTTTGAGGCGGCCCGAGGCGTTCGGTGCAACCTTCCGGTGAGCGTTTTAGGGTCTCTCGGTGTTCTCGGGGAGCAGAGAGGGCGCTTTCGAGGCCATCCGTGCCTGGGAGGGTGGCGGACGCCGGCGGATTCAGCCATGTGGCGGAGCCGCGGCCACAAAATGCCGGCCTCGGACATGGCGGCGGCGCCTTTGTTACCCCGCCCGGCGGAGGAGCTCAAAATGGCAGCGTCGAGAAAATGTGGCGCAGAGAGAAATGCGAGACAAAGAAGGAAGCGCCGCCCCAGCGGGAACGCCGCCCGGGCCGGGACTCCTCCCCCGGTTGTCACCGGCTCCTCCTCTTTTTTTTTTTTTTTCCCCCCTCGCGTTATATAATTTTGCTACCTTGATTTGCAGCGCTTGGTTCGCGGCGTTTCACAAACACGGCTCGCCTGCCTGTGCGCCCCTTCCTACCCTGACCGCGACACCCTCCTTGTCTGGCTGCCCTGTCCAGCGCCTGTGCGGTCCCGTTATTCTTTAAGATCAGTTTCTTTGCTCGAAAACTGTAGCAAAAATAACCCCGTTAAGCTCCTCCCTTCTTGCCCAGCTCGTAGACACTAATTCCTAAGCACTGTGTCGGGGAGAGTATGGCGCCTCAAGCTGTTGTCTGTCCTTGTAATCTGAACTTCAGACGGTTGGGCAGTTTCCGCCCTGATGAATCCAGATTTGTTTATTTGGCCCCAGTAGAGTGCTTGGGGAAGACTGTTGCCGGTTGTGACTGTTGAGAATGGCAATTGGGAAGGATTCCAGGAGTGCACCTTGTTATCAAACATTGAGTAAAATGTGTGTGCAAACCTGAGAACTGTTTCGCGACGTGGCTAACTTTTTCTTTCTCTTTTTTTTTTTTCATTGGTAGATTTGGTGCACCTCGATTTGGAGGGAGTAGAACAGGACCACTCTCTGGAAAGAAGTTTGGAAATCCTGGGGAGAAACTAGTTAAAAAGAAGTGGAATCTTGATGAGCTGCCCAAATTTGAGAAGAATTTTTATCAAGAACACCCTGATTTGGCAAGGCGCACCGCAGTGAGTAATTTAATGTGGCTTCATTAGGCTGTAACATCTTCTAATCAAATGTATGGAAGCTTGACAGATGCCTCGCAAATGATTTTGAGAGTTACTGTGGTACAACTTACAGGCATGTCCCATTGAATTTTTCTGTGTAAAAATTGCTTTGTATTGGCCAGGTATGATAGCATGGGCCTTTAATCCCATCAATGGGGAGACAGGCCAATCCCTTGAGTTGGGCAGCTTATTATATAGACTTATTTTTTTAAATATGTATGATAAAGTAGGTAGTTTTTGTAGCTAAATGGGGTTTTCCGTTACGGGTATAGATTTTTTAAAAAAGTTCATTTAAAAATTGTTAATCAGCTGTAGGGACCTGTCAGTTGGCTGAGGCTTGGGACCAACCGAGGTCATTTGTTTTTCAGCAAGAGGTAGATACATACAGAAGAAGCAAGGAAATTACAGTTCGAGGTCACAACTGTCCAAAGCCGGTTCTGAATTTTTATGAGGCAAACTTCCCTGGTAAGGACTAACTCTTATCTTCATCCCTTTGTTTCCTCTTTTTTACTTGAAGTTTTTCGTGCCTTTTGCTAAAATGTTACTGGTTGGTTACAGCAAATGTCATGGATGTGATTGCAAGGCAGAATTTCACTGAACCCACTGCTATTCAGGCTCAAGGATGGCCAGTTGCTCTAAGTGGATTGGATATGGTTGGAGTAGCTCAGACTGGATCTGGGAAAACATTATCTGTAAGTTTAGGAAAACTTCATAAAATCTGGGAGAGGTGACCTGGTAAATTTTTTAAGCATTTTAATGTAATTTTTATTGTTTTTACTCTTCCTTGATAATAGTATTTGCTGCCTGCCATTGTCCACATAAATCATCAGCCATTCCTAGAGAGAGGTGATGGACCTATAGTAAGTATGTCTTGGAAATTTTTTGGCCAGTATACTAGAGATTTGTAGACTATATACTCAAACAATTTGCCAGAGCTGCTGGGTGGGACTGCCAGTATAAACCAGCAGTTTAAACTTAACGTCCTAGAACAACTAGCCTACTTGTCAGTAAAGCTACTTGTCATCAAGCCTGGTGACATGAGTTCAATCTCCATAACCCACAAGTAGGAGATAGCTCCCAAAAGTTGTCCCCCAGTTTCCACATGTGCTCCCACACACAAAGTATATGTAAAAGGTTTCTTAAACTAGTGTCTCTTCATCCTGAGCGTATTGATGGTCTATTCTTGCAATTCCAGTACTTGAGAACCCAGTTTCAATGATAAGGAAGCCTGGTCTCTCAAAAAAAAAAAAAAGTCTTCAATTCCCAGCGTACCCTGGTCCCCCAAAAAAGAGTGCCCTAGTATGTGGCTTATACTAAAAGCTGTTCTTTTCTTAGTGCTTGGTGCTGGCACCAACTCGGGAACTGGCCCAGCAGGTGCAGCAAGTCGCTGCAGAATACTGCAGAGCTTGTCGCTTGAAGTCTACTTGCATCTATGGTGGTGCTCCTAAGGGACCACAGATTCGTGATTTGGAAAGAGGTATATGATCATAAAGCGGCTCTTTTTTTTCTTCTTTTTTTTGGGGGGGGGGCTGGGAATGAAAGTTTTATATATTATTGTTACATTTATTCATTTAATTAAAGGTGTGGAAATCTGTATTGCGACACCTGGAAGATTGATTGACTTTTTAGAGTGTGGGAAAACCAACCTGAGAAGAACAACTTACCTTGTCCTTGATGAAGCTGATAGAATGCTTGATATGGGCTTTGAACCCCAAATAAGGAAGATTGTGGATCAAATAAGAGTAAGTATCTTTATGTTCTTTGTAAAAAAATCAGTTCTAAGTTGATTCTTTACTCTGCAGTCTAATTTGTTTCCCTAAATTCTTTAGCCTGATAGGCAAACTCTAATGTGGAGTGCAACTTGGCCAAAAGAAGTAAGGCAGCTTGCCGAAGACTTTCTGAAAGACTATATTCATATCAATATCGGTGCACTAGAACTGAGTGCAAACCATAACATTCTTCAGATTGTGGATGTATGTCATGACGTAGAAAAAGATGAAAAGTAAGTATCCTGCTTCTTAAGAATTTGAGGAAACCTGACTTATACAACAATAATTCAGTTTGAAAATTACCTTAAAAGAGCTTAAGTTGGTGTGATTTCTTTAAATAGGATTGTTGAGGATATAGCTTAATAAACCACTTGGCCTGGCTAGCACAAGCTACCTAAGCACACAAAACTAATGCACCGATCTTTATGAAAATCTGTAAGTTGTACTTGCCAGTGCTTAACACTTCTGTAGGAAAGAAAAGCCATGTGTCATCCACTTTCCTAAAGGACCAAGAACAGAATTGGCTTAAGTGGCTTAGTGGGAATATTTGACTAAGCACGAATGTAGCTTTCTTTTAGGTAATTGTTTCTTTTTTAAAATGACTTTTTTTATCTTTTATTTAGACTTATTCGTCTAATGGAAGAGATAATGAGTGAGAAGGAGAATAAAACAATTGTTTTTGTTGAAACCAAAAGACGATGTGATGAACTTACCAGAAAAATGAGGAGAGATGGGTATGTGGTTTCATCATAGCTGACTAAAAGACAAAAGTGCTTTGATCAGAAGCAGGGAGTTTTGTGCTACTATAGGCATGGTTATATGCATTTTTTTCCAGTGATAGTGGTAATAGCTCAAGGATATAATTCTCAATGGGAGAATGCTTGTCTAAGATGAGGTGTAGGGGTTTATGCTGTGTGTTTAAATCTCAGTAGAGTCTTAGATTTTAAATGTAAGAGCACTAATACAACTTGTTAATATAGGTGGCCTGCCATGGGCATCCATGGTGACAAGAGTCAACAGGAACGTGACTGGGTTCTAAATGGTATGTATTTCAAATAAGATGAGTTTTGTTTGTAACTTGATAACATTTGCTTGAATTAATGGTCATTTATGTGTCTTTGTAGAATTCAAACATGGAAAAGCTCCTATTCTGATTGCTACAGATGTGGCCTCCAGAGGGCTAGGTTAGTACAAACTCGAATTCATGGCTTGGTTTCCCAGAAGATCTCCATGTAGCTTTTTTTAAAGAAAGTTTATTGCTTTCTTTAACCTCTGCATTTTTTCTAAGTTTTTTTTCACATAAAGGTGCAGTCTTTGTGGCAAGGCCTAGGCATGACAATCGGAGGACTCGAGGGGGATGGAGGACTAGTGATCGGCTGGCTGCTTCCAGTCGATTAGAGAGGTGAAAAGCTGAAAGTGTGCCAGTAATCTTCAAAGGGCAGAACATACCACCTCTGCCCCATAAACTGTTCTCTCCGGGGGAAAAAAATGGAAGTTACCTCACAGTTCACTGCCGTGGTATTTCATCTGTCCCATGCTTTGCATGATTGCCATGGTACAGCATTGTTTCAAACTGTTCACTGTGATCTGTGGGTCTTTGAGTTTCAGTGAGTTTGCTGAAATGTCGAAGAAATATTTCCAAACTTCAATGTTCAATGAAATTTTTGTTCAAGTTTGAAATGGAGAGATCAGCTTTAAAAGGTACTAAGCCTTTTACAAATTGGTGAGTACTGGCACATGAGACCTAGAGCAGGATCAACTTCTCACACATAGTCAGTGGGAAAAGAAAGTGCCTTGAAAGTTCCTCCCTCACCTACACAGTAGCCGTCATGTCGAGACCTGCCAGAGAGAGACACATTCTCAAGTGAATCCTGGCTTCTTGGAAGTGCTTGCCTAGACGAGACACAGTGCATTAAAACAACTTTTGGGGGACAGGTATGTTTTTCTTGCAGCTGCAGTTGTAAGGTCTTGGCAAGACAAGCAGTGTGGCCAGAATTTTGAACTTCTGATAAGTGTGTAATGAAAGGACCTTGTACATTTTTGTTTAAAGGTCCTCAAAAATGAGCACATGAAGAGGTTGCTGTGGCCCTACTGCTCAGAAGCATTCAGATGTCACTTGATGATCTATAAGAGGACTTTGCCAATTTGGGAATGTGCTAAGGAGAATCCACATTCCTCTGATAGGCTGCCAGTGGGCGGGTGATAACTTATTACAGCTGACATGTCCTTTTTTTTTTTTTTTCCTGCCCCACCCTTTTTCTGCCTCAATGGTATTCCTACAGGAAATGGATAACCATTTTAACTGTATTTTTTGCAGCCCGTACCTTCTTGGGAATACAATTGTCTAACTTTTTATTTTTGGTCTGGCTGTTGTGGTGTGCAAAACTCCGTACATTGCTATTTTGCCACACTGCAACACCTTACAGATGTGGAAGATGTGAAATTTGTCATCAATTATGACTACCCTAACTCCTCAGAGGATTATATTCATCGAATTGGAAGAACTGCTCGCAGTACCAAAACAGGCACAGCATACACTTTCTTTACACCTAATAACATAAAGCAAGTGAGCGACCTTATCTCTGTGCTTCGGGAAGCTAATCAAGCAATTAATCCCAAGTTGCTTCAGTTGGTCGAAGACAGAGGTTCAGGTAAGAACCTTCCATAATATACATTACAGGTAGTGGGGATTACCTTATTGCCTATAAAGTTCATTTTAAGAGGGATTGGAGGGGTGGGGTAAGTAGTTTATTTTGAATAACATCTAAAAAAAAACAAAAACCAAAACAGCATGAATAGAGCTATGTATCTCCTATGTTAGCACATTTTATGCCGTAGATAAATTTGATCAGTTTCCACTTGCTTTTTTGACAGGTCGTTCCAGGGGTAGAGGAGGCATGAAGGATGATCGTCGTGACAGATACTCTGCGGGCAAAAGGGGTGGATTTAATACCTTTAGAGACAGGGAAAATTATGACAGAGGTTACTCTAGTCTGCTTAAGAGAGATTTTGGGGCTAAAACTCAGAATGGTGTTTACAGTGCTGCAAATTATACCAATGGGAGCTTTGGAAGTAATTTTGTATCTGCTGGTATACAGACCAGTTTTAGGACTGGTAATCCAACAGGGACTTACCAGAACGGTTATGATAGCACTCAGCAATATGGAAGTAATGTTGCAAATATGCACAATGGTATGAACCAACAGGCATATGCATATCCTGCTACCGCAGCTGCTGCGCCTATGATTGGCTATCCAATGCCAACAGGGTATTCTCAATAAGACTTTAGAAGTATATGTAAATGTCTGTTTTTCATAATTGCTCTTTATATTGTGTGTTATCAGACAAGATAGTTATTTAAGAAACATGGGAAATGCAGAAATGACTGCAGTGCAGCAGTAATTATGGTGCACTTTTTTCGCTATTTAAGTTGGATATTTCTCTACATTCCTGAAACAATTTTTAGGTTTTTTTTGTACTAGAAAATGCAGGCAGTGTTTTCACAAAAGTAACTGTACAGTGATTTCAAATACAATAAATGAAGGCAATGCATGGCCTTCCAATAAAAGATATTTGAAGACTGAATTAAGTGGAAATTGTACTTTATTTTACATATATAATGTCATGTAATTTTGGCTTAGATAGTATGTTTTTGGGGGGACTTTTGTTTTGGTGTTCATTTTTAAACAACTAAAGTTGACTACTTCCATTCATTGATTTAGGACTGAGGATAAGGAATCTGAAGGCCCTTAAGAGTGAACAGTGTTCATGTGGAAAGAATTTAGAGACGTGAATTCTATAATTCTAGATAGGTTGCATAAAAGCTTTTGTCAGCCTTCAACATCAGGGAAGTAATTTAATAGCCTGTTTTGCTTAAGATTGAAAGAGAACTACAGGACAGGAACTATATTTAAGTGATAACATGTTTTGCAAATTTTTATTCTGGCTGATGACTATACACTCAGCTGCTAGCATGCACAAAGCTGAAAGACTGTTCAGCCCAACAGCTGTGCACTCTGTCCTTAGTGCAGGTTACTTGTAGATTCTAGTCCTCATCAACTTGTTGGGGTGCTTACACTGGGAATCAGGAATGTCTCCACAGTATTTCAGGGGATTTTGGAGGTCTTCAAACTGCAGGCTAATCAGTACTCCCAACACAAAACCTCAGAATTAACTCTTAGCTAATCAGCATAATAAAGAGCACAGTTTAAAAAATTATTGGGCTTACCTAGAAAGAGGAAAGAGATGGCTTTAGATCTGTGGGTTTACCAACAGCGATTTCAGAATGGCTAGATGTCTTCCCAGAAAATGGTGTGTTTTTACCCGGGACAAAAGTCTTAAAAGGAATTTCATTTAAATTTTTGATTTTTTTTTTTAAACAGGCTTTGATGTTAATGCCTTATTTATAAAATGTAAAACAAATTAGAATGTGCTGGGGGTGGGAGCTAGGGTTAACAGTGTTTCCAGGGCTGATACATTGAAAACTGGTTCTTCCTCTAGTATCCTGGGTGGTTTTCAATGGCATGGCTAGTCAAATTAATGATTTTTAATTATAGGGGTAGATTGGAGCATTTATTACATACTTTAATGTTCAATGTTTTAATGTGGGCCTTTTATTTTGTAAATATTATGGAAATGATTGTGGGGCTTGAAAAAAATTACCTTTGGAGTTTTAAAGACAGTCCACTTTTTAGCATGTGTGTTGTGTCCAGCCTGTGGTTGTCTTAACTAATAAATGTGATTTTTCTCCCCAATCTCTCCTTTATTTATTCGCGTAGAGGCCTCTTTACTTGGAAAAGGTTTTGCATCCCCCATTCTCCCATCCTGGCTGTTCTGGGACTTGATAATAGTCCAGGCTGGCCTTGAAGTCAGAGATGTCCCTCCAGAGTGCTTGCCCGCGCTTCATTCCCCATTAGCTTGCTTGACTTAAATGTTAACCTTACATGAACACTCCAGAGTATTGCGTGCTTTGGACTAGGTTTGCTGGTCTCAGATCCATAGCCACTTTGAGGGAAGTTGTTTAGAATTCATGTTCTGTGGAGGTTAGGTCAAAGTCAAGTCCTTTTTAAAGGCCTCCTGTTGTCTTACTGCGTTAGGCCACAACCCTCTGGACACCCAGGAGGGAGCTAAAACCAGTGGCAGCATTTGGCAGAATTGGAGGCGTTCCTTTAAAATAAAGGGTTAAAGTGTCTTAAAGTAGCGGGTCTAAACCCACGCCTTTAATCCCAACAGAGGCCGAAGCAGGCGGATCTCTTAAGAGGCCAACCTAGTCTACAGAGCGAGTTTCCAGGCCAGAGTTAGAATAGAGAAACCCAAAGGGGCAGGGTTTGGGGGGGGGGGGGAGCCAAATTATGCACAGAGAAGTCAAAAGGCGAGCTCCTTTTCTCGGGATTTGAACGCTGGGCCTCAAAAGAGTGCTGTCCCCGACATTTTGGTAGTTTTTTGGCAGCTCGGAAAGACAAGGTGATGCTAACTCCACGGTAGTTCCAGGACGGTGGTAACAGCTGAGCATGTGGAAATGCGGCAGGTGAAGCTGCCAAACACGGAAAATCCCCAGGTTAGTAAACAGGCACGGACGCAGGCGTCTGCGATCAGGGCCGGGGTACGCCCGAGAAGCCTACGGCCTGGGGTTTGACGCACTTCCGGGGGCGCGGTCTGCGGCACATCGTTTCCGCCGCGCCTGCGCCCTAGGTAGGCTCTGGCGGGTCTAGGTTTTTGACTACTGAGTCCTGGGGCTTCCCACCGGAGGCGCCGGCTTTCCCGGCCCCGGCGGAGATGCGCTCAGGCGGCGCCGTCCGAGCCTGCCGCCGCGTGTGCAGGCGCTGGCTGTCCGGGTGTGCGGGGCCGGCGGACGGGCCGCTGCAGCCGGAGGCCGCGGAGGGCCGCGAGGCGCTGGTGGACCTCTGCTGGCGGCGGCACTTCCTCCGCGGGACGCCGCGGCAGCTCGGCCCCGCTGCTCTCCTGAGCGGGTGCCACCCGGGCTTTGGACCTTTGGGGGTAGAGTTGCGGAAGAACCTAGCCGCACAGTGGTGGTCCTCCACGGTGGTGTTCAGGGAGCAGGTCTTCGCGGTGGACGCCCTCCACCACGAACCAAGCCCTCCGCGGCCCGGGGACGGTGCCCTCAGGTTAGTGTCTCCAGAACGTGTACGCGAAATCTTGCAAGACAAAGAGCTGAGTAAGGAACAGCTAGTGGCATTTCTTGAGAACTTGTTAAAAGCTTCTGGGAAACTTCGTGAGACCCTTCTTCACGGTATGGCTCTTCGCATTTCGTGCTTCTAAACAGGTTTGGGGTGGAAACAGCACCGGGCCCTAGGTTTCCAGGCAGAGACCAGGTTCCAATTTTTGTTTTTTAAGTGAAATAGAGTCCACAGTGGTCCACCTTCAAATATTTCCACAGCCATGTGAGGAAATGGGCAAAACATTCACTTTGACGAGCAACCCTTAGAACTTTAAAGCTCAATTATCAGCCTGTAGAATTAGGACCTTAATCAGTCACGTGTTCATACTTTTCACTGATACCAAGACATTTTCAAAGACCTCCTCTTCTCTTCAGTTCTACGTAGGATTGTCGACTCAGAGGTCGTTTTTTCCTCAATAGGTAGTATTTTAGCTTGCCGGCTAGAAGATGAAGTCTTATAGACGACTTGTATTAGTCTTTGTCTTTAAAGTCACATACAGCGTGATGTAGAAATTCTAAAAAAAGGTAAATAAACACAAAAAACCACTGACATTCTTCACAAGGCTTGATGTCATGGAGGCTCATCTTTGGGAAATGCTGTCTTTTGCCATTAGGTACTGTGGAGTAGCTTTTAATAACCCTATATGTCCAAAGTTGGGAAAAGTAGTATGTACTGTAAATACATATGTCTTTTAAATTTAAACTTTAAATTTAAATATGTCTTTAATGAAATAAAGCAAACAAACCTGTGATAAATGTGATTAGTTTGTAGTATTTTATTCCGTGTTCTTGACATTGATCACTTACATAGTCTACCGTGTCCCAAACATCAGCCTTTTTTACTTCCCAGTCTCTTAAATGAAATCTCTACCTTCACAGTTGCGCAGACTGTGAAAGTGAGATTTTTGAGTCCAGTGTGGGTAGCATAGTGAGGCCTTGTCTCAATAAAACAACAACAAAGCAAAACTGATAGGAAGGAGTTCTTTTTATTTATTACATTTTTAAAACTTATTTTGTACATGTGTCTCTTGGTATGCCACAGCACACATACAGAGGACAGTTTCTAGAAGTTAATTCTCTCCTACCTTGTGGATCCCAGGGATAGAACTCAGGTCTTCAGGCCCACCGAGCCATTTCTCCAGCCTTGAAGAAAATGTTTCTTGACTGAGAAATTGAAGATGCCCAATCAAAACGTAGTTCAAGAACATGAATAAGCCAAAATAAAAATTAAAACAGGTTTTGGGTGAGGATTAAAACAAAATACATATGTATATATATATATATATATGTATGTGTGTGTGCGTGCGTGCGTATGTGTGTGTATATGCATGTGTTAGATGATATTGCATCTTAGTTAACTTTATATTTTAATAATGGTTACAGAGAATAATTTTAGGAAACAAATATTAACAGTGTTTGGAGTGAATGAGAAAAAAACATGGCGAAATGCTAATTGACAAGTCTAGGTGAAGAGCATGCAGGTGCCATTTAGTTGTTTGGAGGTGGGATTTTCTTGTTTCTGTTATTTGAGACAGGGTCTCCGGTAGCCAGAACCTGGTCTCAACCCCTTTGTGTAGCAGAAGATGACCTTGAACAGATCCTCCTGTCTCTGCCTCCCAAGTGCTGGGATTGTAGGTATATAGCAACACGCCTGGCTTTTTTTCTATAAAGATGCCACTTTATTTTATTCTTTTGTTTCTGCTTTCGAGACAGAATTTCACTATGTACCCCAAGTTTAGCCTCGAAATCACTATGTATCAGTGTCAGCAACCCTCTCGCTTCAACCTCTGGGTACTAAGATGACAAATACGCATCCACACACTTAGCATATTGTACTGCTCTTTCCATGTTTGTAAATTGAAAATCTTCACACTAAAGAGTTCAAGAGTCACTCCTAAAATTAAATGGTAATTACAGCACGTACTGCTGGGCTCAGAGTTCACTGGCAGTGCACCTATGTGGAATAGATTCAATCAATGATTGGTTTGTTTTTTGGCAGGTGCCTTGGAGCACTACGTTAATTGCCTGGATCTGGTAAACAAAAGGCTACCGTATGGCCTTGCTCAGATTGGAGTGTGTTTCCATCCTGTTTTGGATACTGAGCAGACACCTAACGGTGTTCAAAGGTACAAAATGTGACAGATATCCTGGCTTTGGTACTTAAATAATGAAGACCCGATCATTCTCACCTTGTGATACATTATATAATTTCCATAAAAGCTAACTTTCTGATTTGTTTTTTTTAAACATACAAAGAATTGGTGAAAAGACTGAAGCCTCGTTGGTATGGTTTGCTCCTGCAAGGACTTCAAGCCAGTGGCTTGATTTCTGGTTGCGTCATCGGCTTCTGTGGTGGAGAAAGGTACTACAATAATAATTTCAATAATTAATCATCAGACATTTAGTTATCTTGTTTCTGAAGCTCATGTCACCGGGCTAGCAGCCTAGGATGACCTTGAATTTAACCTTTCCGAGCACTGGGATTATAAAGAGCACTACCACCCCCCAGCATGAGTGATTCCCTTGGCTAAGCCTCCCGAGTACTAGGTTTACACTTGGCTTATAAACAGAACTTGATGTATGACGTAGCTTCAGTTTTTTGTGTTTGTTTTAGTTTTAGTTTCTTTTAAAAAGTTCCTGTGTATCTGGAGAGATGGCTCAGTGGTCTTCCAGAGGACCGGAGTTTGGTTTCCAACACCCAAGTTAGGCAGTTTACCACTGCCTTTAACTGCAGCTCTGAGGGACCAGACTCCCTCTTCTGGCCTCTGAAGGCATCTGTAAACACATGGCACACAGATACACATAAATAAAAATACATCTTAAAAATAATGTTGCTGCATTTTTACTTATTTGGGGGCGAGCTCATCAGGAATGCCATGGCAAATGTGTGGAAATCAGAGGTCAACTTCAGTGAGTTAATTCTTTCTCTTTCCAGTATGTGGGTTCTGGGGATCCAGATACTGCTCAGATACTCAGCAAGCACCTTACCCACTGAGCCATCTCAGTGGCCCTAGTTTGGACTTTTTGAGGCATGGTGTCCTCCTAACCGAAGCTGGAAGATTTCACTTTTAACTCAGTCTGTCCTAGCTCCTGGCAATCCTCTTTAGTTTAGCTGGGATTACAGGCGTGAGCCTCCAGCCCACCTGTTCGGTTCTTTCAGTTTGTTGCAGTCCTGGAGATGGAATCAAGAGCCTTGAGTGTAGTGGGCAAGCACTCTGCTCCGAGCTACACTCTGACGCTGCTGTGCTGAGTTTGTAAGAGAGAAGCTCTTTGTAATGGTGCCTATCATCCGGTGGGTATCAGGGTTCCCTCGGTGCAGACCTGCTAAGCTCAGCTGCCATTGCGTGGCCGAGCTGTTGTTTGGGACTTACACAATGACTCGCAACCTGTTGCTGAGTAAAAGTCTCAGGCAGCCTTATCTCAGAGATAGCTATGAAATTAGGGGTGAATTAGTCCCAGCGCTCAGGAGGCAGAAGAAGCATGCAGTGAGTTCAAGACCAGCCGAGTCTACACAGCGAGCTGCATAGAGAGACCTTGTCTCAGAAAACAAACAAAAAAAAAAAGCAAATCAACATTTTGCTAAATGAACTAGACACTTCGTTTTGCAGTTTGCTATGAGCCCATCCAACTTCAGCAGCACTGACTGTCAGGATGAAGCCGGACGAAAGGGAAGCAAACTTTACTACAGCTTTCCCTGGGGAAAGGAGCCAATAGAGACCCTGTGGAATCTAGGGGATCAAGAGCTCCTGCACATGTATCCTGGAAGTGCATCTACGTTACAGGTGCGTGTCATCCTGAGCTCCCACAGATTCTCTGAACCACTGAAGGATAATTGCATGGTGTCCCGGGACCCCCTTACAACCTTGTGCACATTTTTTTAAGGCAGTGCCCAGCTACATAGCCATAGCAGCCATAACTACAGCCATCAAAGCCAGGAAACTAAAGAAACCCACTATTACCCGTCCCCCGGAGCCCATGAGACTTAAATGAATGTGGAAGTGATGTGCTTCACAGGCCCAGGGTTCGGTCCAGAGCGCCGTGGTCCATGGAGCTGTCATCTCCCTGTCCTCCAGATGGACAGCTCCTTTATCTTTCCTAGTCTTATGTCTCTGACGCTTCGGAAAAGACTAGTTACTCTGTAGAATGAGCCTTTGAGCCCCTCTCTGAAGCTTTCTGATTTGTATATTCATGCCAGGAATATGACAGAGGGGACCCGCCACTCTTGGGGCATGTGGGGTAGCATCTATAGGTGTCGTCAGGATGTTGTCTTATCGCTTGGTTAAGATGGTGTCTGCTAGGTTTCTTCAGTACATTCATTTTATTTTTGTTTTATTTTGTGTGTGAGCGTTTCGCCTGCATGTATCTCTGTGCACCACATGCATGCAGTGCCCCAGAGGCCAGAAGAGGCCATCAGGTCCCATGGGAATGGAACCCTGGTTCTCTGCAAGAGCAAGTCCTCCACTGAGCCATCTCTCCAGCCCTGTCCATGAATGAATATAAATATTCATTTGTATCTTGGGATGAAACCCAAGTCTTCGTAAAATAAACCCAGTACCCAGCTATGCAGTACATGCCTTTAATCCCAGAACTCCTGAGGATGAGACCTGAGGGTTGAGATTTCAAGGGCAACCTGGGCTACAAAGTGAGATACTGGCTCAAAACACAAAGCAGAGTTTTTGAGATGGGATAGCTGGTAAAAGCATTGCTGCCGAGCTTGACAACTGAGTTCAGTCCCCAGGACCCGTATGCTGGAAGTCACAGGTGGTCCTCTGACCTCAGACGCATGCAGTGCCACTCGTCCCCGTTACCACACACGTGTAATGACAGTGAAGGACTGTTTAAACAAATGCTCCCTTTCCAAATAGCAGGCCTTGCTGAAGGAGCTTTGCCAAAGTTCTGCAGCTTAGGTCCAATCCAGGTGTGCCAGCTCATCCTCCTGGGGAATGGAGCCGCTAGGTTTGACCTTTCCAGGTGATTAGACTCCCTTGAGAGCACAAGACAGTATCGTCTTCAGGCCCAGTGCCCAACATAGTCCTGGCGTAGACTAGGAGCTTTATAAAGTGAATCTGTGATTTACTCTGGTTATCTTAAATCTAAAATATATAACTAAGAAAAATTCCCACACCTTTAATCCCAGCACTTGGGAGACAGAGGCAAGTGGATCGCCAAGAGCTCAAGGTCAGCCTGGTCTACACAGGGAGTTCCCAACGGTCAGAGGTACACAGTGAGACTCTGTTTTGAAAAAAGAAAGAGAAGTTGCTGCTAAATGATACTTAATCTGTTCTCTTCTGTGAAGGGTCGAGATGGGAGGAAAAATGTGGTTCCCCATGTTCTGTCTATAAACGGGGACCTAGACCGAGGCACGCTGGCATACCTCTACGATTCCTTCCAGCTCACAGAGAACTCCTTTGCAAGGAAGAAGAGCCTTCAGAGAAAGGTGCCTTCACTATTTCACACGACTCAAATACTAACGTCATGAAGTTTTTTTCTTCTCTACATTAAGTGTGCTTTCCTTCCTCCTCTCCCCCCTCCATTGCCTCAGGTGCTTAAGCTTCACCCTTGCTTAGCCCCTGTTAAGGTTGCGCTGGACGTGGGGAAAGGCCCAACCGTGGAGCTAAGACAGGTGGGTTGAATTTAATTGCTTTTTATGAGTTTTCAAATTTTTATATTTTACTTACTGTGTATGTGCACATGTGTGGTATGGAGGTCGGAGGACAACTTAGGCCCAGATTGGATTCTGTCCTTCCACCGTGTGGGTCCTGGGGATGGACCTCTGGTGGTCCTGCTTGTCAGGAACTGCACCCCGCCCCTGCCCCCAGCCATCTTGCTGCCAGTTGCTAGGAAGCTGCCCTGAAGCAGATTGCCCTGCTGGGGTTTTCTCAAATTGTCCCTTCTCTTCCTGAAGGGGAAGTAAAACCCCTAGGGTACAGTCCCCACCTGTCATGTGACTTCAGAATTAACAGCTTTTTGCAACCAGGAGGTTTTTGTTTTCTGTTTGGGTTTTGATGGCAATGGGGATAATTCTTGGTTGGTACAAAGCTATTAGAAGATTCACAGTCAGCATTCAGTGGGCATTGCTTATTTCTTCATTTTTAGAGGAGATCTGCAGTTTCTGAGGTGTTGAATGTAAAACTATAAACAAACACTGTATGACTAAACAATTTACATGGATTTTAGAGTTTGAAGAAAGTGGCTTATAGTTTCATAAGAACTTTCTATCATATTTGAAATCTGTTTTTTTTCCTCCAGGTTTGTCAAGGGCTACTTAATGAATTACTGGAACATGGGATCTCTGTGTGGCCTGGGTATTTAGAGACTGTGCATTCCTCATTAGAACAGCTCTATTCAAAGTAAGAATTACTCCTTGTCATTAGTCAGTTTGATTATGTTTTTATGCTAATAGAAACAACTGCTTTTAAATATAATCTTAAAATCATGGGGCTGGACAGATTGCTCATTAGTTGAGTGCTTGTTTGTCTTCCAGATAACCCAAGTTTGCTTCCCAGCACCCATATTGGACAGCTCACAGCTGTCTGTAATTCCAGTTCCAGGGGATCCAGTGCCGCCTTCTGGCCTCCACAGGCACCAAGCACATGTGGTACACAGATAAACATACAAAGCAAAACACGCATACACATAAAATAAAAATTTAAAAATAAAAGTTTAGCTGGGCAGTGGTGGCGTGGCGCACGCCTTTAATCTCAGCACTGGGGAGGCAGAGGCAGGCGGATCTCTGTGAGTTTGAGACCAGCCTGGTCTCCAGAGTGAGTTCCAGGACAGCTAGAGTTACAACAGAGAAACCTTGTCTGGGAAAAAAAAAACAACAAAAAGGTTTAAAAATGAATGTTTAATCTGATTTGGAAAGCAGGAAGATAAAGCATTTATCCAGTGATTGATAAATTAGAAATCATAGGTTAGCATGTTAAGTCAGAAATGATGTGTCGAGGCGCTGGAGAGATGGCTCAGCAGTTAAGAGCACTGGCTGCTCTTCCAGAGGACCTGGGTTCAATTCCCAGCACCCACATGGCAGCTCACAACTGTCTGTAACTCCAAGTTCCAGGGAATCTGACATCCTCACACCAGTGCACATTAAATTAAATTAATTTTTAAAAAATAAAGAAATGGTGCATGGATTTATAATCTGTTGTATACCAAATTCTTGGTTTAATATGGTTTATTATAAAAAAACTTTAGCCTGCAGTTATTTTTCTATCATTGAAGCCAAATTCAGAGGGCTGAAATTTATTTCTTAGGTTTTAGTTTTTCTTCTTTTAGCCAGTACAATAAGTTCAAGACTTCACTTTGATTATGTTTCAGAAGTAAGGGGTGGGGGAAGGCAGTGTTTGGTCCTGCTCTCGGGGCCTGACTGACAGGAGTGAAAGAAATGACTTGGACTCCGAGGGGTCGGGTGTCAGGTGAGCTGACGTCTGTGTGGGTGCTCATGTGTGTTAACTGTTCTTGCAGGTACGATGAAATGAGTATCCTCTTCACAGTGCTGATTACTGAGACTACCCTGGAAAATGGATTAATCCAGCTGAGAAGTAGAGACACCACAATGAAGGAAATGATGCACATATCCAAGCTGAAAGACTTTCTAATCAAGTACCTAGCATCTGCTAAGAATGTGTAGGTTTTCGTATTTCTGTAATAAATATTTTCTGTTGATTCCATTGACTTAACATTAATATGGTTTGGCCCTTTTGCATTTATAAAGTGGACATTTTTGGTGCTTTCTTTGATTCGTTTTTTTATTATATTTTTGATACAGTCTATTAACAAAACACAAATCCTGATTTGCCAAATAAGCAAGGCCAGGCTGGGCTGCAGGTGAGGGCTTGTCTCACAAATTAAAAAGAAAAGAAAAGAAATCCAGAGCCGGACTTGGGAGGCCGAGACAGGCTTGTTGAGAGTTCTAGGCCGATCTAGGCTACAGAGTGAGACTTTGTCTCCAAAAAAATAAATCTGTGAAGACAATAAACAGGAGGCTGTTGGGGCGGCTCAGCAGGTTTGACACCAGCACACACTGTTTAAGGAGAGAACCAAATCCAACAGACCCACCAAATGGGTGCCGGGGAAAGCGTGCCACCCTCCCACAGGTAAATGTAATAAATAAGCCAAATAAAAGGAAATCCAGGGTAAATGGTTGGGCATTTAGGTGCTTCCTGTCTTCTTTTTTTGCTATTTTAGTTGGTTGGTTGGTTGGTTTTGGTTTGTGGGACAGGATCTCATGTAATCCGGTCTGCCCTGGATCTTGACATGTAGCCAGGAAATCCTTAAACCGACCCTCCTGCTCTACCTCTTGAGTGCTGAGATTACAGGCATGCACTAGCACACCCAGTTCATGTGATGCCAGGGGTTCAGCACAGGGTTTTTACGTGCTAGGCAAATACTCCACCAACTGAGCTGTATCCCCAGCTCCCGACTTCACGGGTTTTGTTAGGTGATGAATGCAAAATGGACCACTTTGCAATAGTCCTCTCGTTCGTAGTTCTAGGAATTTAGTCTATAGAGTCTGGCCTCCTCCTGTTTGAGCCTCCCAAGATTTTATTGGTGTGAGCAACATGCCCAGCTGTGCTCTTGCATGTGTATATGTGGTATATGTGTGTGTACTTGTGCCTGCAGATGTGACTGTGTGTGTGTGTGTGTGTGTGTGTGTGTGTAAGTGTGTGTGTAAGTCAGAGGTTAATTTCAGGCATCTTAGCTGTTCTCCACCCCCCCCCCTTTTTTTTTAAAGTCCCTGCCTCCCTGAACCTGGAGCTAGGTGATTTGGCCAGCCAGGGATCCATCTGTCTGCCTTTGCAGTCCTGCGGCTAAGACACACTTGTACTGCCATGCCAGATTTTTTTGCCTGTGTGCTGGGGATTCAAGCCACGGCCCTATGTTTGTGTGGCACTCGGACAGGTATTTTACCAAGTCCCTATGTTTTCCCAGTCCCTACACTTACTTTTAGCAACAGTTTCGGGGTGTTGTTTTTGTAAACCCTGAAACAAGCCACACTTATCTGTGCTGTTGTTGCTTTCAGCCCATTTTACCCTGAGCGTACCTCACTTCAGACACATTTCTAGCTCGCTTGGTTTTTGTCTTTTTTTTTTTTTCTTTTCTTTTTCTGAGACAGGGTCCCATAGCCCGTAGCCCAGGCTAGCCTGGAATTATAGCCCAGACCTTGAATGTTCACCAGATCCCCTGCCTCAGCGTTCTAGATGCTAAGATTACAGGCGTGTACCACCAGGCCCAGCTAGCTTGCATTTTTAAGTTTAATTTTATGTGTGTGTGTATGTATGTGTATGTGCATTTATTTTTGAGGCAGGGTCTCACTGTGTAGCCGTGGCTGGCCTAGAACTCTATCTGCCTGTCTCTGCCTTCCACTGCTAGGATTAAAGGCCTGTGTCACCAATATTCAGCTTTTATGTTTTTTAAAGTTTTTTCCCCGTGTCACCGATACCCAGCTTTTGTAATTTTTAAAAGTTGTTTTTATTATTTTATGTGTCTGGCACCTATAGGGACTAGAAGAGGGTTTCAGATCCCCAGAGTTACATGATGGTTGTAAACCACCACGTGGGTGCTGGGAATCCAACCCAGGTCCTCTGGAAGGGCAGCCAGTGCTCCTAACCACTGAGCCATCTCTCCAGCTCCCAGGCTGCATTTTAAGAGTCAAATTTTCCCCGATGGTGGTGGCACACACCCTTAATCCCAGCACTCAGGAGGCAGAGGCAGGCGGATCTCTGTGAGTTCAAGGCCAGCCTGGTCTACAGAGTGAGTTCCAGGACAGCCAGAGTTACAACAGAGAAACCCTGTCTCAAAAAAAAAAAAAAGTCAAATTTTGTAATGATGCTAAGAACTCTTAATAATGTAATTCAGGTATAAAAAAAATGTATGTGCTTTATAAATCATAAATCGGCCAGCTCCAGCATTGTTTTTTTTTTTTAAGATTTTTTATTTTTTGTGTATGTATAAGTAGATGTGTGCACATGCATGCAGGTGCCTGTGGAGGCCAGAGGCGTCAGATCCCCTGTAGCTGGAGTCGCAGGCAGTTGTGGGTCCTAGATGTGGGTCCTGGGAACTGAACATGGGCCCTCTGAGAGCGTGGTATACACTGTTACTCACTGAACAGTCTCCCCAGCACCTTTGTGTTTGTGTGTGTGCGTGCGTGTGTGCGTGTGTGTACTGCTTGTCTGCATGCAGTGCCCAGAGAGCATGAGATCCCTGGAAGTGCTTTAGTGGGTGGTTGTGAGCCACTGGGTGGGGGATGGTGCTTGAACCTGGATACTTTGCAAGGACAAGGGTGGCGGGTGCTCTTAACTGCTGAGCCAGCTCTCTAGCCCCCATTATAGCATTATTTATAGGATCAAGTTAAGTCAATATTTTTTTTTGTTACTTGTTTTATTTCAAAACAGAGTCTCACTCAATAGCCCAGGTTAGCCTAATACTATGTAGCCCAGGCTTACTTCAAACTCTTGGCACTCCTTCTACCTCAGCCTTCCAAAAACTGGAGTTACAGGCATGTACCACCATGCCCAGTGTAATGGTTTTTGTTTGTTTTTTGCTGTGGCTGTAAATCATTGTCTCACAGATGAACATTTAAGATTGTCTTGGGGTTCAGAACATTCCTTCCTCGGAGGCACAGAACCCAGGGACGGATCTGAGTGCCCCACAAATCAAGCATGGTGTCTTCACCTGCTATGCCAATACTCTGGAGGTGACAGCAGGAGGAGCAGAGGTTAAAGGTTACGTGTGGCTGTGTAGTGAATCTGAGCCAGCCTGGGATATGTGAGATTTTATTTTTTTAAAAAATGCGCACACATTCTATATATACATATATGTAAGTATATATACACATACATGTATAATATGTAATCTGTTATGCTTTATCCCTGTTTGATGTGCGTGTGTGTGTGTGTGTGTGTGTGTGTGTGTGTGTGTGTGTGTAGTCAGGCCTTGAACTCTGTATGTGTATAGACACACACATGCAGGTGCACATACATACATGTGTGTGCTTGTGTGCCAAATCCCAAGGCCTCCTGTCTCTGCTGTCCTGTGAGATGACATCTGTATGACACAGAGCCTGGCTTTTTTGGAGGGCACGGATCCCCATGACAAGCACACTCCAGCTGTGCTGCCTCCCTAGCCCAGTCTTGAACTTCTGATTTCCCTGCCTCTCCAGTGTGGGATTACAGGCAAGTGCCGCCACACCTCATCTGTCAGCGCTGTGCTCTGCTAAACAAGCAGTCGGCCAGCTGAGCTGCACGCCGGCCTCGGTTCTGTCCTTTCTCTTTTTGTATCTGTTCTTTCAACTTGCCATCAATGGTGGCAGAAAGGTAACAAAACTGAAGACACTGCGGGTGGGAAAGAAAAGGTGAACTTTTGCATGTGATCAGACAGTACGTTCACCCGATTTTATAAATACTATAAACCAGCTACTACAGATGTTCTGCCACCAAACGAAAGGAGCCACCGTGGGAACAGGAAGGAGCAGAAAATAAGTCCCACACAGCCTCATTCATCAGGTCACATGCCAAGCAGAGAGCTTCATGTGATTTCACATGGAGAAGATTTCCGTGCAGCCTCTAGCGCACACTTGCAGGGATAGGTCAGCCCCTAGCAAAGCCGGTTCTGCCTGTCAGGAGCTATGTCTCTTTCTCAATACTGAAATTGATGGGCAAAATAATATGTAGCCTTGCTTTTCCATAATCATCCTGGGCTGGGCTTGTACGTCCGAGGTAGGATACTGGCAAAGCCTGCACAGGGCCCTGGGGTTGATCCCCATGACACACCCGGCACACTCAGAAACACTTCCCAATTGTGTTTCTTAATAACATAACACGGAATAAGTCATCCTGAATGCTACCATTGTATGTGAATACAGGCGCATACACCACCCTGGATCCAGGAGTTGCACGCAGGCATGGTAAATGGTTTTACCCAGTGAGTCATCTCACCAGCCTCCTTCTTTTTTTCAAGTGGTTTATTTGGCTCATCGTTAGGGTCCAGGGGCTGCATTAGGTGACACCCATCTTGCTGGCTCAAGGCACCACGTGTGGGGAGACAGTGTATGTGTGTGCTGTGGTCCCATTCTCTCTTCTCAAAAAGTCACCAGGATCCAATCATGAGGGCACCACCTGACAGCCTTTTTGAATCTAGCCCAGGCACCCAGGGGTCCACCTCTGAATACTAGAGTCAGAGTCTGTCCTCTCCCTCAAAACACCTGAGCCAGGCGATGGTGGCGCACACCTTTAATCCCAGCACTTGGGAGGCAGAGCAGTGAATTTGAGGCCACCCTAGTCTACAAAGTGAGTTCCAGGACAGCCAGAGTTACAACAGGGAAATCTTGTCTCCCAAAAAAACAAAACAAAATTCAGCCTGAGTTTGGGAGGGGGCAATCCATGTTGGAACTACAGAAGAGCCGGGTGTACGGAATAGGACTGATACACAGTGGGCATAGTAGACTAAAAGCAGACCCTGGAACATAGGTCAGTGGTAGAGTTCCTGCCTGGTACACACAAAACCATGAATTTAGTTCCCAGCACTCTTATTATTAAATGAGAGAGAGCAATTAGCCTGGCACCCCTTTAATCCCAGCACTCAGGTGAAGAGGCAGACAGATCTCTGTGAGTTTAAGGCCAGCCTGGGCTACATAGGGAGACCCTGTCTCAAAGAGAGAGAGGGAGGAAGGGAGAGAGAATAATAACTGGTTCAACCAGCTTTCAGGTTTAGTGTTTGGTTCTAGAATCTGGAGCTGTGTCGATGTCCCAACCAGTATCTCTGGTCGTCACAGACGTTGCTTCAAATTTTCCCTGGCAAGACAAGCATCTGCCACCTACTCTGTCAGTCACTAAGAGGTCCCCAAGCTGTAGTCCCAAGCCTCCTCACACATAGTCTGGCTGTGCAGAGATTAAGAGCACTTTACAAACCAGGAGGTGGTGGCCATGCCTTTAATCCCAACACTCAGGAGGCAAAGGCAGGTGGATCTCTGTGCAGAGGACCTGGGTTCAGTTCCCAACACCCTCATCAGGTGGTTACAACTGCCTGTAACCTCTGACCCAGCAGATAAACACCCTCTTCATGGGCACCTCCATGAATGTGGAGTGCATACAGACATACACAAACACACATCAAATCAAAAAACAACTCTTTTTTGTATGGGAAATATCTGAGAACCAAGAAAATGCTTAGTTTTTGTCAGCTCGACAAACTTAAATGGAACCTCAGTTGAACTGCCTCCAGCAGATCGGCCTATGGACTAGTCTGGGGCATTTTCTTAATGATTGATTGGGAGGGTGGGAGGGGAAGTTTATTTTAGTCATGGTTAAAATAATTGTTTTAGTTCACTGTTGGAAAAAGGAATGCACAGGCCTTGGCATTTTGCATTAGTGTCTGCAGGTGTGGGATATATCCGGGGGATGTTTGATTGCTTATGATCTGCACCTGAGGAGTTCTGAATCACTAAAAACACCTGAGCTCAGAGCTCAGGCTCCACTGTTGATCCGGTATGGCGCTGAGCAGGACAGCGGTTCCCTCTGCTGAGTCTGGGAGGGCTTCCATCTATGAAAACGCTTCCTTGTCCTTCTTGGTGAGCAGCCCCTGGAGGTGTACTACTACAAATGGCGCCTGCAACATGGGGCCTGACATCACACCCGATGATCCAACATGAAGACAAAGAAGAAACTCGAGAGACCTCACAGAGTCTAGTAGAATATGCTCTGGGAAGCTACCAGAGGACAGAGATTAAGGTATTAATTGAAGGCTCCTGAAGGAAGAACAAAGAGAGAAATAAAGTACGCCTCTATGAAGAGAAAAGACTGGGATATTAATAAATAAATGAGGAAAAAGGCTCCGAGGTGAGAGCCACAGAATGGAGGCCCTTAGAGATAAAGAATTCAGCTGGGAGCAGGAAAAAACAAGGGTCTTACCGCTTTTCCTGATCCTGAAGCCGACGCTCCCTCCTGCTGCTGGTGGTAGAATACTGTTTCATGAACTGAGTTTTCTGATAGCTCTTTGTGTGTGCATGAACCTCAAGGTCTAGTGTTTGAGGTCTATGAGGAAGGGTATATATTGCCCCATAGCAGTGGTGAGAAGAAACACTAAACTGCAGAGACTTGCCAGATATCCTTCCCATTGGCCAGGAAGCCCTGCTGTGGGAGCGGGGCCTTGGGGCCTAAAAGCCACTTAGTTAAACAGAACAGGTTCGTTTGTTTTTTTGTTTTTTGTTTTTTTTTCCCTGCAAACCTAAGAGGTCCTGATAAGACACTTGCTATGGTGATAAGAACTCCACTCACAAGAGAACCCTTACTGCAGACAAAGTGACCAGTTATTTTTCCAGCAAAACAGACTTAAAACCTGGAAAGTATTTCCTCAGGGTGAACACACAGAAACTGTTTTCCAGAACTGGCCAAGGTTGTTTCTCATGCTGGTAGCTGAACTTGGTACTGTAAGAGTCACCCAGATGGTGCTGATTTTGAAGGCACGAAGGGGTCATGGAGAACAATGAGGCTCAGCACTGTGAGAGGCCAGGAGAGGCCATTGGTAAAAGTGCAGCCCCAGTAGCAGTTGAAGGCCCAGATTGAAGGGGTCATGCAGAGAAGTTGAGGCACCATGAAAAGAGCCCAGGAGAGGCTATTGGTGAAAGTACAACCCAGTTGCAGCAAGGGACCCCAGCATTCTGAAGATGCCAGTACCATGAGACGACCACCAAGAACAACAGCAGGAGTGGAGTGGAGCCAGCCGGAACCTGGAGGACAAGCTGTGTGTGCTGCAGAGGGCAGAGCCAGAGAAGTGACTCAAGCCCTCTGGAGGAGCTCAGAAGATCATGAGTGAATTCCAGGTAATCGGACATTGATTATGTTTTTCTGCTGTCCAAAGACATTGTGAAAATCTTGATAGATGTTTGGTTTCATTTGGTCCTGTGCATTAGCAAGCCTCATGATTATTCCTCTTGGAAATGGTTTTGCTGGTGTAGTGTTAAATTTTGTTCTAGAGATAAAAAAGCAAATTTTTGATTGGCTTATACAGAAAAGGGGAAATGTTGGGGACGTTTATTTTTAGTTATGCTTAAAATAATTGCTTTTGTGTACTGTTGGAAAAAGGACACAGCCAACACCTACAGGAGGGTCCAGCACACTGTGGGTGGTGCCGCGCCTGGGCGGGTGGTCCCAGCTTGTGCGGAGAAGCAGGCTGAGCAAAGCGTGAAGTCAGCCATTGGACAGTGTTCTCCACTCACTCAGCTTCCTGCTTGAGCCCCTGCCCTGGCTTCCCTCCGTGATGATGGACTGAGACCTGTAAGTCAAACATACCCCAGACTGTCTCGGTCAGCATTTTATCGCAGGAACAGAAGACTAACTGGGACAGAAGCAGGTAGAGAGTGAGGTGTCGCTGTGACAGACCGGACCGGTATTTTGGGGAAGATTTTGGAAGCGTTTGGTACTTTGGGCTGAAAAAGCTATCCAGCTTAAGAGTGTGGTGAGGTGTTTTGTGGGAACTTGGAAGCTAATACTTCACCTGGCTGGTGAAGTTTGGGGGGATTACAGGTGTGCACCATCACCCCAATTTACAACTCCCGAGTCGCTTTAGATAGCAATCCTTGCTCCAGTTCAAATCCCCCACCTGAGGGAGGACCCCACACTCTCTACTTCCGAGTGTCTCTGAGTCCTTGCCTTCTGAAAGCCACAGGTGTCCATCACCTGCTGCAGTCTTACAGGAAGCCGCCCCTGTAGCTCCCGCCCCTCGCTGTTGTTTATGGGAACACTGTCAGGGGACTCCTGTTTGGGGGGGGGAAGCAGAAGTTGGAGAGATGTAAATTATGTTGGAGCTTCTGAACCTTTGGACCAGCCTTTGACTGTTCCTGTGCCAGCTGAAACTGTTTGTTTAGATCGCTGGCTGTAAAGCTGCCCGGGCCATGCTACTCGCCAGCTGTGTGACCTTGATCTTAGTTACAACCTTTCCCTTTAAAAAAAAAAAAAAAAAAAAAAAGACTGTATCCCCCAACAAGGTTGAATACTTTCTCCTATATTTGGATTTCTTTATGTTTTTAGATCACGTTTATTTACTTACTTGGTGTGGACATACACATTCCCTGTACCTGAATAGAGCTCAGAGGACAATTTGTGGGAGTTGTCTCTTTCCGTTGTGCTCGTCCCGGGGATTGAAATCAGGTCACCAGGCTGGGCAGCAAATGTTGTTTCCCATTGAGCCCATCCTGATGGCCCAGGGCTGCTTTAATTAAATGCCGCACTGAAGGACCCAGCCTTCCCGTTCTCTTGCACACGCAACAGATTTGCACGTGCATGGGCTTCAAGAGCCATGTACATAGTGTAAGAACCCTCAGAGTGGTGTTATTTGGAACAGCCTGAAGCTGATAGCAACCCCAAATGTCATGTCCGCTGTAGGATAGATGAGTCCTAGTATGTTCTGACAGCAGGATCCTAATTTGCAATGACAGATACAGCTCCTAAACATGGATAAAAAGAATGAATGCTTGGTGATTCCATGTGTAATTAAGTTCAAAACAAGACAATACTAAAGATGAGGCCCTGGAGAGATGGCTTGGTGGTTAAAAGTACTTGCTGCTCTTCCAGAGGACTAGAGTCCGTTCCCGACACCCATACCAGACAGCTCGTGGCTGACTGTAACTCCGTCTCCAAGAGATCCTCCTGGCCTCTGAGGGTGTACCCAAACACCTGACATCTACTCACACAGACAGACATTAAACAGAAAGATGGGCTTAGGAACGCAGAAGTGGTCAACCCATTAAAAAGACAGTGGGGCCCGTTGAGGTGAAACGCACCTTTAATCCCAGCACTTGGACAACAGAAACAGTAGATCTCTGTGAGTTCAAGGCCAGCCTGGTCTACAGAGCGAGTTCCAGGACAGCCAGGGCTACATAATCAAGGAGCTGAGGTAGGCCTGAGAACTGTAGAACATTCTACCACAACGACAACTCACTCTTTGCTTTCTTGTGCTTTTTCCTTCTTTCTTTCTAAGGTTCTTCCCTTTGGGGTTTAGCTGGACTCAGTTTAGATGATCCCAATTTACTGACAACAACTGAAGTACTATGACCAGGAGGCAGCAGAACATGTGCCTTCTTCTCTTGGGCAGACCTGCTCAGGGCATTGACACTGGCCACCTCAGGATTGCTGAGTTTTTGCACAGCCTGGTTAATCTGGGTCTTACTGGCCTGAACATCCACAGTGAGCATGAGTGTGTTGTCTTCTGTCTTCAGGGCTGACTCAGTCAAGAGAATGTAGGATGACATAGTGGCCAAGCTTCTTCCAGCTCTTTCCTCCCCAGCCAGTGTCCTAGGCCCTGGGAAAATGAATGACTGCTGAATTGGTGTAGCTTTCATTTATTTATGTGTGTCTCTCTGAACCTGAGTGAGTTTATAGCAATCAAAGGAGCCCTAGGAGTCCAGAAGAGGAAGTTGGAGTCCCCCGGAACTGGGCTTACAGGCAGCTGTGGGCCACATGATGTCAGCGCTGGGGACCTAGATATCACCAATATCTAGGAACAATAGGACAACAGTTGGAACAATAGAGACACAAATACATGGATCTGTTCCTGAGATGTAGGCTTTGGAAGGGTCTCAAAGCAAAACCTTAAAAGCGAAGAACACAGCTAGAAGCCAGACCTGATTTCTAAATATTGAGCTCCCTGGAAAAACGGCTCAGCGATAAGCACAAGATGAACCTGGGAAACGCTGTTGTACCAGGAAGTAGGGACACATCCAGAGAACAATAGCAACATGTCACAAGAACAGAAGCAAGCTTGAAGGAGACCCTGCTGGTCAATCTAGGGCAGCATGAACGTGATCACAAATCACACTGGTAGTAGAGTATAACTTACGGATGAAATAAGGAACCAGGGTTCCATAAAGATAGAAATGATAAGAGATATAATGTCACCCCAAACTGATAAACAGTATATTTACATAATTTCAGGACCAGAGAGAGAGCTCAGTAAAAGCGCTTGCCATGTAAGCCTGAGGACCTCTGAGTTCGACCCCCAGAACCTGATTAAAGACGGAAGGAGAGAACCAAGTCTCAGGTTTCATTTCAGGGTTCCTGTCCACAAAATGTTAAGTATAGTGGGGAAACCTGGCAGATAACGTTCCAATGGCGTGATCAGAAAGACTCACCAGGTGCAGGAGCATTTGAAAGCACTCACTGCCTGGCAGGCAGCAACAAGAGCCAGGCATGCTCTGTGGTATTCCTGCCACAGATGTATACTGAGCCTTTTGTTTGTTTCTTCATGCTGAGTCTTAATCATGGGCCCTATTAGCAACACTCAAAGTGGGACATTAAGACATAATCAGCCTTTTATCTTTGTGTCAAAGACAGGAAAAAGCTTGTCCCAGCTGTCCCAGAGAGGACACATGGTAATGTGTCCATGTGCTAGGAGGAGGGTCGCCTCAAATCCTTGGGGACAGAACCTCTTTCATTTCTCAGCCAGGGTCTCATTATGGCGTTCTGGCTGGCCTAGAACTTGCTATATAGACCAGTGGAGCCCACAGCTCCCCGGGATCTACCTGCCTCTGCCTCGTGAGTGCTGGGATTAAAGGCGTGCATGCACCACCACAACCAGCAAGCAGAAATCCCTTGAGAGCTGGCTTGGGGCTTCTAATTGGAGTATGGCTACTCACGCATCCTTGACAAAGACTGGACCTGACCACGAATGCAGCTTTGGGAGGGACAGATGTGGGACGGTGAAGAAGGAAGGCGACTTCTGCCTAGGCAGCAAGATCAGCCAGGCCAACCTCATATCTGGGGACAGAAACCTGTGTGCTCAGGGCCCTCTAGTTCCTGTAGTTTAGACTGGGTCTCATGTAACCCATGGTGTCCTCAAATTCACTTTGCAGCTGAGGAGAACCTCGAATTCATGGTCCTGCCTCCACCTCTCAAGTTCTAACACAGGTGTGCACCACCCCACCCAGCTGAGAGAGACTGTTTTGTGCTACATGGGATTGAGCCCCCATTGCCACAGCAAGGGGACAGCTCTATGTTTCCACCTTGGTACTGGCTTTTCCGACAGCCCTCGTGCCTGCTCCCCTGAGCCACCTCCAATGTGTGTAATAAACACAGAAGCCAATGTCTCTGCTGTCAAATCTAATCCAGAGGAAGACAGGAGGACAGAAGGTTCTAGAACACATCCTTGGGGAATGGAATTGCTCTTGTGGAACTAGAGCAACAAGGACTCAATAGTCTGTGACCAGTGGGTACACTGTGAGGACACTTTGCCATGTTGGCTTCACAGGGGCTAAGGCTCTCCCTGTGGAGGAGAAGCTGGGCGGGAGCGGGTGGGGAAGGAGGCAGAGCACTAGGTCACTCAATGACTTGAAAGACTTGAGGCGGGGGTAATTATCCAGACCGTAGGCTTGCTTGGTGTCTATTACCTGCATTAGAAGCTTTGCAAGGAGAAAATGAGACAGTGTTGATTAAGGGCGAGCTGCGAAAGCCAGAGGCCTCCTCAGCTCCGAGTACAGATACCCTCATGTCTCTAGCCAGAGGGGAGGCTGTGTGAGAACCAGGCCTGGATCTCGTCAAAGCATGGTACAGACACTAACAGACAGGTACACCTTGCAGGGAAGAATGCACCTTGAGGTGTGCACTTTTGAGACCTGCCTGGGCATTGTTAAGTCCCTGGGCCCTTCTGGAAAGGCAAAGCTGGTTCCCACCCTTGCTAGGGGACAGCATTTGTACCTCCATTTGTACCTGCGACATGCTGCAAGCATGGTGCACAAGGCAGATACTTTAGTGTGTTACAATGAAAATCAATGCTAACATTTTTAAAAGACCCAATGTCTTCTCCCAAAACAGTATGGGCTTTAACCCCTAAGCCATCTCTTCAACCCCAATACTAACTTTCTGCAATCTTATAATCCCACACACATGTACACGCACACATACACAGGTACACTCTCACATGCACACACACACACACACACACACAGGTACACTCACACACACGCATGCACACACACACATGCACTCTCGCATACACACACAGGCACACACAGGTCTATTCCCCACACTGCAGAGGTTACAGGTGTATGTAGCCACACCCGTCCTTTTACAAGGCTGCTGGGGACTTGTCTTCCTCACACTTGTGGAGCAAGCACTCTTCCCTGCTGAGCCATCACCCAACCCTCAGACCCACGTTCAAGGTCACTTATATTTAGACATGGATTGTGCTCTGTGGTTTTGTTGTTGTTGTTTGTGGGTTTTGCTTTTTTAATTTTTTGATTTTTCTGAGACAGAGTCTTACTATGTAGCTCTGGCTGTCCTGGAGCTCGCAGAGATCCGCCTGCCTCTGCCTCCTGAGTGCTGGGATTAAAGGTGTGCAGCACCACACCCGGCCACGCTTTGTGATTTTTCATTTGAACTTTTGATGGGCGTGGGGATGAGGGAACTGGAAAGAATGTCTTCAGGAGCCACTCACAAACAGCGCTGTTGCCTAGGGTTTTAAAGGGTTTCTATTGTATTATTTTTATATGAGATCGGCCATGTTCAAGGTGGTATGGCCATAGATTTATTTATTTTTAATTATGTGTTTAGGTGTGTACCTGTGGTGGGTTTGTCACATGTGAGGTCCGTGCCCACAGAGGCCGGATGGGTCCTCTGGAAATAGTAATTGGCAACTGTGAGTTGCGGGGTGTGGGTGCTGGGACTCAAACCCCCATCCTCCAGAGGAGCGGCGTGTGCTCTTACCTGCTGAGCCATCTCCCCAGCCCCAAGGTAACGCCTTTTAAAATGGCTTTGGAGAGGGAGCATGCTTGAAACCCACAAAACCAAAGTACTTTAGAACTATGATCAAGCCCGGCTACTTTAACGACAGGATTAGATGCCCAAATTAGCCAAAGGAATAGTGTTCAGACGTGAAAAATCCAATTCACTTTAGGTGACCAGTTTAAATATTTTTGGATTTGTGTTTTAAGACAGCGTCTTGCTATGCAGTCTCAGTTGGCCTCGAACTCAGGATCCTCCTGTCCCAGTCAGGTGAATTTGCGGTTTCTCCACATCCCTCAGCTTACTCGAATGTCTTTTACACTGGAATGCAGACAGCTTCTTCACACTTCAGTGGGTGAATTCAGAATAGATGTGATTAGCCCTACTGTCCACACAGCCTTCTGAAATTGAAAAGGGAAAATAACTCAGTAACTTTCAGCTCTTAGGTCAGAGAAACTCTTAGGAAGAGCCCCCATTTCAGGTGCTGGCTCAAGGAGTAACAGCACTTGCCATCAAGGGACCATAGTTCTATCCAGGGGTCCCACATGATGGAAGGAAAGCACTGACACCCACACATGTATGATGGCATATGTTGGCCTATGCACGCACATACACAATAAATTTAATAGCTTTTTTTAAAAATTAAAAAAACTCACTTTTAGGTGGGCTACCTGAAAGAAGGAAGTGTTAACTGGTCCTTTCCTGGCCTGGGTTAAGCAAGTGTGTAATTGTGTGTGTGTGTGTGTGTGTGTGTGGTATGTATTTGTGTGTGTTCACGAAGGCCAGAGGAGGCCATCACATGTCCTACCCTATCACCCCCTGCCCTGTTCTCTTGAGAGGAGGACTTCCATTAAACCTGAAGTCACGCTGGATGCCAGTGAGCCCAGCACCTCCTCATCCAGCCCTGGGGTCACCGGCCCAAGTGCAGCTCGTGCTTAGCTTTTTGCATGAAGAGCTGGGGATCCAGACTCCGTTCCTCGTGCGAGTGAGGCAGGCAAGCGCTCTCAGCCCCGGAGTCGTCTCCCCAGCCCTGATTTCCTCTTGAAGATGTTTCAGTAGCGACCCTGCATCCTCTTTGGGGGAGTTTTTGGGTGGTGTTTTGTTTAAGATTTTATTTTTATTTTAATTATGGGTGTGTGTGGGGGGGTGTTGTACACGTGAGCACAGATATTCATGAGGCTTTGGTGCTGAAGTTGGTTGCAAGCCACCTGACGTGAGTGTTGGGACATGAACTCAGGCCCTCCGGAAGCACAGCACATGCTCACGAGTGCCAAGTCATCTCTTCAGCCTGTCTTGGAAGTATTTAGAGGGCAATCCTTCTGCCTCTACCTCTGACAGATTTGTGGGAGCTGTGACTGGTTAATGTTAACCTGCTGGGAGCCTGGGGCCCCCACACCCCATCCTTAGGTACAAAGTTCCTGCTCACAGTGACGTTGTCGCAGGGACTCTTGTCCCCATGGATACTCACCTTGTTCCCTGGGTACCACCTCCGTGAAGACTGGAGTAGCATAGTGTAGCTCCTGGGGTTGTCTTACCTCCTCTGGCAAAAGACAACGCAGATGTGTTACTGGGCCAGTTCCTGACCATGTGAGGGTAGCAGCCTGGGGCCTAGAGAAAGCGCTTTCCCCTTGGGGTGTGGAAACAGGCTACTGTCACTCCAAGTATAATCCAGGCATCTTCTTGGCAAGGATGGAACAGCAGAAATTGGGAGCTGGTGTGTCTGGGCTTGCACAGCGCAGAGTGTGTCTGGGGCTCTGGCACGCTGGCTGGGGTGGAACCCTTGTTAACTAGGTCCTTCCAACTCGGATCATCCAACATGCAATTGTGCAGTATGGTGACTGCCCCGCTAACATTAGATACCGCAATCTTTGCTTTTTTCAAGACAGGGTTTCTCTGTGTAGCCCTGGCTGTCCTGGAACTCACTCTGTAGACCAGGCTGGCCTTGAACTCACAGAGATCCTCCTGTTTCTGCCTCTCAAATGCTGGGGTTAAAGGCGCGTGCCACCACCGCCCGGCTAGATAGTGCAAGCTTGCAAACTGCTAAAGAGGCGGGTTTATGCGCTCTCACTTGCTCTAGCACTCAGCTGGCCTGCACAGAGCCCTGGGTTTGATCGCAAGCGCTGCAAAAAACAAGTAAGCAAAGGAACAGAAACGAGCCATGGTGGCTTCCGCAGCATGCAGACCAAGATAGAAAGAGGATTGCCATGGCCTCTGTGCGAGGATGACACACAAATTAAGTCAAGCTTGTAATCCTAGTCTTGAGAGGATGAGGTGGCAGGGGTGGTGGTGGGGTTTGGGGAGATGCTGGGGGTCATCCTGTTTGAGGTCATCCTGAGCTACAATGTGAGTTCAAAGCCAGGCTAGGCTAGATACTAACAAAAACAAGTGAACAAACAAACAAACAAACCAAAGAATCTGTTCCCTGATAACCACGTTGCACATGATAAATATATGTGGTTTTTGTTTGTTATTTAAAATAGATTATTTTTAAAGAGCAACTTGTTGGACATAATATCTGCTGGGGGCCGATGATACCCAGGCTGTGGACGTAACCAGCTTGACAAGGATCCTGGTTTTTCCCTTAGCTGTCTGAAGCCCACCAACTGCCTTGCCCCTTTCTCATCTTTACTGTATGGTGACAAAAGCCTCTCATCAATAATATTGTCTATTTTCGCCTATTAGTAAAACTCAAATCAATTCCTGGGCTGGCTGGGAGAGGAGCAATGCCATCTCAACTCTAAGCAATTGTAACAGTCTTACTGGCCTTCAAGTTTTTGGCATGTGTGAATACTATTATTGCTTTCTGTAGAGATATAAAAATTATTCTTGGTAACTGACCTTCCCATAGAGACAGAGCCATAGTCAAGAACAGAAACAAAGTCTCAACAGTATGTTAGCAAGCTTGAAAAAGCAAATAGATAATTCACCCCGGAATGCCTGCCCCCCTTTATTGTAGCAAGCATACAGACCTAAAATCCAGCTATTCATTAATAGACTATTGTGTTAAGACTACCCACTAAAAATAACCTTGAAGATGAGAACCTGCAGCTAGGAGAGGATGACCACTCTTGCATTGATGTATGCCCGAACACCTGCATTCTATTAGCTAAGAAATTAGCAGTTTTGCTATTTCAGTCAGGACAGCTTTCTGTCTTGAGCGGAGTCTTGTAATTTTTCCCCAGTGTGTACACATTGTTAATTTTTCTCTCTTAACTTTTCTTACTTCTAATTTTTATAATTAAAGAAACGCTCCTGCGTGTCATCATCATCATAAAGTGTATTCTATGTGTCTCATTAAAGCGCGTAAGCGTATCAACTAAAGGGTCCCATAAAAGAGTGAGGTACTGCGCTCACTTGTCATAACTTCGTTGTTTATCCCCCTTCGTGGAGGCCGAGGAACCCCGTGTGGACTAGAGCTGGACTCGACTCCCACAAATATCATATGTCTATATCCTAGCACTCAAGAGGCTGAGGCAGGAGGATTGCGAGTTTGAAGCTAGGCTGGGCTGCCTAGCGAGACTCTATCTCAAAACAACAACAACTACAACAACAAAAATGAACAAGAATTTTTTAAAAAAAGATAATCATAAGCTGGGTGGTGGTGGCGAACACCTTTAATCCCAGCACTCGGAAGGCAGAGGCAGGCGGGTCTCTGTGAGTTCAAGGCCAGCCTGGTCTACAGAGTGAGTTCCAGGACAGCCAGAGTTACAACAGAGAAACCCTGTCTTGAGGGGAAAAAAAAAATCATGAAAGACTTTGGGACACGGCAGGGATCATTCCAAGCGAATGATAAGTGAAAAAAATCAAAGGGTAGGGGGGCCTCTGGTGACATGCTAAGTCTGGTCCAGTTTGTTTAAACCCAAGTCTCTGGAGAATCTTTTAAAAAAAAAAAGTTTTTTAATGACCAGCATTGTGTGGAGTACTTGTCTCGTATGTATGACACTTTGGGTTCAAGTCCTAGCACCACCCCATATATGCATATGTATACATGCATACATACATACATACATATATGTATAAAATCACCCACCCAACCAACCAAACTCGTCAAAACAGCCAGCAAAGCCTTAACCTGTTTGAGCTTCGCAGATGTTTACATACAGCTCGCCTTGCGTGGGTGCATCTTCAAAACCCTCGCACTCATTCTCTCTCAGAACTTTTCCTGTGGAGGGGGGGAGAAAAAGCCATAGTGTCATCACATTTGAACCAATTTAGACATGTTCTCCCCGTTTCCTCTGCCAAGGGCCAGAATCTTCCTAATGGCCTCAACTAATGAGGGAAAAGTCACAGGTACGTATACAGCACCCACTCCGCCCATCCAGGGGCCTCCTGACCAGGCCCTGGGAGGTCTTAGCAGATGCTGTTGGAAATAGATGCATCCTTTCTCCCTCCTGAAGGGAACGGTTGGTAGGAAGCCTTGAGCTGTCAAGAGGTCAGAGATGCGACCAAGTGCTAAGTGGGCAGAAAGCAAAATTCTTAATGTCGCTTTGACAAAACCTCAGGGTGGTTTTGTTATCATTTGTGGGGAAGGGAGACCCCTTTTGAGGTGCTTGAGGGGCTGTGTTAAGTAGGGCATCTATCTTCGAGGCTTTCTAGGGGCTGAGTTTGTCCTAGAGTCCACCCTGGGCCTTGTGCAAGCTAAGCAGGGACCGGACCACTGAACGGCACCTCCAGCTTCTTTTCAACTTCTGTATCAACTGGGTGCCTGCCCTCTGTGACCTTTGTCCCTGCAGAGATGGAGAGAGGCACAGGGGCCGGATGTCTGTGAATGAGTCTCTTACTGACTCCGACAGTGTTTCCACAGGCCAGAAGCCTGAGCCCGGGGAGGCAAAGGCACCAGGGTCCCCACAGCCCTCGGCCTTGTGTGCTGAGACAAATGCTACAGTGTGCCGAACTAGATATTTCTCCACACGAGTCTGCCCAGTGAAAGGGCCACTTTGAAATCTTCACTTAGAGGTGAACAGGGAAAGGCTCCGACCCAGATGGTGAGGGTTTTCTTGTCGGTGTAGCGTGTCCAGTGGGAAGAGACATGCCCATCCAACCTCATACAGCAGGCTTCCTGAAGGGGGCTGAGAAAGGGGAAGGCCCCACCCTTTGAGGGTGCTTCTGCCCCGAACCAGCTATATCATATACAAAGCCCAGGGTGCAGTAACGTCAGGAGCTCCTGTTATAAATGATAATATCCATACACCCACGTGCACAGCCACAGTTTACAATGGCCAGAAGATGGGATCAACCCAAGCCATGGGGTCCAGGGGTGGAGAAATGATACGCGCCGTGCATACAGATCGGAGGATTCCCCAGCCTAATCAGGAAAGACATTCTGATGTGCAAAGGAAACCAGGCATTTTGGGACACCCCTTGGGATCGTGGTGCAGTTGGTAGAGTCCTTGCTTAGCAAGCAGGAAGTCCTGAGTTACGCCTGTAAGCCATCCACTCAGGAGGACCAGAAGTTCAAGGTTAACCTCAGCTACGTGGAGAGTTTTTTTGAGGCCAGCCTGGGATACAGGAGACCCTCGTCACAAAATAAAGCATGACAGACAGCTGCTGCCTGATTCCACTCAGGTGAAATCCTAGAAGAGTTTTATCTGCAGAGACAGAAAGGGGGAACAATGGCTACCAGGCAGGGGGACAGGCGAGGTGTGTCAGGAGCACTGGGTTTCAGCCTGGAAAGCTGGCAAGGCTGTGGGTGTGGGATTAGTGATGGTCTCACAAGGGAGGGAAGGACTGGATGTCACTGACATGCGCAAACGGACCAGCTGAACTGGGAACTGAGGGCATGACTCAGTGTGGAGATCTTGTTTAGCACATGACAGGGCCTTCCATGGTAAAATAATAATAATAATAATAATAATAACAATAATAATAATAATAATAATAATATGGAGGGGGTAAAATAGCAAATTTCACTGAGTATATTTTAGCATAATTTAATGAAGACAGGCTGGGGGCGCGCCCAGTTGGTAGAGGGCTTGTCTAGCATGCTCGAAGCCCTGGATTTTATCCCAATTACCTCATACATTGGGTGCGGGGGCACGTGATTGTAACCCCAGCACTGGAGATGGCAGGATCTCAACTACAGGGTGAGTCTGAGGCCATCCTAGGCTACATGAGGCGCTGACTCAGAAAAAAAAGAGTACAAGCTGGAAGTGTAGGGCACACCAGTAAGCCCGCATTCCCAAGCGGAGGCAGGAGCATCGTTATGAGTTCAAAGCCATCTGGGCATACATAGGAAGATCCAATCACAAAATAAACGTACAGAAATTATGATTAAAGGTGGTGGCACACACCTTTAACCCCAGCACTCAGGAGGCAGAGGCAGGTGGATCTCTGTGAGTTCGAGGCCAGCCTGGTCTACAGCGTGAGTTCTAGGACAGCCAGAGTTACAACAGAGAAGCCTGTCTCGAAAAAAACAAAGGACAAAATACTGATCATTTTGAGATGGCAGCTGTAAAGTTCCAATACAGCCATGGGGCTTAGGGGTGTGGGGCTCTGTGTGGAGGTTGTGCCCGGTCAGGCTGGCTCTCCAGGAGACCGACCTGCATCAGAAGGGCTTCTCCAAGGACCTGAACACAGTGCCCTGTGACCTCATGACGTCTTTCTGGTCAGCCATTCATTTCCCATCCCTTTAAAATTTATTTTTTTTAATAACATCTAGCTGTTTGTGTTAGTGTGTCGGTGCGTGTGCGCCACGCAGCCCTGTGGACGTCAGGACAGCTCACGGTGACCTGTCCTCTCTTCCATCGTGTGGCCAGGGATTGAACTCTTCCTTCTCTTCCTCTTCATTTTCCCCCTACTCCATTTCTCCCACCCGGGTACTAACCAAGCCAACCCTGCTTACCTTCTAAGATCAGAGGACCATAGACTCCCTGCTCTCTTTCTTTTATTTAAGTATTTGTTTTAGTTTTTTTTTTTTAATTGGATGTGTATAAGTGTTTTGCCTGCACATATGCCTATGTACCTTGTGTGTGCCTGATGCACCCCAAGGTCAGAAGGGGACCAAGAAAGAACTCTCTCCATCCTGAACTGTGTCCCTCCGCCCTCCGGCCGGCTGAGTCTGAACCTCACAGCTCACACCATGGAGAACCTACCTTCTTTGCGTTTCTGTCGAATCAAAAAGAACAGAACCAGGATTACTGCCAGTAGCCCCAGCAACACCCCTGTGAGCAGTGCCGGCAGACACCAAGGGCAGCCGTCTTCCTCTGTAAGAAAAACAGCGTTCATGGGTCACCACTGGCTTCCTTGCTCTCTGGCACTGACCTGGGAAGGGCCCTGGGAAAGGCCCTCATGGCTGTCTCCTGACTTAACCAACACACCACGCGCCTGATCCCGACACTAGCAACTGATGAGAGTTCCCCCGTTGGGTCATGAAGTTCTTAGAGTCATGCCCTCGCCTGCCTCCCCCATCGGCGTCACAGAGCAGCACAACCCGTCACGGTTGGGTTCCTCAGTGCGGCTAGGACCCTGTATGACTGGCACAGGGTGTTTACCGGGCTGCTCTTAGTGAGGGGTGCGTGCCAGACACTGTGTCCAGCACTGCAGGGGGGACGGCCCAGTTGCTAAAGTGCTTTCTTCATAAACGCGAAGACCTGAGTTTGGCCCCTGGCGCCCACACAGCAAAGTCAGACGTGCACTCGCGGCTACAGCACTGGGCGGTGAAGGAAGAGGCTCTCCGGAGCTCACCCGCCAGCTTGTTTAACCAAACCATCGAGTTCCGGGTTCAGTGAGAGACACTGCCTCAAAAATAAAGCGGACCAGTGATCGAGGAAGATGTGCAACACAGACCTCTGGCCTCTATGTGTATGCATCTGCACACACGCACGCGCACACACACACACACAGACAAACAATAAAGACCACGGCTTGGTGGTCGTGTTTGTAATCCCAGCACTCAACAGGTTGAGGCAGGAGGGTTCTCAGAATTTCAAGGCCAGCCAGGGCTACAGACCTAGGCAAGGCAAAAAAGAAAAAAAAGAAAAGAAAAAAGCTAAGTGAGGTAGAATATATTTGTGATCAGGAGACTGAAGTGGAATTGTGAGTTTCCTGGACTACATGGGGATTCTCTGTCCCCGACACTGAGACCAAAGTAATTTAAAAAAAAAAAAAAAAAAAAACGGAAAGGGGAGGAAACACGAAAGACCCAATATCTGCAAGCAGAGCAGCGCGGATGCAGCTGCAGTTTCTAGAAGTGCGGCGTCTGCTGAAAAAACTCAGGAAGCCGACAAAAGTATCAAGGTGAGCTAGCTCCGAGGCGAGCCGCGGCGCAGAGCTGCAGCCTGGTCTGGGGCGGGCGAGATGGCTCAGCCAGTTGCTGCCATAGCACAAGGCCGACGGCCTGAGTTGGGTCCCCGGAACCCACACCGTGGAAGCAGAGAACCGAGTTGTCAGAGTCGTCCTCTGACATCCACGTGGCGCCACGCCAGGTGCACATGCGTGCACGCACGGGATAAACAGCAAATGCAATCGGTTTAGATCTGTTCCCATCTGACTGACTAGGGCGCTGGCCAGGTCTAGAAGAACGAGAGTACGTTTTAAATGGTTAGCGGGTTGGGTTGACTCGCTCTCTGCTGGACTCCCGGGCAGTGTACAAAGACAAGGGGTTCGGTTGGCTCATGATCCCGGTGGCTGGGAAGTTCACACGGCATAGCACGTGCGGGGGACTTCCTGGTTATATCACAACACAGCGGAGAAGCAGAAAGGGGGGCGGCTGTGTGCAGAAGGGGTGCACGAGCGAGCAAGAGGCAAGAGAGCAGACAGGGACCCGTTAAAGTACTATCTATCAATATGACGGCGATATATTAATAACGAGCCTTGACAACTCTGAGGGATGCAATACTCCCGAGGCTTAGCAGAGAGCTCACGCCATAACCTCTCCATGGCCTCCTCACACCACTGTCCTCGTGGTTCTGCCCTGCCCATGGCTCTGCTCCTCTGCCTCTGTCCTGCTTCAGCCCCTGGGTGCTTTATTCATTCAAAACTCCCTCCTCTCTCCACACAGGCCTCCATCATACAAATGAACGGAGCCATACTTTTCTCAAGGTCTGCCAGCCGACAAGTCGCCTTTCCAAGCTGGGAGTGTGTCTAAGCTGGGGCTGAGGCAGAGTCCTCTCTGATCACCGGGCTGCAGAACATTGATGGCGACAGGGAACCTTCATCTGCATTAAGGTAAACAAATGGCCTGTTCATAGGGAGATCTGGGGGGCTACTCCGTTGTTTTCAGTACAGAGGTGCTAACAGGTACAAGAAACAACTCTTCACATGCTGCAAGGCACCAGGAAGCACGTTTCCCCCTATATAGTACGCACACAGGAGTATGATCTATAAAATGTCCCACAACAGGGACCTGTCACAAGAATTCAGTTCTGTAAGAGCTACCTTGGGGAGGACAGGGGCTCAGCACCCGATCACCTTTCACAAGGTCCTGCCATTTAAGGGTTCAGCACTTCTCAAAACCATCCCAGTGGATACTCAATATACAAACCATACCAAAGCACTGTCCGTGTACACAGATCCAACCCCTTGCTTCGTATCATTGGCTTCAAGGTGACTGACCTGAGCTATACTCCCAGCTGGGGGCCAGGCAAATAGCTAACAGGACTAACCCTGTGCTGTGTGGCACAAGCCAAAGCCCAGGAAATAGGAAGGTTGGAGAGAGGCTGCCTCTTTGCTTCAGAGATCTCAGGGGCAGACTTCATGGTCTGTTTATTTTTTTCTTGAATTTGCTATGTAGCCGAGGCTAGCCTTAAACTCCTGATCCTCCTGCTTCCTGTTCCCAAATGCTGGGATTATAGGTGTGGGTAGCAGACCTGGAAGCTGGTTTATTCTTGAGAATGACTGCAATCAAAAACTGATTTAGGACGTGTGCTTTTACACACTTGCATGCGTGTAGAAGCCAGAAGACATGGGAATTGATTCTTCCCACATGTGGGGATCAAATCCGGATTGGCAGTCTTGGTGGCGATCGTCTCTCCTCACTGAGCCGTCAGCATCGTTCTGTCAGCCGCCCACAGCCAAGGATGCAGCGGGAAGCTGGCTTTATTCTCAACCCAAGAGTACCATATTTCTCTAACTGGAGTTGCACAAGTATCTCTACTTCCCCCGAAAAGCAGAAGTAGCCCGCTAAATTAGTTCAAGGGAAACCCAACAGGAAACAGGGCTCTGGTCTGCTGTCAAATTCTACTTTATTCCCCCTACAATTTTTAAAAAATAATTGATTTATTACTATTATTTTTGTCTTTTTTTAATTTAGAGAGGGTCCCTCTATGTAGCCCTTGCTGTTCTGAAACTCCATATGCAGACCAGGCTGGCCTTGAACTCACAGAGATAGCCTGCCTCTGTCTCTCAAGTGCTGGCTATATTTATCTTATGTGTTTCCAGTTTTGCCTGCATGCATGTATGTGCACCACATGTGTGTGCAGTACCCACAGAGGCCAGAAGAAGGTTTTGGGTTTCCTGGAACTGGAGTTAAAGATAGCTTTGATCTGCCATGTGGATGCTGGGAATTGAACCGGGATCCTCTGGAAGATCGATGCGTGTTCTTAACCACTGAGCCACCTCTCCAGATCCCATACTCTATTTTGGGGAAGAATCCAGCAGTATGATGTGTTACATGGTTCCTTACCAAAAATATTATAAGGAAGAAAGGGTTATCATCTACCATGTTCCCTACATGCCTTTATGACAGAGAAGTCTCCAGGGTCCAAAGATGAGCCAACTGTGCTTCAGAAATGTTATAAAGTTGTCCCCTAAAGGGAAGGGCGGTACACACCTGTAATCTCAGCACTTAGAAAATAAAGTTAGGAGGATTAGGAGTTGGACTCATCCTTGGCTACCTAAGAGAATATAAGGCCAGCCCAGGCTACACAAGAGGCTGCTTCCAAGGGAAAAGAGAAATGCCCAAGGTCACGGAGCCGGCAAATAGCAGACTGACTGCAGAGCCCCCCACCCCCTTTAAGAGTCTCCTGTAGTCCAGGTTAGCCTCAAGCTCGTCTCTCCTCCCACACTCTAGGCCCCTCCAAACTTGTTCCCCCGCCCCCTGTCTGAAGTCTCCCCTGGACTCGCACCCTCTTCTCTGACCACCAGTCTCCTTGAAGCAGCTCAGCCCCCCCCCTGCCCCCACACCCCAGGCAGAGCACAGAACATGCTAAAACCTTCTACCAGAGCCTGCTTTTCCCAGTCTCCTCTCATCCTCCAGAGCCTTGGACAGGCCCTCCACCCTTACAGGCCCTTCTCCGTGCCTGGCCTTTCTCCACGCTGTGACGGTTTCCTCTACAACAACTGCACAGCTTGTGAGCCATTTGTTGGGTGTTGTGTCCTGCCCCAGACCAGAGGCCCCATGAGGACGGGAACTGATGTAAGCGGGGTGTGGTACATCCGGGTTCTCCTACTGTAGCGATGGCTGAACTGTGATTAAGGAGCCTGCGATTATGGCTCCACCATCAGCCCTGCCGGGGCTGGGGACACATCGGTGTCTTGGGTGTCACTGACCCCGGAACCACCGCAGCTTGTAACAGACAGCTGCCCGTACCGAGTGTGTGAGCATGGAGTCGGATCCGTCAGACTTCACCGAAAATGACCACGTTTTAGAATCTATCAGAACAGTTTGACAGGACAATGAGTCACTTGAACAGACTGCAGGAAGGTCGTGTGCAGAGAACGCATGGCGGCTTCACCGCAGAGGGCAGAGGGTGTTAAACCACTGCTCCGCTCTGTGCACCGCATGCCAGCTCCCTGTCTGTGTCGGCGTCCCTCCCCCCACTCATGCTCACAATCTCCACTTAGTTTATGACCCGAGTGCTGCCTCTCACCCGGAGCCCATAGCGTAAAACTCCCGTAAAACCTGTGCTTCTACTGTGCTGGTTAGCAGTGGTGTTAATGCCATCAGACCTAGAATCCCCTAGGCCTCAAATTTCTGGGCAAGTCCTGAGGGGTTATATAGATTAGGTTAACTGAGGTGGACAGACCCTCCCCACGTGTGGGTGGCATCCCGTGGGACAAGTCCCAGATTGAATAAGAAAGAGAAAGTAGCCTGGCGGCACACGCCTTTGACCCCAGCACTCGGGAGGCAGAGGCAGGGGGATCTCTGTGAGTCTGAGGCCAGCCTGGTCTACAGAGTGAGTTCCAGGACAGCCAAGGCTACATAATGAGACTGTGTCTAAAATAAGTAATAATCATTAAAAACAAGAGAAAGCTGAGCACGAGGGTGCTCCTGTTGGCGTATAGTCCCTTTGGCGATGGGCTGTGTCACTGTGTCACCTTCCCTCTTCAAGGTGCTTTGAAACAAGTCACTAACACACAGACAGGTCTTCTGAGCACACCTCTGGGGAGAGCGCCCCCTGCTGTGTTAGATTAGATCTCGGCAAGACATGTGTAGCCTAAAATCTAGAGCCTTTGACCTGCATTTCCGACTGAGAAAACTCTCTGTACTGGTGAAAATGGTCTAAGTCTGTATTGTCCAACACAACAGCCACCAGACACCTGTGACTCTTGAATACTAGAACTGTGACAAGACAAGACTGTGGTGTTAAAGTTTATTTTTATTGTATTTGTTTTGAGAGTGTCTCACTATGCAGCCCCAGTTGGCCTGAAATTGCTATATAGACCAGGCTGCCCTTAAACTCATAGAGAGCCATGCTGGGGTTAAAGGTATACTCAGTCCTGTAGTACTTAATTTTAAAAAAATGTATTTGTGTGTGTGTGCGCATGTGCATGCATGTTGGTGCACATACCACAGCATGCATGTGGGGGTCAGAGACCATCTCTGTGGAATCAGTTCTTTCCTTCCACTTTGTGTCAGTTCCAGGGATCAAACTAGGCTGTGCAGCAAGTGCCTTTACCCCACTGAACCATCTTGCCAGCCCTAGAAATTTCATTACCATTTTGATTAGTTGGAATTTAATTCTACACAGATACCTGTGGCTTCAATGATGGTAGACCTGAAGAATCAATGAGGGTTTTCTTTTTTTTTTGGTTGGTTGTTTTGAGGGTGGGGATTTTTGCTTCTGTTTTTTTGTTTGGTGGTTTGGTTGGTGTTGGTGTGTGTGTGTGTGTGTGTGTGTGTGTGTGTGTGTATTTTATGTTTTTCGAGACAGGGTTTCTCTGTGTAGCCTTAACTGTCCTGGAAATCACTCTGTAGACCAGGCTAGCCTTGAACTCACAGAGACCTGCCTGCCTCTGCCTCCCAAATGCTGGGATTAAAGGCGTGTACCACTCACCGCCAGGTGGTTCTTGATGACGTTTGAGGAGATTGCAGGTATAATGTTTAGGTCCCTTCTTTCCCTCTCCCAGGAATTCATTACCAAGGTCACCACAGATAAGGCCACTGGGGTCTAAGAGACCCATGTGGCAGGGAGGAAATAGAGACAGGAGCGATGAGGTGTCCTTGGCAGGAAGGGTGCTGCCTCCTGAAGCTTCAGGGTTCGAGGGAAGAAGATTTGTTAGATTAGGGAGTTAGATCAGGAGCAAAGCGAAGCACACTCTGTGTCAAGCAAGAGCTTCCATAGAGGGTTAGCTAGTCAGGGAAGGCCCTCTCTGAACGTGAGGAACGCCATCTTTTAGACAGGGCCCAGATAGACTAGGAAGAAAAGGAGAAAGCCTGCAGCAGTGCTGTCAACTGGCGAGCCATGTTCCAGTCCCTCTCCTGGCTCTTGAGTGTTGTCGACAGCACAGGAAAGCACCCTGCCAGTCTCTGCCCCCCCATCCCTCCCTAGCCCACCCCCCAACATGGTATAGAGAGCTTCACTTACTGGCGATTGTGAAGTTGAACTCCTGGCTGTATTTTGATCTGCTGTCGAAATACTGAGCCTTGCATTTGTAGGGGCCTGTTTCGTTGGCGTTGGAGATTTTCAGGTAAAAATCAGCTTCTCCCCTTCTTCTCTTGGTCTCTAGGTGTTTCTTACCCAAAAATAGCTGATAGGTGAGCTCCACGGATGCATTCTTGCTGGAACAAGACAGAGATACATTTTGTCCCATCCTGACCACATTCGTACTTGAGTTCAAATATGGAGAAAGGAATTCTGGAAAAACAAAATGACACAGCAGTCTTCGTTAAAGAACTGTGGCTTGGGAAGTAGAGGACTGTGGAGGAACACTTGGAAGAAGTGTTGTTTTGGCTTCTGTGAAAACGCAAAATGACATTCCCACCCCAACTGTGGTACAGTTGTTTACGAGTTGGATTTGGAATGCTTGATGCAGGTGGCTATAATTTGGTTGGGTGCAGTCGTTCTGGCACCTGTAGCTTGTTTTTGGGATCGTGTGCTGCTTGGGTTGATGGGAACTTTTGGCTTAGGGCATAAAAGGTCTGAAGCCCTGAGAGTCAGGGTGGGTGTTGGTTGGTGGTTAATGGTTGGGTTGCTGTCCTTAGTGTGATAATTCCTAAAAGAACAAAGGTAGGAGAGGTTGTGTTTACAGACCGTGAGCTGAGACGCTAGTCTGTCTCACTGTCAGCTAGTCCTCTTTGAGCTTAGCACAGCCTAAAAAGAGCCTGTGGAGATTTCTACCTTTTTCTCTTTCTGTAGTAAGGCTGCTTGCAAAAGCAATGAAGATTGCTTTCTATCCTTCCTTTCTCTACCCCTAAATTGAGGGTAAAAGATTGTAGCACACTGCTGCAGAGAACTTGCCTCACATGTGCAGAACCCAGGGTTCTGTCCTGAACACAGCATCGATCAGGCATAGTGGCTCACCCCTGTAACTCCAGCTCTTGGGAGGTGGAGGCAAGAAGGACCAGGAGTTCAAGGCCACCCTTAGATATATGGGGGATTCAAAGCCAGGCTGAGTTACATGAGACCCCGTGTGATGGTTAATATTGTCAGGTTGACAGGGTCTGCACCCACTCAGGAGACTGCCTCTGGGCACGTCGGTGAGGAAGTTTCTAGACTGGGTTACCTGGGGTGGGAAGACCCACCCTGAGTGTGGGTAGCTCATCAAAGGTCTGGGTTTCCAGACTGAATAAAGAGAAGCCAAGGAGACCATGAGCCCATAATCCACAGACACCTCTCTCCCTGACTGGATGCTCTGTGACCAGCTGCTTTAGGTCCCTGCCATCATGATTTTCCAGCCAACATGGGTCACATCTCCCCTGGGACTGTGAGCCCAGGTTGGCCCAGCCATCATGCTGCATCTCCCCTGGGACTATGAGCCCAGGTTGGCCCTTCTTCCCTTCAGTTACTCCTTGTCAGCTATTTGGTCACAGTAATAAGAAAAGTAACAAACACACCCTTTTTCAAGGCAGAAACACCTCAGTCAGCCCCAATCTTTCTTCAGGAGTGCCAGAGGCCACGGTGTCTGCACACCATGTTCCATCCTGCAGTCTTGTTTGCTTTTCCCCAGATAAAGACTTTTTTTTTTTAATTGCACATCTGTCTCTATGTTTTTGTTTGGCTTTGACAAGGGCTTTACCTTACCATCTGTGTGGCCTTTCAGATAAGAACCACCAAATTGCCTTGTCATGGATTACACTTCTATAAACAAGGGGCAGGCCTGCAGCTTCAAACCCTTCATTAAATCATCCACCACAAACCCAGGTCCCACGGCAAGTCCTTTCCGGATCTGTTGCGGGGACACCCCCAGGCCCCTCAGATCTGTCTTTCCCCTGATGTAATCACAGCTGTGGTTTCAGTACTTGGGGTACAGAGGCAGAAGGGTCCAGAATTCCAGGTCAGTCTCTGCTACATAGGGAGTTCTAGGCCAGCCTGGGCTAATGAGACTCCACCTTCAGTAAAACCTCTTAGAATTCCTTGAACTCTGTCTGCTGTGGCTTTGGTAGCCAGTCAGTAACCTGTATGTACACATACACGTACATATTTACTGAAGATGTGTAATGTGTGATCTGAGAGTTAATATTAAATTTAAAACCCGGATAAAAGAACCCATTTTTGCTAAGTGCCAGCTCTCGAGGGAAATCAGGACTGCTTGGAAAATCACAGCCAACAGAGCCGACACAGCTTGTGAATTTATGGCTGTTCAATACATTCTGACATTGTAGACAGACACAGACATACCCATCACGGCTTCTACCATCGCGTGCTTCACTACACTCACAGTTTAAGAAACTCAAACAGTGAGCTCCACAGCAGCCTGGGCCACATAGTGAGTGCCGGGCTAGGTAGCAAGATCCAATCACAAGCAATCCACAGAAGCAGCGAACAAATGAACAACCCCATTACTAATGACAACAGCTGCTTCTGGAAGTGGAGGGGTCAGGCTGGGGGTGTAGGACGGCACTTTCGTTTTACGTGGTTAGCGTGCCCCGAAGGAGTGCCTTATGCCGGACGCTGTGCAGAGGAGGGAGGAAGGACGCATTCCCTCCCCTCGGATTAAAGAACTCAAACCCACAAGTGGGCAGTTCGTGAGCCCAGGCTACCAGCTGGTGAGTGGCTGGGCTCAGCAGCAAAGTGCTCTGACGCCATTGTAGAATTCCTCTTATGTGTAGTACTGGTTGTTTGAATTAATTTATAATGCCTTTGAATGGGCGTGGCGGTACACCTGTGATACACCCTGTAAAGAAAAACCCAGGTATACCCTGGATTACCCTATAGTCCAGCACTTACTGGGAGGAGATTCTTGGCTCAGGAGTTCTAGTCTAGCCTCCTCGGCCTCATAATGAGTTTGAGGCCAGCCTGAGCTACATGAAACTCAGCCTCAAGAGTAAATACAGAAATAAAACTTACAATGATTATGTGAGGGTTTTCTAGCTAAAAAAAAAAAAATGATAACAAAGAAAGTTTGAAGTTTTTCATGGTAAAAACAGTCTCAAGACTTTGCTGCCAAGTTTCAGGTGGAAAAAAAAAATCCTAAACCAACTCCCTCTCTAAACTCTGCTGATTTCCTTTAGTAGCAGCTGACGGGAAGGCTTTGTGTTTGGTTGCTGATCTAAAGACACAGAAATCCCCACAAGTGAATGCTCATAGCCAAAGCCGGCTATCCACCGTATCCATGAATGTGCTCCCAGGAATGAAACTTACCATTTCTGTCCTCGCTCCTGTAATCCACTGCAGCATTTTGAACTGAAAGAGAAAAAGGGAGATTAGAAAAAAAAGCTCATTTTCCATATGTTTTGGAGAGCCGGTTTTTGTTTGCTTGCTTGTTTTTGTTTTTATCTTTGTTTTTTTTTGAGACTGGGTCTCACTATGTAGCCCTGGCTGGCCTGGAACTCTTTGTAGACCAGGCTGGCCTCACTCAGAAAATCCTCCTGCCTCTGCCTCCCATGTGCTGGTATTAAAGGTGTGAGCTCCTACTCCTGGCTTTCGAGTCAATTCTTAAAATGTTGAATCAGGCTTACGTGTGGTAGAAAGAAAAATAGCCCAGCATAACAGTGTGATGAGCCAGCCCCTCGTTCCGGTGAATGAGACAAGAGAGGGTCCTGCGGGAGCGTCACCATCAGACATCTTGCTGGTGCTACTGCAGAGTGGGGAGCAGCTGCTGAGGTTCCTCTTCATGACCATGCGAAGGAAGTGAGAGGATTCAGACAAGTTTACACAACAGGGTAAACTAGTGGTTTAGCTGAACTTCGTGTTATTGGAACAAGCCTTCAGAAGCTGCTCTGATGGCAAGGACTCTCTTCCTCCCTCCCTCTCTCCCTCTCTTTCCCTCCCCGCTCACCCCCGCCCCCCCGCCACTTCCCTGCCTATGAGGTAAGCCACAGGCTCCAACATTACACATGTATGTGGGTGCCCACTGTAGCCAGATGAGGGCATCTGATCCCAGGAGCTGAAGTTACAGGCAGATGTGGTCTCCTGGTGTGGGTGCCGGACACTGAACCCAGGTCCTCTGCAAGAGCACTCTGACTCTGAGTCATCCTCTATCCCCAGCATGGCTATCTTTTGATACCTAAGTTAGTTACAGTATGAAAGATGCTTCTTGGTATTCAAATTAATTAATATACATCACACATAATAGCCCTTTCTGGAAAGATCCGCCTGTGAGCTCTACCTGTCCTGTAGCTTTGTAGACAGCAGCACCTGCTTCCTTGAGAGAAAGTGCATGTTGTGAGCATGGAAGATGGCAAAACCAGAAACAGCACCATCGGGAAAGCATCTGACTGGTACAAGAGTGACCCCTTCCCACTTGCTGTCTCTGCCCCCGGGGATTCGTTCCAGCTCTTACCCTATAGCTTCATGAATCTTTTCTTTTTTAAGCATTTTATTCATCTTTATGTGTGTTGGTGTTTTGCCTGCACAAATGTCTGTGTGAGGATGTTATATCCCCTGGGACAGGAGTTACAGACAGCTGTGAGCTGCCAAGCGGATGCTGGGAATCGAACCCGGGTCCTCTGCAAGAGCAGCCAGTGCTGAGCCACCTCTCCAGCCCCCAAGCTTCTTTAAGGACAGTTTATCACTAGCTGTGGCTCACAGTGGCAGCTGTTAGCTCTGGCCATGGCTAGTCCTTACAGCACATGCTTTTCCTACATGCTGTCCTTTAATCCCCTGGAGGAGTGTCACCCCCATTTTACATTTAGGGAACTTGGGAGTAATTTACACAGCCGGAACTCACACCTGAACCTGTCTGCACCGAATCTGGGACTCCTAAACCTTCTATACTGCCTGTGTCTGCCTGGCTCCTGGGACCAGAACCCGCCTGACTTCAGGTCCCAGACTCTCGAAATGACAACCCAAAGTGGCTCCTGGACCACTTCCACCGCGTGCAGGATTCTTCTGGCTCTGTGTAGATTTCAAGGAGTAAAGTTAAGGCTGGGGTTGTAGTCGGCGGGTAGAGTGCTTGCTTAGCGTACAGGAAGCTCAGGGTGGCGTCCCAGCCCTGCTTTACTGCTTTACGACTGGGCCTGACTTGGAATCCCGTCCCTCAACTCACTAAGCAGGTGGGGGCAGCAGTGTGTTAGACGGCAGCTTGTTAAACAGGAGACCTGTCTCAAAAAAAAAAAAAAGTACTGAAGCCACGTGTTGATGTCACCAATTTGAAATGGAGGGGAGTGGCCAGGGACCCGGAAGTGGAGAGAGCCGTAACCAGGCTGTGGGTAGGGCAGCCTGAGCTGCGGTCCTTGTCAGCACAGTAGGCAGCCATATAAGTCCCCTACATATGAGGTGGGTACCCTGTCTGTGAGGAAGCTGGGAGCCCCGCCAGGGATGTGCTCTGATAGCACAACAAGCCTCAAGTGTTCTCTCCCCTCAGGGTCCTCTTGGCTTGGGCTTGATGGTCCAAGCTCAGGCTAATCATCCATGGGTCCACACCCTGACCCCTCCGTGGGTTGGAGCAGAGCTAGGGTCTGATGCCCACACCCTACTTCCTCCCTGCTAGACAGAGGTTCTCAACGTGCAGGTCTTGATCCCTTTGGGGGTCAAATGCCCCTTTCACAGAGGTCACCTAACACCATCCTCATATCAGATACTTACATTCGGATTAACAAAGGTAGCAAAAGTGCAGTTATGAGGTAGCAACACAAATAATTTTATGGTGGGGGTCACCACAAAATGAGGAACTGTATTAAAGGGTCACAGTGTTAGGAAGGTCGAGAACCACTGGGGTAGAAGGAAATCCTCTTCTACCTGCAGTTCATGAAATCCTGCTTTCCAGGTGACCCCTGGGACACCTATTTTCTGATAAAGATGATGGATTTTGTTGTTTGTTCTTAAGATTTACTTTATTCTTTATTTATGTGTCTGACACATGTATGTGGGTGCCCTTGGAGGCCACAAGCAGGTGTTGGAGCCTCAGGAACTAGAGTTGGTGGAAAGCCACCTGATACGGGTGCTGGGAACTGAGCTGGGGTCTTCTGGGAGAACAGCAAGGGTCTCTCACCACTGAGCCAACTCTCCAGCTCTCATCCAGTGGTTTTAATACACACTGAACATCCCCCAGCCCAAATGCTTGGGACCAGAAGTGCTCTGGGTTTCAGATTTTCTTGGATTTTGGATGTTTGCATATATATATTTGTAATGACCAACTTGGGGATGAGACTGTCTGAGTGTGGAGTCGTTTGTCCTTTACATACATCTTGTATACACGTTGCCGGAAGGTTATTTGGGGGGGATTCAGAGAACTATTTTTTGCCGATTTCATGTCGGCATCTTCGGACCAGAGCTCAGCAACAGGCCTCTCTGCCCCCCAGGTCGTGTCTGGAGGTAGGTCCCACACACCTGTAAGACTCTCCGGCTACCCTGCAGTGTCCTGCGTCCTGCCTTAGCATGCCCTCTGTTTCTAATCTCTGTGACACTTGGGGCAACCCAGGGCCATTTGACATTTTTTACGATCTTTACACCACATACAGAGGATCAGTAAAAGGCACAGTGAGTAACACTAAGGACTTGGCCCTCAATGGGGCACCATGGTGGCCAGCTGGTGTCCTATCCAGCATGCATACATGTGTTATTATCCTAGTGGAGGAATCCAGGTGTGCGTGGGAAATGTACTGCTTGGGTTTTATATTTTATTTTATTTTTTTGTCAACTTGACAGCAAATTAGAATCACCTGGAAGAAGGGAATCTCAACTACAGAAATACCTCACTCCTTGGGCTGCAGAGATGGCTCAGCGGTTAAGAGCACCAGCTGCTCCTCCAGAGGTCCTGAGTTCAGTTCCCAACAACCACACGGTAGCTCATGACCATCTGTAATGCGGTCTGATTCCCTTTTCTGACATGCATACAGATAGGGTGCTCATATAGATAAATAAATAAATCTTGGTCTGATTCCCTTTTCTGACATGCATACAGATAGGGTGCTCATATAGATAAATAAATAAATCTTGGTCTGATTCCCTTTTCTGACATGCATACAGATAGGGTGCTCATATAGATAAATAAATAAATCTTTAAAAAAAAAGTAAAAGAAAAATACGTCACTCCATCAAGTTGATGGGTGGGCATGTCTGTGTGGCATTTTCTTAACTAATGATTGGTGATTGATATAGAAGGGCCCAGCTGCTGTGGGTGGTGCCACCCCTGGGCAGATGATCCTGGGTGGTATAAAAAAACAAGTCAATCGAGCCACAGAGAGCAGGCAGCGATCCTCCCTGGTCTGTGCTTCAGTTCTAGCCCCCGGGTTCCTGCCATGACTTCTCTCTGTGATGGACTGTAGCTGAGGTGTAAGATTAAATAACCCTTTCCTTCCCAGGTTGTTTTTGGTTAGTGTTTTATCACAGCAACAGAACATAAAGATGGGAAAGATACTTCATAGCAGTGGGTATGCTAGGTTATGTCTGAATCCCAGCATGAGGCTGATGCAGGAGGATGGCTGTGAGTTCCAGGCAAGTGTGAGCTATATAATGAGTTCCAGGACAGCCTAGGCTGCACAAGACCCTGTCTCAAAAAAAAGAAGAGGAGGCCAAGCATGGTGGCTAGGACCTTTAATCCCAGCACTTCACAGGCAGAGGCAGGCGGATCTCTGTGAGTTCAAGGCTAGCCTGGTCACTTATTGGTTTCCGAGACAGCCAGACTACCCAATGAGACCCTGTCTCAAAACAAATATTATTATTTTTTCTATATTTTAATTTAATTTGTGGAGGTCAGAGAACAACCCGGAAGATTCAGTTCTCCTTTCTACCACGTGGGTTCTGGGGCAGGTTTCGGTTCCAGCACTGGTTGTCGGGCCTAGCGGTAAGCCCTGCTCAGCTGAGTCGCCCTGTAATAACTGTTTCTCTCACACATGCCTGTAACCCCAGAGGTTGGGAGGGAGGGAGTAGAGGCAAGAGGATTAAGAGTTCAAGATTAACCTTAGCTATATATTGGGTTTGAGACCAGCCTGGGGTACGTGACACTGCTTGACAAGAAGAAAAGAGAGGGAAGGAGCATACAGCTAGGCCACGTGGCAAAGGTCTGTAATCCCAGCATTAGAAAGGTCAAGCAGGAAGACAGTAGTTCAAGGCAAGTTCCTGGCTAGCCTGGGTTACATAGCAAGATCCTGTCCCAAAACCAGTCAAACAGACAATTGACAGTTCTTTAACTAAAGAAAAAAAAAGAAGAAAGAAAAGAAAAGAAAAGAAAACAGAGAAAGAGGCTGGTAAAGAGCCCTAGGAATTTACTTTTCATAGGATGGTATTTAAGTTTAGAGTTTAAAGGGAGTTGGAGGTTTGAAGGCATTACTTTTTAAATTTTTAATTTTACTTTTTTAAGTCTGTGAACCATGTGCATGTGCTTTGTGCCAAAGGCACCAGATCCTCTGGGACTGGAGTTACAGTTTCAGCTGGCATGTGGGTGCTGGGAACCAAATCTGGAAGAGCAGCCAGTGCTCCTGACCCCTGAGCCATCTCTGCATCCTGTTTTTCTTTGTTTTGTTTTGAACAGGGTCTCACTATGGCTGGCTTAGAACTCAATATGTGGACAAGGCTGGTCTTGAACTCACAGAGATTCACCTACCTGTGCTTCCTGAGTGTTGCATTTAAATGCATGTGCCACTACATGTGGTAGAATTTCAACTATGACTCTTTCCCTCGGACTGACCTTTATAGTGCCTGGACAGAGGGAAGTACTGGGTTGGGGATTTGGAAAAAATGAAGCCATCTCTGGGCATTTGTAAGTATAGGAAGTAGCAGGAAGCTTGCTGACTGCTGATTGCACATGAGACTGCAGATGACACCAGGGAAAGCACTGTCCACAGCTGTTGGCAAAGGTTGATAGGGTGCGTCAGCCAGGCCCCAGGAAAGGGCAGACGCCTGCCAAGGATTTCATGATAAATCTGAGGTGAAGTCTCATTTCGTCTTCGGACGTGACACATCCCTTGGGGGTCAAAACTCATGCCTGGTTCACGGTGTCACAACTCACAATGCTGCACCCTGCTGATATGGTGGGCAGTAATAAACACAGCAGGTGAAGCTGAGGTGCCCTTTCTGCCGAGTGACGAACCTGTACAGATAGTCTCATTCGGCCTTTAGGAAATCTGTAATTATGCTGCTCAAGTGTTATGGAAAATATTTAACAGGCAGTAAAGTAATATAAATATGTAGCTCAATATATATTAAAATTTAAAACGGGGCTGGAGATACGTCACGCAGTTAAGAGCGCTGGCTGCTCTTCCAGAGGACCCTGGTTCATTTCCCAGCACCCAATGGGGTAGCTCACAACTGCTTTTAACTTCAGCATCAGGGGCTTCAATTCCCTCTTCTGGTCACTGTGAGCATACATACGCACATGCACAGACACTATACATAAATGCACTTTTAAAAAAAGATTTATTTATGTATTTGTGTGGGTGTGGGTGTGGGTGTGGGTGCTGTAGCTCAGCTGGTAGAGTGCTTGGCTAGCCTGCCTGTGGGAGGACCAGCACCCCCTAGTGGCGGCGGCATTGACCTTGCCTCTCTGCTTACTGTCAAGAACTCGTTTTCCCAGGAGCCACTCACTTCTTGAGACGTGACAGCCAATCCAGTATGCAGATTCTGAATATGAAGGATCCTCTAGGTGCCACCTACTTGATGTATAAAGCAGCACACGGCTAGTTCTCAGGGCTGCGCCATGTCTTCTTTAATTGAACAGCCCTGACGTCAGTATGTAACCCGCAGGAAAATAGAACTGCTTTGTATGGCCACACGCAGGTCTCTTAAGTGTCTGATTGGGTTATTAATGTGGTCCTAACGCATGAAGCCCTGGGATCAATCTATCATTGCATAAGCTGAGTGTGCCCAAGCACACTCAAGATCCTAGCACTAGGGAGGGAAGAAGGTCAGAAATGTAAGGTGGTCTTCGGTTTCATAGTGAGTTTCCAACCTGAGCTACACAAGACCTTGTCTCGAAGAATTGGGGAAAAAAAAATCAGCAGTGTGGCACACTTCCTGTGTCCTGGCATTCAGGAGACAGAGGCAGGAAGATCAGGAGTCCAAGGCCCCCTTCAGCTACTATAACAAGTTTGAGACCAACCTGGGTTATATGAGACTCTATCTAAAATAAAATAAAATAATCACAACAAACAAAAATCACCCCAAGAAAACCAAAACCCTGAAAAGTGAACTGGTTCAAAAAAAAATTGATAAAGAGGAATTTGAGATAAGCAATGGTGTGTGTGTGTGGTGTGTGTGTGTGTCTGTGAGTGTGTGTGGTGTGTGTGGTGTGTGTGTGTGTGTGTGTGTGTGTGTGTGTGTGTGGTATGTGTGTGGTGTATGTCTGTGTGTGTGTGGTATGTGTCTCTGTGTGTGTGGTATGTGTGTGGTGTGTGTATCTGTGTGAGTGTGTGTGTGTGTGTGTGTGTGTGTGAGGGATTGAACCTAAGACCTTACCGACACACTACACAAGTACACCAACCCTTTATTCCTTCTTGTTTTGTGACATCATTGTCTTTCTAAGCAGTCAAAGCTGGCTTTAAACTCACAATATATCCCAGGAAGGACTTAAGTTTCTTTTATCCTTCTTCCTGGGCCTCCTAACAGCAGGAAACACAGGCTTCAGCCACCACACTCTGCTAAAGCTAAGCCACAGGTTAGAGCAAAAAGAAGTGTTTAAGACTGTGTGTGGAGGGGTGTGGTTTTTCTAATTTTCCATTAGATGGCACCATTGTCAAATTCTGTAATTTAAAAAGGAAGGGGATTGAACCGCACTGCCCACCTTTGGCTTTTATTGTCTTGTTTTGGCTTTTCCTTGTTTTTCCTTTGCATCACTTGTGGGGTGGGGGTGAGGGTGGGGGTGGGGTTAGAGCTGCTTTCAGAGATCCTTTAAGATTGCAGGCAAGGGAGGGGACACATGCAGGGAGGAACACACTGAAGCTGGTTAGTCCTGGGCTGTCAAGTGCCCAGGATCCATGAAGACTGCTCCCAGAATGCCTCCTTTCTCCTCTCTGAGGGCTGCCTCCAAAGTTCTGACCTTCTCAGGTGGCAATGCTGTCACCTGCTCTTGAATCATCTAGAATTTGGAGCAAGCTGACGATTTTTTTTTTAAACCTGTTTATCAGCAACTCCTCCACAATCTTTATTTCATAAATCTCATTATTAGAAGATTTTTATCCAAAATGTCTTTATGTCATTTGCGTAGTGATATATGATTGTGACCCCAGAATTAGGGAGACAGATATGGAAGGATCCAGAATTCGAGGCCAGCCTGGGCTACATAGAAAGACTTTGGAGGGCAGGGAGGCCTGGAGCTTGCTATGTAAACCAGGCTGGCCTTGAACTCACAAAGATCTACTTGCTTCTGCCTCCTGAGTGCTGGGATTAAAGGCATGTACTACCGTACCCTGTTGTACTTTTCTATTCTTTTAAAAAAATTTTATTTTTTATATATTTTTTATTTTTTAATGTGCTAGAGGTGTATGTCTAAGTGGACCACACGTATGGAGGGTCTCCTGAAGCCAGAAAGGGTATTGGATCCCCTGGGGTTCGATCCAGGCACCATGTGCCGGGAACTGATAGGCAATAATGCTCTTAAGCACTGAGCCAGCTCTCTAGACCTGAGTCTGGGGTACACTTTCACTAAAAATGTTTTCTATCCCCCACCCCACCGGTACTGAAGATTGATTGAACCTAGAGCTTCAAGAATGGCAGGCAAGCCATTATACCACAGAGCTACACCTCAGACCCCATTTCGATTTTGATTTTGAAACAAGGTCTCAGTACCTAGGCTTGCTTTCAACTCTGTAGCCCAGACAAGCCTCGAACTTGTGATCCTCCTGTGTCGGCCACTCAAGCAGCTTGGATTATAGGCCTGTGACACCAGCCGTAGATTAAAAATACATCCTGTTATCTGAAATTCAACTTTAACTGGGTATCCTCTGTTTTTATTTACTAAGTCTGGGGGCTCTATATTTTGTAAATATATACAGCTTGCAACCATCACCCCAATTCATTTTCCGAACCTTCCGTCCCTCCAGAAGTCCCCTCTTGCCCATTGGCCACCAACCCCAAGCCCAGGCAACCAGTGATTTGCGTTTTTCATGTAGTTTGGAGATGACTGTATTTTTTATTTTTATTTTGTTTTTTTTTTGGTTTTTTTTTTTTTTTTTGAGACAGGGTCTCTTTATGTAGCCCTGGCTGTCCTGGAACTTACTATGTAGACCAGGCTAACCTCAAATTCACAGAGATCCTCCTACCTCTGCTTCCTGAGTGCCACCACATCCAGCTGAGATGACTATATTTAGGTGTTTCTCAACCTGTGGGTCACAACCCCTTTGGGGGTCAAATAACCCTTTCACAGGGGTCACCTAAGACCATCCATCTATCAGATATTTACATTACAATTTATAATAGTAGAAAATTACAGTTATGAAGTAGCAACAGAAATAATTTTGTGATTAGTGTTCACCACAACATGAGGAACTGTATTAGAGAGTCTCAGCATTAGGAACCACAGCAAAGTGGAGAGACTTGGCTGTGGAACAACTTAGCTAACGGCAAAGCATTTGCATTTGGGTTCAGTTCTTCCTGTGAGACCAGAGGGGAAGCTGTCCGTTGTGGAGTTTTCCTGTTGGCCTCTGGGTTTGCAGGTAGGTGAGTTATTTCCGTCCCTTGGTGTTTCGTATCTGTGGCGAGGCTGAGAGCCTGTTGGCTGGGCTCTGCAGGTAGGGTCCTTTCCAGTTCCAGTCAGGGCTAAGAAGTGAGGAGGGGGTACTGGACAGTCAGAAGGGACATGTGAATCCACTGACACGATGTTGGTCCCTTGTTGCCTTGGCCAGTCTTGGAGTGGCGTAACTAAAGGCAATATTGTAGATATGTTGCCTAGCATGTGCCTTGGGGCCGAGAAGCACAGCCAGCCATGGTCTCAGAACCACATTTTTGCTAGACACGTATTAAAAGTCAAAGCATCTTGAGCTGGGGGTACTCATGGAGACGGTTCCCGTTCATTTAGTATTTCCGTATTTAGTGTGTATGGTTATTTTGCCTGCGTGTATATCTTTGTAGGTGCATGCCGGATGCCCCAAGGAGTTACAAATCGAGGTCCTCTCGAAGAATGGTAAGCGTTCTTAACCGCTGAGCCATCTCTCCAGCCCCGACTTCTGCTTTTTGTTGTTGTTTGTTTTGTTTGAAACAGAATCTTACTTTATACCTCAAGTGGGCCTAGAACTCACGAAGGAGACTAGGTTGGTCTTAGATTTGCTACAATCCTCCTGCCTCAGTCTCCTGAGTGGTAGGATTACCAGTATGTACCACTACACCCAGCTGACTCTTGCTTTTTAATTGGTTTTTTTAAAATTATTGTTCTCTATGTAAGTGCATGGTGTGTGTATGTGGGAGCTAGCCTGGTCTACATAGTGAGTTCCAGGACAGCCAGAGCTACGCAGAGACCCTGTCTGGGGAAAAAAAAAAAAAAAACCAAACCAAAACCAAACAAACAAAAGTATATGTTGTGTGTGTATGTATGCATGCATGTGTCTGTCTGTCTGTCTGTGTAGGGGCATGCAGGACACCATGCACATGCGGAGGTCAGAGGACAACCAGGTGTTGGATCTCTCCTTCCCTCCTTCTACCATGTGGGGACCAGGAATTGAACTCAGGTCGTCATGTTTGGCTGCAGATGCCTTTATCCTGTATCCACTGAGTCTTCCCACCTGTCTTTTGCTGTTTTGAGATAGGGTCTTTCTTGTTCTGTAGCCCTGGCTCCACTGGAACTCACGTGATCCAGTTGAAAACCGGTAATTCCCCTGCCTCAGAATGCTGGGATTACGGGTGCCTCTGTGCCAGGCTATGGTGGGATTTTTGTGCTTCTGAAGACCCAGTCGCAGTCCCGAGAGACCCAGGTCTCCAACCACCCTGGCGCCTGGAGTGGGTTTGCAGAGAAAAATCCTGCCGCTAGCTCCCTTCCCGGTGATTTATCGCTATGGAAACTGAGCTCTCTTCCGCTGTTGCTGCTGCTGCTGCTGGGGCTGCATTGTTGATGCCACAGCAGTGCAGGTCACAGTTCCTTCCTCTTTCCTGCTGCAGAAATGCCACAGTAATCTACGTGGCCTGAGCGGTGCCACTCACACCTGAAGGACCCTGGCTTGGGAAAAAACAATCAGGCTGGATTCCCCCGGGCTCCGGGGGCCTTCTGGGTCTGCAAGAAGCACTGAACAATGCCAGAGCAGAACAATGTGGCCTTAGTGGCCCTGCCTTCTCTTTCCTTCAGGGGCCTCTGGAGTCAGGGGGTTAAAAATGGATCTACAGGCCCCGCAGATCTTAGCCCGCAGATAGATTCCAGAAAACTGGAATACCAAGTCCTTTGTGTGGGCAAAGGCTTACTGTGGGTGCTACCTGCTTGCAGGGTGGGGAGGCAGGAGGAGTCTGTTCTCCAATTAAGGCTGCAGATGAGTTCCTTACATACCTATACCAGATTTGGGGACTGGAGGACACCAGGCAAGTACTAATAGACATTGAAAGGAGCCCCCTGGCTAGGAGAGTTCAACCCACTGTCAGGCCTGGCAGCTGCTGGCCAATCACTCATCACCAGGTCATGGCCAGCCTAGATGACTTAGGGTCTTTATCCGCTCACCCAAGGAGTATTCGGGCAATGCTACTACTTGAGAAAGCCGAGAGCAAGTCAGTAAGGCCTCTTCTGACACAGACAGAGCTCTCTGAGTGCTTAGGGACCAGAGGAAGCAGGGGACTTCCACACTACGTCCCTTGGTCAGAAGGGTCTCCCAAAGCCGAAGGCACTGAGAGCCCCCAGATACTGCGTTACCCCCAAAACATTGGCCTCAGCACTTACATCCTCCAGGGACAGGGGTCTGTCTCCTTCCCCTTTAAAAACGAAATATTTTAAATTGAAACAATAAAATATTCCTGTTCATTCACAGTGAACAGTACAAAGGGGCGAACACTTTGTCCTGTTTCCCTAACAGTAGTAGTTGGTGACACTACAGTGCAGGCCGTTGTGGTGGCACACGCATACAGAGGCAGAAGGAGGAGGATTGACATGAGTTCAAGGCCGGCCCGCTCCACATGGTAATATCCTGCCGCAAACACAACCAGGGCATCCGTGTGGGTTCAGTCCCCAGAGCTGACTCTTCCTGGTGTTATGTGTGCTCACTGGTGTCTGAGTGTGTGTGGTGCTCTGTGCAGCTTTGTTACCTGTGTAGGTTCACGTGTCAGAAAACCATCAAGACCTTGAAGAGGGTCCAGTCAGATAGCCCAGTGAGTAAATGCTTGCTGTGGAAGCCTAGCAACTAGAATTTGATTCCCAGAATGCTTGCAAAGTGGAGGGAGAGAATCATCTCCATAAAGCTGTCCTTGACCTCCACACTCACGATGCCATGCACAAGTGCCCACACATCACACACACAGTGATAATACTCTTTTTCTTTCCCTATAGACAGAGTCTCACTATATAGCCTTGGCTGTCCTGGAACTCCTATGGAGACCAGGTTAGCCTTGAACTCATAGAAATCCACCTGCCTCTGTCTCCTGAATGCTGGAATTGAAGGCGTGTGCCACCATGCCTGGCTGATAATATTTTCTTTTTTCCTTTCTTTCTTTTTTCTTTCTTTCACAACAGTAAAGGCATAAAAAAGACCTCGAGCCATTCCAGCAGCATGAGAGTCCCTCATCTGACATCCCGGCTCCCGGTTCTAACACCTGCTGCTATTATGGGCTGTGTCTATCCCATAGCCAAAATGCTTGGGACTCAAAGGTACTTGATATTTTTAGAATTTATTTTCCAGATTTTTGGAATATTTCACATATTATATATACAGATGAGATGGTTTCAAAATGGGTCTCAAGTCTACGCACAAACGTCACGTGTTCTCTCTGTACCCTATGCACATAACCAAGGCGATTTTATACCTTACGTAGTTTTCTTCAGGGAACAGTGTTGCGGTGTAGCTCCCATACCATGGCACTGGGTTACCTCTCAGAGTTTCCAACCTGGGAGCATTTTGGGTTTCTGCATTTTGGATGAGGGGTGCTCAAAGCGTCATCTCTCCTCTCTCCGTGTAGATGTATTTTTGCCATTTTAAAAATGTTTCATAGATTCGATCATATCTGGGGAGGTTAGCTTTTTTGGGTTGGTTTATTTTATTTATTTATATTTTTCCCCTTGGCACAATGCCTGGGAATTCACCTAAGTTGTGTGTATCTAGACCCGGTCACTTTTTTGCGCAGAATAACAGCTTGTGATCTGGTTGGCTGGACTGCCGTTTGTTTAGTCATTCGCTTGCTGCAGGACACTTAGTTCCTCAAGAAATCTGAAATTGAAAATCCACTTGCTGTGACAATTGATGTGTGTGTGTGTGTGTGTGTGTGTGTGTGTGCATGCGCCACAGTAAGAGCACAGAAGCCAGAGGCCTCTGCTTTCTCCTTCCCTTAAGTGGGTTCCAGGAACTGAATTCAGGTCACTAGGGTGGCATAACTGGGTGGCAAGTGTCTGTACCCTCCCAGCTACAACATCTCCATCTCCCTCCCTTTCCCTCTCTCTCTCTTTCTCTTCTCTCTCTTCTTTCCTTCCTTCCTATTTCCTTTCTTTCTTTCCTTTCTTTTCTTTCTTTCTTGTTCTTGAGACAGGGTCTCTCTATGTAGCTCTGCCTGTACTAGAACTTGCTATATAAATCAGGCAGACCTCCAAACCTTAAACTCACAGAGATACTCCTGCCTCTGCCTCCAGAGTGTTGGGATTAAAGGCGTGCACCACCACTCCTGGCCCTCCCAGCCATCTCAACTGGTCTTTTAAAAAAAAATTATAAACTTTTTAAAAATGTTAATATGTGGGGCTGGAGAGATGGCTCAGCGGTTAAGAGCACTGGCTGCTCTCCCAGAGGACCAGAGTTCAATTCCAAGCACCCATATATGGCAGCTCACAACTGTCTGTAACCCTAGTTCCAGGGACTCTGATACCCTCACACAGACATGCATGTAGGCAGAACACCAAGGCTCATGAAATTAAAAAAAAAAACAGAACGACTTAATATATGTGTATGTATGTGTGTGCGTGAGTTTTCGCTTGTGCATGTGTGCACACACGTGTGTATACACATGTAGGGTCGGAGAGCACCTTGTTTGCTCAGCGGTTTTTGCCAGCCCCATCAGCTGCTCTATTTTTAAAGAGCTCTAATTGGGCGGGCACCGGACTTCTGGGCGGGTCCTCTCTGAGACCCGGGTACACTTTCCACTCCAGTTTTAGCAGTGTTTATGTGGCTCCTGGCTTGTCCTGAGTCACATGATTCGCACTGCTGTCCAGAAGCGCTATTTCCTGTGCATATTCTCAAACTCCACAACTTGGCTGCCCTTTTAAAAAATATATTTTATGTATTTATTTATTTTGATTGTGTTTAATGGGGTAACGAAGCTGTAAAGAAACAGGAAGCAGGGAGACAGTTGTATAGAACCGAGTGAAGGATTGCATCCTAGAGTAACCTCAGTGACTAAGTATTTCATACTCGATGTGTTTGGACATTTTTCAGGCTTTGACCCTTCAGCTGTGTTCTGGGATGACCCTTTTTCTATTGTGTGGCATTTCAAGATATCTGAAATGCTTTCCTTCTTCAGGCCTGGAGATGACTCAGGGCTGGAGTCAGCTAGCGAGAGTTCCAACTATCTGCACAGTGCACGACCGGCATCTGTGGGTGCGCCAAGTGCACTGGTCTCTCAGAGAGGCTCCTTTCTCTTGTGGAAAATGAGGATGATCCGGGGTAGTGGCACACACCTGTAGCCCAGCAGTCAGGAGGCCAAGGCAGGAGGACTGAGAGTTCTTCAGAGCTGTTAGGTTTTGGAGACTGTAAGGTGGTTCAGGTGGCTCACAAGGATCCTGAGAGGCATTGCTGGGACTAGGGAGTTTATTAGGAGGATCGTTAGCATCATGGACAGACAGAGAGGCAACAGCATTGTGGGAACTCTGATTCCCTTTAGATTCCCATTGCAGAAGTGGGGGGGGGGTCTCACCTTTCTGAGGATGGGGGAGGTTTCTCGGCACAAGCCTGCAGCTAGACTCTCTGATTCCCAGGCAGGAGGCAGGGGAGGGGGTGGGGAGCAGGGTGTAGCGCCAATACCCTCTGTGATAGTGATTCGCTTCCTGGTGAGATCCTGGCTTGGGACGTCTGTTACTGGGGACTCACAGGCAGTGTCTAAGGGTGTCTATTGCTATCTGTGAGAGGAGGCTGCTGTAGACTAAGCAGAGAGAAAGGAGAAGGAAGGAAGGAAGAAAAAAGGGAAGGAGGAAATATAATAATAACAACGACAGCAATAATAATAATATTTGAGGCAAGCATGCTGATGCACACCCATATTGCCACCCTCTGGAAGTAGAGACAAAAAGATCCATGTTTGAGGCCAACCTGGGCTATATATCTAGACCTTGTCCCAGTAAATAAATATTAGTTATTTTGCATAAAACAAAAGGCACATAGTGGTCTTGTCTTAAAGGATAATTTTTAAAAGTAAAATCACAATCTCAAACACATATAAAATGAACATTTATCAAGTCTTTTATTTACTTATCAACTAATGCAGTCAGGGAGATTCTATATCTGCCTGAGAGAAGAGTCAGAAGAAGATATATATGTAATCCTAGCCCTTGCTAGGCTGAGGCAGGAGGATTGCCATAAATTTAAGGCTATCCTGAGCTAATCAGAAAGTTTTTGGGCCAGCCTGGACTACAGAGATAGATCCTGTCCTGAAAACAAAGCAAAATCAACCCAAAACAAAATACTACATGTGCGTATATGATCAGCCAGATGCTGGACCAACATAGATGTGTATTTCCACGAAGGATGTTGAAATGAATTTGCTCAATAGATGCCAAATGGTCCCATATGAGTAGGTCCCATATGACCTGCACCATCCCCACCCTAAACAAGCTGTTTTTCTGGATGTCAATCATCTGTGTCGGCGCCAGAATAGAAAGTATTCAAAGACAGTGGAAGGCATAGACAATATATAGACTCAGGTAGCCTTCCAGAGAGCGCTGGAGGGCTGGCGAGATGGCTAGGGGTAAGGAAGTTTTGTCACCAAGACCAACAGTCTGAGTTCAAGCCCCGTGGAGAACCAACGCTCTCAAGTTGACCTCTGACCTCCACATGTACACTGTGGCAGCTGCATGCCCTGCCCCCCTGTACTAAATAAGTAAATAATTCTTTTCTTGTAAAATTGCACTTGCAAATGCCTAGCTTTCGTGAAGATGACCAAGACTCCTGATGATCTGTTACAAAACCTTTCACAGGTTTTCCTGGTACTTGTTAATTGGACATGAAATTCCCTGGATCTCTAATGACCTCTCCCCCATTTCTGACAGGGTCTCAAGTAGTCTAGGCTAGCCTTGAAAAATATGTGGTGGAGAATGACCTTGACCTTCTGACCCTCCTACCTCCTACTCCTGAGTGTTGGAATTACTGATGGGAGTCACTCTGCCCCGTTTATTTGGTGCTGGGGATCAAACCCAGGGCTTCTAGAAAACTAGACATGTACTTTATCAGCTGAGTTACATCCCTGTTACACTCTCCTTGGTGATTTTTTTAATGCTAAGACCAATGTTCGCCTCGTAAGGAGCAATCTTTAGTCAGGTGAACTGGAGGGCGAGGAAAACTTGGGCCCGGGAACTTGGCACCTTTCCCTGGAGGTAAGATGGAGGAAGACTGATGTTCAGACTCTAAGTGTCAAGCAGATGTATGATGCAGGTTATTTATAGAGCCACTTAAAAAGTGAAGCCATCTCCTCCGGCTGTTTGTAGCCCCATGTCATGCCTGACACAAAAGACCAGGAAATTCCATTTGCCCTGAGCACGCAGGCTCTGAGACCTCCGCCCTACCCTCCACGGCGTGACACAGAGTGTCAGAGCTCTGGCACCAGCTTCAGACTCAGAACTGAAAGGACCTAGCAAAGCGGCCGTGCTCAGAGAATGAGGGGTCTGGAGCAGGGCAAGGGACCACTGTGCACAAGGTTTCCATCCTGTCCACTGGACTTCCTGAGCCTGTGAGAGTAAATTGGAAATATGTGGCCTGTGCTTGGCACCCCAGGCAGCGGCAGAGGTAGGGAGGGTGGCTGTTATGCTTGATTAAAGCACCGTGCTTAATCAGTCATGAGAGAGCAGAGCAGTCTTTGCTGATTGAAATCAAACCCAGGGTCTTGTGCACATTGGGTGGGTGCTCTACCCCTGAGCTGCAGTTCCAGCAGAGAAAGTCTTCTATAAGTAGGCATGGTGGTACGCACTGGCAATCCCAGCACTTAGAAGGCTGAGGCAGGAGGATTGCTGCAAATAAAACAAAAACAGCAAAAAGTCTTCAATAGAGCCATCAAAAACATATTGCAGGGGACCGAGAAGACTAGGCTGCCTGGTAAAGTGAGCCCTAAGGGTCTTCCTGTCTGCTGTGTAACAGTTTCCTGGGAAGCTGAAACACTCCTTAAACAAGAAGGTAAACAACACAAAATCGTTTCCGAAAGTCCCTGAAACCAGGCAGAATCTCTAAGGCCCTCCTCCCTCCTAGGATAAGCTGTAAAGACTGCTGAGAATCCCTCTCAGACAAGCAAAGCTGCAAAGACTCTGAGACCAGAGCAGCTGCCCCGAGGGAGCAGACGCCAGGCAAGCTGGCTGCAAGAGATAGGCCAACCGAGTCTCTTGGAAAGGACACTCTCCAGCCTGTCAAGCTGCCTGGAGGCTGTGCAGTGTGTTCCAGGTTCCCAGCTTTTGTGAGCTGTCACCGTGCTGGGGTGGGCTTTGGTGATGCGCTGTCATTTGAGTCATTTCTACTCCTGTAAGTAACCCCAGTAAAATTCATAGTTGATCAAGTTGAACTTTAGTGGTTTCCATACTTTGGTCGGTCGTGGGCTCCCTGTCTGGACTGATTAGACGTGTGTTGCGTCTCCCCAAGGGAAGCTTGTCAATCAGCGTGCCCCTGCCTCCTCACTCTGCTCCAAATTTTATGTGGGTGCTGGGAATCAAGCTCAGGCCCTCATGTTCGCGTGACAAGCTGATGATGAGGGTTGGAACCGCTACGCCCAGTTTGTGCAGGGGCAGGGTGGAACACAGGGCTTTGTGCCTGCTAGGCACGGGCTGCCAACTGAGCCACATCCCCAGCCCTGATTTTATTTTTTGAGACAGGGTGTGGTTATGTATCCCAGGCTGGCCCAACATGTTTCTTGGTATTTTAATGGATTTTTGTTTGTTTGTTTGTTTGTTTTCTTAAACTCCCAGAGCTGGTTTGCAGAAATGGGCCAATACAGAAATAAATGTAGAGGGATGGCATACAGCCAGCCACAGCTTGTGCCTCCACCTCTGGAGTTCTGTTTTCTCCTTTTCCCCATTCCTTAGTACAGCCCAACCACCCTAGGTTTTAGAAATAGCTGCCACCTTTTCCTGGACCATTATTAGCAAGGCACTGAGCACTGCCGGAGAGGTGTGGTGTGTACTGAATGGGTAGGGTCTCCTGTATGGTAGGCTGATGCCATAGAGGATGGCCCCGAACTCCTGACCTTCCTGCTCCTCCCTCCCAAGTAAAAGTTGCAGATTTGAGGTCTTTAGAATAACCCCCATGGACAAGCGGCTGCATGGTCCTACTAGCTGGGAAGGAAAGCTGTCCTCCAGTACCCCTCCCCTGAGGGTAAAGGGTTCAAAGCATGGAGCTTGAAGAGACTCTGGTCTTAGGCTAATGGTTCATTCTCTCTTCTCTCTTCTTTCCTTTTTTCTTTCACTTCCCCCACTCCCTTCTTTCCTTTCCCAGGAGATAACCCAGGTTCTTGTATATCCTACGTAAATGCCTTGTCAGTGAGCTAGTACCCCAGCCCCTAACACCCTCGACAGACAGTTCAGTTTCAGCTTTCTTGTGGGGGGGGGGGGTGGGGGGCACGGCTAGAGAACTTAATTGGTATTTATCAGCTTGCCTTTCGGTAGATTTAGCACTTGTTCAGCAGCCAACCTAAACGCCGGCCCTGTGATAAGCTGGTAACTGCCCGTCCTTTCAACCAGAGGCACTGTTTGTACCTAAGGTTCTCTTGCCGACCTCCAGATAACTGCAGCCATTTTCTCCCCTGAGCTGTTCCTGGCAGGGTAAACTAAACTGTTCCCTAAACTACTTGTGATAAACCAATTCAGAGGCTTCCTCTTATTTTACCAAATTTCATTTTGTCTGAGATAGAAAGGAGAGAGAACGGAGGCAGAGGACAAAGTGCACTCCAGAGTTGGTTTGACTGTCAGGAGCATCCCGGCTGCAATGGTAGCAAGAGCAGCCCCCATCGACTGCGTTCAAGCTTCAAGGCTCAGGCTGGGAAATGGCTCAGAGGGTAAAGTGCTTGCTGTGCAAGCATCAGGGTCTGAACTCAGATCCTAGGCACTTACATTAAAGTTAGGTGTGGAGACAACCATCTGTAATCCCAAGGATTGGGAGGCAGAGACAGGCAAATCCTGGGGGTCCACTGGCCAGCCAGTGTAGCCAAAATGGCAGGATTTAAGTTCAATGGGAGACCCTGTCTTAAAACATAAGGTGGAGGAAGACACCCCAAAGTCAAGCTCTGGTCTCCACCTCTGCACAGGTGAGTGTCCTGCAGGCATGTGCCACAGGCGTAGACACAGGCACACGCACGCACACACGCTCACGAGCACACACACACAATATCTAGCATACCTTCCTGAGGATTTCGACTAAGGGGTTGGTGATGTAGCTCAGTTGATAGTGTACTTACCTAGAGTACACAAAGCTCCTGCCATGTGCAACGACCCCAGCACACACAAAGCTCTTGGCATGCACGAAGTCCCATCCCAACAGTTGTGCTGGGTGTCTCACCTGTGTAATCTCTGCTCTTGTGATGTTCAGGCAGGAGTCTTTCAGGTCATCTTCCTCTACATAGTGAGTTTGAGGCCAGTCTGGTCTACAGGAAACACTGTCTTTTTAAAGACTGTGGGGAAAAAAAGAATTCTGTTTAAGTCTGGCCTGGGACAAGTCTCTGGTGGGGCATCACAGGAATCGCTTGATTCTTCTGTTGGATGTTTTATTAGTGACTTGGATGAGAGTTTCTGATGGCTTTGAGATTAAATCTTAGGGTGAGTCAAAGCCAGGAGAGAGAAATCAGAGGATAGAATCTCTTGTCAGAAACACCCCTAGGAGACAGGCACGATGACGCTTGCTTGAAATTCATGGTCGCTGGAGGTGCGGCAGGAGGGCTAGGAGGCACTATACCGTGGTCAGTCAGGATTATGGGAAACCTTGTGAGGAAGAAACAATGTCAATATCATTAAACAAATCAGTATCACAAATATCAATAAACACTATCAAAGCAAATAATAACAAAATAAACAAAACCAAACAAACAAAGAGTAGTAGAGGCACTGTCCTGTAGGGACTGTCTAGCACCGGGGTATGGTGAGAGAGAGGGAGGGAGGGCGGGCAGGAGAATGAACCCCTCACACGTCTCTCACACATCTCTCTCACGTCTCTCACACATCTCACACGTCTCTCACACATCTCACACGTCTCTCACACATCTCTCTCATGTCTCACGCACGTCTCACATCTCTCACACATCTCTCTCACGTCTCTCACACATCTCTCTCACGTCTCATGCACGTCTCTCTCACGTCTCTCACACATCTCTCTCACGTCTCACACCCAGGACCTTCCTATTTTGGGCATTGCAGCAGGAACTCAGTCTGGAAGCCATGACTCAGTGTGGAAAGATCTGCTGATAAACCAACCAGGCTCCCACAATGTCCTGGAGGGCAGGACAGCTATCTGTCCCCATTCCCAGGTGCCTAGCCCAGAGCCTTCTTCCTTGGACTTCTGGCTTCAGGCCTTTCCAGTCTCCAGCCTCACCCAGTGCTGTCTGATCTGAGGGAGAAACGATATTGGGAAACAGATAACTCCTGTCCTGGGAAGGGCGGTATCTCGGTGCAAAGTGTTCCCAAGACAGGCTGAGCTCGCCCCGGGGAAGACCTGAGGAGAGCTGACGTTGACACAGGATGTTTTGTTACTAAGTCTGAAATGAGTTTTTGGGCTTTTTTTTTTTTTTTTTTTTTCTTTTTGTTTTCTTGAGGGACGGTTTCTCTGTTGTAACTCTGGCTGTCCTGGAACTTACTCTGTAGACCAGGCTGCCCTTGAACTCACAGAGTTCCGCCTGCTCCTGCCTCCCAAGTGCTGGGATTAAAGGTGTGCGTCATCATCATCCGACTTTTATACAGCAGGGTTCTGAGAAACCAGTTGGAAGCACCTTCTGGCCTTGATTGCCTCATCTGTAGTCATCTGAGGCCCTCTGTGGGAGGCTGAGAGTGGCCCCCAAGGTATGAAGTCCTAATCCTCATCCTGTGGGGTGTTACCCTGTGTGTGGGTCAGCCCCTTGGGCTGCTGTATGGACTCCCGTACTACCATAGAGTTATGGAGGCAGAAATGCCAGGTGTGGGGCTGGAGTGATGGCTCAGTGGTTACGAATATTTGCTGCTCTTGTCCAGGACCCAGATTTGATTCCCAGCTCCCACACAGCAGCTCAAAACCTGTTTTTATCCTCACCAAGGGAATCTGTTACCTTCCTCTGGCCTTTTCAGGAACAAGGCACGTATGTGGTGCACATATGCACACAAAGACAGAACACACACACATAAAAATAAAAATACATAAATCTTTATAAAAAGAAACGAGATGTTAGGTATGGTGGTGCACACCTGTAATCGCAGCACGTGGGAAGAGGGAGTAGAAAGATCAGTTCAAAGTCATCCTTAGTTATTCCGCAAGTTCAAGGCCAGCCTGAGATACCGAGACCCTGTCACAAAAAAAAAAACAACCAGAACTCAGGGGACAGAGACAGGTGGATCTTGGTAAGTTTGATGCCATCTGGGCTACTTATCAAGGACTAGGCCAGCCAGGGCTACACAGTGAGACCCTACCTCAAAAAAACTAACTTCCTTCCTCTCTCTCTCTTCCTTTCTAGAACACGTCTACTCCTTCACTTATTGAAAGCCTAGCCTGCTGCGGTTGTCTGTTTTTCTGTTGAGGCATTGCCTGACTTGATAGCTTGGGCTAACAGACAAAGCTCGCTATGTAGCCAAGGACAGCCTGGCACTCATGACAATCCTCCTATCTCTGCCTCCCGGAACTGGAATTACAGGCGTGAGCCAACATGTGGAGCCTGTGGAGCCGCCGTTAGCATCTGCCTTCCCAGATGTATGAAACCATCACCACAACGCACGTTAGGCTCTTTTCATTGCCAGCAGCACGTCACCAAGCCCATATCTCACCCAAATCGCCAGAGCCAGTTGGCCAGTGATGAACCCATTTCCTCTCTCAGATTGCCACTTTCAAACATTCGATTAAAACAGAATCCTATAAAATAAAGCCCTCCCTGCTAGGCCTCTTTTACTTAGGATTGTCGAGGGAATCCACACGTAGCATACGTCACTATGGCGTTGCCTTTATTGCCAAGTGAGATTCTGAAATTCACTGTATGGTTACCATTAATTAATTAGTTAGATGAGAGTATCGGATCTTCTGAAACTGGAGTTTCATATGGTGAGCCACGCTATGGATGCTGGGAAATGAGCCCAGGTCTTCTGTTAGAGTAACAGGTGCTTTTAACCACGAATCATCTCTCTAGCTTTCTCTTTTTGATTTTCAACTTGATACAAGCTCTCACTAAATTGCCCAGGCTAATCCTTGAACTCACTCTATAGTCCAGGCTGGCCTAGAAGCTTTTATCTTCCTGCCTCAGCTTCCCAAGTAGCTAGGACCAGCAGCCTGCACCACCAAGCCAGGCTGTTGTTACTATTTTGTGTTTTTTGTCTGCTTTAAGACAGGGTTTTATGTAGCCCAGGCTGGCCTTCAACTTGTTATTTAGCAGAGGATGACCTTGAACTCCTACTTCTACCTATATTTAAGATAGGGTCTGGCTGTGTAGCCCAGAATGGCCTGAAACTCTAAAGTCTTCCTAGCCTCCAGAGTACTGGGATTATAAGCATGTGTCCAACCCCACACCTGGCTATTGTTTTTTCTGTCTCTCTCTCTCTCTTTTTTTTTTAAAGACTTACTTAGTTTTTTAAAAATATGTATATGAGTGTTTGCCTGTATATATATTTGTATAACAGTGCACCCACAGAGGTCAGAAGAGGGAGTTGGATCTCCTAGGACTGGAGTGACAGACAGTTGTGGGCCTCCACGTGTGTGCAGGAAACTGAACCCAGAATCTCTGCAAGAACAAGTGCTCCTAACTGCTGAGCCATCTGTGAACCCCCCCTTTTGTGTAGAGTGACCCCATTAAGAGAAAGCAAGGTGAACTCTCAAGAGTGAGAGGGGTCCTCAGGAAGGAATGCCCCTGGCTACGATTCTTATCGTGGAAAATAAGAGGAGAAAAATTGTTATTTAAAAAAAAAAAGACACATAGTAAAAGAAATGCTTGCAGTGGAGGGCAGAGCCATAAGCAGCAGGATGTCCACTCTCTGAGGGTGAACTTTGCTCTCCTAGGTCCCTTGACTCTCGGTATCTGCAGTAGATTAGCCCTGCAGAAGCGTCTGCAGAAGTTAGCAGATGGCTGCCTCCTGGACATCTTTAATCAGACACAGGTAACCTCTCCTTCTTCTCTGAGTCACATGTACCTGTGCTTCCTCAGTGTTTTCCTACAGAGGAAGTTCCGGCCGCTTCTCAACGTGCTAATTTTTATTACTCAGTGCTCCTTGCTTGCTTTCCTTGCCTTCGTCTGAACATCGACCCTTCTACCGTTCCCAATTGGAAACTGACTGACATTGTGCTCCGTGGGTTAGGTCCTGACAATGGGTAGATGTTCATATTAGCCCCATTATAGGTGAGGAGTGAGCTCAAAACATTTAAGTCCTTAAGCCTCACAGAAGAGAGGAACGCTCTGACCTTCAGGCTCTTACAGGTACTCACCCCAGCTGGGGTGTGTCCCATGTCAGCAGATGGGGGATTAGTTCTGTGCATCCACTTTCCAAGGTTCATCAGACCCTTGGATACAGGCCGGGGTACATGGCTATGAGTCACCACAGCCTAGAAGTGGGTGGAGGCCTGCCTGGCCTGGTGCCTGCCACCTGCCTTGTCTTCGCCTCTTTCCCCACCCCCACTTCAGCAGCTCAGAAAGGCTACTTCCCTTGGGCCAGTGGGCAGCTTTCTGGGTGTGACTTGGGTCTGTGTTACTTGCAGACGGGCACAGCAAACAGAGATGGCCATCTGTACTTCTCCAGGTGAATTTTGGGAGGAGAGGGAAGAGAAAGAAGAGAAGGAGCAGCAGCAGGAGGGAGAGCCTGTGGGAGAAACAGGGTCTGATGGGGTCTGGTCCAGTCTAGTGGACGCATCGGACACACCGAGGGCACTCGCTGTTGACAGTGTAGGAGTTGGACCCTTGATCCGTTACCAAGGAGTCAACACAGCTGTAGGTCAACCTTCCCTGTTCTAAAGGACCCCGCTAAGGACAAAGAGAGGAAAAGAAAGATAGAGAAAGACCACGCGCAAACAAAGAACAGCTTAGTTAATTAATTATTAATTTAAATTATTTATTTGTTGTGGAAGCAGGCATGCATACCTCAATGCTGGTGTGGGGATCAGGGAACCCTGGGAGTTGGTTCTCTCCTGTTCTGTGGATCCCAGGAATCAAATCAGGTTATCAGGCTTGGTGGCAAGTACCTCTATTCCTGACTATCTCTCTGGCCCTTAATTTATTCTTTTTAAGTATTTTTATTTTTGATGTGTATGAGTGTTCTGCCTGCATGTGTATGTGCATCCCCTGCATGTCTAGTGACCACAGAGGTTGGGAGAATGGCAGCTCCCAGTTGAGAGTCACTTTGTAGGTGCCGGGGATCAAACCCTGGGTCCTCTGCAAGAGAAACAAAGGTTCTTAACCTCTGAGCCCTCTCTCCAGTATTTTTTAAAATGTGGCTATGGCTGGTCATGGTGGTACACAACATTAATCCCAGCACTCAGGAGGCAGAGGCAGGCGGATCTCTGTGAGTCTGAGGCCAGCCTGGTCTACAGAGTGAGTTCCAGCATAGTCAGAGTTATATAATAGGGAGAACTGAGAGAGAGAGAGTGAGGGCTTGTCCCAAAATAAGAGCAAAAACCAGTAACAGACAAACAAAGAGAGAGAATGAAAGAAGAGGAGAGAAGGGAGAAGAGGAAAGAAGGAGGGAAGGAAGGGAGGGAGGAAGGGAGGAGGGAGGAAGGAAGGGGGAGAGGAAGGGAGGTAAGAAAGGAAGGGGGAGGGAGGAAGGAAGGGAGGGAGGGAGGAGGGGGTTACATGTTCAGTGCTCTTCTGTAGCTCTTATCAAACATATCAGAGCAAGGAATGATTTTTCTGTCCGGAAGCCATCACTTTTTTAATTCTTGCCTAGAGACAGAGAAGACTAGTCCTCAACTGAAATGTGTCTTCGGTGACCCCTGGAAATCCTAAAGGGTGGCACTTCAGAAATAGCATGACAGGCTGGATGCAAGCAGTGGGGTTAGGGAGCAAGGAGTTCTCCACACAGGGAGTTCAAGGCCAGGCAAAGCAATATGAGATCCTGCTCCTAAAACAAGGAAGGAAGGAAGAAAAGAAGGAAGGGAGGGAGGGAGGGAGGGAGGAAGGAAGGAAGGAACAAGGCACCGTCAAAATAGAAATAATCAAATTCTGACAATACAATTGTAATTCCCATCACTAGCATAGACAAGCATCAGACTAACATACATTCATTTTGTTTCTTTGTTTTTATTGTTTGGGGGCAGAGTCTTACAATGTGGCCCTAGCCTTCTGGTCTGCAACTCCAGCCTGGCCTTGAACTCATAGAATCTGTCTGCCTCTGACCCCCGGAATCCTGGAATTAAAGGTGTGTAACACCTTACCTGACTCTTGTATTTTTATTTGTTTTGAGACAGGGTCTTCTGGAGCCCAGCTTTCCTTAATTTTACTCTGTAGTCAAGAATGACCTTTAACTTGTGGTCCTCCTGCCTCCATCTCCCAGTTGGGATTACAGACACGTGCCACTACATCTGATTAGCTGCTGAACATTGACCTGGGCCTTCCTGAACGCTAGACAAGTGCTCTCTTAACTGAGCCGTAGTCTCTGACTAATGCTTTTTTATTTTTATTTATGTATATATACGTGTGTGTGTGTGTGTGTGTGTGTGTGTGTGAAGGTGCACGTGCGCACCTTCAGAGGCCTTAAGAGGGCATTGGTTCCCTCTGTGGCTAGAGTTATAGGCAATTATGAGCTCTCTGATGTGGGTACTGGGAACCTAGCTGGGGTCCTCCAGAAGAACAGAAATGCTCTCAAGCACTAAGCCATCTCTTCAGCCCCCTGACTAATGAATGCTTCTTGATCTACTAAGTACCGATCACTCCCCTGCCTTCAAGGAGGTATCCGTATCCATTTTTCTGAGGAGCCTGGGCCACTGCTACACGCTGTAGGAAGGCTCTGACAGGGAGAAGGCTAGGGAGGTGAAGGACACAGAAGAAGTGAGCTCAGTCTGAGAAAGAGGAGGAAATTTCTAGAGAAATTGATGTCTGAGATGAGTTAGGAGGAATGAATAACAGTCAGCAAAGAAGGAAGGACAGGGCACCAGCAGGGGAAGCGCAATAGGAAAGGCAGGTGTTGCATTCTGGGAACTTTACCTTTGAGCAGCTCAAGCTTAGGGCAGGGAAGGAGGTGGTGAGACTCCAAGCTAGAGAGGTAAGCAAGGCCTAGGTAGTGGAGGCTTAGGATCTGCTTTTTCCCAGGGACTGTGACAATGTTTCTAACATCAAAGTGAGAGAAACCAATGTATAGTCTAGAAAATTCCCCAAGAGGCAAGGCAGCACTCATGTGTAATCCCAGTTGTTAGTCTGTGATGGGCAGATTGTGTTCAAAGGCAGCCTGGACAATTTAGAAAGCCCCTGTGTCAGAAGGAAGGAACGAAGGAAGTATTTAAAAGGAGAAACAGGATTTCAGTGGGTAAAGATGCCAGCTGCCAAGTCTGATGGTCTAAGTTTGATTTGCGTTTGTTCCTGGGATCCTAGAAGGAGAGAACTGATTCCTACAGGTTGACCTCTGACTCCCCCACCCCACCACACATAGAGGCACACATGCACTCTACCCCACTTCCATTTCCACAGATAAGTAAATGAGAGAACTCCTTGTGATCTAGTGTGAAAAACACACACACACACACACACACACACACACACACACACACACACACACACGTATGGCCAAAGGGAGTCCCATCAGAGCCCACTGCTAAAGAAACCCTGTTCCTGACTCGCCGGTGCTTCTCACAAACACTGCCCATTGTCAGAAAAACTAGGCAGGGAAAGACAGGAGGCCCAGATTTACACTGTGCGGACCCAGCCCCTCGGGGAGCCCATGGGAAAGGCAGACAGGCCTTACCGGGTGTCCTGCAAAAGCACATTGGTTAGAAGCCAAAGGGAAGGAGATAAAAACCCCTCACCCTGTCAGGGAAAGGAGTCCCCAAAACCAGGTGAGGCAAACAGGCAAGCACTCTGAGACACAAGTAATTCCTGGGTTTTTTGCTGTTGTTCTCTTCTAGACAAAGCCTCTGGATTCTGTGGTCCCTCCGGAAGGCCAGTCATTTCCTGAGGAGATATCAGGCCTGCCCAGACCTCATTGTTCTGGGTTTCCAGCTCATGGCCGCCATTACCTGACAAGTACCAGAGCTGGTCTCTCTGTGGACGCCTGGAGAAGTTGTCAGCGTGGTTTCTGTTTTCCGTGCAGCAGGTCTCTGGTCTGTGACGGAGAAGAGACTTCTGCCCCCGAGGCATGGCCGGAAGGCAGAACTAACTGTGCCTCAGTCTTCAGGAATCTTCTTCAGGATGCAGCCGAGGCGGACCTCAGTCGGCAAGATGCACCGGGCTGCCCTGCTCACGCTGCTCTTCTGTGAGTTTTTAACTTGCTTCTCGCCTCATTTCCATGAAACTTGAAGTTTCTGAACTCAACAGGTTTTTTGATTTTTTTTCTTGTTTGTCTCTTCCAGATTCAAGCCTCAAGGCTCAGGAAAACTGTAAGTCCTGGTTTCTTACATAGTTTCCCTTTTTTGTGTCTTTTCCGAGATTCTTAACTCACATCAGACTGCTCAGGGTTGGTATTTGTAATGACTGAGAAAAATATTCTAAAGGAAAACTAAAATGGAGTTTTCCTTGGCATTTTTTAAAGGGGGCATTTAGAACAAAAAAACTTGTCCTGAGTCAATGTTCAAAGAGCGTGTTTTAGGGACGGTGTTGTAGAAGAGCATTCTAGAATATATTCTTGATTTCGGTGGACTGCTATTTTTTCAAATTGGGGAGATGATTTTTTTAAAAAAAATCGAGTGATTCATCATTTCTTTCTATCATAAACTGTTTCTTTTTACATCATACTACATCTCCAGTTGTTTGCTTTCAAACTCTTTTCTTTGGCCGGTTGGGTTTGGTGTCTGTGATCACAGCAGGTTTGAGGGAAGCCTGAGCTACATGGGACCCTGTCTGAAACAAAACAAAACCAACCCCAAAAGCAAAAAACACACAAAATTTTTTTTTCTTTCAATTGTTTGAATTCACAAATGAGACAATTGACTTGACAGACCGATGAAGGCTGAAGGAATGTGTCGTAAAAGGCTATCAGGACTCTCTCTCTCCTAAGAGATGAAAAGGAAAGGCCGGATCTCCTTTCCCACACTCTTAGGAAGCTCCGTTTCTGTCTGAGCTCTTCTGTGCCTGCACTCGGGAGAGGGTTCTGTCTTTAAAATCGGACGCATCATCCACTTGAGCGCTGATTTGGAACCTCGGGAGAGTTCAGATAGGGGTTTGTTCTGCTTAGTCTGAGACTCTGAAGGAAGGGGTTCAGCCCAGCCCAGGGGATGTGGGTCACGGAAAAAGCCCCAGGTTACATTCTCTGTCAGCCAGAAGTTACTTCAGTGTGTGTGGAACGGGGACACTGGCTTGCAGGCTGAGACCTTTAGCTCTTTTGAGCCAAAGTACATGATAGGGTTGAGCTGAGCCAGGGTTGGAGCTGTGGCCCCAGGGTGGGGAGGGCTGTGGTCTGAGTCTCTGCCTCTTTAGGCATCCAACTCCCTTGGCAGCTCACGGAGGCGGACTGTGTATATTATCTTCAAGCCATCCCTACTTAAGGATGGAATCACTGAGTTTCCGAAGGCATGTCAGCCTAGTAAGGTTGTCAGAGCGGGATCTCCACTACCTGAAACCCAGACATCTGGGCTGATCTTGTGTTTTGCTTTGCTTTGGCTTGGTCTGCTTTGAGACAGGAGTCTTACACTGTAGCCTAAGGTAGTCATGAGCTCACTGTGTAGCCCGGGCTGCCTTTGAACTCTAATTCCTCTTGTCTCAGCCTCATCTCTAGTGCTGAGATTACAGTTGTGTCTCACCTGGTGACCCTGGTGTCGCTCATCTCCTTCAAGTCCAGTTGTTTTGCTTTGCTTCTTGGACCCTTTCCCCCTTGCTATAAAATGGAAATGCTCCACAGAACCCGTGGCATGGTGGAGGATAAGGTTGAGATTGGAGAGAAGGAGGTGACTGTCTTCAGGGATTAGTAAATCACAAGGGTGTTAACTCCTAGCCCACCTTTATCATTTAAACCTCTGTCCCATTCACTCCCCACCCCAGCCATGCCCCCTAGCTCTTTGTCTCTGTCTCTCTCTCTCACACACAGGGTGTCATGTACCTCAAACTCACTACATGACTGAAGATGGCATTTGAGTTTCTGGTCCTCCTGCTTCCATCTCCCAAGGGCTGAGATCATAGGTGTACACCATGCCAGGTTCATGCGGTGGTGGGGAATCGAACCCAGGGCTTTGAGCATGCTAGGCAAGCACCCTACCAACTGAACTACATCCCAGTCCCCTATCTCCTGTCTGGATTCTGCCCCGGCAACCCTAGGGGTTCTTGCTTCTCAAGATCCCCATGGCATGTTTTCTATGGTGCCCACTGCTCTCCCAGATCTTAATCTGCTTCAGGTGACACCAGATGCAAGAAAAATGAGGCAGAGCAGCAGACTCATTCCCAGAACAGGCTGAGAATGCTTTATTGGAACAGCAAGGGGCGAAGGTTGAACAGGCTTAGAGGGGCTGGAGGGGTGTGTGTGTATGTGTGTGTGTGTGTGTGTGTAAGCTACCAGGAAGTTACAGCTATTTTTTATGGATAGAAAGCAGGATGGGTTCTTTTCGATACCCAGACATATTCCTTCTGCAGGTGGAACAGATGGTCAGGCTGGAGCTAAGCCATTCTTTCTGGCTAGGGGCTATTGCCTGGTACAGCCTGACTCAATTCCGCATGACCCGAGGCTATTACACAGTATATCCCAACTCTGGAAGGTTAAAAAGAAGGGAGAGGGGTTGTACTATTTTCTTTGAGGGAGGGAGCTTCTTCTGGCTGGAGGGGTTGATAGTCACAGTGGTGGAAGGGGCATGCTGAGGTCTCTTCCTGGTGGCCTCGGGGCTGGTAGATCTTGGCCATGGAGAATTGAGTGGCCTCTGGAAGGTAGAAATGTCTTTGTTGAAGGAACTTGTGATACAACTGGAGAGGCAAGGAGGGACCAAAGAGTATATATAGTACAGCCATAATGACTGGGCCTGCTGACAGGGTGATCCATGGCCCCCAGCAGTCCAGCCGTCTTTCTAGGAAATACTGTCTACCCTTTCTTGTGTTTGACTCTTTTTGAGAATGTTTTAGCATTTTCCTGTACTAGGCCATATTGGTTTGCATAAAAACAGCCCTCTTTCCAGGGAAGCCTAGGCACCTCCCTTTTTAGCCATCATGGAGCCCAGTCTGAGAGGACTACTGCGGCCCAGAATCTGTTTGATTTTGTAGGGCGATTATGATTTGTTGTACTATGATCAGGTCTTCCTTAATTGGATCGGTCAGTTGGCTGTGCTGTTGGATTCCTATCACTTGTAGGAGATCCATTGGGAGGGCTTCCATAGAACCATTGGTTTTGGTGTAGGGGGAAGTTCAGAGGGTAAAATACTTAAAAAGATGGGGTAAAAGTGTGAGTATGGGGATAACAAAGAGGAAAGGGGTGGCGGGGGGTGGGTGTGGGTGGGGTGGGGGTGGGGAGCCAGAGTGGAAGGGAACTAAAAGCCCAGCATAGAAGGAGGCTTGCCGTTGAATTATCGTCTGGTCCTTGTGTCTTGGGGCCCCATCTCAAACCAGTTAGAATTTGCTGGTGAGGAAACAGCATGGTTCTCGGAGCAGGGCAAGATGCCCTCCTTAGCGGTAGTCAGATCTAGCCGTGGAGCGCTGCGGCAGCCAGGGAGCGGAGTTGGCCCTAGAGGATGTTCAGCTGATCTGAAATTTCTCTAAGGTTTTTGAGAGCTGGTGAGACAGGGCGGTTGATTGATGTAGAAAAGTCTAGCTGTTCCAAGTCCCCCAAACAATGAGCAGAGCGGCAAAGAGAGGGATGAGCTGGATGGAGTTGGATCCCCACTTCAGAGGTCACCTGAACTGCTTTAGGGGTCTAGTGTGTAGATTTCTCTTTGAGCTGACAAGTGGGACAATGTAGAACAGGCAGCAGTTAGAGTCCCTCAAAGGAGGGCCCCAAAAACCTCAACAGATGACAGGTCCGGAATTGTCTGGAGAAAGATACTGTACAACCTCGTGGGGAACATTAAGACACAAAGTTAGCACCAGATGGGCCCTTTCTTGGGTTCTCAGAGCCTGTCCTTTATCCCTCCAGGAAGGCTGTAGGAGGATGAGGCTCTCCCGTTGAACCCCGCCCCCCACACACACACCCAGATCCCTGCCTTGTTTTACAATCCAGACAGCTGAGACCTATGCAGGGCCCACACCAGGGCTGAGCTAGTCAGTCTCCAGGCCACCAGTAAGAAACACGTGTCTTACTAATTCATTCCGTGTTGCTCACTCTGCAAGTCAGGTCCTGGCCAAACTTGGTCCTTCCCCTCCTTCTTTCTCAGGCCTCTGGGCTATCCCCAGCTCTTGCCTCCACTGGCCTTAGGAGATGATATCAGCTCCATCTTCATCTGGGAAGCAGCAGGCCTGGAGGGAACTCCCTGGACTTCCCGCCTAGCCCTGGCCCGTGGCTTATCTGCCTCCCCACCCATCCTGCTAGCTCCTCTCCTGGTTCCAGTGCACAGGTCCATCCTCAGGCTGATGTGGGCCCCCGCTGGGACACCTGGGCCAAACATCCCTCCCTCATCTCAGAACCTCTCTGTGGCATTTATTCCTGTCTTTCTCATTCTCGCTTGGAGAATCTCCATTTTACTTCCAATTCCTTGCATTGCAGAGACAAACCCAATTGATGACTGTTTTTTAATTTTTAAAAAGTCATATACAAACCCGTCCACATCCCTCACGCCCACCCCCGACAAGTTGCTCCCATTTAGGCTAGTTGGGAAGGGCCAGTCTCTACTTCCTCCAGCCGTGGCCTCCCTGCCTGGAATCTCCACTCCCTAAGGAGTCACCAAAGACCACCTCATGCCAAGTCTATTTCATCCGGGAACTCCTGCTGTCCTTGACTGAAGATCACACCCTGGACCCTGCCTCTCTGACCTAGGATTTCCTTCCCTGCTTTTCTCTTCATAGTAAGCCCTCCTTCCTCCTCCCCCTGCCCCCTCCCTCGACTCTGACTCTGCCCTGGGTCTGGATCTACACCCCACCCCTGTCTCTGGAGCACCGGGTTTAGGTCTCTCCATAGTCAGCCTCCCTCCTCATCGTCCCTCCTGGCCTCAGCACCAAGGCTTGGTTTTGTCTTTTGCCTGGTATTCACTTGTCTCCAGAGAACCTAATCCAGAAGACTGACTTCTAATTTTCAGCTTCTATAGTCAATCAAATATAGTTATTAAAAAACTGTGGTAAAATATAAATAACCTAAAAAAATTTTTTTTTAATTTTCATTTGTTTATTTTTGAGACAAGGTCTCACTACGCAGACCAGGGTGGGCCTTGAATTCACAGAGATCTGCCTGCCTCTGTCTCTGTCTTTGCTTCTGCCTCGAGTTCCTGGATTAAAGGTGTGTGCCACTTTGCCTGACTTTAAAATGTTAGTGACATTTAGCGTATTTACAGCATTGTATAGGTCTAGAATGTTTCAGAGTCTCTTTTGTGCCCTTTGACTCAGTCCCACCTGTCCAGCCAGCCTTAGCCACTTCAGTCGGAACCACCACAGGCTGCTCACTGGCATGGAGTCTGAGGCCTCTGTGGTCTTCCCAGAACTCCAGTCAATTCGGGCATCTCCATCCTGACCCACCCTGACTCACCCTGACCCTCTTTCCCACACTCTGCTTCCCTCCCAGAACTGGCCATGCCCCCGAGTCTTGGTACATGGTGTTCTGGAGCCCCAACAGTTGGCCTGCCTTTGGCCCAGCAGACTTGAACCGGGGAACCTTCTGCACTGTTCTTGCCCTCTCTTGGGCAAGCCCTTCCTCTCTGTCTCACTGCTATGGCTGAACTATAGCCAGCCAGGTTACCACCCCGCTGCACTCTCTCAGACAGCAGGGGTAATTTCTTATTTTCCCTGGAAGCCCAGTACCTGGCACAGGTGCTGGATAAATGTCACGTGCCTGGGAGCTTGACGTGAACTTGGAGGCTCTTGAGAGTCCAGTGGGCAGGATGGGTCGGCAGGCACGTTCTCTGGTGACACAGAAGTTCCTCAGGGGACTCTGTGCTTCCAGGGACTTTGTGATTTTCCTGACAATAGTGGGTAGCCCCTCCTCTCCCCCCAACTCTGAGTCATTTCCAGGTTGAGACCCAGGTGGCCGGCTGTGTATGTCCGGGAGCGTCGTCTTGCCAAAGGACCCTGATTCGGGAAGGAGACCCCATCAACTTAGTGCTTGGCAGTGTGTCCTTTTGGTGCCGTGAAGGCTTTGTTACTCTGGGTCATTTTCCATCGACCTTCTCTCTCAGATCTCTTAGGCTGCTCTGTGCCCTGTTCTCCATAACAGCTTCGGGCCATTTGCGGCTCATGAGGAGAGTGGAAGGAGTGGAAGGCCCTCCAGAAAAACACATTTGTATGGAACAGGAAGTCTGTAGCATTCCTCTAACACCATAAACACCTCCCAGAGCCCACAGACCCCAAGCCAGCTAGCTAGTGAGATCTCTGTGCACAGTTCAATGTGTTTCTTCTCAGGGACTTACTCACAGAGAGGAGCAGAATTTCTGTATTATAGACAGGGACAATTCTCAAGATCGGCTGAGTGTCTTATTTTTTGTTTCCTTGATTTTGTTTTTTGCAAAACAAAACCAAAGACCAATAAACAAGACTGGGGGCATTCCTCAGTGTTTGCCTAGTATGCGCGGAGCCCTGGCTTTGCTCTCCGACGCCCCTAAACCACACATGGTGGCACGTGCCTGTAACCCCAGGACTCGGGAGGTAGAGACAGGAAGATCATAAAATTCAAAACTCAAGCTAATCCTTGGCTACATAGAGGGTTCAAGGCCAGCCTGGTCTACAGAGCTGTTCTTGGACAGCCAGGGCTACACAGAGAAACCCTGTTACAAATCCCGAAGGGCAAGCCTGCCGGCATAGTCCTTTGTCCTATTTACTTGGGAAGCCGAATCTGGAAGGTTGCACATTGTAGAGCTGCCAAGGTTACAGCCAACCCGGGCAACTTAGTGTTAACAGAACATAAAAAGGGGGCTGGGAAAGGGATGTGATGGCTCACGAGTGTTTTCCTGGGAAACTAAGGCTGGGTTGTGAAGAGTTTAAAGCTAGCCTGAGGTACAGAGCATGGTTGTCCTAAAATAACCCAATAGCCTGTGTACGTGTGTACGTGTATACATTCCATGGTGTGCGTATAGAGGTCAGAGGACGCCTTGCAGGAGTTGACCACGTGCTCCTAGGGATCCCCAAGTTTAGCTGGTCATCAGGCTTGGCAGTAAGTACCTCTGCTTACTCAACAGCCCTGTTTTTATTATTTTATTATTTATTATTACTCTACCTCTAAGCATATCTGTGCAGCATGCGCGCAGTGCCCGTGCAGGCCGTAAGAAAGCACTAGGTCTTCTGGAACTAGAATTAGAGATGGTTGTGAGCTGCCATGTGGGTGCTAGGAAAGGAACCCTAGAACAAGTGCTCTTAATTGCTGAGCTATCTCTCTACCCCCCCTCCTCTCCCTTTGAGGCAGGGTTTCACTGTGTAACCCAGGCCAGCCTGGAGTTTGTGTTGTAGATGTTGAGTCCAAAATGTGCCCCTCAAGGACCAGCGAGACCACGTATGCAAAAAGCAAAGGCATGTTTATTCTGCAGAAGAAACCAGCGTGCTGGGGTCAGGTACCCGGTGAAAAAGGCTTACTGGCCTTTTTATAGACGGTAAGAGGGAGTTTCAACATAGGTGAGGTAGCCTGGTTTCTAATTGGGGAACAGAAATGCAGTTTACAAATGTTTCATTTTGATTGACTCATGCTTGGGGTGGGGGGTAACTGTTCACATTCTTAGGCTGTATCTGGTTAGTCATTAAAGTCAAGACATCTGGTTTATGGCCTTCAGGGCTATCTGGCCAGATGAGATCGGGGCTACTCTTGTACTGCTTCTTCTTTCTGATTGGTTCCCCTCGGAGTGGGGGTTCTTATGGCTTTCAGTTAGAATGTGCTAGCTTGCAGGGTCAGGCCCAGGTCAGGGGCTTGAGCAGCACACTGTGGACCTGGATCAGGCCTGAGACCAGGGACCTTGCACGTACACACAAAGAGAAATGGTCCTCAGCAGACCAGACTGGCCCCGAACTCTTGGTAGTCCTCCTGGCTCTGCCTCGTGAGTGCTGGGATTACAGGTGTGTGCCAGCATTCCTAGTTCCTTAATTTTCTGCAATGCTTTCCCCCTCTTCCACCCTGTAATATCCCCGCTGACGGCTGGCAATATGAAGTTCCTCGTGGTGAGCCGAGTGAGCCTTACACAAGTAACGTGTGCTAGAGAACTCATCTATGATGAGAGACATCAGCCTCTCTACAAAAGCCACACTCGCCAGGCATGGCGGCACATGTCTGAACCCCAACACCCACGCGGGAGGCAGAAGCAGTCCAATCTCTGGGAACTCAAGGCCAGCATGGTCTACAGAGTGAGTTTCCATGCCAGTCGAGGCTACGTAGCGAGACCCTATCTTTTTAAAAAAAAAAAAAAAAAAAAAAAAAAGCCATACTTGGCATTTTGGTTGGATTTGCTTTGAACTGTTTATTTATTTATTTATTTTTGAGACGCGTCCTGGGTCTCTCCTGAACCACTACGCCCAGCTTTGAACTTTTTTTTTTTAAACTTGAAGACAATTTTATTAGCGTTTGCAAGAAAAACAACAGAGCAGCCAAGCTATAAAACTTCAGGAAAACGGATGGCAGGAAGAGAGAAGCCATGTTTTTTTTGCAGTAGCAGGCAGCAGCATGGTGGACTGGGGGGTGGAGGGTGAGATGGGGTGGGGGTGAGAGGGTGGAGTGGGCTTCAAAGATTGAGAAAGCTCAGGGCATCAGGAAAGTGCGCCCAGATTTTGAACAGTAATCAGAGAGGAACGGAAACAGAGGAAAGGAAATAGAGAAGGGACCATGGTGGGACTCCGCAAGTGACCGCCCCAAGGCAGGAGACTGCCTTCGAAGACAAGTTCCTTATTGCTGTTAAGGGGGTAATTAACCTTGGCCTGTCCTTAGGTGGAACAGGTTTCCGGAGGGGAGGCATTCCTGGTGATTCCAGCTGATAAACTGGCTGATTGCATGGACTCTTAAAAGGAGCTAGGGCTGGAGAGATGGCTCCATAGTTAAGGGCTCTTACTGCTCTTCAAGAAGATAGGAATTTGGTTCCTAGCACCCCACCATGTTGGACAGCTTACAGTTGCCTGTTACTCCAGCAACCCATACGCACACATACACTCACACACATAATAAGGATTTTTTTTTAACAAAGAAAGGGACAATCATATGTAATGTTTTGTTGGAATTAAAAAAAAATTTGCATCTATTATTGTGTGTGTGTGTGTGTGTGTGTGTGTGTGTGTGTGTGTGTGGCTTCATGCCTGTCACAGCATGCACAAACTTTATGACAGGTTGGGGTCTCCCCAACCCTCCCCAACAGTCCCTCCAACACACACACACACACACACACACACACACACACACACACATACGCACACACACTTGTGGATGGAAACTCTGTCACATTCTCCTTTGAGCCGCTAGGCACTAGGGACAGTGCCTGGCCTGGAGAGGCCCTGTTTGCTGTGAATTGTGTGGAGGAGGGAAGAAGGGATTGTCAACTGGGTCCAGGCCACCCAGCTGCAGTTGTTGTCCAAGATAAAAATACAGAGGTAGGAGAGTGGGGTTGGATGACGTGTGGCAGTGGTGGTGCTTGCTTAGCATTCACTAGCTTCCATTCCCCAGCACCGAGAAAAAGGTTACCAAGGAGGCAGATGTGTTAGCATTCCCATTCCAACATTTGGAAGCAGGAAGTCCACAGGAGCTTGAACAAACAAAAACTTCCCAATCGGCTGGGCACAGTGGCACACCTTTAATCCCAGCACTCGAGGCAGAGGCAGGGGGAATCTCTTGAGTTCCAGGCCAGCCTGGTCTACAGAGTGAGTTCCAAGACAGCCAGAGTTACAACAGAGAAACCCTGTCTCAAAATCCACTCCTCCAACCTCCCCAGACCCTCCCAGCTCCACCCAGCTAAGGGCTATGGACACAGGCCTTTGATGAGAGCATGCCTACCCTTCCACACTTGGCACCCAACACAGCCCGAGGAGGCCTAGGTGGCCCCAGCAGGCAGCTTGTTTAGGATGCCATCTGTACAGTTGTCCATAATTGGAGTGGGGACCACACATCAATGTGAACAGACCTGGGAGCCTAAAAAACTTGAAGTATTTATTTCTGGCAGTCCTGGGGATTGAACCTAGGAGCTTAAACATGCTTGGCATGTGGTCTACCACTGAGGTACCCAATGGTACCTCATGCTCAGTTTGGACATCAGGATGTTACAAATCGTTCTGCTCGAAATAAAATCTCTAGAAACACAGACAAGGGATGAAGCTTTAAATCCCCCGTGTGTTCTGCAACAGGCAGAATCCAGCTACTATTATCCAGCAAAAGGCTGAGAAGCAGTGCTGTATCTGCAATGGCTGAGCGCTCATCCAGCTGCTCACAGTCCTAGGTTCAGTCCTGGCATCTCCAAAACCAAGCGTGGGGACCCCAGCCTGTCAGCCATCCCTTGGGAGGTAGAGGCAGGAGGATCAAGGCTGCAAGGTCATACTCCCCTGCAGCGGTGGAAGCCTGCCGGGCTGCCTGAGATCCAGTGTCCACGAAGATCTGCGTAACTAACTGCCCCGCCCACGGCAGAGGTGGTTCTGGCTGTTGTTCTGATAGTTGGTCAAGTCTTGAGGATTTTGCATTTTACATTTTTTTTAACTGGGTCATTTCGGAATTTCTCATTTTTTTATGTGTGTATGAAAATTCATGCACACATCGAATAAGTGAATAGTACTTTAATTTCATCTTTTCCCCATTTATATTCATATCATCTTTTGAGGAACACACACCCTAAAACCTTGATGAAGAAGCAAGCAGGGCATGGATAGCAGACTCTACTTTGAGGTGTTATGTGGGAACCTCTAGTTCTCCAGCTAATTATCCCCTTTTTTTTTTAAAAACAGGGTCTCACTATATAACTGGCTGGCCTAGAACTTTACCCCCTGAGCTGTAGGCCCTGCTTTATTTTTTATTTTGTTTGTCTTGTTTTTGAGACACGCTCTCAATACATAGCCCAGGTTGACCTCAGACTTACTGCATTGTCCGCACTGACCTTGAACTCCTGATCTACCTCCCAAGTGTGGGGATTAGATCTGTGTGCCGCTCTGCTCGGTTCATTTGAAATTGGAGGACTCTGGGAATCTAAAAGGGAGACAGAATCCATCCACGGATCAGAGGATTCACAGGCTGTGAATGACACAGGCTGTGTGGTGCTGACATGGCTTTGTCTAGCGCTGGAATCCCAGCTCTCAGGTTCTATTGTTTTGTTTTGTTTGCTTTTTTTTCTCTCCCTGGTATTGGAGATTGAATCCAGGGCTCATACATGTCAAGCAAATAGAATTATAGCCTCTGCCTCTCTACTAGACAATTTTGTGAATGTTGGGTGTTTTGGGGGGAGGATGTGTTGTTTGTTTTAGACAGGGTCTTATGATGTAGCTCTGGTTAGGATGAAACTTGCTGTGTAGACCAGGCAGCCAACTTAGCTGCCTCTATTCTACCTCTGTTGGTTCTTTTGTCTGCTCCTCTCCCTGGGATCTGTGGGTCCATGCCTGTCTTTAAGCCTGATGGAAATGGGTGGGGATAGAGAGGAAGAGTCATTGGTTACGGCAGTGGTACTGGGGTAGCTCCATTTCATGTAGGGAGCTCACAACCAGGCTTAGGTGGTCATATTATCATTGGAGGAGCCTCTTTTGCACAGGCAGAGGTCTCACAGCATGCCTGAGGAAGACATCTTATTAGGAGAAAAGCCCAGCCCAAGGCCCTCCAGCCACAGCAGTCAGATAAACATTAACCAGGCCACATACCTTGGAGAGGTAGGATCTTATCTGAAGCATTGGAGCTAGCTGGGATTTGTCAGAGTAAGAGAAGGAGAGCAGCCAAATGCTGTAAGCTCTCAGGGTAAGAATTCCGGGGTTCAAAGCACGCTTCAACTGCCTTACTCTAGGACAGCCCCACATCCCTCCTGAGTGCAGGCATTAAGGGTATATGCCACCATGCCAAGCCATGAGGTTTGTGTGTGTGTTTGTGTGTGTGTATGTGTGTGTGTCTCTATGTGTGTTTGTATGTGTGTGTGATGTGTGTGTATGTGTGTGTTTGTGTGTGTGTATATGTATGTGTGTGTGTGTATGTGTGTGTGTATATGTGTATGTGTTGAGATAGGGTTTTAGTTTCTTTTTAAATTATTTTAAAGAATTATTTTGGAGGATATCACAACATACATGTAGAGATCAGAGGGATCTGGATGCAGTCAGGTCTCTCCTTCCACCATGTGGGTGCCAGGGACTGAACTCAGGTCATCACGCTTGGCGGATGACTTTCCTGACGATCTCACCAGCCCTGAAAAAAAAGTGTGTGTGTGTGTGTGGGGGGGGGGGGTGCTTTTAAAAAATACAATGCTGGGGATTGAACCCAGACCTTCATCATGCGTGCTAGGCAAGCATTCCGCCAACCCAGCCCAGCTATAAACCCATAGCAGTCACCTTGCCGCATGCATTCATGGGCATGCGCCACCATGGTACCTAGCTTCATCCGTGTCCATCTTCTTAGGCTCATAAAACAAAAACCACAGACTGGGTGAAGTGAATAGAACTGTACTGTTTCTCAGAAGACTAGAAGTCCGAGATCAAAGTGTTGACGGGTCTGGCTTCTGAGGTCTTGCTTGGTCCTGGATGACTACCCTCTCTCTGTCTTTTCTTTCTTTCCTTTTTAAAGATAGAATTACCATGTAGCCTAGACCGGTCTCAAATTCAAAGCAATCCTCCTGCCTCAGCCGCCATACACTGGCATGAGTCACTACCCCAGGCTTCTCTGTGTCCTCACCTGGGATCTGTGTTCAGATGACAAGAACACGAATCCTGTGGATTGGAGCCCACACGACTGGTGTTGTTTCCGTTTATTTAAGGGCCTCAGTTGATGCCTGAGGGCCACATAGAGCCATGTTCTGCGGAACTCGAGATTAGGATTTAACATGGGAATCTGGTGAAGGGACAAAATTCAGCCCAGAAACTTCCCTCAGTGGCTGACAGAGTTCACGAGGGTATAGCAGAGTGACCCGAGGGTGCTGATTCTGGAGATCTTTTCTGGTCTGATGATACAGAGATTTAGACGATCATGAAATGTACACGGGAGTCACGCCCTATGGATATTTTCCTCTCACCAGGGGACCTGGTAAGAATTAAACTTTTATGGGGCCTTATCTAAGCCATGGTTAGCTGGCGTATCTCCCCTGCAGCTGATATCTTACACCATCTCCAATCTCTGAGTTTGTCATAACCACATACATTGGGTTTACCCCGGTCAACTGCCAAGCTTGAAGACGTCAACCTATGTGTCTGGTGTGTGGTATGTGATCTCTTGTGCAAGCAGGCCAGAGGCATAACCAGAGCTGGTGTTTTAGTTTGCTGATGTGTGTGTGGATTCCTTGAATCCACAGGAAGCCTCCTACCTTGGCTTCCTGGTGCAGGATTACGGGTGAGAGCCAGCCACTCCAAACAGCTTTAAATTATCTTTTTAAAAAAGTCTCTGATTTCTTTTTAGGTCTGTTTATTTTATGTGTAAGAGAATTTCGCCTCATGTATGGTTGCGTAGGTGGTTGCACGCTCTTAATCCCATCAATTAGGAGGTGGAGGCTGGAGGACCAGAAGTTCAGTTATCCTCAGGTGTACAATGAGAGGGCATTCCAGACTACATAAAGCTGTTCCAAAAAAAGGGGAGGCGGTTTCAAATCTTCCCCATCTGGTGACACCTCTGAGGCCACCAAATGACAAACACCAGCTGATCACAGTATAGGGAGTTTTATTGTTTCTATCTATTTCTGGTAATGACTATTTTTTTAAAGCTTGTTGTGGTTTATTTTTCCCCCTAATGTTCTCTCTGAACTCATGGCGTATGTACACTGTCTCTGCCTGTACCTCCAGCCCCAATACACAACACATATTTTTGTTTGTGGTACTAGGGATTGGACCCAGGTCATTGTACATGCTAGGCAGGCACCCAACCCCTGAAATGCATTCCAGCCCTCCCTCAGCACATCTATCTATCTATCTATCTATCTACTTATCTATTTATTGAAGCTTTTAGAATTTCCTTTGGCTTTCCTGAAACTCACTATGTAGCTTAGGCTGGCCTTGAACTTGCTATAATCCTGCTGTTCTCTCTCTCTCTCTATCCCCCCCCCCCCCAATTTATTTTCTTGAGACACAGTCTCATTTGAGACATAGTTTCACTCTGGAACTTAGACTGACCTGGAGCTCATAGCAATCCTCCTGCCTCAGCTTCCAAATGCTGAGATTTACAGATGTTAACCCCCACTTCTAACCAATGCTGTACCTTAATTTTGTGTAATGTGGTCTATATTTTTCACAGGATCTTGAAAACAGTTACTAAAGAAAGCATTTTAAATGTAAAAGTTGGGGGGGGGTGGAGAAGAGGGAGGGAAGGAGGAGGAGGAGAAGTAAAGGAAGGGAAGGGGAGTGGGGGAGGGAAAGAGAGGGACAGCTAGAGCCTGCTGGTTGTGTTAGGTCTGGGAGGGGTGGAGCATTCCTGGGCGTGTCTGCCTTCAGGACTGAGAGTCACTGCTTAGTAAGCAGCTACTGTGTACCGCACTGTGTTGTGTGCTTTCCCGCCATTCTCTTACACACCTATCACAACAAGTAAATGAGGAATCCTTTGAAGACTTATTTTATGTGCATGTGCACATGTGATACATGTGCACCAGTGTCCTCTAAGTCCGGAGTGGGGCGTGGGATCTCCTGGAGCTGGAGTTATACAAGGTGGATGCTAAGAGCCAAACTCAGGTCCTCTGGAAGAGCTCCCAGAGTCCTCTGGGAGTTCTTAGCCACTGTGCCCCACTACGGCCCTTAATGAGGAGGGTTTAAACTTCTGTAGGTCACACAGTAAGGGAAGAGCCCAGACATGAACATCTGTGTCTCTGAGCCCTGAGCTCCCCCTAGGGTCAGGAGGGGTCGACTGGCTGTACCCATCTTGTGCTAGTCACGATTTACCATCTATCATGCTGAGACTAGAAACCACTCCCCTCAGTCATTACCTGGGGCACATACTAGCTATGTGATGTGATAATCGGCAGGATGGCAGTGTGCGTGCGTGTGTGTGTGTGTGTGTGTGTGTGTGTGTGTGTGCGTGTGCGTGTGTGTGAGCATGCGTGTGTGTGCCCGTGTGTGTGCCCGTGTGTGTGTGTGTGTGTGTGCGTGTGTGTGTGTGTGTGTTGGGTGATGATGTTGCTGAGGTAACGCTGTCTGCATCCTCCCACCTTAGCTTTCACCATCAACAGCGTCCACATGGAAAGCCTGCCGCCGTCCTGGGAGGTCAAGAACGGACACAACCTGACCCTGCGGTGCGTGGTGGACATCAGCACCACCTCGCACGTCAGGCCTCAGCACCTGGTGCTGTTCTATAAGGACGATGTGTTGGTGTACAACGTCTCCTCCAGGGAGCACACGGAGAGCTTCTTCATTCCCGAGGCGCGGATCTTCCACTCGGGGAGGTACAAATGCACCGTGATCCTGAACAACAAGGAGAAAACCACTCAGGAATACCAGGTGTTGGTGAATGGTGAGTCCCGGGGTTCAAACACGGCCAAGCACAGATGGTAACTGAGAAGGGATGGCCGCACTGGCTCACCTGTCGGTCACTCACCACCATCCCACCCGCCACCTGGCATTCTCCTAACCTGAAAATGTAAGCTTTAGAAACACTAACCGCCCTTGTGCCAAGGCATTTCGGAGTTTCTGATGGCCTCACTTTCAGATCAACGGTTCTCAACCTGTGGGTCCCAACCATCGGAAAACACGAATTTTCCAATGGTCTTAGGAACTGAGACGCCGCTCAGTAGCAAGATTACAGTTATGAAATGGCAATGAAAATAATTTTATGGTTGGGGGAGGGGTCACCACAGCACGAGGAGCTGTATTAAAGGGTTGAGAACCACTGTATGCTGTTCCCTCTCGAGAACAGTCTCACTCGTCCTCCTCGTACAAACTACGCTTTTCTCTTCTTTCCTTCAGGACTCTAGCCAAGACTTGCTTTGCTCTCCCCATCCCACCCTCTCTGAAACACAATCTCCTGACAACCCAGGCAGGCCTCGAACTAAAATCTAGGAATGATCATCCTGCCTCGGTCTCCTGAGCACTGGGGTTACAGGTGTGTGCTCCCACATCCAGCTACCGAGTTTCTTCCCTAGTACTTTCTTAACAGAGTTGATTTCTCTCCAGGGTCCTAGTCCTTACAGTGCCCCTCTGTCCTGAGTGACATCGGTTTGCAGAAAGACCACAGCGCTGCCTTAAGACGCCGGACTGTGAGCCTGGTGTGGTGGCGCACACCTTTAATCCCTGCACTCGGGAGGCAGAGGCAGGTGGATCTCTGTGAGTTGGAGGCCAGCCTGGTCTAGAGAGTGAGTTCCAGGACAGCCAGGGCTGTTACATAGAGAAACCCTGTCTCAAAAAACACAAAAATGACACTAAAAAATTAGACACTAGACTATGCAGTCTCTCTGCCCAGATTCCCATCTGGATGAGTCATTAGCCAGAATCAGAGGCCACAGCAGCGGCTCAGAGGGTTAAGGTGTCTGCTGTCAATCCTGATGACCTGAGTTTGATCCCCTGGACTGACATGGTGGAAGAGAGGATGAGCCGTATAGTTATCCTCTGACTCCACGTGTGTTCTTGGGACCACACAACACCAAACAAATAGTAAAGTGTAATAAAACAAACTCTGGAAGCCTCATTAGCAAAATAAGGTCACAGTGGTAGTCAGGGAGTTATGGAGAGGGTTAGAGGCATCGTGTAGGTTGAGAGCTTAAGCATAGCTTCCAGCCCACTGGTGGAGCCTGTAGACAGGTATATGTTGTACAATGCTCCATCAATGCTGGACAGCACAGGCAATAGTGGACCAGGAGACATATCACCTAGTGATATTTTGTCATCCTAGTCTGGGCAAATGTACTCTAGTCTTGGGATGACGTCATCTAACAAAGCATTTGCCAGGCTCTGTCTTAGTTCTTATGAAAGACTGTTTCTCATACATCTGTCTTGTCTTTTGGGCTATGAAATCTCCAGAGAGATTACGTTTTGCCTTATTCCTTTTTCTGGGTGAAGAAACCAGGCTTGTAATATGCACTCAATAAATGTTCATGGCATAAATTAAAGTCAACCCGAACCCATGGTTAACATTCAATAAATTACCACAGAGGCTACGGAGAACTCAGTCTGTAAAATGATTTCCACTCAAACAGAAGACCTGAATGGAGGACCCCAGTACCCACTGAAGAGTCAGGCCTCGAATGTGCCCTGGGGGAAGGGGGGGCGGCAGACAGTGGGATCCTTGGAGTTTGCTGGGCAGTCTAGTTGAATCACTGAGATCCAAGTTCAGTGAGAGATCCATCTCAAAAAATAAGGTGAAGACCAGCAAAGGAAGACTCCCAACATTGGCCTATGACCTCTACATGCACGTGCTCGCGCACACACACACACACAGACGTACACAAGCATGCACACAGACAATTAAAATATCAGCTGTGGCAATATTGTTAAATACTGACTTTTTTTTGAGACAGGGCCTCACTATGTAGACCTAACTGGCCTAAGAATTCACCCTGTAGACCAGGCTGGCCTTAAACTCACAGAGATCCACCTGCCTCTGCCTCCCAGGGGCTAGGATGAACGGTATGAATCATCACACCCAGCTCTTTTCTTTCTAAACTATGCCGGTTGGGAATCTAACAGCACCACCTTCCGAAACTTAAGCCGTCGAGAACACCAGTTGTATTATATTTTTAAAGTACTCGGTATAGTACCAGGCACAGGCATGCCCCGTGATCACCTGGAGGGTAGGACTGAATATCCAGAGAATAAAGGGCCCCTGGCTGATGAGCCACAGGGTCAGATGAGGGAGACTGGGCCACCGTGAGAACTAACTGCACTTTCTCATCCTCTGAAGGTATACCCAACCCCGTGGTGACGCTGGACAAGAAGGAGGTGAACGAGGGCGGGGTTGTGAGAGTCAATTGTTCCGTGCGAGAAGAGCGGCCGCCGATATACTTCACCATCGAAAAAGTAGAACTGGATACAAAAGTCGTCAAGTACAAGAGAGAGAAGACGTCGAGCCAGAATTTTGTGCTGATGGACTTCCCCATCGAGGAGCAGGACCACGTCTTAGTGTTCCGCTGTCAAGCTAAGATCATGTCCGGGATCCTACTGCAGAGCTCGGAATCCACCAGGAGCGAATTCGTTACCGTGCAGGGTCGGGATCCTGCTTCCTACTCTCCTTTCTGTTCTCTGTGGTGGTGGGTGGCACATAGCAAGAAGGATCCCAGAGTCAGAGAAGCCGAGCTTTCTTTGGAGGGGGGGGTGTTGCCCTCAGGTTTTAAAACCTGGTAGCATAGACTGTAATCTCAGCCATGGTAGGGTAAAGGCAGAAGGATCAGGAGTTCGAGATTAACCCTTGACTGTGAGCCAAAAGCCACAGTTAAATTGAAAGAAATAAGCTGGAGGAAGAGGAACTGCAGGTGGGCGAGGTGGTGCGGGCCTATAATCCCACCTCCTCAGGAGGAATTCAAGGCTGTCCTTGGCTACAGAACAAGTTCAAGACCAGTTTGGGAGATTTAGTGAGACCCTCTCTCAAAATGAAAATGAAAGAGATGACTAGAGATACAGCTGAGTGGCAGGACATTTGACAAGCATTTGGGAAACCCTAAATCCGTTCCTGGGGAAGGGGCAGTGGAGGAAAAGGAGCCAAAAGAGCAAAAGAGGGATAGAGAGATAGCTCAGTTAATAAAGTGAGTTTGATACCCAATACCAGTGGAAAGCTGGGTACAGTGGTACATGCTTGTAATCCTGGCTTTTGGGAGCCAGAGATAGATTCCTAATACTCACTGGCTACTTAGCCTAAGCCTAGTTACAGAGCCCCAAGCCAATGAGAGAGCCTGTCTCAAAAAACAAGGTAAATGGAACTGGACAGAGGGCTCAGTGGTTAAACATGCTGAATATTCTTTCAGAGGACTTGGGTTGGTTTCCTAGCACCCATATGGTGGCTCCCAACCATCTGTAACTCCAGTTTCGGGCATCTGATGCCCTCTTCATAGGCAGCAAGCATACATGTAATACACACACACACACACACACACACACATACACACATACACACACACACTTTTGGTTTTTTCTTTCCTCTGTGTAAACCTGGCTGTCCTGGAACTCACTCTGGAGACCAGACTGGCCTTGAAGTCACAGAGATCCACCTGCCTCTGCCTCCTGAGTGCTGGGATTAAAGGCGTGTACCACTACACCCAGCTAACACGTTTTTTGTTTGTTTTATTTTTAAGAAGAAAAAAGAAACACATAAGATAAACAATGTCCGAGAAATGATACCAGAGGAGGACTTCGGGCCTTCACACACACATGCACAGGAAACCCCCACCCTTGACACACACCCAGGTCTTCCCACTCAAATATTAGAGTAGGAAGGGTCCAGGTTTGATCTTGAGTCCAACTGGCTTGTTGTCTTTCTTGCAGAATCCTTCACTACTCCCAAGTTTCAAGTCACGCCTTCTGGAATGATCGTAGAAGGAGACCAGCTCCTCATCAAGTGCACAGTTCAAGTGACACACTTGGTCCGGGAGCTTCCAGAAATTATAATCCAAAAGGACAAGATGATTGTGGCTACCTCCAAACTCAAATTTGAGGCTATCTACTCCGTCATGGCCATGGTGGAGTACAGCGGCTCCTATACATGCAAAGTGGAATCTAACCGCATCTCCAAGGTCAGCAGCATCATGGTCAACATAACAGGTAGGAATGCTGAGGGAGAAGGCTGGCAAGTGACAGGCTGGCCAGCATTTGGGAGGCTGAGGCAGGAGGGTCATGAGTTCGAGGCCAGCCTGGGCTATCTACTGAGATCCTGTACTGCGATCCAGATGGCCAGTGAGAGCGGTGCCTTTTCCGCCCCTGGTTGATTGTCTTGGGTGCGTACAGCGGTGAGCTGTGGTGGCTGAACGCACAAGTGCTTCTGTCTCCTTAGCTGAACTCCTGAACTCGCCTCAGCTGTGGGAGGTGCAAGGGAGACATGATGCTGCTCCCCTCACAGGCCCATCGTAGTGTTTAAATGAGACAGCTGTGGTCTGCATTCCATGAGTATTAGCTGATATCTCTGCAGACGTGTGTCTTTCCTTTGTGCCAAACTCCTCTTCATCATCTTTTTAAAGCTTTCATTTTATTTTGTGTGTACGGATGTTTTGCCAGCGTGTGTGTGTCTAAGTGTGCCACTTGTGTGCTTGATGCCCACGAAGACCAGAAGAGGATGTAGGCTATCCTAGAACAGGATAGTTATAGAGGGTTGTGAATCACCATGTGGGTGCTGGGAATCAAACCTCGGTCCTCTGCAAGAGTAGCCAGGGCTCTTAAACACTGAGTTGAAACTCTAGCCCAAACTCTTCTTTTAAAAAAAAATTTTTTTTAAAGCGTTTAAAGATTTTAGGCATGGTGACCCACATACGCCTAATCTCACCGTTCACTTGGGAGGCAGAGGCAGGCAGATCTCTGTGAGTTCGAGGGCAACCTGGTCTACAGAGCGAATTCCAGGACAGCCAGGGTTACAACAGAGAAGCCCTGTCTTGAAAAACAAACAAACAAAAAATGTTTTGAGAAAAGAATTTATGTATGTCTGAGGGTGTTTATGTGCACCGTGTGTGTGCAGGTCTGAGGCCAGAGGATGTCAGCTCTCTTGGAACCTGAGCTGCAGGTGGTTGTGAGCTGTCTGCGGTGGCTGCTGGGAGTCAAAGCCAAGTCCTCTTCGAGAGCAGCAAGTGCTCTTAACTGTTGAGCTACCTCACCACCTTCCCCGAGTTTTAAAGACAAGATCTCACATATCTAAGGCGGGCTCTGGACTCCTGGTCCCGCTGCCTCCACTGGCCAAGTCTAGGATGCCCAGCACGTGCCAACCACCATGCCCTGCAGCACCTGGTTTATTCAGAAGTAATGGTGACAATTTCCCACTGTTGCGCTCCATATGATGGGTTTATATACATTTTTAATTCATGCTCATATAGTTCCAGGCGTCGTGAGACGCGTTTTATGATATGGAGACTTGGATTGGGATGTTAGCAGCTTGTTTAATGATGACAAAGTCACCCAAATGGCAGAAGAAGAGACCACCTCCCAGGCCTGTTTAGTTTGCAGACCCAGTGCCTTTAAAAGTTCTCTCGGACTCCTAACCCCTGTACCTGGCTTTATGTCTCTAAAATACTTACCTCTAAAAATAAAGCGTACTTTTCTTGGTTGTTGCGTGCATTCAGCCACTAGAACGTACGCTGCTGAGGGCAGAGACTATAACTCTTTTGCTCAATGCTTATCCTTAACTCCTGGCCTGGTAGGAATGCTCACTATTGTTAGACAGAGGGCCAGGATGAGCTTTGTGTTGCAGTGTCTCCAAGGGCAACAGCAGCTCTTCTCAGCTCTCCAGTGAAAGTGTTCATTCGGTAACTCCTCCCAAGTCCCTAAGCATCAAGCTCTGAGCGTACAGTCACAGACACTATCCCGTCTCGTAGGTAGGTAGGTTACCAACAGGCCAGCTGAAGGATCGGCACACTGTATTAATCCTTCTGTCGTAGGACGTGACATCATATGCTAGCAATTTATTTATTTATTTTTATTTATTTGTTTATTGGGGTGCTCTCATTAAGTAGTCCTGGGACTCCCTGGATAGACCAGGCTGGCCTAGAACTCACAGAGATCTGCCTTCCTCTGCTTTCTGAGTGCTGGGGTCAAAGGCATGCCCCATCACCCCCAGTTTGGATTATTGATAATGACAAATATTTAGAGTGCTTTTGATAAGATATACATTCTCTTGTTAGAGCAAAAAAAAACATCAATTCGATCAATTCAGCATATATACTGGGCACATTCTGTATGTTGGGCTGGTTATTAAGAATGGAGAGCTCACAGGCTTTGCCTTTGAAGACTTCAGATACAAGCAAGCTGGTCAATGGTGGATTCTTCTAGACCTAATGAACTTCCAAATGCTGTCTAATATATCTTCTCTAGGCAACTGCCTAGGATAACTTCCTTCCAGAGACTGTCCCCTTAATTCTCCCAAGGTGAAGTTTCCTTGGAGAATTCCTTGGTGCAGAATTCCTCTGTGCCTGAATTGAACATGAGATATAAGTTCTTTGAAGTCGGTTGGCCTGCCTCGTATGCACTGTTATCTCCCCGATGTCCAACAAAGGGTCTTCCCTACAGTAAATACTTGTGGAAGCCAGATTTGGTGGTGCACGCCTATCCTCCCAACACCCGGGTGGGTGGAAATAGGATCACGAGTTTAAGGTCATCCTTGGCTACACAGCTACTTCAAGGCTAACCGAGGCTTCTTGAGACCCTGTCTCAACAAATGAATGAACAAACAGATGAAGGAATCCTTGTAGAATGAAACGTGTGAGTAAATAAATAACAAATGCATGAATCGCCACTGGCTGCATTGTGCACAGTGGACCTTTCTCACCGGTGCCTGTGAGATAAATTGGATCAGCAAGCAAAGGGAGCCTGCAGTGAGATCTCAGGTTCAGAGTGAGCTCTGGCTCTTTAAGCCCACCCCAGCGGGTATGTGAGAAGCAGAGGAAGGCCATCTTGCAGGCTGGTAGGACTTGAGTCTACAGAAGGTAGCCGGACCACCAAAGTTTCCAGGCTGAGGACTGAGGTGGTACCCAGACACATCCCTCTCCCTTCCCACTTGCTGTTCTTCAGAGCTGTTTCCCAAGCCGAAGCTGGAAGTCTCCTCCCGTCAGCTGGACCAAGGGGAAAAGTTGGACCTGTCCTGCTCTGTCCCGGACACACCTTCAGCCTACTTCACCATCAAGAAGGAAGAGACGGTCTTGACGCAGGGTCAGAATTTCAGCAAGATTGCTGAGGAGAGGGACAGCGGGATGTACAGCTGCACCGCAGCCGTCGGCAAAGTGCTCAAGAAGAGCGACTCGGTGCCGATCAAGGTGTGCGGTGAGTAGCTCCCTGGCCGCTCAGATACGCGGATATGGATGTTGAGTGGTTGGCCAGCTGTCCCCAGTGTGATCTCAAAGGCTGACTAAAGGCAGGTTGGGAACTCCATAGAGGGCCAGCAAATGCCTTATTGGGTAAAGGAGCTTCCTGCCAAGCCTGAAGACCTGAGTTCAATCCCTATGACCGCATGGTAGAAGCAGAGAAACAGGTCCTCCAGGTTGTCCTCTGACCTCCATATTCATTCTGTGTGCGCACACACGCCCACACACACACACACACACATGCACGCACACGCACTTACAGGCAAAAGAGTGGTGGGAAGGGAGAGTCAGACAAAACATGAGTATCCCTGCTTGGAGAACAGAGGAGAGAGAACACCACCAAGTTAAGGGGTTAAGAACTCTTGTGATGGCTGCCACTGTGGTCTTGGAACTGAGAGGATTCTGGCTTTGGGAGTGGGCACCCACTCAGGTCAAAGAGGAAACACACCCATACCCTGGCTCTACAGAGAGTGTTGTGTAGACCCAGTCTGCTCAGACTCACGTGTACGTACAAGACCTGTTCAGGAGCCTCAGTGGTACATACCTGTAATCCTGACACCAGGAAGTTGAGACTGGGATTGCTGTGAGTTCAAGACCAGCCGGGGCTACATAGCAAGGGCCTGTCTCAATCCTCCCTGACTCCCAACATAAAAGACTTTGTATTTAAAAAACAAAAAGAAGAAGAAGAAGGTTCTAATTGGGTATAGTGGTACATGCTAGTAATCCCAGCAGTGAGGCAGGAGGATTTCTGCAAGCTCAAGACCAACCTGGGTTACAAAGCAAGACTCTGTCTCAAGAAACAAACAGACAGGGGTCCAGAGAGATGGCTCAGTGGTTAAGGGAACTCGCTGCTCCCGCAAAGAACCTGGGTTCAGTTCCCAGCATCCACATCATGCACAAGCCACCACAGCTGGCTGGTTGACCTACAGCAGGCCCATGCCATTGCACCTAGCTCTTCCATCTCCTTCCTAGTCACCCCCCCATCTTCTTCTTCTTTCCCCTCCTCCTTTTGAGACAGGACAGGGCTACACCATGTAACCCAAGATAGCCTCAGACTTGTAATCTTCTGGTCTGCCCTCCCAAGTGTGGAATTGCAGCTGTAACTCCGCCACACATCGGCTGTTACAACATTCTTTATTATGCTTATAGAGATTAGATTTTTGAAAAATATTATTTTTGTTTTTTTTTTGACACAGAGTCTCACTATGTAGCCTTGGCTGGCCTCAAACTCACAAAGCTCTTCCTGCCTCTACCTCCCCAGTGCTGAGAATTAAACTCAAGACCTTACACAGGCTAGGCAAATGCTTTATCACTAGGCTACACGCCCATCTATCTGCAACACTTCATTTTCCCCAGTGTTACCAAATGTACACACATATAGACAGCCATTACCTAATCGGAGCTCCTTGAAGATGGACAAAGCAGGCAGGCGTATCTGAAATCATGATCTCCACGGAGAAAGCCAAGCCCAGAGCTCTGTTTGCAGGGAGAAAAAAAAAAAGGTACTGGTCTAGGTTGTAGTTTCCGTTTTATTTGGATTGTTTTTCTCTGTTGTTCTAGAAATATTCTCTAAGCCCAGGATTTTTCATGATGCCACGTCTGAGATCATAAAGGGACATGCCATAAGCATCAGCTGCCAGTCAATAAACGGAACGACACCTATCACCTACCACCTTGTCAAAGGAACGAGTCTCTTCCAAACTCTCACGATGGACTCCAACAACCCAGCGACATTCACAGACAAGCCCACCAAAGATGAGGAATACCAGTGCATAGCGGACAATTGCCATTCCCAACCTGAGTTGCACAGTGAGACCCTGAAGGTCAAGGTGATAGGTAAGCAGCTGCGCTGTGAGAAGTTAGCGTGACGCTCTAATGAATGGGCTGGAAGGTTCGGAGTCAATTAGGGATTGTGGGGGTAACAGAGACGGTACCTGTGCAAGACCCACACAGCAGATATGAATCAAAACAGGATCAAGCCCCAGCAAATGGGTCTGGGAATTACCTGGGGTCTCTTGGCATGGCCATCGCAATCCCTTTGAATCCTCTGAAAAGGAAAGGTGGCAGACTTAAGGGTCTGCTGGAATTATGTGTTTGGGCTTCTTTGGTTTTCACACCTTTTCAGGAGACTAGAGAGCCATCCCCAAGAACTTCAGGCCAGAGTTCTTTGCTGCTGCTGACCCTGGTGGAATATCTGTGTCACAGGTGAAGCCTGCAGGAGGCGGAGCCACAGGCTGTGGGCTCATGGGAATTGCTGACACTTGTCTGTGGTTCTCCCCACCACGGTCTAGGGGATGGATGTCTTTTCCTGGATCATCCGATGCGTGCTTCTTGGGTGGCCTTAGCGGTGCCTCGGCTTGCTCTGCTCTGAATCGTGTTGTAAGACGCTTAGTCAGCCTTCCTCCTCTCGTCCTTTGTCAACTTTTGTTGAACAACTCTGTGTTGTCAACGCACAGTTTATAAACACAGATACGTGTCATTGGCCCCATACTGTCTACATGTGCTGGTGTCCACAGGATAAGGGGAGTCCAGTGGGAGAGGTAGAACAGGCCTGTAATCCCAGAGACTGGAGGATCAGGAGTTCAAAGTTATCCTTAGCTACATAGTGAGATTAAGGCCAGCTTGGGATACGTAAGATCCTAGGCTCAATGGACAAGAGAGGGAAGAGGGGCTGCTAAGCGTGGGTTTGGGGAAGACAGACCAGATCACTGCGCAATCAGGCGTGGTTGAGAATGAGTAGAGACTTGGGGTCTCCGGATGTTAGGAAGTAAATAGGAACGCCCGTGAGGAAGCTGTATGAGTTTAAACTGGTCTGGATTAGTGGCTAACATTCACTGAGCCCTCCCCGTGTGTCCAGGCCTGGGTGAAGCATCGTAGTAACTCATCCCTAGGAATATTTAAAATGACGCATCATGGTTTACCCTTGGTTTTACAATGAAGTCACTAATGCTTAGAGCCAATACATGATAGGAAGTAGGGCTGTGATTTGAGCCCAGGGCTTCTGGCTCCTGAGGCCAGTTGACCACTAACCCCCAGCGGGAGGAGCAAAGTGCGCAGGCTGTCCACACCTGCGTTCCCTCCCAGGCCTGATCTCCGCTTCCTTCAGTCTTACAAGAGGTGATGCATGAGTCACTGGGAGGGAAGATGGCCTGGGATGATGACATAGGATCCGATTTGAATGGTCAAGAAGAAACAGGGCCCAGTGGGGGTGCGGTGAATTTGGCTCTCTGAGCCTCCAGGTGAGAAGGGAGGCGAGAGGTTCTGGGAAGCCGTCTGGACAGGAAGCTTCTGTTTAGGTTACAATGCTCAAAAATAAAGGCTGAGTGTGGAGGTGAGATCTTCTGGAGTGGAGATGGAGGGTTGGTGAGGTGGCTTAGCAGGTAGAGACGCTGGCTGAGCCCGAGGACCTGAGTTCAATTCCCAGGACCTCACATGGTGGAAGGAGATATTCCCACAAATTATCCTCTAACTTTCCCATGCACGCTGTGGCATGCGCACGCAGTAAGTAAATCAAAATGTGATTTTTTAAAAAAAGAGTGGTGTTGCTAGACAGTGTTGGTGCACACCTTTAATCCTAGCACTTGGGAGGAAGAGGCAGGTGGATCTCTGTGAGTCTGAGGCCAGCCTGGTCTACACAGTGAGTTCCAGGACAGCCAGAGTAACAACAGAAAAACCCTATCTCGAAAAGCCAATCAATCAATCAATCAATAAATGAAAGAAAGGAAAAGAGTGGCGTTGGAAGACTGAGAACCAACTGTCCAGAAAGTCTATATTTCACTGTCAAAATTAGAGGAAGGGAAGGCAGCCGGCGAGGGAGGAGAATCAACTTCCAAGGCCGCAGAGTTGGAGACGCCACCTCCAACAGGAGAGGCTGGTGGCAGTCTGGCTATAGGAAGGCCAAGACTGGGAAATAGATGAAGAACAAATTTACTCTGCAGGACCAAGTTCCGAGGATCAAGCGACTTTTCCAGTTTCTTTGAAACTAGAGTTAATATCGCAATTTCAAAAGCAGATGGTGTCTGGGGATGGTGGCACACACCCGTAATTTAGGAGGCTGACAGAGGAAGACCGGGATCATGGCCAGCAACTGAGACTCTGCCTCAAAACAAAATACGGGTGGAGCGTGGTGGTGCACGCCTTTAATCTCAGCACTTACGAGGTAGAGACAGATCTGTGAGCTAGCCAGGGCTACGTAGTGAGACCTTGTCTCAAAATAAATAAATGAACAAATTAAGTAAAATAGAAAGAATGATAATAATAAACAGCAATAACAAAACCAGATGAATTCAAGACAAACTTCAGGGAAAGCGGGAAGGCAGAGAGAAATCATTCCAACACATGCACGCATAAACACGTGTACACACACACGCACACGCACACGCACACACGCTCAAGAGAAAGCACAAGCTAATCTTGCAGTGCTGCTGAGTAGCCAGCCAGTCACGCTCCAGTTGGGAGCATGGCGCATGCCCCTGGTGTCTTGTTTTTTATCAATGAATGAACATAGGAGGCGTGTCCCTTACCGTCTTTCTGGGCTGATGAGGGGAGGGACCGTGTGGAAATAGGGAGAAGAAGATTCAAGCCCTAGGCTGTGAGAAAAGCTGACAAGGTGAAGTGCCCATTCCGTGCTCCTTCTTTGTTCAATTCCCGCCTCCCCCTGGGTTCTTTGTGACAGGGTTTCTCTATGTCTCTGTGTTGCATGCTGGCCTGGACCACGAGATCCCTCACCACCCCTCTCCCAAGTGCCGGGATGACGGGTGTGCACCCCATCCTTGCCTCTGCTCTTCTTCACTCAGGACTAATCCTCTGCCTACTTTCCAGCCCCCGTGGATGAAGTTACCATTTCCATCCTGTCGAGTACTGAGGTGCAGTCCGGCGATGAGATGGGGCTTCGATGCTCTGTGAAAGAGGGGACTGGCCCAATCACGTTTAAGTTTTACAAAGAGAAGGAGGAAAGACCCTTCCACGAAGCCACCCTGAATGTCACTCAAGCATTTTGGATCAAGAAACAAGCTAGCAAGGAGCAGGAGGGACGGTACTATTGCACAGCCTCCAACAGAGCCAGCCTTGCGAGGTCAATCCCCAGAAGCGGTGCTCTAACAGTCAAAGGTGAGTCCAGGCCTCACCAGCAGGGTCCAATACGGGTGCTTCCAAGGGGAGGAACTCCCTCCTTGTAAAAGGGGGAGGAGAGGAGGCTAAGAGATCAGCGTCTGATTAGTTACAGGTGGCAGGAACCCACTCAAACTAACTTGAGTGAAAAGGGGAAGGATTATCTATAGAAGAACTGAAAATATTCTATCCAGTCCCAATTCCAAGAATCTGACAGAGTCACCAGTTGATTCACGCTATGGGTAAATATCCACCCACGAACCGTGCGTGTCCAAGGGAATTTGGACATGTTCATGCGACACGTTGATACGGGATCAGCTGTGACCTTGCATGGGAGAGTTTTGTAGAGATGGAAGAGGATGGAACAGACACCCCAAAAGGAGCAACACCTCAGCAAAATTGTCTTGGTGTCTTCTCCAAGACCATAGCTGGCCTCGGTGCTATTTCTTGCCGTCAGGAGGCAAATATGTATCTTTCCTCCCCTCCCCACCCTTCTAGTCTTTCTGGCCCCGTGGAAGAAAGGGCTCATTGCAGTGGCTGTCATCGGAGTGGTCATTGCTGCCTTGCTAGTGGCGGCCAAATGCTACTTTCTGAGGAAAGCCAAAGGTGAGCATCTATCTTCAGGCGGTTCTTGCCAGGAGACCTGCCAAGAAACTCCAGAGGTTGGGGGAGAGGGGAGAAGCTAAAGAGGCACATGGACTCTCCTTGGGATGTCACCTTGATAACTCTGGCTTCTAGTTTTGGTGGGTTGAAGCTTTTGCTGCCCATGGATGTCTAGTCTGGCAAGTCAACTGGGGGGCGCTGGGTGCCATGACATCTAGTATAGTCAGAAGAAGCTGTTTCTTGGAGTGTGATTATTGGACATGTGCACCCACACATGCATACGTGCACTATGCCTCCCAAATAATCTTCTGGGTGTGCCATGATCTTGTGCCACGTATATTCACTGAAGCTAGGCACAGTAGATGGCACTTGGGAATCAGGTCTAGCCTGGGCTCAAGGAAAATGGCACACAATACCAGTATATTCCAGGGATTAGGAGGACATGATAATGAAGAGGTGGGTTCTTAGGAGCCTCTGGTCTTGCTCTCTGGGCTGGGGGGAGCAGATGGGATGGGGAAAGCCTTTTGTTTTTTCCCCTTTTCTCCTTTATTTTTGTGGGTACTCAGTCTTTAGGAGAGTCAATGGGAAGACCGTTATTGCCCCGCACACTTATACTGACCTGGATTTTTCTTTCTTTTCTAAAGCCAAACAGAAGCCTGTGGAGATGTCCAGGTCAGTGTCCTTTCGAGAGGAGGTTGATTGCTTCATGGGCAGGGCTGGATTCGCCTGCAAGGCCAGTCTGGTCATTAGGCAATCCTCAGAAACTCTTGGCAAACTCATCAAGAATAAGGGCCTTGAGTACAGTGTGTGTGTGTGTGTGTGTGTGTCTGTCTGTCTGTCTTAGTGGAAGATTGCCAACTACATTGCATACTTAGAATAATAGAGTGAGTTGGCCTTTTTTGTTGTCATTTTTTTAATTATTTATTTATTTTTGGTTTTTCAAAACAGGGTTTCTCTGTTGTAACTCTGGCTATTCTGGAACCCATTCTGTAGTCTAGGTTGGCTTCAAACTCAGAGATCCGCCTGCCTCTGCCCACAACCTCCTGGCGGGAGTTGATCTTTTTGAAAGAAATATTTTTCTTTACCATGTTGGAGAGATGACTCAGCCTTTGCCAAGTTCACATAGGCCATTCACATGTGCACATACCGCACATGTGCACAAACCACACACTCACTAGTGCACATGCACACACATACACACACACACCTAATAATGTAAAAAACGTTTTTACCTTTCGTTTCTGTTTTAAAACATGATCTTACATAGCCCAGGCTGCCCTCAAATTCCCGATCCTCTTGCCTCTACCTCCCAAGGACTGGCTAGGATTACAGGCACATGCCACCGTGACTAGCTTTTTTTGACTTACTAGGCAACCCTGGCTGATCTCAAACACAAAGCCATTCTCCTGCCTCAGCCCTGCCCCCCCATCTCAGCTGGGATTATAATCGTGTAATGGGCATATTTTTTTCTTGCTTTCTCATGATTTTCCTTTGACGGTTGTGTTGGTTTGGGGATATAGTGAGAAATGTTAATATATATTTTTCTCTTTTTAATTTCCATGTGAAGGACAGCAGCTCCACTTCTGAACTCCAACAGTGAGAAGGTTTCTGAAAGCAACGTAGAAGCCAATAGTCATTACGGTAAGGCCGAGGCTTCCTTTAGCTTTGAAGAGTTTGACCACTCAAAGTAGAGGTTGAGGTTGAAAGGAAACTTTGGCTTAGTACCTAGTAAGCCAGCCATTGGAAGATAAGTTAATAAAAAACAAGACAAAAAGCTGGAAAAGGAGAGGTAGAACACTTCTCTGTTTTCACCCTTCTATGCTCCATTTTTCTGGAATGACAAACGGTGACTAATCCTAATGCTTGCTGCCTCCGAAGACTGAAATTGCCCAAGCGTAATCAGACTGCCTCGTGAGGCGGCGACCAGACCTGAAATTAAATCATCGGGAACACATCTCAGGTAGAATTCCCAGCACTCCACGTAACTTGGCCACAAAGAGGAGACCAATGGAAACTCTGCTCTTAGCAGAGATGTCATTCTGACAGCACCTCAGGGAGGTGAGGCTGCCCCAGGGGTCACTCAGAGCTGGGCGAGTGGCTCATCCTAACACTCCAGCACTGGTGAGGCAGAGGCAGGAGGATCACCACAAACTGGAGGCCATCTTGGTCTACATAGTGAGTCCCAAGCCTGTTGGGGCTACATATCCAGACTTAGCCTAAAACAACAACAACAACAAACCCCAACTATTTAGATAATGATAATACTAATTAGCTCAACCACACATTGGAGAACTGTGTGTTCTTGAAGAATAGTATTTATAAAATCTATAAGAGTGTTTTAGCTGGATGGTGGTGGTACACACCTTTAATCTCAGCACTCGGGAGGCAGAGGCAGGAGGATCTCTGTGAATTTGAGGCCAGCCTGGTCTAGAGAGTGAGTTTCAGGACAGCCAGAACTACAACAGAGAAACCCTGTCTCAGAAAAGCCAAAAAATAAAAAATAGAAAGGAGAGAGAGAGAGTGTGTGTGTGTTTTAAGCAAAGGACATGCTGCAATGTTCCTCGGCTTATTTGTTTGTTTTTGAAGAGCTAGGGATTGGGCTAAGCCTCACATGTTCCAGACAAGGACATCACCACCAAGCTAGTCCCAGGCTTTGTCCCTGATGTCAAAATCTACAGACACCGCTGTTTCTCTCCGTCATATTCTCATCAACCCAATTCCCTAACCGGAGAAGGTTAGCTAACCGGCAGCTTTCGTTTCTGGTGTTAGTGACTGGTTCCCTTCTACAAAGAAGCTTACTTTTTAATTAATTCACTTACATCAAACCATTTTGTTCATTCATCAAACCATGAATTCCAGACAGCTCTCAAATAAAAGTCCTGCTATGTCCGCCAGGCATCCTACCCACGAGCAAAGGGCTTCCTCTAAGGTTAGGAAAAGACCACACAGCAAAGAGACCAAGGAGGAGACCCAGGACCCAGAGGCAAGCGTGCTTGTCACCGGTACTGAATAAATCATCCTTTGCTTTCTTAGCAGTCAGTTTTTAGACGTTATGAGAGGGCTGGGGAGATGGTGAAGTGTTTGCTCTGTGAGCACAAGGACTTGAATTTGGTTCTCCAGAGCCTGCATAAAAGCCAGGAGAGGGAGCATGAGCCTTTAACCCAGCACTGGGGGAGGTGGGTGGAGATGGACGTGCTCTGTGGTCTCCCTCATGAGTTAACGTGGGAGTTTCAGTTCTCAAGAGAGCGGCATAGAGTAGGAAATACCTCAGGAGACGGAGGCAGGAAGACCAGGAGACCAGGTGTTCGGGGCTAGCCTCGGCTGTGTAGCAAGTGCAGGCTGCCCTGGGATACACATGACCCTTTCTCAAGAAACAAAAACAGGGGCTGGAGAGATGGCTCAGTGGTTTGAGAGCACTGGCTGTTCTGGAAAGGACCTGCAGTCAGCTCCTAGAGGATCTGACACCCTCTTCTGGTCTCCTTGGGTATCAGACACACAAACAGCAATATCCTGAGCTAAAAACAAGGTAATTTCCTGGGTTTCTCCATGGAGCCTGGAGATATCATTACCTTGAATGCATCTTAAAACACCCTGAAGCTGGTGAGTCTGGTCCCATTCCACTCAGATCCTATTGCATGTCCTGGGCTGTTTTCCGTGCCCATTAGCCTGTTGAAAATCCTTCCACACTGTAGAACCTGGAGGGTCCATTCAGGTAGCAGGAGTCAGAGAGGCCACAGTGTCTGCTGCCCAGGCCAGCGTAGAACCGGCTGGAAGGAAGGGGTCTATAGCGGCTAGGTGACTGTAGAGGAGGTGCTGTCTAAACACATGGTGCTGTGATTGCTTTGAACAGAGCCTCAGAACCCGGATGTGGAATACACGGAAGTAGAAGTGTCCTCCTGGGAGTCTCACCAAGGTGAGCAGCCTTCCCTTAGTGGGCCAAGCCCACATTAGACTCTGGGGTTGGAATTAGATTGCATGGGAGTGCTGTGTCCAGTTAGAACTGCTCTCAGAAGGGAGGTAATAATGCTACTAGAGACGTACATAAGTCTGAAATTGCGATCCCACCCTGAGCACTCACTGGGTACCAGGCAGGGACTGAGAGCCAAGCACCTTTTTTTTCTGGAAGAGTCTTTGGGAGCAGCCCCCCTCCCCCTCCCGCCCCTGCCCCACCAGGTGTTCAGGCCTTCTTTCAGAAGCTGGCCCCTGCTGGATGCACTGTGTTTCTAGAACAGTTGCCTGTGTGGACCAAATGTGTCAATCAAATGCATGTTTAAAATAGGGAACATGGGGCCAGAGAGCCGGCTCTGTGGTTAAGAGCACACGCTGTTCTCCCAGAGGACCTGAGTGTGGTTCCCAGCACTCACATCAGATGACTCTCAACCACCTGGAACTCCAGCTCTAGGGGAATCCAGCGCCCTCTTCTGGTCTCTGTAGACACTGTACTCACATTAACACAACGTCCCCCCCATACACACCACCACCACCATCACCACCACCACCATCATCATCATCATCATCACCACCACCATCATCATCACCATCATCATCATCATCACCATCACCACCATCATCATCATCAGTGTATATGTTACTTTGTTGCCGTGACCAAATGCCTGACCAGACCAATTTGAGGGAGGAAGGGTTTATTCTGCTTAACCGCTGGAGGGAATGCAGCTCTTCGTGGTCTGCGGGAAGAACTTAGGCAGGCTTTTACACTGTGTCCAGGGAAGGCAGAATGGATGCTAGGTCTCAGCTAGACTTGCCCTTTTATGCAACCTGGGACCCCAGCCCAGCACATGATGCCACCCATATTTAGGGTGGATCTTCTCACCTCAAATAGCCTAATTTAGAAATTCCTTCCCAGACTTGCCCAGAGGTAAAGCTCCATAATGATTCTAAATCTATTCAAATGAACGTAAAGATCACCCACTCCTTAGTGGGACTTCTGGGGAAAGTAGCCCTCTTTCAGTGTGGCATTGGGCGTGTGCCTTGGCTTTTGTGTTGAGTGTGTAGTTCACTCAAGGGCAGGCTGCCTGCGCATCCCCATCAGTGCCGGGAGACTGACGCACAGTAGGCGGGCCACGGCAAATACCAGAACATGGGTCTCCGACGTTTTTTGGCACCAGAAAACAACACACATCTCCTAGCAGTCCTCCGCCTTAGCCCACCCTTGGGCTCTTGTGTGCCTCAAAGGAACTAGCCATCCGAAGCCTTCCGGCCCTTGAGGAAAGCTCCTTGGGACTGTTGCCATCTGTCTCCCTCTGCATCGAGGCTAAGGCTGTGTGCCATGTTCTCAGCCAAGCAGACCCGGGCAGTTTTCCAAGGTTAGGCCTGCCAATCAAAACAGCTGGAGCCACATGCTGATGGCGTCCTGAAGCCACCTTTGGCTTGATGATTTGGGAGGAGTTCTGGAGTCTTTTCTCTTCCTCTCGCAGAGCATGGTTCCAGGGACCCTGTGAGCAGGTGTGTGCATGTGAAACTTTCCAGACAGGGTATATGTCCTGTGCTGTCCCAGGGCTGCACCACTGGCTCCGTTCCTGTGGTCTGTGCTCAGAACGGCCCCCAGAGGTGTGAACTGACGATCTTAATGTGCTTAGCAATATGGGACCTGTGGCTTCCATGTTGGCCAGTGAGGGACAGGGAAGGGCTGACATTCCTGTCTTTATTTTATAGTAAAGTGTTTTCACTCATCTTGGTAACAGTGATGAAGGCATAAGAGGTAGCAGACACTGTGCAAGACACAAAGGCGTGAGTGGTCCCTCCCTGGTGGAAGTATAGCCTAGGTGGGAAAGCCAAAGGATTGATGGCATCAGGTAATTGTAAGTGCTGGAATAGGTAGAGCCCGTATGAGAAGGTGTGAAAGGGGACACCTTCTTTGGCCTTTTTCTGGGCTATGCAAGAGGGCCTCTTTGAAAGCCATAGGTTAAGCAGGGCTTAAGGTTCTAAGGAAGGCAGCTGCATAAGGTTGGGGATGGTTAGGAAGACCCAGGGAGAGTCCTATTCTGAATGAATGAGGGAGCTTTTTGGAAGGCTTCAGGCTAGGAAGTAGCCAGTTCTAAGTTCCTTCTTTAAAAAAATAAATATCCTCAGGAACTGGAGAGACAGCCAGTAGATTTAGCCCTTACCTCACCAGTGGAAGGACTGAAGTTTGGTTCTCGAGAATCCAAATAAATACTAAGCAGGTGTAGTGATCCCCCTGTAATTCCAGCACTCCTCAGAAAGTAGACAGGGCTCCCCAGAGCAAGCTTGCTAGCTAGACCAGCTGTGTCTGCATCTGGCCTCAATGAATAAGGTGGAGAACTGTTTTGTTTTGTTTTTTTTATTGAAAATAGTTTCTTTTCATACACAGTATCCTGATCAGCATTTCTTTTCCTCCCCCAACTTCTCCCAGATGCTCCCCAACCTCCCCACCCACCCAAATCCACACCCTTTCTTTCTCTCTATCATTAGAAGAAAATAAACAAGCATCTAAAAAAAAAAAAGTACAATACAATACAATAAAATGAACAAACCAGAATAGGATGAAACAAGCAAACAGAAGCCAAAGAAAAAGCACAAGAAACGTATACAGACCCAGACACACACCAAAGTCGTAAAGACACAAAGTGGAGAATTACTGAGGAAGACTCTAGGGTCAGCCTCAGACCTCCACATATGTGCACACACAACACCCACCGCCCCAGCACAGAGACCCACATGCACACACACACACACCATACATACATACTTACATACTTACATAAAAACAAAAACAAACTCCAGACCACCAAGAAAATGGCTTGAAGGAAAGAAAGCAAGAAGGGCAGCAGAGAGCGGTGTGCTATCACCATGCCAGAGATTGGGGGAGGGAAGGGAAAAGTGCTGGCAGTGGGTGGAGGCTAGGTGTATTTTTAAGACAGATCACAAACAGCCCTTGGCCAGGACAGGGGAGACAGAATCCCCACGCTTCTTGCTGGAGTGACTGTGCGGATGAGACCTGATTTGGTTAGGTTAAGTCTGAGGCGCCCTTGAGACACCAAGAGGTAGGGTCTGGGGCTCTGGCTGTGTAGGTTGTGACAGATTGTAGAGTGCTCGGTCCCAGCTCAAGTCCAGCCTAGGCTTGGAATATCCCCCAATCACTGTGCGTCCTGGGCTTGGCAACACAGGTAACAGCTTTCTTCTTCCCAAGGGGAAGGTTAGCACGAGGGCAGCCTGGTAAGAAGCAGGGAGGCCGGCCCCCAGAGCCTGGATGGAAAATCCCACCACCTTCTCGGTTCTTGAGCCCTCCAGTGCATGGTGAAGATTGATGTGGAGGGCTCAGGGACCAAATCCCTGCTTTCTGTCTGTAGAAGATCCTGGAGTTCCCTGTGACTCTGGGCTCTGGACGCCAGGCTGCTTCAGAACTCCCAATTTGTGGGTCTGGGCTGGTTGAATTCTAGGGCTGCGCCTGGTACCTGGGGACTTGGGTTTCCCGTTTGTTGGGACTGTGCTGTTGTTTCTGGTGTTCTTTTGCTCTCTTGAGGGTGTGGAAGGATGAAATGGAGGAAGCTTGGTGGTTCCTAGATTAGGGTGTGACAGTGGCCATTGCCTCAGCTTCCCTCCTCTGCTCTGCAGCTGTCCCTTGGCGGCCAGGCCGTCAATCACATTCCCCAACCCGCACAAGTTGCTGTGTGCCCAGCCAGGGTTCTGGGGAGATTCTAGAATAAGGGTCCTTTGGGTGACAAAGGGGAACTTCACAGGATTCAAACTGTGTTTACTTGCTCCAGCCTGATCCTTGTTGCAAAGGGACAACAAGGATCTCAGATCTGAACCTCTAGTGCTGGCCCCTAGTACTCTTGCCAGGCCCCTGGGACTAGGGCCTTACCACGTGAAGAAAGGGCTTTGTGGGTTTAAGGCCAAGGATAACTAAACACAAGTTGGTGTCTGCCAACCTGGTCCCCTGTTCTCAAGGTCTCCTGTCCTTCGAAGTTGGAGGAGGCTGTGGGGACCGTGTCTAGCTCTAACCCTGGCTGGCAGCTAACCAAGTGGTCACTGGGGTGGAGGAGGGCGGGAAGGAACTCATTAAGTCCCAATTTGCTGTCTGTTTGCTTCTAGGCTAATTGCTGGGAAAACCCCATGACGTTGACGCGTCTCTTTCTCTGTTAGCCCAGAGAAAAACAGAAACCAAAATAGAGTCCCATCAGGAAACGCCTCTGACAGCGGAGACAAACAGCCTGCTGGCCTGAGTTAGTCATTAGCAGGCAGCTGCAGCCACAGGGACACCGGAGGGGGAGGGGCAGCGAGCAGCTGCATTCGGCCTCCTCCCTCCCCCCTCCCTTTTACTGAGCTGGGCAAAAAACCAGAGGCAGCTGTAGGTCCTGGGCGCAGCTCAGTCTAGAAGTAGAAGCCTGAGTTAGGCACAGACCGAAGCCACTGCGGTCCAGAGTATTAGTGTCCCCACGGAGACCAGAGCGATCTTCTGGCCACCCCTACGTGCTTGGGGACAGTGGAGTTCATTCACAAAGACGTCCAGCCTTACCCCCACAACCCCAAGTTTGGCAGCCCAGCCCTCCCCCGGTTCATCCCTTTCATAGCTCCATGTTGGGACAGGGCAGAGGAAGCCTGGCCGTGCCTTTCGGGAACCACATCTTAGAGCAGTATCGCAGTATTATTTTTAGCTGTCTGTGGAGGAGGTGGGCGTCGTGGGTCACACATGTCCCTGAGCACATGCAGAGGCCAAAGAGGGCTGTCAGCTCTCCTACTCCATCACTCACCACCTTATGTTTTTGAGACAGAGTCTCTCACTGATGCTGGGTCTGGGCTGGCAGCCAGCCCTGGCGATCCTCTTACCTCCGTCTCTAACAGTGCTGGGGTTACAAGTGCCTACAGATGAGCCCCAGATTTTTATGCTGGGGATTTGAGCTCGGATTCTTGTGTTTTTTTGTTTTGTTTTTTTGTTTTTAATTTATGTATTTTATTTATGTGAGTTCTCTATCTGCATGTATACCTGCATGCCAGAAGAGGGCATCTGATCCCATTACAGATGGTTTCGAGCCACTAGGTGGTTGCTGGGAATTGAACTCAGGACCTGAGCAGTCAGTGTTCCCAACTGCTGAGCCATCTCTGCAGCCCAACCAGGTTCTTACGTTTGTACAGCAGGTGTTCTTATCCATTGACATCTCCCTGGCCCGGTGGTATTTGTTTGTTGTTTGTTTGTGCTGGGACTTGAACCCAGGGCCTTCTACATGCTGAGCAAGTGCTGTACCGCTGAGCCGCGTCTTCAGCTCACTAATGCTCTTCGCACGTCTGTCTGTCCTCCCTGAAGCCTAGAGCTTCTGAAAGCTAGGACCAGATCCACATTTTCCTCTTCAGTGGTTCAGGCCACATGGGAGGCGTGTACAGCCATGCTGAGTCGGTCTCTTGGATATGTAGAAGACCTAGTTTGGAGACCCCTATGGTGTCCATCTCTGCCTCCAGAACTGGAATGGAGAGCGTTGTATGAGCCTCTCTGCTGTCTCTCTTCAGTTCTCTTAGGCAGATGTCCTTGCACTGGGGGCTGGTACCTCAGCCTCTCTACTGAGCTCCAATTCCTGCCTTGGGGAGTCACTTCAATTCCTTCTGCAATGCCTTCTTTACTCTGGGTAAAGCCCCAAGCTCTCCTGTGGGGGATGTGGACCACCCGTAGGCATTCTCTGACATACAGGATTTGTATGGCCACCAACATCCAGTGTCGAATGAGGAACCTGAGCTTTGCTCCTACAGCCTATCTCCCATAGACAGAAAATCTCGGGAAGGGGCCGACTGTGCCTAGACCTTCTGGAATTCAAGGGTCTGAGACAGAGATGCCATCAGAGCATGGGCTGGTGCTGTCACCACCACTGCCAATGATGACAGGTACCCCGGGGAAACTACGCAAAGCCCGAGAGTGAGGGCTTTGTTCTAGAAGAGCTTGGGATCCAACAGGACAGACAACTGTGGGCACAGCTCTAGGTCCATGTTCCCAAAGTGCTGTGGAGGCACAGGAGTCCATGCAACTGCTCAGGGTACAGACGTGGGTAAGGATGCGAGCGTGTGTGCGTACGGCTGCAGAGGCAATGCTCGCTCAGAGTCTTGGAGCAGTGGGGTAAGAGAAAGGACAGTGTCAGTAGCGGACGTGTCCGGGGTCCAAAGAGAGTAAGAGGTTACTGTAGGAGTGGCCTCCGAGCCACATAGTGAGAAGAAGGCATGGTTAGAACTCACGGGGTACCCAGGCATCTGCAATGAGGACAGCATGTCTGCACTGACACTGTGATGGTGGACATCTCAGCCTGTCTGGGGAAGCTAAGCAGAGGAGGGATCTGGCCCACACCTATCCTGCTGTGCAATGAGTCTTCTTGGTCTCTCCTGCAGGTGACACAGAGTCCTATCTCCTCAGGGCTCTGGGTATGTGTATACATGCCTGGGTTTGTGCGTGTGAATTCTGTGTACAAGTATGTCTACAGGAGATACATGTCTGTATGTATAGTGTATGCATATTCCGTGTGAGGATACACAACATCTACGTATGCACATCCCGTGAATGATATTTCAATATGAGATAAACAGGCGGCAGAACAGAACAGAACAGAAGTGTTCTGAAAGGGAGACAATGCAAAACACAAAACTCATGCCTGGATGGGTCCCAGAATGCTTCACTTTGAATCTGTAGTGAGCCCAGATGTTGGCACCAAAGGCTACCAGCCCAGCCAGCTCTATCTACAAGTGGCTGTTGTCCCAACTGATCTGTGTGGCCACAGCTGATGCCAGGCTCCAAACCAGACCTCAGGATCCAATTCTAGTTCCTGGGACCCAGCCTCCCCACCCCACCCCCACCTCCCCCCCACCCCCCATGGCTGTGGGACTTTACATAGCCTAGCCCTGATAGCAAAGTCCTGGCAGAGAAGCTGGCGTGGGGTCTCCGGGGCAGGGAAATGAGGAGGGGGTAACTAGGCCAGGGACTTTGGGTCAGAGGAGCCCCCTCCTTGGCTCTGGGGGTCTAAGGTCTTCCCCGCACTCAGCCTCTTCACGCAGCGGCCTGTTGACCTACTTGCAGTCTCACGGAGCCACTGGGTCAATCAGACTCTTTGGGAGTTAGGGAATGACAGGTTCTGGACGCATCTGGAGAGGGGCATGGCTGGGTGGCTGGTAGGGACAACAGTGGGCTGGTCTGGGGCCCAGAGACAGCTACTGACCTGTGCCCGGTCCCTTTTCCAGGGCTGGGAAGGAGAGCCACAGAGACGGTGTACAGTGAGATCCAGAATGTCGACCCTAGTGAGTGAGGGCCCCTGGGTCTCGGAGTGGGAGGGGCCATGCTAGAATCACTGGTGGGGCCTTGAGAGCGGGTAGAGTGAAAGCCCAGGAGAGCACCAACTCTTATCTTCGGGTCTGACTCTTTTCCCTACCACCCTCAAGAATACAGAGGCACAGACAGCGTGAGACACTTGTGTCCAAGGTCACAAAAGCACACCTCTGAGCACCGGGAGCTAGACTCCACATTCCTGGTGACTGAGTTCCGCTGTCTTTGGTTGTGGGGAAGGAGTTGGCAGAACATGGAGGTCACAGAGATCCTGAACTTTTCTTGGGGCTATGGTCACCTGAGGCCACTAGTATAGACTCTTAGACCAGTGTGGGTCCCACAGAGGCTGTGGAGGAGGGGGATGACTTTTTCCGTTTATACTTCTGGATTCCTGTCTGAGGCCTTACAAAAGAGACAATCAAGACAGACCAACGAGGGATAAGCAAACTGGATTAATTAACATGCAGAAGAAACTTGAGGAGGAATGACTCAAAAAGAAGATCAGAGGGTGGGGATTTATATAACTGTTTAACAAAAGACAGTAAACACGTAAAGAAATGGTAAGTTACCGGGCATGGCGGTACATGCCTGAAATCCCAGGAGTGGTAGATGCAGGAAAATCAAGAATTTAGGTCGCCATACCTATGTATCAAGTTCAAGAATAGCCTGGGCTACATGAAACCTGTCTTTAAAAGATGGAGGGAGGGAGATAGGGAAACAAAAGAGTGAGAGGCTGGAGAGATAGCTGGTTGGTTCAGAGCACTGACTGCTCTTGCAGAGGACAGGTTTGGGTTCCCAGCACCCACAGCAGGTGACCCACAGCCACCTGTAACTCCTGTCGCAGGGGATCTGATGCCCTCTTCTGGCCTCCAGGGGCACCAGGAATGCACAGAGTGCACAGATAACACATGCAGGCAAAACATCCATACACATAAAATAAAAAATTTTTAATTAAAAAAATTAAAATTAAATTTTTAAAAGAAAAGGAAAGAAAAAAGAGACAAGAAAAATGAAAGAGAGCTACAGAGCTTTAACTCTCCAGGGAAAGCAGGCTACGTGAAGGTAGCTATCTGGGGAAATTGTCCTCACGTGTCTCACTTTCTCCACTGTCCATCTGTCTTGGTTTGGGTTACAGTCAACACCAGATCCATTGGAGAATCCAACTCTATCTACTGTAGAAGTTAAAAGGAGCATCTTTTTGTGACCCCGGTGACCCTGTGTGGTCCTGGTCAAATCATGGGATCTTGCAAGACTTCCATAACTGTCTTAGTTAGGATTTTTATTGCTGGGATAAAACATTATGACTAAAAGCAACTTGGGGAGGGTTTCTTTTCTTACATTTCCACATCATAGTCCATCACTGAGGGAAGTTAGGACAGGAACCAAAGCAGGGAAGGAACCTGGAGGCAGAAGCTGATGCAGAGGCCATGGAGGAGTGCTGCTTACTGGCTTGTTCCTCATCATGCTCAGCCTGCTTTCTTATATAACTAAGGACCACCTGCCTAGGATTGACACCACCCACAGTGGGCCCCCCTCCCACGTCAATCATTAATCAAGAAAATGCTTGCCTGTAGGCAATCTGGCAGAAGCATCTTCTCAGCTGAGAGTCCCTCTTCCCAAATGACTCTGGCTTGTGCCAGGTTGACATAAAACTAACCAGTGTAGTCACCTTCTCTGTGGAATGAAGGGAAAGACTAGATTCTAGGTTCTCGAGATCTGTTCAGACTCAGATTGCCTGATCCACTTCCAGCTCTGAGTGTCTGGGTCCTTTAGGTTGAAGAATTTGCATTTCTAATCCATACAGGGGAGTCCACTTTGAGAGTCAGTCTGTGGATGCTGTCACTGGCAAAGTGGGGTGTCTGAATGCAGGGCTGGTCTCAGCAGACCCTCTCACCTCTCACATCCAGGGCGCTCTAGTGTTGGCTGTTTTGGGAAATGGCTCATAGGGCGTAGTTCTGGCTCTTAAATCCCTTTTCCCCTGAGAGACTCAAAGGAAGGCCACTCCCCTAGATAAGCAGAAGGGCATGGGCAGTACCACCTCTAAGAAGTGGCTCAGGGAGGGGCCTCCTTGGAGAGATCTGAGGGGTCACAAAGAGGCAGGGGGGAGCTTGCATGGAAGGCCATGGGAGGCCCTGTTTGTAATCTTCACTTCAGACTCTAAGTTTACCTTCTTTTCTTATTGTTGTAAAACGTACATAAAACTTTTTTTTACCATTTTCAAGTATCCAGGTGGCTAATTTAGTGTCCTTAAGTCTCTTCATACTCTTGTTCCCTCTGCCCATCTCCAGAAACTTTTCATCTTTCTGAGCCCTTAACCAGTAACTCCTCCCACCCTGCTGCCTGCCCCGGGCCTCGGTCACCGCTCTACCCATCCTGTGACTTTGGCCAAGCACTCAAGGAAGACAAGTTTACTCTGGTCTCCATTAACCTTAGACTTCATGCAGGATAATCTGATACACCTGAGATTTAGGGGATTTGCTTTACGGTGGTGTTCTGTGGTGCTGGAGAGATGGCCCCCAGGGCCTCAGGCCCATATGAACTAGGTAGGTGTTGTACCACTGAGTTACTCCCACTGCTCTGCAGACATTTTCGGTTGCTATGACTTGGTTCAGGGAGAGCAGTCCTGATAAATCTGGCCTGTAGAAGCCAGGGATGCTGCCAAAGGTCTCAGCACACAGTCAGTCTCTCCAGTCCGGAATGTCAGCAGGACCAACACAGAGAAGCCCTGGCTTAGAGGATGCCATATTCTGTCCCTGTCTGCCAGGAGAGCTCCCTCAGACACCAGCTCTTGCTTCTCTGTGTCTACCTTAGGAGTTGACCAGGGCACACCCCACCTACACCTTTGGCTTGGAAGAGAAGCCAAGTCTTGCTCTCAGCCCCAACCTTGAGTCAGATGGGACGGTGCCCATCTTAATCAGCCCCCCTCATCCCCCTCAAACCCCCCCCCCCAATCTTCTCATCCTTCCCCACTCCCGCTTTCTCTCTGCCTGGAATTCAGACTTCCAGGATCTTTCCTTTTCATTTCTGTTTCCGCTCCTCCCCCTCCCCCTTTTCTTTCCTTTTCTTTGAGACAGTTCAGATGAACCTTCAACTCACAATCCTCCTGTTCCAGCCTCCCAAATTCTGGGATTACAGTTGTGTGCCGCCATACCAGCCAGGATGTTTGTAGCAGGGGCAGAAATCTCTGGTCTTTCCCACATTCCCTACCAAGAGTGACTGGGCTGAGAAGAGCATGACAGAGTCATCAAGAAAGAGTCATGCAGAGTCATCAAGAAAGAACTGGATTTGGGCATCATGGCACTTGAGAGGGTGAGGCAGGAGGATTGCTTCAAGTTTGAGGCCAGCATGGGTCAGGGTAAGACCCCGTACCATCAGCAAGAAGGCACCAAGTATGGGGATGGGTACTTTCCAGTCACCGAGTTTCCTGATCTTCATCTTGACTTTCTCAGCTTCTAGAGCAATACATTTTTCTTGTCTCTACATAAAGAAAAAGAAAGAAAGAAAGAAAGAAAGAAAGAAAGAAAGAAAGAAAGAAAGAAAGAAAGAAAGAAAGAAAGAAAAAGAAAGAGAGAAAGAGAAAAAGAGAAGGAGCCTCCTGACCACTGCCCTCTGGAGGGAGAGAAAAGCACTTGAAAATCTGGCCCCACCCATCCTGTGTGGCCCAAAGCCAGCCGGGCCAGCAGGTATTTCCAGGGAGGCACTTCCTCCCTGAGCCTGCAAGATGGGGAGAAAACAGTACCTTATGCCACCCTCCAGTGTGATATCACCCACCAAGCCAGTCACCAAAAGAAACGCAGATTTGCCTTTCCATCAGGACCGCCCCCAGCTATGCAGTTTTAGCATTTCGAGTTCTGTGTCTGATTCCAGAGCCCGTGGGCTAGGTGGGAGAGGCCAGAGCAAAGAGAATCTTCTCCCCCTGTGAAGACCTGGGCCAGGAGGTGCTGCCCTGGCCTCTCTCAACATGTGGAGGTTGGCACAAAGATTCTGCTTTGTGCCTGGGTTGACTTTCACATTTACTGGACTCCAGTTACCTTTAGCCCAGCTATGGTAGAAGGGGGAGTCCCTTAGGGACAGTTGTTTCTGTTCCCTCTAAGGGGGAGCAATGAAATATTATAAGACAAGGTTTGAAGGGGAGATGAACTTAGGGAAAGCAGATTTTTATTTGTTTGTTGTTTTGAGGCAGTCTGGAACTTTTGGTAATCCTCCTGCCTCAAGTATTAAATGCTGGATTTACAGGAGTGAGCCACATGCATGGCTCAGAGATTTTTGTTTTGAGGATTTTCTTGTTTCGAGTCCCACCCCCACCCCCACCAAAGACAGGGTCTCTCCTGTATATCAGGCTGGCCTTGAACTGACTATGTTAGCCGAGGATGACCTTGAACTTCTGATCTTCCTGCCTCCACGTCTCTAGTGGTGAGATCACAGGCCTGCGCTGCCACGCCAGTGTAGACGATACTGGGAGTCAATCCCGGGGCTCCACGCATGCTCGGTACCATGTGGGAACATTCCCTCCAGAGAGCAGAGGAGGTCGCCATTGCTGCTGTTTCCCCAAGTCCATGTTCTCCGTGAGCTGCCCGGAGAATCAGCTGCAACACAGAGTCTCTGGGATGGATGGGGTCTGGTCCTGTGCAAAGTGGCAAATCATCCCTTCCCTTCTATCTTGTGGTGAGACACGTCTCACGAACGAACGCGGGCCATGACGCTTTTCTTCCACTCGGGGCTTCCTGCTCTTCTTGGCTTTCTACTCTCTCCGCTTCCAGACCTTTGGCAAAGGCCGTCTGCACAATGGTGGCCTGGCAGGGCAGCCAGGCACTGTATGCATTCTGGCGAAAGGATGAGTCAAGATGAGCCTCACTTAGGAAAAGGGAAGTGCGGGCCCCGCCCTGGAGGCAGCTTGGCTACAGATGCCAAGAGTCTGAGCCACCCTCGAGCTCTCGGCCCCTCCAGCCTCCCTTCCCGGGAACAGCAGACGAAACAGATAAACCATGGGAATAGCTTTGCTGCCAAAGAGGATATTGGCAGCACTATTTAAAACAGCAAAAATCCGGAAAGAACCTCTTTTTTAACCATTTACTTTATGTGTATGGGTGTTCTATCTGTATATATGTCTGTGAACCTTGTGTGTGCCTGGAGGCTGAGGAGGAGACCAGGAGAGGTTGTCAAATGCCCTCGGACTAAAGTTACATGCAGTCTGTGAGCCACCATGTAAGTGCAAGGACTTGAACCCAGGTCCTCTGGATTAGCACTCAGTGTTCTTAACCACTGAGCCATCTCTCCAGCCCCAGAAAGTAACTTTTTAAAGTAAGAAACTGGCTAAACCATCAGTTGTGTAGCCACTTACCCCGGCGATGTCGCTACTTGGACAATTGCGTTGAGGAGGTACTCGAAGGTTCTTACAAAGCCACGCTTCTTGAAAGGATGGGGTAGAAAAATGTCATGGGCTTGGTCCTCATGACTTCCCTGGCCCTTGCCCATAGTCTGCTGAGAACTCCACTGCAGGAAGACGGGGAGAGGCGGACAGTGCGTGGAGGGTGGGGGTGAGGGTCAGCTTTTATTTGCAACTTTCTAATTTCCTGTTGTGTTCTATTTTTCTCTACTAAGTAAAAAAGAACTTTAAAATGTCAAACGAGAAGCCAGACATAGTACTACACTCCCTTTAATCCCAGCACTCCGGAGGCAGAGGCAGGTGGATCTCTGTGAGTTCAAGGCCAGCCTAGTTTATACAGAGAGTTCCAGGACAGCCAGGGCTACATAGTTAGTTCCTGTCTTTAAAAAAAAAAAAAAAAAAAGAGTCAAATGTAGAATGTAGTTGGTAGAGTGCGTACCTGTCATGCATCAGGTCCTGGACCTCCTCCTCGGCACCCCGTGGACTGTTGTGTGGTGGTTCATGCCTGTAATCCCAGTACGAGGGCATGGGACAGAGGGCTCAGAAGCTCAGGGTTATCCTGGACTACATAGTAGGTTAGAGGCTAGCCTGGGCTACATGAGACCCTGCTTCAAATAAAAGCAAACAAAAAAGTCAAATAAGATTCCAGGATCTCTGCGTGCCTACCACGTGGTCTAGAAGATCCCTGGGAGCTTGTCTAGGGACAAAAGACTATCAGCAGATGGCCCAAGATCCGGTGTGCAGCTGTGCTAGACCTTGCACACTGACTGTTGTGCTGTCTTTGTTTTGCAGATGTCATGGAAAACAGGCATTCTGTAAGTACACACGTTCATACACATTACATTACAAAGGCTCCCTGGGGCCAGGTGGGGCCTGCACGAACCGACACACTGAGGATGGTTGTGAGCGTTTGAGGCTATCCTAGGCCACAGAGCGAGTCTTCAGGACAGCCTGGACTGCAGAGTGTTAGTCTTTTTCACGAAAGTGTTCTATAGACCAGTGAACTGTTTTCCCAATTCATCCAGGGTCCACTCTCCACCACCCCGTTCAAACCTGGCTTGTTTGAGACTAGGTACTCTGGCCACCAATGACAGCCTAAGCCAGCTCCAGTACTGATTCTCTCTTCCTGCCTACACCGTTACAACTCAGCCTGCATAGGGAGAGGGACCCTGGGGACCCTCCCATGCAGTTGGGAATCTTACTGCTCTTTTAATAAGAAAGACAGCGTGGACAGGCATGGTGATGCAGGCGTGTAACCCCAGAGGCTTAGGAATGAGGAGCTTGTGTTCAGGGCCAGTTTGGGCTACATACTAAGTCCCTGATGAGAAAGGGAAGGGAGGAGGAGGGAGAGGAGTTGGGGGAGAGAAGGAAGGAAGAGGAGCTGGGGAGATGGCCTGTGATCCCAGTCCTGGGGAGGTAAAGATGGGTAGATCCCTAGAGCTTGCCGGCCAGCCAATCTAGCTTACTTGGTGAGCTTGAGGCCAAAGAGAGGCCTACCAAAAGAAAGGAAGAAATAAAGGGGGGGGGGGAAGATGAATGGTTCTGAGGGAATGACATCTGAGATTGACCTCTGGCTTCTTCATGCACACACACATGCGTGCACACACATAGGAACACATGCACACAGGAACACACACACACACATACACACACACACAAGGAAGGAGGGAAGGCAGGCATTGGTTTCAAGTTCAATCCATGCAGAACCCTCTGCCTTCCAGTTCCCAGCCTGTCTGTGAGCCCAGAGGCACAGAGGTTAACAGGGCAGCTATTATCTTCAGAAATGAGGAACTCGCCCCTGAACTGGTCTTCTGGGTCTGGGAGAAACTTCCAGCAAGTCTTCTACAGCCTGCAGCGGGCCCCCAGCTTCCTTTGTTTTGCTGGATCTGAATTCTTGTAAAACAGAGCTCATTATGCTCTCTCAGACAGGAAGGCGCTGACATTCTTTGTATGGAGGGAAGCTGTCCAGTTGAGGAAAAGAGGAATGAGATGAACGGCTCTTCCTAGCCTGCTCCACCTGGGCTTCTGAAAGCACTGCTGTATGGAAAGGGGGAAGGGATCTTATTTTTTAGGTGAAGAAACTGAGGCCTGGCTTGGTGAAACAGCTTGCCCAGAATGACCCAGAGCCAGGAGCAGAGCCCATTTCCCAAAAGCCCTGGCCTGTGCTCTGTCCGCAGTGTTAAGAAACGACAGGACTGTTCCAGGAGAGCTGCGAGTGACAACTTTGCTCCATAGGCAGTGTGGGACCCTGATAAGAACCAGTTCTCTGTCCGCATCGCTGCATGTATCCACGGCCACCCAAGGCAGGGCCACGGCCACAGGCAGCAGTCTAGAACAAACTTATTTACCTTGTCTTCCACCCAGAGGGTCTCTCTGGACTGAGGCTCTGAACTCCAGGCCAGTCAGGGAGTGGCTGTCCCTCAGCCCCAAAAGCCTGCTCTGCTCCCAGGGTGCTCCAAATACTTGGGCTAGTCCTACCCCCAAAATAACAAAGCCATTTGGCGGGAACTCAGGAGTTCCCAGGTGTTGAGAAATGGATTTTGAATCTTGAAGCAAATAGATTTTGTTTATGAAAGAAGCAGGCACAGTTTCCCTAATAACCAGCCGTGTGGGTCCGAAGAAAATTAACTGAATTGCCCAGCAGGGAAATGGGAGGGGCTTCCTTCCTGAAATCAAACCTGGCAATCATTCCCTCTTGTTTAATGGCTTTGCTTCTGAAAACACATTGGAGGAAATATCTGGACAATGAGACAGCCACTTAGCCAGCTACTAACTTGGTATTGTTTGACTTGCTTCAATGGCACAATCTGACTTCATTTTTCCCCTGCCATTTTTGCCTTGTTTATAAATTGTGTTTGTGGCCCACACAGACAGATAACATGGAAGAGAACACCCTGTACTGAAAAGAAGTTGAATCTGGACCTGTGAAGGTCTCCAGATTTTGGAAAGAACCCTGACTCTTAGAGGTTGGGAACAAGACAATGGCCAGTCATAGCTCCCTTCCCTCCTCCCCAGGGTCAGCAGGGGCTGCGCTGTGATAGGACCCAGGAGTGGAGTTGAGGCTGCTGGAGAATGGGGTCTCAGATCTGCAGTCTTCTTGCTGTGACTTCCTCAAACCTAAGCACCCCTACCTATAAAGTAGAGATGGTGATGATGATGGTGATGATGATGTTAGTGACGGTAATAGTGATGATGACATAATGGTGATGGTGGTGGTGGTGGTGGTGGTGGTGGTGGTGGTGGTGGTGATGATGGTGGTGGTGATGGTGGTGATGGTGGTGGTGGTGATGGTGGTGGTGGTGGTGGTGGTGGTGATGGCTGTGATGGTGGTGATGATGGTGGTGGTGATGGCGGTGGTGATGGCGGTGATGGTGGTGGTGGTGGTGATGGTGGTGGTGATGGCGGTGGTGGTGGTGGTGATGGTGGTGGTGGTGATGATGGTGGTGGTGATGGTGATGGTGGTGATGGTGGTGATGGTGGTGGTGGTGGTGATGGTGGTTGGTGACAATGGTGGTGATGGTGGTAGTCGGTGGTGGTGGTGATGATGATAATAATGGTGGTGATAGTGATGGTAATAACAGTGATGATGATGGTGATGATGATGATGGTGATGGTGACACCAACATCTGCCTATCCGGATTTTCTTAAGGGTTAAATGGGATACTTAGCAAACCCTAAACCATCATAGAAAAACTGCTTATCTTCTTTAAAGGCATTTTCCTCAAGCACTCTGGCAATATTGGAAGTGGTTAAGAGATTTACTTTGTCTCTGAAATGCCCCCCATCCCACCCACCCCACACACACAGGGAAACATGCTCAAGGCATAGAATTCAACCAAAGCCAAATCTTGACATAGGCATAGGAGACCCGTATTCAAACTTGAGTTGCCCCAACTAGATGCTTGGTGGTAAGTTTCTGATTTCCCATCAGTCATCATTTTAAAAATTTTCTCTCTGTGTGTGTGTGAGAGAGAGAGAGAGGGAGGGAGGGAGAGAGAGAGAGAGAGAGAATGCAGATGTGTACAGGATGCAATCAAGATCATCTTTCCTGGATGCCATTCCCTCCTGCTGTGGGTTTCAGGGAATGAACTCTAGGAAGTACTCATGGTCCTGCACCAAGCATCTTCCCGCTGAGCCATCTTGCCCAGTCCCATTTCGTCATCTGTAAATGGGAGCAACTTCTCACCTGGACACTGCAGGAATTAAGTAAGCACTCAGTACAGTCCTGACCCACCAAAAATGCTCATACTGGGTACCCTCTAGAAGTAGGGAGTAAGGATCTGAGGAGGAGACGGAATCAGAAGGACCTTTGGGGTTATTCCACACCACATCCCGACCTTAAGGGGGGCAGTGCTGACATAGGCACTCCAAGTCCAGTCCTCACTGTGAGTGTGGTAACCTTTGCTTCAAAGTTCCTGGGGCCCTGCTGGTGGCCCAGCCCTTCCTGTCTGTGGAGTTGGTCCTGCAGCATTACCCAGAGGGAGAACAGAGGTGTCTGGGGAGAGACTTGGTCTGGACACGGGGATCACGTCTCCCTTCTCTGGGAGAGTGGAGGAAATGGCAAGAGGCAGCTGCCAGCACTGGCAAGCCTCCAGGCCTCTGGGGTCACACAGCTTTCTTGGCCCGTATGTGCAGTTCTATCCTGGCAAAGAAGGAGCCAGAGCCTTAGCCTTCTAGTTGGGCCTCTCAGGCTTGCATCCTGTTCTGAAAGCCCCAGACTTAGCAAAACAGAATGGAGACTGCCTCGGGTCTCCTTCAGGAAGCCAGCTAGCTGGGCCATCAGATCTCCAAGATGCTAGAGAGCCTTTACATCATTTGCTTCCACTTCACAAGTTCTACCTGCAGCAAGGTGTCCTGTGCCCACAGAGGTTTGGAACAGTGGGCTCTGCTTCCTGTTCTCTGGAGCTCTCCATTCTCAAGGGCTCTCTGTTCCAGCTTCTCCCTGTATGCCCAGCCCTTCTGCCCTGCAAGTTTCTTTCCACTTTACAAAATCTTTAAGGTTAGTTCAAGTCACTTCAGCAATCCACTCCCTACTCAGTGCTGAGTGCTGGAATGTAAGCATTTACCACCATGCCTGGCTTTTTTTTTCCTTAAATTTTTTTTTTGGGGGGCAGTTCTGAGACAGGGTTTCTCTGCGTAGCTCTCGCTGTCCTGGAACTTGCTCTGTAGACCAAGCTGGCCTCAAACTCAAGAGATCCTCCTGCCTCTGCCTCCCGAGTACTGGGATTAAAGCCGTGCACCACCACGGCCAAGCTTAACTTTTTATCATGGTAAAACCTATATAACCTGAAGTTAACCACTGGGTTATTGTAAAGTATATCATTCAAAGCTAGGGTTGTGGCTTAGGGATAGGGCAAACGCCTAGCAGTGTGAAGTCCACCCCAAGCACTAAAAAAAAAGTGAATTAAATCACATGAGGTACATTTATATTGTTGCATAACTGTCACAACTGTTCTTCAGAATTTTTTCCTTAATATTTTATCATGCATCTGTTTGTCCATATGACAGTCAAAGGACAACTTTCAGGAGCTGGTTCTCTCCTTTCAACTGTCTGGGTCTTGGGATTAAACTCAGGGTATTAAGTGTTGTTTATCACTGTCTGCCTATTCCTTTGAAGCAGGGTCTTCCCCTGAACCTGGGGTGTACATATTCTCCACTAGGCTGGAAGCCAGACCACCCCAACAGTCTCTGCTCCCCTCAGAGCTGGAATTACAGGCTATATAGACCAAGACTGACTTACGCTCACAAAGATATACCCCTGCCAACTGAATGCTGGGACGAAAGGCATGTGCCACCACGGCCAGCCAAGGTTTTAAGCTAAAAGGCTGACCTAAGGACCTTAGATGGCCTGATGCCTCACACCCACAATCCCAGCACTGGGCGGGCCAAGGCCAGAGGACTACTGAGAGTCCTAGGCTGGCCCCGGGCAACTGAGTGACTCTGCCTCAAAAACAAAGCAGAGGCAGGCTGGAGAGGGCGTCTGTGTTAGCTAGAGGTCCGAGGGAGCTAGCTGTGAGCTCTCTTGTCTCCGATGGTTCCATTCTTTCCCCGCACAACACCTATGGGACACCACCCTGGGTGCACACGGCTTGATGCAGCGGCTTCATAGACTGACGCAGGGCAAGAACTCAGGGGTGGAGCCAGCGGGCCCTACAGAGCAGGCGCGGAGAGAAGGGAAGATGGGTGGGGACCAGAGCTGCCCTAGAAGATGGGGTCCCAGCGGATGGTGGCACAGCTTGAAATGTGTCTGTTTGTTTGAGGCAAGGTCATGTGTACCCCAGACTAACCTAGAACTGGACTTTGAACTCCTGAGTGCTGGGATCACAGACTCGTATCCTACGTGATGGAGCCAGGGCTTCTCGCATGCTAAGCAAGCGCTATACCCAAGGACCCATCTCCTGGCCGACCTCTTTGTAGTTCTCTTATGCTATACTGCTCGCATTTACATCTCCCTCCGCGGGCCTCCTCCAGGGTGTGAGGGTGTGACCTAACTCGTCTTGTCTTCTGCCCTACAGAAAACGGCAGGCTCCCTTGATGGACCTTAAGACAAGCAAGACAGGTGCATATCCCTGGGAGGACATCCGTGTCCCAAGAAGAGCAGCCGATTCCTGTATTCCAAGAGTCCTATGCACTTATTTATGAACTGGCCCTGCCCCTGCTGGAGATAGCAATTCTGCAGGCCAAGCCATCCATTCTTAAATCCCTCCTGCCTTACTAGTGTTGGATATAAGGAGAATCAGAGGCACTGTTTGCTGGCCAGCCCAACCCTCCTGCCACGCCGGAGCATCTCTGCGATGTGGAAGAGGGGGGGGGGTTCAGGGCGAGCAAACCCCTGGGGCGATTTGAAGCTCAAATACTGTGTCTTGGACAGACAACGCGATTTTTCACGTGCCTTCCTACACAGAAGGTTTTTGTTCTGTAGTCAATTACTTTTAGCGAATGGCCTGGTCTTGGGGGGTGGGGATTAGTTTTTTTGTTTTGTTTTCTTTCCGTCTTCCTTTTTTCTTCTGGGCCGACCTTGTTCTGTGGAGGTCTACAGTGCTGTCAGACAGCTTCGACTCATCCCCTCCCCCCTGTATGACGTCACCCACGAAGGGGAACACCTGATTGGGAGCATCGCCTGTGGACCCGCAACAAGCCTCATCTGGCAACACCAAAACTAGAGACTGGATCTGGCACGGACGTCCTTAAACTGTTTCCTAGATCTTTCCTCTCGCATGCTGAAGGCCTAAAGAGAGAAACAGTTGGCTACAGCAAATGTTATTTGTTTTTTAATAGTAAAAGGAAATGTGTACCCTTTCTCACTAATTTTTCTTTATTTATTCCCAGCTAAAAAAACGGTCTCCTGAGGTCCCGGGCAGTTTCCAGGGGTGGCTCAAGTGGGTGGACGGGACTGCCACCATCTTGCCGTGAAATACTCATACTTACCCCGCATCACCTTCCCTGTTCACCTCAGCCACCGGCTGCAGGGCCCCCCGAGGGGTGTCGTATTAAATAAAGTAGATTTCTACCCTTGGCTGATCTGTGAAGTGTCATCTTCTGAGGCGGGCCTCATACCGGTGGCATAGCTGTTAGCCCTCAGGGTCTCCCAGTGCCGCTGGTGTGGCAGAGGACCATGCTGTTGTCTGTGGGTGGAGCCTCACGCTTTGCCAATTTCCCTGTCCACATCATGGTTTCTTTATTTTTTTCATTTTGTCTTGTTTTTATTTTATTTTACTTTGGCTCTCACTGTGTGTAGTTAAGTAGTCCAGGCTGGGCTGGACTTCATGCTCATTATGTAGCCCAGGCTGGCCTCAAACTCTTGATCCTCCTGTCTCTCCCTCTCAGGAGCTGGGTCCTCTTTCATTCTTTCCCCTCTTCCTCTTTCTCTTCCTCTTCCACCCCATCCTCAGTTCCTCCTCTGCACAGTAAGTCGTCAGTACAGAGCTGAAGCGCACCCACAGCCGATAGTTACTGAGAGTTTTACATTTCAAAAGCCAACACATGGAATATTTTCTGTTTTTCCTGATTCCGTAAGTCCGTGACGTTGCTTTCTGCATCTGTTTGACCCCTTGAGCATTATCTTTCCAAGTGTTTATTGGTTCTTAGGGAAACGTACCTCTTTGCAGTCTTAATTCCTGCTGGTCTGATGTCCTGGTGCTCCCGGACAGGCTTGTCACAGGGAGTCTGGTGTGGTGTCAGCGACTGTCCCATTGGTTTCTGGTATACAGACCGGCACTCTGTTCAGTCTTGTGTTGGTGGGACCGGAATTTGCAAGATGAGGAAAACTCTTCCTGCTCTCAGGACTTCTGTGGGGTCCCAGGAAAAGGAAACAGGACCGTGTGGAGAGTCTTCCAAAGCAGGACAGATCCCTGGGCCTGAATCCATGCAGTCTCTAGAAGCTTTGGCTGGGCGTGTGGCTTAGCTGGTAGAGCGCTTGCCTGGCAGGTAATCATCAGAAGGAAATGTGTTATTTTTTCTAACGAACCCATTAAATACTCAGAAAAAAATCATCCACTGAAGGTCAGATATACACAGCAAACAACTTTATAGACTTCTGGAAGCGCTGGGTTTCAGCTCCAGGGCTGCATGACACCAGGTGTAAAGGTCTCTTCTGTGATCGACTTGACAGCCTAGACCCGCCTGGGAAGAGATCCTTATTGAGGATTATCTGGGTCAAACTGGCCTGTGCGCATGTCTGTGAGGGGGGTGGAAGGGGTGTTATCTTGATTGCTTTCATCCATGGAAAGACTCAGCCTGAGAGTGGGCAGCGCCATTCCTGTTTGGGTCCCTGGACTGTAGAAGAGTGGAGAAAGGGCGCTGAGCGCCAAGGGCGCATGCGTTCAGTCCCTGCTCCTGACCAGGATGTGACAAGCTGCCGCAAGCTCTTGCCAATGTGATTTCTCAGCTGTGATGGATTGTGGCCTTCAACTGTGAGTTGTAGGCTACAGTAATAATAATAATAATAGTAATAATAGTTAATAACCAAAGGATAAAGAACAAAATTTTTTAAGCAGCAGCAGAAAAACAACTATTATCCCTGTTCCTTAGTAAAGGACAATTTCCTGGTGCCAAGGAAGGAAAGGTGAACTTGAAATGGGCCGCCATTCTCCTTGGGATTCATTAAGTAGATTATATATGAGAGAAGATGGTGACGGCTATGAGGGATTGGGTGGGGGAGATTTGAGCCAGGAAGTGGAGATCCGGGGTGGGGGGATGGGGCAACATTCTTTCTTTCTGTAGGAGTTCAGGGTAGCCTCATTACGCTGAGATTTAAATCTGGGCATGGTGGAACACACCTGTAAATCCAGCACTGGGGAGGCTGAATCAGAAGGATGGCTTCCAGATAGGGGGCAGCCTAGGCTACAGTGAGAGCCCCCAAGGCTAGGGGAGGGAAGGGGGCCTGGAACCCGAGGGTTGGTCAGTGGCTAAGAGTTCATACTACTGCTCTCGCAGAGGAACCAAGGAAACTGAAGGAGTTAGTGAAGATATATCCGAACAAAGAACATTCTAGGACAGAGGTCCGGCGGTACGGAGGCTGAAGGGATGTAGCCAGCAGGAGAGCAATAGATGAGACCGTCTTCACTGCTGAGTAGGACAAACCGTGAAGTCGCCTAATTGTACACAGATCCACTTCTGCGAATGCCTTCTCCAAACACCTGTCACTCAAAAGGTGTCCCGCTGGCCCGCCAACAGTGCTGGAAACGTAGACTTTCTGTGTCTACCAAAGCCAAACCTGGGAGATTCGTGAGAAGCCCGATCCACACAGGACAGGTTTGCCGGTTTTAAATACTTCTTTTCCAAGGGCCTTTGAGGATCATGGCCGGCCGAGATCGCCACCTGGTGGCTGAGTTTGTTAATAACGTTTACCTTCCTAGGACGCGATCCCATCTTCAAGAATTTGAGAATCGTATTTACAGTAATTACAATGTTAGTACATTTGTCTTGGACTTTTCGAAAACATGCTTTTTAAAAAAAGTATCTCATGTAGCCCAGGCTTGCCTTGAATTCTGTATGTAGCTGAGGATGACCTTGAAGTCATGATTTCCTCCCTTTTAAACCCTGGAATTACGAGTTGGGGACCTAACGTGGGGTCTGTGGTGACCTTGACTCCTCTGGGCCCTCCCTCACCTCTTCTCTGCCCCCCGACCTCCCTTCCCCCCCCACGTCAGGCCCTCATCTCAACCTTCTCTCTAGAGGCTGAAGATTAGCCCGTGAGCAGACGGAACACTGCAGAGGTGAGCGAATGCTGTGGGCTGTGGAGGAAAACAGCGCTCCGATTGTCACCAAATACTCTTTATCAGGAGTCACTATTGTTAGGTCTCACAGGCAGTCCCTGTATCCAGAAACGAGCTCAAGCCGGAGCATATAGAAGGGTTTTTGGTGGTTAGATAAAAGCCATCATTCCTCAGGACCGTGTGAAACAGGTTTTCATTCCCCCTCTCCCCCCACCCCCATCCCAAAGGAGCCATTTTCCCTACCTCTGGTTCTCTAAGCCACATTTACCTGTGTGCCTATCAGCTGTCAAAGCCTCCGGCTCCCTCAGTATTGCAAGCACCTGTTACACATTTCGATGTCCTCCTCTCTTGCACTTTAGCCCCTCCGCACCTCCTCCTCCCTACCCTAAACCGTCTCCAGCTCCCAAGTGTCTCTCTGTCTCCGTCTCTCCCTCCCTCTCTCTCTGCTCTATTCTCTATCTCTTTCTGTCCGCTATTCTTCCCCGTTTTGCTCTATCAAACTCTATGGCAGATAGCCCTGGCCATATTCTTTCTTTTCTCTCTGAATTGGCCTCTCTCTAGCTGCACATGCCTTCAGGGTCCAGAAAGAGAAAACAACAGTTTTAAAGATAAGATGAAAATGAGCCTCGGGTTTAGGGGGTCATCTTGAATTTCTCTTGGGGGGCAGCCAACTTTCATCCAAAGAGTTAAGGAGGCTCTTTGGCCCTCTATGCTCTTCTTATCCCAGCCAATCGGCTTCCTTTCTTTCTTCCCATGAAGCCAGCCTTGCTCTGCCCAACCCCCAGCTCCACCTATCACGACTCATACTTTCTAAGTGATTCTTTCAAAGAATGAGCTCGTTAACATATACCTTACTCTACCATGTGTAGAAGGTTTATTTTATAAATAAAGTTCGGAGAGGTCCCTCCACATGCCCACGGTCGAACAGCTGGGTGGGGGAGGGGTCACAACCCGCCCTCTTCTCTTCCTTCATCCACTTCTAAGTGGGCCCTTCATGCCAAGGAGCTGTTCAGATCTTCACAGCCGGCTCTGAGACCACAGCCAGGGAAGATGGAGACCCTCTTCAAAGCCTTGAAGTTTATCCCAAGGTCTTCCACAAGGGGTCCTCAGGCTGCCCGTTCAGGAGAGAGTTCCAGGAGCAGAACCCAGGTGAGTCAGTTTGTTCTGAACTCCAGTTCTCCTCTTCTCCCCGGTTCCCACGCAGGGGCGAGTTATTTGACTCTTGAGTCCCTACTGTGTGCTAAGGTATACAGAAAGTCTTTCGAGTCAGGTGGGAGAACAAATTAACAGAAGAAGGTTTCTGCCCTCACAAAGTGCCCTGGGTGGGCAGGGACAAAGCAGTTCAGATACACCGAAATAACCACAGGCGAGCCTGGAGAGAAGGGCTTGTGTGTAGAAATGGAGCCAAGAGTCAAGGGAACAGGACTGCTCTGAGAATGTGACATTTAGGAGAAGGTGACATAGGAGTTGCCGTCTTCAGAGTCACATCAGCTGAATGAACCCCGGAACACGGTGAACAAGTTGACTTATTTATTCCTTTAGGCCTTGAAAGGCAGGTGAACTGGTGGTGGAGCTCAGTGGGTAGTCCGCTGACCTAATACGCACGGAGCCCTGCCTTCAATCCCAGCATCACATAGGACCATGTGTGGCGGCTCACACCTACAGTCCTAGCACTTGAGAGTTGGAGACAGGAGGATCAGGAGTTCAATGCCAGTCTCAGTCACATAGAAACTTTTAGACCAGCCTGGGCTACGTGAGGTTGTTGAGTCCGAAATTTGCCTCCCAAGAACCAGCAAGACCACATATGCAAAAAGCAGAGGCAATTTTATTCTGCAGAGCAAAACATCAAGCTAGGGTAAGACACCATGTAAAAGTGGCCAACAACCCAGAAAGCTGGCCGTGTAGGTTTTTAAAGGAAGCAGTGGATCTCTCTGATTAGTCAGAACCTGAGTACTGGATTGGCTCGTTAAATGTCACAAGGAGGAAACAAGGGTTTCTGGGAAAGCAAATACCTGACGTGAAACAGAGAGGTGAGGTTACTGCCTCCTCCACTAGGGGCGCTGGACCTCTCAAGATTTCGTGGGTTTTTTGTTTGTTGCACTTACTAGGTGCGGACCCTCAGGTGGGAGTGGTTAAGCTGCTGCGGAGGGAGGGGCATTCTGGTGGGTAGGTACACTACTTGTTTTGTTGTTATTGTTTGAGATAGGGTCTCAGTATGTAGTTCTGGCTGGCCTGGTACTCCATAGGTAGATCAGGCTGGTCTTGAACACACAGAGATCTGCCTGCCTTTGCCTCCCAAATACTGGGATGAAAGCATGCACCACCACACCTGACTTACACTTGTTGGTGTTGAGTCTCAAATGGGTGAGGTTGTGCTCCTTAGTATTTATATCGACTTGACACAGACTAGGATTAGCTGGGAAGAGGGAATCGTAACGGAGATAATGCCTCCATGGGATTGGCCTTTAGGCAAGTGTGTAGGGCCTTTCTTGATTGATGGTCATTGTGGGTAAGTCCCCCGACTCCAGGCAGAGGCATTCCAGGACAGGTGGTCCCGGATGGTATAAGAAAGCAGGCTGAGCAACCCACGGGAAGCAGGTCCTCTTTGGCTTCTGCATCTGTTCCTGCCTCCAGGTTCCTGCCTTGAGTTCCTGCTCTGATGTCCCTTAAAGATGGAGTATGAGCTGAGAATTGTAAACTGAAATAAACCCTCTCCTCCTCCCCAAGTTGCTTTTGGTCACTATATTTTATCACAGTAAAAGACACCCTAACTAAGATGTGTGGTGGTCCAGAGATCCATGGAAAGTGTTCACCACACAGACACACTCACATAAACCCAAAATGGCCTTTTGCTTTTCAGAAGGCCAAAACAGCACACATATGACCCTTGACCTCATTTAAGGAGTTAAGTCTAAAGGAAACTCCATTTCTCCAAATTCCAAAGGTAGAAAGGACAAATGGTGATCTGAGGTGCCTACTAGCATATCAAAGTGCTGTGATCCTGCAGCTTCACCTATGCTCTCGGTCTTCCTCTCTCTGCCTCTCCCGCTTCCATGTTCCTCCCTCTCTTTCCCTGTCCTGCTCCGGCTTCTCTCATGGCCAGCTCCAGTCTGCTGGCCATGCTCAATCTACTACTTCCTCTCTCTGTTCTGGACTCTTCCAGACGTGTCTGACTGTTCTCTCCCTCGTGTCTATGGTTAAGCTTTCCCCTAACCACACCATAGACTCATCGTGTCCTTACGTTAACCACCCCCATAATCTAGGGTGGGTCATTATGAGCGCATTGAACATCTGAATGGATATCATCCTTCTTTGGACTTGGTTCTCTCCTTCTAGAAACTTCTCTTTGCTTATTCTGTAGCTCTTGGAGAACGTCTATTCCTGGAGCAGAGCAGAGTTGTGGCCTTTTCCATTCCGAACAAGAATTAATGGCCAAACAGGGTGCCAGGTGATGGTGACACATGCCTTTAATCCCAGCACTCGGGAGGCAGAGGCAGGCAGATCTCTGAGTTTGGGGCCAGCCTGGACTACAGAGCAAGTTCCAGGACAGCCAGGGTTATTGAGAGAAAGCCTGTCTCAAAAAAAAAAAAAAAAAATTAGATAAAAATAAAATGAAAATGAGAAATAAAAAGAATGAGCTGTCTAGTGGAGGTTTCTCCCTCTGGGGCAGGCGCATCCACACACTGCACTCAGGACAAACCCAGGACCCAGTGTGTGCTAAGCAAGGACTCTACCACCTAGCTGTATCCCAGCCCCATGGTGGATCCAAACTTTGGGAAATTCTGCAGGGACACCTTGCTTGCCACAGTTGGGTGAAGAGGAAAAAGCAGAAGATGTGGCAGCTAAGAACCCGGAGCTTTGGGCAGCACTGTGGAGTGTGGCAGCCCGGCACCTGCTTGCCCGTGAGCCTCTCTGCTCAGTTGCTGTCAGCTGAGAGGGTCTGCCTTCAGATAAGTGTATGGGGAGGAGGAACTTCACCAGCTTCATCTGAAGTGGTAAGAGAGCTTGGAAAAGCACGTGAAGGGTGCTCCCAACGTTGACAAAATTACCAACCATGCTTTGCAATTCCCAGCCTCTGCAACAGGCAAATAACAAGCCTGTGCATTCCTGGATGGATTAAACAGTAATTAGGCTTCAAAAGCTTGCTAAATGCCCCTCTTTCAAAAGCTCCCAGCTAGGCAATTTTTCTCTCACACTTAATAGCGACTATTCTTGTGTTCTTTTCTGCCCAAAGTGGTCATAATTGTGGGGGGTGATGAGACAAGCACCCTGGAAAGCTGCTGGCAGAGAGGACCACCGTTGCTCTTGGGCAATTTGTCTCGAGGACTAGGAAACCTGCCTCTCGCTCAGAGATTCCATCCTTTGGAATCTCTCCTAAGGTGATAACAAGGTTGGGGTGTAGTTCAGCTGTAGAGTGCTTGCCTGGTACCCAGGAAGCCCTGGGTTCAACCCTAGCACTTGGGAAGTGGAGGCAGGAGGAGCTGAAGTTCGAGGTCATTGCCAGGTACATTGCAAGTTAGGTAGCCTGGGCTGCCCTGTCTCAAGGCAAAAAATAAATACAGAGGTGAAAATTTATGCATGAAGACCTTGATTATTGTACAAAAATATTGGAAATCACTTAAAAAGTATCCCTTAAAGAGATATGCCCGCCAGCCATGTATGTGTGTGTGTGTGTGTGTGTGTGTGTTAAATGTTCAATTGTTTAATATGAGTCCATCATTAAATTTTCCAATGCTCTTTATTAATCACAAGCCATGTCAAATCTCAGGGAATTTAATACCCAGGCGGCTAGGCAGAGAGCTTCATCTTTTTCCCCAAAAACTCCCTCTCCACATCCAGGCCTTCATTACAACACAATAGTACTAGGCTGGGGGGTGATCAGAGAAGACTCAGACCTTTGCTTGTGATCTGCTTGTGACCTGTCACCTTCAACTATAACAGTTCTATCTGTGGAGATCTCAGCAGGGTTAGCACAAGGGTGTGAATAGGTAGGAAGCAAGGCCTGCTCCTGCTGCAAGGCAGGCTTCCCAGCTACAAGGCATCAAAGCCTTTTTACAAACCAAAACAGCACACAAGAGTAAAATATCCCACAACATGTGTGTGTGTGAGAGAGACAGAGAGGGGGAGAGAGAGAGAGAGAGAGAGAGAGGAGGGAGAAGAGAGAGAGAGAGAAAGAGAGAGAAGTGTCATGGTTAGTCTTCTGAGCTTCTAAAGAATACAAGCAATATGATAGACACCCAGAAGTTTCTGAGTGGTTGTTATCACCATTACAATCTTCTATTCATTATCATTAGAAAGCTGTGGCTTGAGCAGGACACAGTGGTGCACGCTTTTAATCACAGCACTGGAGAGGCAGAGGCAGGCAGATCTCTGTGAGTTCGAGGCCAACCTGGTCCTGATCTACTTTCCAGGACACAGAGCTACACAGTGAGACCCTGTCTCAAAGACAAAACAAAACTAACTGCTGTAGCTTGACAGAACCCAGCAAAATACTTGAAATGTGGAAGCCTTGGACCATGCTGCACAATTGGCTGGGCTGGCGAGCTTCCACCCAATGAGGCCAAGGCGGAGACCCTGTGCAGTGAGAGCCCTGAAATCCACAGGTGGGTAACAGGACACCGTGGCTCTAGGAGTGTTGTTTTGGTCCTCCCCGAGCCGCCGCCGTTGCTGCAGCTCCAGACACTGCCTAGTCTTCTGCTCTGGCCAGGGGCTGAAGACTCAAGCTGAAAGGGCCTCGAGAATGCGCAGGAAGGTGGGACGTGGGTTTCTTGAACTGGCTGTGGACTCTGATCCCTGCGCTGAAAACGAAGGAACGAGACAAAATAAGTCTCGGGAGATCGAGGTCTGGTGGACACGAAACTCTCTTATTAAAAGGGCTCTCCCCAATAAATATCTTCTCGGGGAAGGCGGGGTTTCTCCCTCTGGCAGGGAAGCCTTAATTAGCATAGCAGGGCAGGCGCTCCTAAGCAAGGGACCCGCCCTAATGCAGATAAACATGTCTTCCGTGAAGCAAGCAAGTTATAACTAATATTTTTGGCTAGGGACCTCCGTGGGCTAGAGAGGAGAAGGATACCTCAGCGTCTCAACCCACTTCACCAGGAAGTGGGGGTACTTTTTGGCCTCACTTCTGCAACTCTCCAGCCAGGAGTCCTGCATAGGAGTGCCAGGGGTGCGGAGAGAACTGGCCAGGGCACAAAGTCCAGGCACAGTAGCACCCTAGTGAGCCGAGAAATGGACACAGGCCCGCTCCCTAACTCTGGTTCTCGGACACCGACTCAGGGAAGCTCTAAATCCCACTCCTTGATCTGTTTCTTTTTCTTACAACTGTGGACAGAATGATTACTTCCAGTCTCAAGCAGTGTTTTATGTTGTTTTTCCTTTGCCAGACTCAGGAGTTTTAGTGTCTGTCTTCCAGCCAGTGACAACAAAGAGAGGAAGAATAACTCTCAGTTGAGAGACTTAGTCACTTGGCTCTGCCTGGAAGCCGCCATGTCTGTCCCAGTGGGCTGAGGGCTGTCATCCACCGTTGCGAAGCCAGGCTGTGAGTGACCGTGTTGCCTTTTGAATACATGCTCGCGGTACTTAGATGTTTTCCAACTGAGAGACGTCACATAGCTTGTAACAAGGGAACATTTCCAGGCATTTTGTGTAAAGTAAATTCCATTCGCTAACAACACAAGAAAGACAAGACAGGACCATTTTCTTTTTATTTAAGATTTATTTTATTTTTATTTTTTTTATTTTCTGAGACAGGGTTTCTCTGATGTAGCTCTGGCTGTCCTGGAACTCACTCTGTAGACCAGGCTAGCCTGGAACTCACAGAGATCTGCCTGCCTCTGCCTCCCGAGTGCTAAAATTAAAGGCGTGCGCTACCACTGCCTAGCTTACTTTACTTTTTATTTTGAGATAGAGTCTCAGTAAGTTGCCCAGACAGGCCTTAAAATATTCTGTACCTCAGGCAGGCCCTGAACTCATCCTACACTTCAGGTAGGCCTTGAACTTTTGATCCTCCTGCCTCAGCCTTTGGAGTAGCTGGGACCACTGACCTATGCACTGACTCCTGACTTGATTTTTGTTGTTGTTGTTGTTTGTTTAAAGACAGGGTGTAAGTATGTTACAGATGGTTGTGAGGCACCATGTGGGTGCTGGGAGTTGAAGCCGGGTCCTCTGGAAGAGCAGCCAGAGCTCTTAACTGCTGAGCCATCTCTCCAGCCTCTCGTTGTCCTTTTAAAAAGAGATATTTCTTATTACTGTATGTGTACTGTGTGTGCATGATGTATGGGAGCGCGTATGACGTGCATGCAAGGGTGGGTGCACGCGTGCCATGGCACGTGTGTGGAGATCAGAGGACCACGTTCAGGACTCTGCTCTCGCCTTCCACCTTGGGTTCTGGATATTGACCTAGGTCTGTCTTGCTCAGCAAGTGCCCTTGAACTAGAAAGCCTGCTAACCTGAGTTCTAGCCTCAGATCCCACAAGGTGGCAGGAGAGAGCCAGCGCCTCTGACTTCTGTATGAAGGCCTGTACACACACACACACACACACACACATTCACACACAGGAAAACATGAGGGGAGAGGGAGGGAGAGAGCAAGTGAGAGAGAGAGAGAGAGAGGGAGAGAGAGAATGAATCACACCTATGTGTGGTAGCTGGCTGGGACAGTGACACTAGGGTGGGGTAAGGTGAAGAAGACAGATCCCTAGAGCTCGCTGGCCAGCCTAGCCCAACAGTGGTCTCCAGGTTCAGTGAGAGTCTGTGGGCAAGTGGGCAAAGGCACCTACCACCAAGCAAGGCAACCAGAGTTTGATCCCTGGGTCCCACATGTTGGGAGAGGAGAACTGACTCCTTCAAGGAAGGCAGGAGAAAAAGAAGAAAGCTGTGGAAGCCCACGACACATGCTGTGGGTTGGGCCTCTAGGCAGAGCCACTGCCACCAGTTCACTCTGTGTCCTGCCCCCACCCCATTCTGGACCTGCCCCTTCTTTTCATTTGGAAGAGAATTCACAGAGGCCTTGGCTGTGCTCTGCGATGCCTGGCGAAGGCCATAGGCAGCTCTCCACAGCCCAGCAAGTGTAATTTATGTTTTTAATTCTACCTCTTCAGCATCCCGGGAGGAGACTTTCTTCCCTTCTCTAGCTTTGCACTTGACTCTCTGGTAAGCAGATCCGAGACCAAACCTGGCTCCTTGCAAGGTCACTCCACTGATAAACAGCCACCAAGTGGTACCTGTGTCTGTCAGCGGGCAGCCAAGGTCCTACAGGCCCTGCTTCAAACTGCCTCCTCTCCCCAGCTCAGATCCATTAGTCTTTTGAAACTTATTTCATTTTGTTTACTGTGTGTGTGAGCACCTGTGACACCACCAGTATGTATTTTTTTTTAAGTTTGGTTTTTACTGTTTTTAATTACGTGTAGGTGTATGTGCCTGCGTGTGGGTCTGAACATGTGTGTTCAGGTGCCTGTTGGGGGTGGAGTCATTGGATTCCCCTGGAGCTGGAGTTCCAGAGGGTTGTGAGCTGTCTGACACGGGTGCTAGGAATCCAACCTGGGTCCTCTGGAGGAGCAGCAAGTGCTCTTAACTTCTGAGCCAGCTCTCCAGACCATCAGCCTGTGTACTTTTTGAGACAGTGTCTCTCACTGAACCTGGAGCTTACGGACTCAGCTTGACTCTCTGCCAGTGAGCTTCAGGGAAACCCCTGCTTTTGTCCTGCAAGCACCAGGATTACAGGGGTATGGCTCCATGCCTAGCTGTTACTCTTTTCTTTCTCTCTCTCTTGCTTACTTTCTTTCTCTCTCTCTTTCTTTTTCCTTTTTTTTAATGTGTCTGTGTGTGTGCCTGCACAGATTCATATGCATTACACCTGGTCCAAGGGAGCCAGAAGAGGACATCAGGTTCTCAGGAACTGGAGTTACAAGAGGTTGTAAGGCACCTTGTGGGTGCTGGGGACCAATCCTGGGTGCTCTGCAAGAGCAATAAATGCTCTTAACTGCTGAGACATGCCTAGCTTTAAAAAATGTGGGTGCTAGGGATCTGAACTTGTGTGGCAAGCACTTTACTACGGACTGATCCATCATCTCTCCAGTCTCCTCTTCTGCCCCCACTTGCCCCCGTCTTTCCAGAAGAAAAAAAAAAACTTATTGAAGTACGGTTTGCATACCATTGTATAAACGGACTGCTCCAAGGTATGGTTGAAGGGTGGTTTTTATTGTACACACGAGGGAGAGTACAGCCAGAGGCATCTGGAAGAATCCAGATCTGGGAGAGAAAGTAATAGATTGAACATGGCCAGCAGACTGGACTTGGCCATGAGGCGGGAAGGGGTTAGTGAGAGAGGAAGAGACAGACATGATTAAGAGAGAGAGGCAAGAAAGGAAGACAAAAGAAGAGAGAGAGCATAGCCAAAATAGCAAGGTTATAAGAAGAATGAATCTGGGCGGTGGTGGTGCAGGACATTAATCCCAGCACTCACTCGGGAGGCAGAGGCAAATGGATCTGTGTGGGTTCAAGGCCAGCCTGGTCTACAGAGTGAGTTCCAGGACAGCCAGAGTTACAGCAGAGAAACCCTGTCTGGAAAGACAAAAAAAAAAAAAAAAAAAAAAAAAAAAAAAAAAAAAAAAAAAAGAAGAAGGAGAGGAGAAGGATGAGGAGGAGGGGGAGAAAGAAAAGAATGAGAAGCTGGGGGGTGGGGCTCCTGAGCTGGAGGAGTTGACACTGAGCGAGCCTAGAGGCTAGGATGTGCTTGCCACAGATAGCCATGTGTCCCTTCTGCCACCGATAAGGGAATGGCTCCTTTGCTGCTGAGGAGAGCCAGCTTCACGAGTTCCAGAGGAATGCTGGCTTTAACCAAACAGCCTGAATTTGGACCTGACAACTGTTAAAGCCAGTTTCTATTCAGAGCCACACAGCTATCATAACAACCCTGAGACTATTTCTGCCGCCTTCGAATCCCTTCATCCCTGCCTCTCAGCCCTAGCCCCAGCCACGTCTGCATGGATCTGCCTTTCCTGAGACGTCATGCACGTGTAATCCTATGTAGCCGGCGGCATTTGGCTTCTTTCATTTAGCATAAGGTTTCTGAGGTTGTTCCACACTGTGGCGTTTGTCAGTGGTCATTAATCTCCACTGTGGAGTGCGTTCTGTTGCATCAGTTAGGATCTCTGAAGGAACAGAGCTGTTAGAATGGATACATATTACAGAGAGGATTTATTAGACTAGATCACGTGTACAGGCTGGGCAGTCCAACAGTGGAGAAACTGCTGGAGAGGCTGAGAACTTGGTAAGGAAGCTGGATGCCTTAGCCCCAGTCTGGTGTCAAAGGCCTAGAGGACTCCTGGAGAGTCTGTGGTCTTCAGTGCATGCTGAATACTGAAGAGGCTGGCTCCACTGTCAGTGAAGACTGGCAGCAGCTGTTCAGCAGCAGCAATCAAGTAGATGCACTTACCAGCAAAGAGCAAATACAAAAAGGCAAAAAGCCACTCCCCCCTCTCCCTCTCTGCCTCCCTTCCTTCCTCTTTCTCTTCCTTCTTTCCCCTTCCTTCTCTTTACCCTCTTCCCTTCCTTCCTTCTCTCCTTATGTAGCTCAGACTGTCCTTGAATTCACTGTGTAACCTAAAACAGCCTTGAACTCCTGATCCTCCTATTTATCTCCCAAATGCTGGGGTTACAGGCATGTGCCACCACCCCTGGTTGAGACAGTCTCAATACGCAGACAGAGAACTTGGTCTCAGTTTGTATCTCAAGCCGGCCTCCCACTTGCCACCCTCTGCCCCTAGTGTGCTGGGATTGCACCACACCCAGTATTTCTGAAAGATGAAAGTAAACCCCCAGACATCATGGCAGTGCACCCTGAAATGCTTCAGTGTACATTTTAAAAGCAAGGACGCTTTCCCGAATGTGACACTCTTATCAGACTTGTCCCGGTGCTGGGGGCCAGGCACACAGTTTGGGAAAAGTCAGAGGTCACCCCCTCACAGGGGTCTAGTTGTGTCTCACTGCGTTTAGTTGGCTTCAGTCGAGAAACAGAAAATTGCTGGCTGTGGTGGCACATGCATTTAATCTCAGCACTAAGGAGGCAGAGGCAAGGAGGCAAGCCCAGCGAAGTTAGCCTGGTTTACATAGTGAGCTCCAGGCCAGCCAAGGCTAGTAAGACCCTATCTCAAAACAAACAAGAAACAGGAGGAGGAGGAGGAGGAGGAGGAGGAGGAGGAGGAGGAGGAGGAGGAGGAGGAGGAGGAGGAGGGGAAACACAATACCCAGGGGTTAGGGATGTGGTTCAGTTGATAAAGTACCTACTTAGCAGAAATGAGGCCTTGTAATTCCAGCACTCCTGGGGTGGAGGCTGGAGGATCAGGAGCCCCTACTCCCCCTACCTCACCTCTCCAAAAAGGAAAGGGATAGGATAGCCAGACCACTAAAGGCTTGTGTCTGCAGAGCCATCGCAGACAGGGTAAAGACAGTGGTGTGGCCCAATGGACCTTGGTGACCGGTTTGGCTCTCAGGCTACCAGAAACACCTGCGTATCCCAACATTCCCTGCTGCGGGAAACCCTGCTATGTCATTTCCTGCTGGTTACCACATTTGGCCTTGCTGGCTCCTGTCCTGTGCTTCCTGAGGAAGCGTCACTTCAGAATAGGGCACAGTTTGTCCACGACAAGGGTCTTACACTGGACTGCCTCCTTAGGAGGGGGTGTGCACCCCACATTTTGGCCACACCAGCAGGTTCTTTCTCAGGATGTTGTTCTTTCTTAGGATGTGTTGTCACTAACTGGTTTAGACTAGGGGGGCTGAAAGATCATGACACTCTGTTCTGGGAAGTTTAACAAATTCAAAATCAAGTGCTCTTGACTTGGTGTTTGATAAGGGTTCACTTTATTCACGTAAGACGGCACCTTGGGCTGGGGACAGTGTAGGTCAGTGGTAGGGTGTCTATCTGACAAGTACAAGACCCTGGGTTCAATCCTCAACCGAGTAAAAAGGGGGGCGGGGATCTCACCATGTTGTGGCATCCTCCAGAAAAAAATCAATCAGGTTCGATTCCCAGCACTCGGGAGGCAAAGGCAGATGGATCTCTCTGAGTTTGAGGCCAGCCTGGCCTACAGAGTGAGTTCCAGGACAGCCAGAGTTACAACAGAGAAACCCTGCCTTGAAAGAAGAAAAAAAAGAAAGAAAGAAAGAAAGAAATAAGCTCCTTCAAACCCTTTTCCTTCCTTGCTTTCTTGCCATGCCTTTTGAGTTAGGGTCCAGGAAAGCCGACACGTTCAGCAATGGAGGTCAGCACACGGCTGCCAGGGGTAAAAGGACTTCCGAGAAAGGAAGGCTGTCCGGGGTGTCAGGGAAAGCAGGCTTAGGGCATCCGAAGACGAAATAGAAAAGGAGAAAGGAGAGCTTAGGCTTTTTGAGTTAGAAGCCAGGGAAGCTTAACGATGAGGATCTGCGAGCAGCGCTCTAGTCCCGCCCATGGGGTGGGGTCTCTTGACATCATCACCTGACGGCCTCCCGCTTGTTACCGGCTCACTGGAGAATGAACTGGGAAAGGACACCGGGGTTTGAGCCAGAACAGCGTTTTTGTTTTTGTTGTTTTAATGTTTAGGAGTGTTTTGCCTGCATGGATGCCTGTGCTTGGTGTTTACAGAGCTCAGAAGAGGGAGTCAGATCCCCCGTCCCGCTCCCCCTACCCCTCTCCCCCGGAACTCGAGTTACAGATGGTTGTGAGCCACCATGTGGGTTCTGGGAATCGAACCTGAATGAAAAAAGAAATAAAAAGGGAAAGAACATACCTGCTCCTAGGTATGGTGGAGGGGAAAGTTCATTGTGTATATGAGGGAGAATACAGTAGATATGAAAGACAGCATAGCCAGGGGCAGAGACATCCAGGGGGGCCAAGGTGGACATGACCAGACTGAGCTGCTGCAGGACCATGTGAGAGGGGAGGGGCACGGGAACCTGGAGGGGTGGCCAACAGAGACCAGGAGGCCGTGAGAGACCAAGAGAGAAAGTAACCAAAATGGCTGGGTTATATGGGGAAGGGCAGCCCAGCCCCCTTGGGCTGGAGAGTTCAGGGTAGGGGGTGGGGGATGCAAGCCAGGAGGACCCTGTAACAGGTATGGGTGGCGGGATGATGGGATCTCAGCCAGCAGTTTGTGAGTTTGAGACCTAACAGAACCCTGGAAGAGCCGCCAGCGCTCTAGCCACCAGGCCATCTCCCATCCCCTAGAGCTGTGTCTTTTTAAGACTATGTAGACTGAGATTGAAGCTACATCTCAATGGGAGAGCATTTACCTGGGATGTAAGAGCCTGGACTAAACCCCCAGCATTGAAAAAAATAAAATAAAATAGAAATTGGGCCAGTAAAATGGCTCAGCAGGCAAGGGCACTGGGCGCCACGCCTTATAACTGAGTTAAAACCCATACTGTGAAAGAAGAGAACTGACTCCTGCAAGTTGTCTCCTCTCTCTCTCTCTCTCACACACGCGCACACACACACACACACACACACACATAAATCTAAAAGAAAAATAATAAATATCAAAAAATCATTTACAGCATCCCCATTCGTGTAATACAGCTAAATAATCACTAGTAAGGCTGGTCATGATGCTGAATGCCTTTGACCTCAGCATTGGAGAGGCAGAAGCAAGCAGCTCTCTGTGAGCTGTGAGTTCAAGGCCAACCTGATCTACTAACAAGTTCCAGGCCAGCCAGGAAAAAGAGAAAAGAGAAAAGAAAAGAAATCACCATTAGTCATAGACCTGTGTTTTAGATAAGGGCTATAAAGGTTGTTTTCTGTTTGGTTTTTTTGGGGGGAGTGTTTCATAAATACTTAATGTACTTATGACTAAATGACATTAGGTGACCTTTACTTCCGTGCTGTAATGCAGTTACCAATACTATTTTCGTCTCACAGACATCATCTGAGAACTCTCAGGGCCCCGAGCCCACTGAGCTCTCCCTGAACACCCATATCAGAATTTCTGGATCGAAATAACAGACTCATTATGTCAGCATCCCATGGAGGCTGTGGCTGTCTCTCCTGCAGTCACTAACTAGTCTCTGGAGCTTCAGGTCTCCCTCCTCAGCCTGGTGTGGTCCAGTGACTGACATCCCAGTGCCTGGCTTAGGCAGCAGACAGAGTGACCCAGAAGATTCCCAGGTGGGCGGGGTTACCGAGGAGAAGCCAGGTGACAGCTGGCAGGCAGATGTCTGGGTTTTGAAGCACGGGCCTGAAGCACTGGGCCAGCCAGCTCTTCTCTGGAGGTTAGACAGTAGAGATTCATTTTCAGAAAGGTTCAGGTAGTCATGGAGTAGCTTTGAGGAGTGTGGGCTACAAAAAGAGAGTATAGATGGGCACTCGGTCATGAGATTCTCATGAGGCCTTTGAAATACTCCTGGACCAAGACGCATCCGGGGTTGGTAGCCACACTGTAGGTGATCCACTGGGATGTTTATGGTACTTTAAGAGGGGTACCACTGTCAGTTAATTCTTTAATAGATTCCACCCCCCCAAGAGTAGTTGCTTAAAACTATCTGGTGGTGCCAGGCATGGTGGTACGCACCTTCAACCCCAGCACTTGGTGGGAGGTAGAGGCAGGGGTTCGAGTCCATCGTGGTCTACATTATGAGTTCTAGGACAGCCAGGGCTACTAGAGAAACCCTGTCTCAAAAAAACAAAGCAAAACAAAAACCATCTGGTGGCAGACGTCTATAATCTCAGCACTCTTGAGGCTGAGGCAGGAGAATTGTTTCAAATTCAGTGCCAGCCTGGGCTACATAGCTGACAGGGTGTCGAAACAAAAGAGTAGTTGCTTAGTTTGAACGCAAGGTGGTGCGAACGAGCTGGGTAGCGAACAGCAGGAGTCAAGAGAGGCGCTTTCCCTACTGTATGGGGACGGCTGATCTGGTATTTCTAGAGCCCAGCACACTCATTGAGGGGCCTTCACCAAGTCTTCTAACCGGCAGCAATCTGTCAGCAACAAGCACTGATAGGAGCCTGTGATGCCCTGGCCCTGGGGAAGGAGGGAAGGACAAGGGCTGGTCCCCTCTGATCCTCTGGCAATTAAGAGTCGGGACTTCAGTAATGGCCTGACTCACTCCCAGTACCACAAAGGAGATACAGAACCGCAGCAAAGAGAGGAGCAGAGGAACACAGACCACTCTCAATTTACAAGTCCACGGCCAAAGGAAACGGTTGCCAGGGTGACAGGTTGGATTTCATTTTTGGAAGAAAAAAGCCTTAAGCCCGAGTCTGGTGACTCGGAAGGAGTCTGAGGAGGAGGAAGGGTGGGCGCTGGCAGAAAAGCTGGGATTGAGAATGGATTGATCTCCAGAGAGCGAGAAAAGGCACAAGGTTTCATGTGGTCACGGGGCTGTCTTCGTGAACATCAAGGTTAAACAGAATTACGGCTGACACACCCACCCAGCAGGCCCCTGGCTGTCCCATTCTTCAGAGCAACAAGGGATCAGCCAGGGATCTCTCCCAGAGAGGCCACTCTTTCCCTGCTCCTCATGCACAGGTGGGATCTGGGAGACGGAGCACCAAATCTTCTCAGGTTTTGTTTGATTGGCTCAGATTTTTCCGTCCTGCCCAAACATCGTCCAAACGCTAATTGTGGAAACAAGGGAAGGAAGAGTGACACAGGTCATCCTACCACGCCTCGTGTCAGCCTCTTAAGTGTTTTGTTTCTAGGTGAAGAGGGCAGGGTTGTGGGGACATTGTGTGTGTGGGAGGAGTGGAGGGGATTACGACAGCCATCCATCTCAGGGCCTGCCTCTCCCAAATTCCACCTGGGCCTGCTGAAGGTCCTGCCTCATTAGATCTGTTACATACGAAAAGGACGGACTGACAGAAATGTGTGGCCAGGTCTCTGTCCCACCATAGCCCTGAAGACAGTAAGAGACCAAAGCCAGTCAGAGAGTCCTGGATGAGTTGAGAGGTGCCAGTAGATGCATCAAGAGATAAAATTATAACAAACTTATAACAAACAGGGTTAGGGGTATGATTGGCTTTTATTCGTAATGAGTCAAGGCAGCCTTAGTTTTACAAAAGGCCATCAGAGCTGCCACATTGCTGGGCAATTCCAGAAGTGTGGGTTTTGAAAGGTGAGAACAAGGAAATAGAACAATAGAAGAAAGGGTGGGTGGGGTTGGGTGGGAAGGGGGTGGGGAGTTGGCTACACTTGCTAAGCAACCCTGGAACCCCGAGACACACACACACACACACACATACACTAATAATAAAATAAAGCTCATGGGGGGAAAGCTGGAGTAAAGACCCATATTTCCTACTAGGTGGGGGCCTGGGGCCTGGCCGTAAGTCCTGCTGCTCTGGGCCTTTCTGCCTGGATCAGCAAGTGACATCATGCCCTCCAGCCTCTGGAAACCGGATGACTTCTGAAGTCGGGAGCAGATACCTTCGTAGCTTAATAGCATGGCTTTACTAATCATGGTGGCGGCGTAGGGACGACCTAGAGTTGGGAAGGGTCAGTTGCTGTTGCACAGTTGCTTGGTGTGATGCAGAAGGCAGCATGGCGAGCTCGGAGAGGGGCATGGAAACAAAAGGACGCCAAATTGACCAGTTGGTTGTACTTGTGAAGCCGTAGCTTCTTGACTTCTTGATTTTGATGGGTTTAGTTTTTTAGCATTTAGAGATCTTACCTCCTCCATGGCTGTAGGCTCTGCTAGTAAAAGTAATTGTGGGGGCTTTTTGGTAAAGAGGAACTTAATAAGCCAGCAGCTGAGATCTTCCCAGAAACAGACCACAACCCTATGTTGAACTTAGCTCTGGCCTGTGGTACTGTGAGACACCAGTCATCTTCTAACCAATAGGCAGCTGCAGGATGTGGTGCTTTGGAAGGATAGGTGATGTGCTGGATAGTTTATGTCAACTTAACACTACAGTCCCTGGAGTGGAGGGAGCCTCCATCGAGAAAACGCCTCCATAAGATCTGGTTGTATGTAAGGCATTTTCTTAATTAGTGATTGATGAGGGAGGGTCAGACCGTTGTGGGTGGTGTCACGCCTGGCCTGTGGTCCTAGGTTCTATAAGAAAGCAGGCTGAGCAAATCACAAGGAGCAAGTCGGTAAGCTGCACCCCTCCATGGCCTCTTCATCAGTTCCTGCCTCCAGGTTCCTGCCCTGTTTGAGTTCCTGTCCTGATTTCCTTTAGTGAGGGACTCTGATGTGTAAGTATAAGCCAAACAAACCCTTTCCAAACAAACCCTTTCCTCCCAAATTGCTTTAGCCGTTGTGTTTCATCACAGCGAAAGGAACTCTGACTAAGATAGGTGGTAAACGGCATTTGTTCCAATCATTGCTTGCGTGTCCCAGGGACCTGTTGGGACTGTTCTCGGTTCCCTCTGGCTAAACAGAGCAAGTGTCACCTGTGAGGTGGAGGAGGCCTCAACTGCTCTTTTCTGCCCTAGTTTCAAAGCTCCGTAACAGAAAACCTCAGGAACACTTCCTAAGGAAGCAGCTGCCTGGGTCTGTAAGCACCCACAGAAAAAGGAAGGGGGTGCTAGGTAGGGAACAGAGTCTTGAAACTCCCCAGCCATTTTGTGGGTTGACTGAGCTCAGCTGTGTGTTCTGGTCCATGTCACGATAGCTAAGGTTGTAATTATCTAGGGTCCGACTCAGTGGAGACCTCCGCGGTTTGTCCGGAGATGGCCCTCGTTGCTGGCTGTGGGCCGGGGCACTCATTAGCCATTCTGTCCGGAGCGTTTTACTTCCTGCTTATGTGAATTCTCCGTGTGGCTTGGGCTTCTAAAGACATAAGGCTGGTTGTAAGCCAGGAGTGAAACCTTTGGCCTGGCCCAAGTGCCAGAATAACTCAGTCCACTGGTTAAAGCTAGCCATAAGGTGTATTAATTATCTGCTGGAATGTGAACAATTCCAAAACCCAATGGTTTAAAATAACGACTAAAGGAGACTGGAGATGTAGGTCCCTTGATAGAGTTCTTGTCCGGTGTGCACGAGGCTTGGGTTCTGTCCCCGTCACTGCTTCGAGTGTGGTGGCACGTGCCTGTAATCCCATCACTGGAGAGGTAAAGACAGGAGGACCAGAAGTTCAAGGACAGGCTTAGCTATATATTCAGTTCAAGGCTAGCCTAGGCTACATGAGATCCTGCCTAGAGAGAGAAAAGGTAGAATAAAATGATGATAAACAGTTATCTTTCCACATGATAGTGGGTCAGGAGTTAAGGGAATAGTGTTTCTGGACATTTCTGACTAGGAAGTCTCCTGACATTGCACTCTGAATGTCAGGAAGGGGACTGGGGAGGAGGCTCAGTTGGTGAAGTCCTTGTAGCACAAGCATGAAGACCCAAGTCCAGATCTCTAGAACACACACAAAAGCCGAGCATGGAAGCAGACATCTATAAGCACTGAGAGGGGAGAGCACTGGGCGGGGAGGAGACAGACGGGTCCCCGGAGTTCACTGGACAGCCAGTCTAGCCAATCAGCTTCACACCTTTAATCCCAGCAGCACTCAGGAGGCAGAGGCAGGTGGACCATTCAAGGCCAGCCTGATCTACATAGTTCAAGGACAGCCAGGGCAGTATAATAAGACTGTATCTCAAATAAACAAACAGACAAACACATGAATATAGGAAATGATCAAGAAAGACACCTCCAGTTGATTTCTGGCATCCACGTATATGTGCCCACACACACACACACATATGCACACCTTCATTTTTAAGTATCAGCCAGGACTGCACTTGTTTGAAGGCCTGATTGGAACTGAAAGGCCAATTTCCAAGGCGGCTCATTTATCTAGTTGTCCAGCCTGTCCTCCTCACTGGCAGGAGGCTTCCTCTCCTTTGAACGTGGACCACTCTGTGGACTGCTTGAGTGTCGTTACAGCATGGCAGTTGCCTTCCCCAGAGTCAGGGATCCAAAACACCGAGGCAGGATCCTGAAGGTCAAGGTCGCTAGCCGCACTGTCACCCCGCATCTTCTGTTTGCCACAGGGACCAGCCCTGGTTCATCTGAGAGAAGACTCTGAAAGGTCAGGAGTGAGCAGAGGGTGAGGGTCTCAGAAGCCTGTCTTGAAGGCTGCCATAAAGGCAGAGAAAGACTACCAAGGACACAGAGAGGATGAGGGAGCTCCTGGGTCGTCCGTCCTTAATCTGCTGTAGAGAGGCCAGCCAGCATGCTTACCATCTAGAGGACTGAAAGAAAGAAATAAAAGAGGAAGGACATGACTCCTCCTGGGTATGGAAGAAGAGAAAGTTTATTGTAGATATGAGGGAGAGCATAGCCAGGGGCAGAGACATCTGGGGGAGTCCAGGGTAGACGTGACCAGACTGATCTGCCGGCCATGTGAGCAGAGAGGGGAGGGGAGGAAGAGGGGAACATGGAGAACAAGATGCCAGGAGGTCAAAAAAGGACAGGGTAACCAAAATGGCTGGCTTATATAGAGAAGAGCAGCCTAGCCCCCTGGGCTGGAGAGTTCAGGGTACAGGGTGGAGGATGCAAGCTAGAAGGACAGGTAGGGACTGAGGGATGCTGGGAGAACCTGGTGGCCAGGTCCACTTTGATATGTTACAGGCATCTCAACGTTTTGTCCTGGCTTTGAGGCCCAGCAAGGACCACATAGAAAACCACTACCAGAAAATGGCTGTGGCTCTCGGCTTTGTTACACAGCCAACAAACCCGAGACTCAGAAAAGGTGAGTCCCCGAATTCAAGTGGCAAGTGCCTTACGGCATTTCTCAATCTGTGGGTCACCATCCCTTTGGGAGTCAAATGACCCTTTCACAGGGGTCGCCCAATACCATCTGCATATCAGATATTTACATTACAATTCATAACAGTAGCAAAATTACAGTTATGGAGAAGCAACAAAAATAATTTTATGTTGGGGTCACCACAACACGAGGAACTGTATTAAAGGTTTGAAGCATTAAGAAGGTTGAGAACCACTGTTATGCCATAAATTATGCCATTTTGCTGTTCATCGTGCTACAAGATTAATTTTGTTGTTTTTGAGACAGGGTTTCTCTGTGTAGCACTGGTTGTTCTGGGACCTACTTTGTAAACCAGGCTGGCCTCAAATGAACAGAGATCCACCTGCCTCTGCCTCCTCAGTTCTGGGGTTAAAGGTGTGGGCCACAATGGCCGGTTTACAAGTTTAGTTTTAAATAGACAGTAGGAGATTTTTGTTGTGTCAGACAGCAGCAATTGTAAAACTGTGCTTTATAACGCACACCGGGAATGCAGCAGTTAGCAATTGTGAATAGGTTGAAATAAAATGAGTGTTTTCTTCCATCTGTGCTGATAATATAAGCTGCTATCATATTCATAACAGAAAAACTCAAGCCATTTCCTGCTGTGGTGGATGACACGGGCCCAGCAGGACAGGGCTGGGAGTGCAGTTGGCGTAGAGGACCTGGGGTCCTCCCCCTGCGGGTTTGGTTCCTCCTCTGTGGGGTGCTATTTCTGGTATTTCCAGTATATGGGTTTTTTTTTTTCCTGAAAACCCTGTGGCTGTTAATTAGCTCACCTGTGCAGACAAAGGTTACAAACACACATAACACACACACACACACACACACACACACACACACACACACACGGAGGTGAAGCAAGAGAGGCAGAGCCTTTCTAATACTTTGGGGGTGAGCGGAACAAAAAGAAACTGGAGTTGGTGTTTTCCATTTGTCTGTTTGTCTGTTTTGAAGCAGAGTCTTACAGCCCAGGCTGGCCTGAACTCTCCATCCTCCTGCTTCTACCTTTGGGATTCTGGGACTACCGGTGTGTGTTACCTTGTTTGGTACTGTTTATTTTTGCCATGTGGGTATGGAATTCAAGGCCTCACACATGCTGGGTAAGCCTGAACCTTCCTTTCTTGCTGGAATAGACATAATGTTGTTTTTTTGTCTAAGATCCAAGTGGCTGGCTTTCACGTGTGAGTTTGTGCACCAGGACAAGAAAGAACATTTGAAATGAACACTATCTCGGAAACTCCAGCATACATCGTCACAACAGACAGAAACTGTTGGGGGTTTGAACTAATGGGTAGTTTTTGCCTTTTTGGTTTCCTGAAGCCAGGGGTCCCTGCTTTCACACTGATTTTTATTTTAGCTTAAATTTATCACTCCATTGTCTTCTGCAAGCTTCATATCCATAGCCAGTTATTTTCTCCAGAGAATAAAGTTGTAGCTAGGCAGGCAAGATGGCTCAGTGGGTAAAGATGCTTATTCCCAAGCTCGACAACCTGAATTTAATTCCAGGAACCCACATTGTGGAAAGAAAAAAAACTGATTCTCAAAAGCTCTTCTCTGACTTTCACATGCACACCACAGTATGGGCAAATGTGAGTGCACACAAGCTTGCTCTCTCTCTCTCTTCCACACACACATATACACACATACACACATATACACATACACACACACACATATACACACACATACACATATACACACACATACACACATACACATACATACATACACATACACACATACACACACACATACACATACACACATACACACATACATATGCATACAGACATATACACATATACATATACACACACATACACACACATACACATATACACATATATATACACACATACATACATACACATACACATGCATATACACATACATACATATACATCATACACATATATACACATACACACACATACACACATATGCATACACAGACATACACACATATACATACACACATACATACACATACACACAGCATATATACACACATATACACACACATAAACATACACACACACACACACATAAAATCATCCATCCTAACTTCAGACGACAGCCTTTTACCCCCTCCAAATCTGCAACAGCATAAGGTCTCTCATTTTTGAAAATAGCGTCTGTGCCAGATACCCTTGTGCGCCTTGCAGGTACTGCTGGCGCATGCCCATCTGTGTCCAGATCTGTGACTGACTCTGACAGCTGCAGTTGGCTGTACCTTGCCTCCAGTGTGCATGTGAGACCTCTTAGTCTAGTTCCATCTCTGCCGACATCATGGCTTAGCAGACGTGGAAAACCAATCTCTGCCAAGCTAGTGCATCCTGGAAGCAGGGTTCAGGCCCCTGGACAAAGCCTGCTACCTATATGCAGAGGAGACAGTAAGTAAATACCTTCTACTTCCTCTGCATCTGAGGGTGTCCTGAGATCCTTCTTGGATGTTCCCCCACCAACCCAAGCAACCAGCAATACACAACCCTAATAAGACAGTCTCACGTATCTCTGCCTATCCCTGCTCTATCCCCTAAGACTTAGGAATATATCCTGCATGTACACATCCAATAATGTGTCCAGACATGAGCTTTGGTCTCAAGCTTAGCTTTAGGCCGTTCTGGCCAAAACAGATCCAAACATTTTCTTTGTCCAAGCTTTTACCCAGACATGGAGCATCTTTGTTTTCTGAATCAAGCAGGCACTAAATGGCCATGTGGAGATCACGAGGGCTAGAGAGTTCACCATTCCCATTCACAATTCTGTTGAACGACCTTGTGGAGAGCTGACATTTTCTACTTCTAGCTACATTGTATCTGGGTGTATAAATCACCATTTTAAAATCGAAAGCAAACAGGATATCTATCCCTCCTTTGTAGCTTATAGGGATGCAGATATCTTCCCACTTCTACAATCTAAAGAAAGGGTGATGCATTCGGGTGGGCTGGAGAAGCCAGGCTGGAGTCAGCACTCTGTCTGCGTAGGTGGGCTGTGCTTCTGACCCTGCCTTCCATCTCTGGGCCAGTGGTACATACCTATAATCCTAGCACATAGGAGGTAGAGGCAAGGATTAGAAAAGTTCAAGGTTACCCTCAGCTACATAGAAGGTTTGAAACCCTGGGCTACAAGAGACCCTGTCTCAAAAAAAAAAAAAAAGGGGGAGGAACTTATTTGCATGACCTCTGACCTCCTGGTGAGGTGTCTCCAATCATCCGAAGACTCCTCAGAACGCCTTCCCACAAATGCTCATCTCTCCTGATTTTTAACAGGTTTTTCTTTTTGAAGGAAAGCTAGCTGAGCCACCCCACCTCCACTGTGGGAGTCGCTCCCATAGGCTGAGATAGTAGAGACAGCTGAGGGCTGTTGCAGGCCTCAGAGTCTCCTCCATCAGGGAGCCAGAGTTAACATAGAGGAGTTCGGTGTTTTGGGAGCTCTGTTTTTGTGGCCACACTTGACCTTGTCACCGCTCAGAATTTGCCTGTGATATCTGGCCTCCTCTGTGCCTGGGTGAAAAGGTAATCTGGTTGTTTTCAGCTCCTGTCCGTTGGGTTTCCTTCCTTCACCATTCAACACAGAACCCGTGACACGTTCCTTCAGACACTCTGTCCTAAGTTCTCCCACATACAGCACCTCTTGTTCTTGACCCTGAATTCTTCAGGCCTGACCCAGTAGCCAGGCCCCCAAGAACTGTCCACGCAACCCCCAAGCCCCATTGTCTTAATCGTACAGGACTGCGATGGTTACTATTGGTTGTCAGTTTGACAGGATGAAGGATCACCTAGGAGACAAACATCTGGGCATGTTGGTGAGGAGTTTCTGGACTGGATAACCCGAGGTAGGAAGACCCATTTCTAAATGTGGGCGGGGTCACAGGTTGAATCAAACAGAGAAGGAGAGGCGAGCACCAGCTTTTATCTCTCTGCTTGCTGACCGTGTACACAATGTGACCAGCTGCCTCCCACGCCCGATAGCATGCCTTCTCTGCCGTGTTAGGCAACGCCCTCAAACTATGACCCCCCCAAATCAGCCCTTCTTTCCTTAGATTGCACTTGTCAGGTATTTTGCCACAACAAGAAATGTCACAATAAGAAATGTAACAAATGCAGGGTCCTAGAACATCCCTCTCTAGGCTGTTCCCTCTTTCATTGCCCGCAGTGGCCTTCCCAGCATCCACTGTTTCCCACAAAGACTCTTGGTTATCGGCTCCTCACCTACTGTCAAGGGATTAATCTCATTTCTACATATAAACTAAAAGCCAGAAGCCAGCAGGCCAGAGTTTTCTCTGCCTCCTGCCTCCACCTATGAATGAATCAGCACCACACCCCCCCTTACTCATGCCCAGCTCTGGGGAAGAGATGACCATCTTCCCACCCCTCGGGGTGACTTCCTGTCATCTTTTCTCTTAGCCTCCACATTCCCTTTTCTTCATAGCTCTCCGCCTCCGCCTCCACCGCCTCCACCTCCACCGCCTCCACCTCCGGAGCGGCTCAGTATTTCAGCCCCAGCTTTGTTGCTTTTGCCACCAATTCAAAAACCGAACTTTTCTCCTTTGGCTTCAGTGTCAACATGTTTGTCCCTCCAAGACAGGTTCTTTTGTTTGTTTTTTGAGACAGGGTTTCTCTGTTGTAACTTTGGCTGTCCTGAAACTTACTCTGTAAACCAGGCTGGCCTCGAACTCACAGAGATCACGTGGTTTGCCTCTGCCTCCCACATGCTGGGATCAAAGGCATGCCACCTGGTCAACAAGTTCTTATATAGCCCAGGCTGGTTTCAAATTCACTGTCAAGCCAAAGGTGACCCTCCATTCTCCATCCTCCTGCTGGGATTATAGATGTAAACCACTTTGTCTGGTTCATTTGAGGTTTTTTTTTAAAATAATTTTTCTGATTTATCTTAACGACCTCTCCATCTGGTTACCCTAAAACATTATTGGGAGGGCTGGAGAGATGGTTCAGTGGTTAAGAGTACTGTCTGCCCTTCTAAAGATCCTGAGTTCAATTCCCAACAACCACATGGGGGCTCACAACCATCTATAATGGGTCTGATGCCTTCTTCTGGCATGCAGGTGTACATGCAGGTAGAGCACTCATATACATAAATAAATAAATCTTTTAAAAAATTATTGGGAAACCCTGGGGTTTATAAAGGTTCCCCAGCACTCCTGGGCTCACATCTGAGGGAGCCTGCTCTGCTTTACCAATTTGTAGGGCTTTCATCCTTAGATCTGATATCCCAAGTCCATCTGGGCCCTGCTGCCCACCACTCACTGGGTACTTCCGGAATGTTCAGTAAAGCCTGTCACACAATGGTCTCTAACCTCTATTAGATGCACAAGTGGTTCAACTTGTGTTGAACCTTTTCTTCATCTTCTTCTTATTTTCTTCTTCTTCTTCTTCTTCATTTTTTTCTTCTTTTTCTTTCCAACACCCTCTCTTTTCCTTTTTCTTTCTGGTGCAGTGTGTCCCAGGCTTGCCTATAACTTACTATGTAGCCGAGGCTGACCTGGAACTCCTACTCTTCCAGCCTTTACCTCCCAAGTGCTGAGATTACAGGTATGTGCCATCATGTCTAGTTTATGTGGTGCTGAGGATCAGAGCCAGAGCCTCCTATATGCTGGGTAATTGTTCTACACCTGAGCTACATGCCCAGACCTTTGCTTTTCGTAACCATTTCTCCTTCCGAACGTACCAGGCAGTGGCAAAAAAAAAGTAGATAGCTTTGTTGTTTGTTTATAGATCCACGAGAAAAGGGTTACCTTGAAATCTCCTAATGAGGAATAATCCAAATACCGAGAACTCATGCTGACTTAATGGATAAAAAATGTCTGGGATGTGAGAGCGCCTTGGGGACGCAGAGGAAGAGGAAGCCAGACTGTAATTTGGGCTTAGATTTCTAAGACTTAAGATTCTACTATATGGCCAGGTGGTGGTGCATGCCTTTAATCCTAGTACTTCTCGGGCAGAGACACTGTGAGTTCAAGGCCAGCCTGGTCTACAGAGTGAGTTCCAGGACAGCCAGAGTTACAACAGAGAAACTGTGGGACTCTTGGACTGGAGGGTTGCAGGAAGAGAGGCCAAAAGCGCCCCCGCACTCTGGAAGAAGAGAAAAGGGCTGTGACGCTGGGGCGCAGCCTTCTCCCCTCCTAGTCCACGGAGGTCCCTAGCCAAAAATATTAGTTATAACTTGCTTGCTTCACAGAAGCTAAAGGAACGTGTTTACCTGCATTAGGGCGGGTCCCTTGTTTAGGAGCACCCGCCCTGCTATGCTAATTAAGGCTTCCCCGCCCGAGGGAGAAATCACGCTTCCCCGGGAAGATATTTATTGGGGGGAGCCCTTTTAATAAAGAAGTTTCGTGTCCACCAGACGACGTTCTCCCGGGCCTTCTTCGTGGCTTGTTACATTTCTCAGGTCCTTGGGTGGACAGCTCGGCGAAAGGTCCCCGAGTCTCAGATTCCGGGGCCCACGCCTTCACAATGCTTGGGCCTAGGTCGTTTGCCCGGCCATCAGCCGCCGACAGGCAGGACCCAGCGCGGGACCCAGAACATACACACACAGAACTGACAAGAAACCCTGTCTCAAAACAAAAAGATTCTTCTGTCCGTCTAACAAAGTGGCTCTGTAGGCTCTGCTTGCCAGCAAGGCCGATGACCTGAGTTTGATCCCTGGAACCCACATAGGAGAGAATTTGCCCCTGGTAAAAGTGTCCTTTGACCTCCACATGTTCACCTAGGCATGCGTATGCCTATACACATACACACGTGTGCGCCCAAAATAAACAGAAACGTAATCTAGGGAAGATTCTACTGTAGGCAGACCGTGTGAATTCACTCTGTACATGCTATGCATCTAGGACTTCTCGAATGTGGGGGCATGAAGAAGGAACCTTAGTTGACAAGTAAATTCAGCATCACAGCCCTGATCTGCATAGAACCCTCTTTTTCATTTGTAGGTTCAAAACACATGCCTATATACTCCTTGACTTGTGATGAGGTTACATCTTAAGGAAAAAAAGAAATGCATTAAATACACCTAACCTACCAGAGCTCAGCCTCACGGCACGCTGTGGAGTATGGGCCACTTCCACTCACAGCCACACTGTCACTGCACGGCATCGAGAAAGCATCACGCCGTGTGCCATCGATGTGAGAAGACATCAAAACCTGAAGTATGGTCCCTATGGAACGTCTTTCGCATTTATCCTAACATAACACACAACACTCATCAGTGAGGGCCCAGAGAGGGGGCTCGGTGAGTAAGGGTGCTTGCTCCCAAGCCTGATGACCTGAGTTCCATCCACATTACCCACATGTTGGAAGGAGAGAACCGACTCCCACAAGCTGCTTTCTGACCATCCCCCCAAATACACGTGCCCACATGTACCAGCACATGTGCACCCCTCAAAAATTAATTATAAACACCATCAACTGAACCATTATGAGTCAGGGCCATCTGTATAGTCACACATAGTCTTCAGTTAATGTGATTTTTGTGCAAGCCCAAAGAGACAGAATTTATTATTTCCAGGGATGGAGGGGGAGGATCTGTCCCCAGCAATGCACACGCTTTGGGCATGGCGGTGCACAGCCATAATCCTAGTACTCATGAGGTAGATGCAGGCGGATGAGTTCAAGGTTATCCTTGGCTACATAATGAAATTGAGGCCAGCCTGGGGTACATGAAAATCTATCTCAAAAAAAATTATTATTTCCATTTTATAGATGAACAATCTGAGAGTCAAAGAGTTTTTATTATATAACTGTCCAAACCAAGAACAAGCAGACGGTAACTGGACTTGAACTCCAATGCCGTGCTCTTGTATTATATTTCCTTTTGGCACAGATTAGCGCTATTTGCTTCTTTCGCCTTTTGGAGTTATGCTGCGCCTGGCAGCAAGAGGTGCTTTGGCGGGCCCTGTAGCCGACAGTTAGGAGAAGCCTAGTCTTTAGGGTCAGGAGTGCTGACTCTTCCTGTAACTAGCTATTCCTGTCTTAGACACTCCATTGGTCCTCTGTGGGCTCCAGTTTCTACACCTGTAGGGCGGAGACATCACAATCACATCTACCACACCAGGCTACCATACTGTTTCAGTGAGTTCCCATGTACCAAGGGCTTGGTATGATGTCTGGAGCATAGTAAGCTCTTCGGAGGAGGCATCGACATTATGTTACTATTCGTTCATATTTTCAAAGCATACACATTCAATTTTCTTTTTTTTCTTTCATTTGTTGATTTGCTTATTCGAGATGAGGGGTCTTACTATATAGCAAAGGCTGGTCCAGAACTGGCTATGTAGACCAGGCTGGCCTCAAACTCATTAAGATCCCCATGTCTCTGCTTCATGAGTGATAGGATTAAAGGATATGCCACCATCCCCAGACTCTTCTCTAAATTTTTAAATTACATTTAGTGTGTGTGTGTGCGTGTGTGTGCGTGTGTGTGTACTACAGTGTCTGTAAGGGGGTCAGAGGACAACTTTTCAGAGTCAGTTTTCTTCTTCCACTAGGTGGGTCCCAGGAATCGGACTCGGGTCATCAGGCATTGGTGGTGGGTGTCTATATCAGGTGAGTCATCTCAAAATCTTCATTTTCTAAAAAGAAGGGCCTCTTCCAAGTGTTCACCTTATTGTCCTCAGTTTGAGGTCATACTGCTGATGAACTGATTAGTCTAATGTTTGTGGAAGGCTAGGTATGGGGCAAGGAGGGCGGAGGGCATCCTTTCTCTGTTGTTTCTCTTCTAAGGTGATGGCTTGGCTATGTGGCCAAAAAGAGCTTCAAGCCGTGTCACAACTGATATCCATGCTTGCCATGCACTTCTGGGTGTCATGGGGCAAAAACCCCAAGGACCACTTGACAAATAGAGTTTGAATTTGAGAGTCTTTATTAAGCCAGCCAGCAACTTTCTGGAGAGAACAGTTCTCACAGAGCAGCCCTGGCTGCTTTCTGCAGGGAGCATTTATAGGGAAAAAAATATCAAGGTTGGCAGTTGCAGGGAGAAATGGAGCAAGCAAGCAGTTTAACAGAAACAAAAAGTGGCAGTTAGCTGGGGCATCTTGACCTCAAGTCCCTTGGATAGTGTTCAGTAATTTTCTAAGAGACTTTATCATAGGAGAAGGTGTAAGCGGGGTTAAGGGGTGGTGTGCTGTCAGCTCTGAGTCAGACCTTAGATGGCTACAGCAGAGATAAGATGGAGGGACCTTGGCTCCATGACACAGGTACTAATGATTAGAACCCCACCTATCAAGACAATAGTATTCTCTTTCTCTCTCTTCCTTCTCCCTCTCCCTCTTCTCTCTTCTGGGTTTGGATATACAGCCCAGCTGGCCTCAAACTCAGGGCAAGCCTTCTGCCTCAGCCTCATCAGTGCTGAGATTCCAAGCTACAAGTATGATCAATACACCCACCAATAATCCATTTGCTTCTGGGAAGACTAATCAAGGCAAACAGTAGCTCTTGGTTTGTCAAGTTGATTGGGTCTAAGATCAAGTAGGAGTGCTTCTAGGCACACCTATGAGGGATTTTCTTGAGTAGATAAATTGTGTGGAACCTTCTGCAGATCTGAGGATGCCTGAGGGAAGAATTCGTGCTTTTTGCCAGCTTGTTTTTGCTTCTTGATGGTGGATGCCAGCGCTGCTGCCAGGATCCTTCACTGACATCAGAACTCAGCTTCTTCGTACTTTCAACATAGACTGAAGACCAATGTCTCCCCGAGAATCTTCCAGCCCTTTGGTGAAAGACAGGGACTACTGTTTCATCTGTCATGGACTGAGCAGCTCTCTATTCTCAGCCTCTCTGGTGTGAAGACAGACTGTATCTCGTAAGCCAATCGAATAAATCCCCTTTGTTTCAAGTGTTCATACTCTCCATTTTATTCCTCTTTTGAGACTTGACTAATACAAGGGCTGACCTCTAAATCCAGGGCAATGACTTCTGGGTCACACAGGTGTCTGGGACACCAGGGCTGGAAAAGGAATTCAGCCAGGAAGGCAGGCAGCAGGGCTTGGTGATGACACTGGAATGTGACAGGAAAGGGACAGGGTATCCTTCCAGGGTTATGACTGGTCCCAGTGACGAGTCTGGGCAAGGGTGTGTTTGCCCATTAAGATGTTTATGCTTTGTCTCACTGGTCAGAGGACAAGACTGACTTCCTTACGTGACCTTGCCTGCCTCTCCAGCAGAAGTTCCAGCTGTCATGTGTTGCTTCTAGGGCCCTCTGAAATTCAGTTCTTGCTGCACCATGCGCGGGGAACCAGTCTGAGTTTCTTTGTGGTCTCTAGATTTACTAACTAGCAAGCCACCCAAACATGTACTTCGATTATAAAGAAGATTCTAGCTTTATTTTTGGCAGTTGAGTTTTAATTTCACAGCTATGATAGACTTAGAGTATGGCTGGGGCTGGATTCTTGGCTCAGTGGTTAAGAGCACGTCTTGTTGCTGGGTTTGATACCCAACATCTACATGGAAGCTCACCACCTTCTTGGGCACCAGGCCTGCATGTGGTACACAAACAGGGAAAACACTCACACACATAAAAAACTAAATTAAATATTTTTTAAAAGCCCTCAGAGCCCCTCCTATCAGCATCTCCTGGGAAAGTGTTGAAAAACAAATCCTCACATCCATTAGGTCATAGTGAATAGAGACTTTGGGTGGGACTAGGGGGTCTGCATGCTAAAATCCTCTGGCTTTGAAGCTGAAGTTTGGGACCCACTCACGTCGAAGGCAAAGTGGATAAGCAAAGATCATTGTCACAGTCTGCCAATCTGTTATGAGTGTCTTGACCTCCTAGTTCCCCACCCCCTCGACCCTGTAACTGATGAATGTAAAACAGCCATCGCCACGAGAAAAGTCATCTTTAAAAGTCACGTTCCTTCCCCTGCCCCCATACACGGTCTAAGGTAAATTTATGTTACCCAGGTGTGATGGTGCATGCCTGTAATCCTAGCACTGGGAGGTGGAGGCAGGAGGTTAAGGAGTTCAAGGTCATTCTCAGCTACATATTAATTTTTAAAACAGCCTGATCTACAAGAGACCTTGAATCAAAAAACCCAAGATCATAACATAATATGATGATATAACATATTTACGTCACGAGAATTCTAGGCGCTAATTCTACTAATCAGTTTGGGATTGGTTGTTATGGTCAGGTGTGGAGGAGGAGGAGGAGCTGGGAAACTGCCTTTTTAATCCCATTTTTGGAATTGGGAGGGTCAGATGTGTCCGATTACCTTCTATAAGACCATAATTCGTAAGAATCTGCCCAGCAGACGTTTCTGACTTTCGTAACTTCGGTTTCCCTCCGGGTTGGAGGCACCTGTTGCTCAATTGCAGGAACAGGAAATCAAGAAATGCAAAGAACTGGAGAAAGCGCCCCAGTTTCATTGGGAGAGAGAAACTCTTGCTCCTCCCATTGGGAGTCCCCTAGGAAAATCGCAGAGCCTTGAGGCCGCCCCTTCTCTCCAATCCACAGCGTCGCAGCCCCTTTAACAGGCCTGACCAATCGCCGGCCGATGCCCGCAGCTTCTCAGGGGCGCGCGGCACCCGCTGGATTGGTCGTGTCTGGTGCGCGGCTGGCTCCGCCCCCTCCGCCCTGTGGTTGGCGGTGGGGGCCGCGGCCGCGGGGCGGGTCCGCCAGCGGGGCGGGGCGGCCGGTGCCCGGGGGTGGGCGGGCGGCAGCACGGCGTCCCCAGCCAGAGCCCGAGCTGGAGCCGGAGCAGGAGCCGCGGCGGCCGCGGAGCACGGGCGCCGGCGCAGTAGGATGTGGCAGCCAGCGGATCCGGGGTGAGCGCACCCGGGGCCAGGTGGGGCGGCGCAGGGAGCGTCGGGCGGAGCAGGCCCGGGGCTGGGGTGGCCCGGCTGCGGGGCACCGGCAGCTCCCGCAGCCGTTGGCGCAGCGGGACTCGGTTCAGCCCCTTCCACACTGCCAGGGCTCGGGACTCCGGCACGGTGGCCCCGGGAGAGCCCTTCCCTGCCTGGAGGCCGGGCGGGGCGGGGTCGCTCCCGGGCCGGAGGTGCTGCCGGCGGGTCCCAGTCCGGCGTCCGCGGCTCGGCGTGGGTCCGGGGAAGCAGCGTCCACACGCTCGCTGAAGGGAAACACTTGTCACTCGTGTGCGTGGGGCCCCGGCTCCCCGCCGCCCCCTCGGCCGCCGTGGGAGCAGCTCGGGAGCGCAGCGGCGCGGTTACTTTTGCGTGAACCTGTCAGCGACCGTCGGCGCCTAGCTTGTTTTTCTGCAACTCCTGGTGGACGCCGGGGACCGGGGGTGGGGGGGTGGGGGGGTGGTTTGTGTGCTTTAGGAGGGAGGCGGCGGCGCGCCGAAACCCGGGGAGATCGGAAGGTTAACAAGTGACATTGGGCTGAGGCCTAAAGCCAGCTGCCCCGCTGGGAGCGTGGGGGATGACGGTGGCGGAGACCCGGGGACCGGAGCAGCCTCGGGAACCGCCGGCTCCATTGCACCACACGCCACTCCGGAGCCCCGGCTCCGCGCGGGAGTTGGTGCAGGAGAGTTCCCCCCCCACACACTGAAAACGATTTTTTGGAAAACTTAGCCCCTCAGTGGGTTGATGGTTACCTAAACCATCAGTTGTTATGGTTACACGGCATCAAATTTAAGGGCAAAGTCTGTTAAACACCCTCGCTCTTTTTTCCAGAGCTAAGGAGTACTTTGTCATTAGGTTTCATAGATACTGTGTAAGGAGGACATACTTTTTTAGAGTTGAAGGAAAAGTGTGGACTCCCTGAGGACACAGGTTGTGCCCTGTTCCTGTGTGAAGTCCAAGTGTCTTGACACCATTGCCTTGCTCTCAGTTGAGAGGAATCGTCTTTCAAATATTTTGATTATTCTCCATTAAAGATATAGAGCAGACATTTCAGGAGCCAGATTAAACTTGAAGAGAAACAGTGGCTTTTATGTGGAAAATAATAAGGAAGAATGGAGGGATAGGTGATCTTTGACCCTTGGGGAAGGGTGTTTGAAGGATCTGGGTTAGAAGGTGACATTCGGGGAAGCTTATCTTGTACTGGCTAGGTGAAACCGCCATTTTTTGTTAGCTTTTCCTACCCTTTAAACGATTTCAGTACCTCTCTTGAGGCTGAGACCTTGGAGTCAGAATTTTGCTGGTGTCTTTGCTACCTGAGCTTCTCTGGGAGTGGACATGAAGGCTTGGGGAGGGATAGTGGAGGGCTCTGGGGGACTGCACTTGCTTGCACATTTATCTTCGATAAAGGAGAGGAACAGGGTGATTCAGATCAGAATGTGGTGGTAATGAAGTTCACTGACAGGTAGTCGGGGGACAGATGGGAAGGAAGGACAAGTTAAAGAGTTGTTGGTCTGAGTGTTGATGAGATAAAGCATATGCCAGGCGTACTACTGTGTTGTTATTAGAGATTATGTTCTTAGACTGCTTCTAGGAAAAGCAGCAAAGGTTAGGCTGTGTGTATGTATGTTTGTATTTTGAGAAAAGGTCTCCTGTATCCCAGGCTGGCCCCAAACTTGTTACCTAGCTGAGGATGACGTTGAACTTGCTGATCCTTCTGCCACCAGTTCCTGAGTGCTGGGATTCCAGGCCTGCACTGCCACGCCAGGTTTATGTGGTGCTGGTGCTTCCTGCACCCTAGACAAGTCCTCTACCAACTGAGCCACATCCCAGCCTGATTAGATTGTTCTACAGAAAAACTGTAGGATGTTATGAACAAAGAAATTGCCTAGAGTCAAAAAAATATTTATCTGATATCCTTTTATAGAGTCTGTAGTGTGCTAGAATCTGCTCATCTTTGAGGATATGGAAGAGGTAGAGAGAGGGGAGAAACAGTTCCTTCCAAGTCAAAAGCTCTTGTTTTCTGAAGATTTTGAAGAAAGAAGAGAAATGTGCAGAACGTTACTTAATAAAAACAGAGGGATAAATCCTTCCACTGTGGGTTACTTTAATATCAAACTGAATCTTCAAAGACCAGTTTCTGTATCAGGTTCAATATAAAATTATATTCACCTTTGTGTTTGTTGACTAGTGTCTTTTGATGTTAGGTGTCTCTTTCCCTTTCTCTTATCAATTCATTTATTCACAGGTAGGAAGAGCATTAAAGAACACATTTAATCCCAGCACTTGCAGGCAGAAGCAGGTAGAGCTCTGGGTTTAGAGCCTGGTCTACAGAGCAATTTCTAGGATAGCCATGGCTACACAGAGAAACCCTGTCTAAAAAAACCAATAATAAATAAAGAAATAAAGAAATAAAAAGAAAGATACTGCTCTTGTCTTCTAGATGCCTCTAGTTTTTCTTTCCTTTCTCTACCCCCCTTCAAGGAATTCCTTCTCCTGTTTGATCCATAATACCTCCTAAGGGACCCACTTTGAGATCACAGGGGATGTTGGATTCTTTGATTCTGTCCCAGAGCAGAAGTTGATTGGCGCTGAAAAGAAGGTTTTTCAAGTCCCAGCTCTGCCTCTACCACATCCCGTCCTTGTGCAGAGTCTGGTCCTGCAGCAGCCTCTGAGGGCAGGGTGATAACCCGTTCTTAATGGAGGAGGAGAGGGGATCAGGATTTTCATTGACTTAACTGGGATGACAGGCTCTCTGGACACAGCTCTGGACCCGAGATGTGCTTCTCCCGTTGTGTCCACATTACTACTCCTGGGAGCTGAGTGGTGTGCATGAGCGTTAACCTGAGTGGCCTACGTGTGACAGGTGAGGCTCTGCCCCAGCTAATGAGCTCCTGTGCTGTGGTGGTGAACAGTCAGCAGCTGGTGTCCCGCCTCTCTGTCAGTTGCAATTTTGGGGGGATCCTTAGATCTTTAGGAAACCTGGGGGAAGGTGCTCAGGCTTCCTGGAAATGCGTCCCAGTGCTATTGCTCACAGCTCTGCGACCTCGGGAGATTGCTCGTTGTGTACCTCCGCCTCATCACCTGTAGAGACAGTATATTCATGACGTAGCACTGCCAAGGCAGTGCAGTCTGGATTATCTTAACATTCCTAACAACAGTCATCTCAAGACTTACAGAGCTTTACAGTGGTACATGAAATGCTTTTTGGTGTGTAAAATACCAGTGTGTCTTATAGTTAGTGGTCTTAGCTTAGATGGACGATGGTAGTGCGTTGTTTATGGGTAGTTACGAGGAGTGGTAAATGAGGTCACTCATGTGCTTGGCATACAGTGAGGCCCCCATAACAGTCGATGCTGTCAAATGGCAGCGTGAGCAGTGAACTGTAGGTGGCTCTGTGTAAAGCTTCAGAGCATCCGGTAGGCTTTGCCACTCGGAGCCCTAGTGATAATCCATGAACTAGACTGGAGGAATGGCTTCCAGTTTGCCTAGAGTGCTGTCCTTTAGCTGACTGTTGTCCCCATGAGAAGCCTTAACTTCAGGAACTAATGAGCCATGGCCAGTCAGCTCCCCTTGTCCCGTCTACTCATTAAGCTCTTTGTCACCTTTACATCCCCCAGTTAAAAATAAATATCGACGTAAAAAGACTGGATTCCCATACTGATGCACTCTCCCTTGTGAGTTTTAAAATGACTCAAGGTTGTATTAAGATTGTTGTTCCTTTCCAAACTCCTCATAGTGCTTGATGGTATAATGGAGCCGAGGCTCTGCTAATGAGAGGGGAATGGGAGGGATGCTAGAACACACAAGTGAGAAGCTCCTGAGTGGCACTGGTGAGGTAAACAGAACCCCGTGCTTGGTACCTAGAGGCTGCAGAAGGTCTGGTGATGTACCTGTCACCTCTGGGTTCTTGGCTACATCTTTACCACTGTGGACCCTAAGTCTCTTAGAAATGGAGCTTAGTTACCTGTTCCGTTTCCCCCACCCCCAACACAGTCTCAGAGTATATAAGCGTATACAGGCGAGGGTCAGACATACTTAGGGAGTGAAAGGAGTTTGCTTTATTGTCCTGGAGACAAGGTTTTGTTTTGTGACTCAGGCTGGCCTTGATTTTGCTTTTGCTCTAGAGTAGCTGGGGTGACAGGCTTGTCACTTAAGACTTTCAGAGTCTCATTTGGATGTTCGTGACAGTGTTTTGAAAAGTAGAAAATGACACTGGGTGGAGGTGCAGAGGCAGGCAGATATCTATGAGTTTGAGTCCAGCCTGGTCTACGTAGCGAGTTTCAGTATAGCCAAGGCTATATAGTGAGACCTTGTCTCAAAAAGAAGAGAACAATTAACAGTCGATAACAATGGGACTAGTTATTATTTCTGGAGAATTGCTGTGTGCCTGTTTCTAAACTTGTAGTTAGTTCAAAATTTCACAACATTCTGATGTGGTTTTTTTTTTTTTTTTTTTTTTTTTTTGTGAGGTGAAGGGCATTGTCTCTGTATGTAGTCCTGGCTGCCCTGGAATTTGCTATGTAGACCAGGCTGTCCTTCGACTCAGAGAGATCCTCCTGCCTCTACCACCTGAGTATTGGGATTGAAGGCATGTACCACCACACCTGGCAATGAATCTTATTTTAAGATGAGAAAACTGAGGTTGGAAGAGGTTAAATAATTATGCCAAGACCACATAACGAGGACAAAGGTTTGTGGCAGGACTTAGAACTCAGGCTTGTGTTGCTCCCAGAATGAGTTCTGGGGTAACTTACTTGTATCTCACCCCAGTCTGGGACCTTTTCCAGGTTGACGGGAAAGAGTTCTCCTCTCTGAGGTCATAACTTTCCTGCCTGAACCTTTTCAAATCTGAGTGAATTGGGGCAACTCGGTTCAGCCTAAAGAATAACTCCTGCAGGAGCTAGAGGAGAGTTAAGTCCTTGAAAGGAAGGGTTCTTCTTTGGTGAACAAAGCCATTGGCAGGTCACTGGAGCATAAACGGCACTGTTGAGAGATGAACTTGACCTCTCTTGTGGACTCTCACAGGATGGGAGACCCAGGTGGGCTTTGAAGCAACGGAGTAGCCTTTGTCTGTTGGATTTGCCTGGTGCATTGGTTCTAAGAGCTTCCCCCTAAGGAGATTAGTGAACTGAGACACTGAGAACTCCCTGGTTTATTCTCACAGTTGAGAATGGGTTCAGCCCTAATCTTATTTAGGATTTGAGATCAAACACCACTGTTGGTATCTGCGCTAGCCAGTCAGAAATCTCAATATGCTTTTTTATAAGAGTGTTGTTTCTCCTTTGCTATTTAAAGCTCGTAAGCTGGCTTACCCCTCTTATTCGATTCATAGTCCTCTCTTAACACCCAATGCTGTCCTTTACGCAGCGTTCCTAAAAATGTTAGTATTTATTAGTTCGGGTTTAAAGTAGAGAATGTAAAAAATGTCCTACTGAAAGGACCGACTGAACAGTGGTTATCCGTCACCAAGCATTTGAGTTTTTTCCTGGCTTGGAACACTGCTGTGTTTGGCATCGGAAATCTGATAGAGAGCAAAACAGATGTGGTTTCCACCTGCCCACGGCACCTTATGTGGTCCAGACAATAGACAAGCCAACAGATGCACTGTACGTCCATACATACAAAATAGTAGGGAGTGTGCTGTCCCTCTGAAGGGAATGAACAGGGCACCGGGAAGAGCAGAGCATTGCAGGGGGACTGTGGTGACCAGCAGACACCTGAGAACGGGTAGCGCAGCCTGCGCGTGCGCCGGGAGCCAGACAGTGTTTGAGAGGCCTTGGGAAGCTTCTTAACTTCTTGGGCCTCCTGTGCTGTCAGGATTGAGTGAACCCTGAGGACTGACTGTTCCTGGCACGAACAGAAGGATCCCCGAGTAAGGGTTTGCTGACTCAGCATTGGGAAACTTGGCCCAGACAGGGTGCAGGTAAAAGGCGGACTGCTGTGCTGGTCTTCAGAGACATTCTCAGGCAGCTGTGTGGACTTCTGCAGTGAACCTGCTCCTTGGGGAGAGCCAGACCTGCCTGCAGGAGTCCATTCCAGCTGGACTAGAAGCTGATACTAGCGTCTGATTAAAAAATAAAAAATTAAAACGCGTTTATTATTTGTGTGTGTGTGTGTGTGTGTGTGTGTGTGTGTGTGTGTGTGTGTATGTGCAGCATGCACTGTGTGTGTGTGCCAAAGCTCACATGTAGAGATCGGAGGACACCTTTGGGAATTGGTTCTCCCTCCCTTCTCACCATGTGGGTCCTGGAGATTGAACCCAGATCATCAGACTGGACAGCAAGTGCTATTTCCCACTGAGCCTTCTGGCCTAGCATCTGCTTTAGTAAAATCTGGATGTGGAAAGTAGTTTTGTTTTCTTAAGCAGCATCAGAAGCCAGTGACTTTATTATCATTATCAGGTGATCAGACGTTGCTATGTGTAGTACCTGGCCAATCCCAATCTCCAGTAAGATTTCGTGTGTTATTTTGCCATTCATAGGGATAGCTGTACCCTGGGATTATGAAGACCCATTGCTTTGGTTCGGTCTGGTCAAGAATAAAATACTGTAAAACAAGCCGTATGATACTTTGTAGCTTACTAAAAGTGTTAATTATGACCAAATTCGTATACCACTAAATTAGTTTTTAAAATCTTTTAGCTTGAAAAAAATTAAAATATGCTGTGTAAAAGATAATATGATAGAGTCTGTGCATTCATCATGCAGTTTCACGTTAGCAACATTTTAGTAATCTTTTAACCCCCTTTGAGGTAGGATCTCTTGAATTCTCTGTATAGCTGAACAAGGCCTGAACTCCCGATCCTCCTGCCTCTGCCTCCCAGGTATTAGGACTAAAGGCGCGCGCTGTCTGTCATGCTTGCAGGATTTCGCTTATCTGGTTCTCAGATGGTTTCACACTGGAGCTTCTGGGTGGGTTTTCTGTCACAGTGTATGTGTATTTTTGGCCTGAAAACTCATGTGATGGGTGCGATCAAAGAGAAGAAACGCCCTGCATGTGTGCTGTTGAAATGCAAACCCGAAATGAGAACATCTTTGTAGACTTGCCCGTGGTGAGCAGATGTAAAGGGCTGGAGAGGATGGCTCAGTGGTTCAGAGCAGCTGCTGTGTCTGGGTCCCAGCTGGCTGTGACTCCAGTTCCAGAGGATACGATGCCTTCTTCCAGCTTCTGCCAGTACTAGGCAAACACACGGTGCACATACATGCATGCAAAACACTCATACACATAAAAGATGAATAAAATCTTAGGGAAAGAGAGAGTAGATGGGTGTGGTGGTGCATGCCTGTAATCCCAGCACTCAGGAGGCCGAGACAGGAGGATCTCTTGAGTTTGAGGCCAACCTGGTCCACATATTGAGTTCTATATGATAAACTTTTGTTTTCATTTTTTTATTTTTAAAGGGGCAATTCAAATTTATGACGCAGATAACTCCATAGCAGTGCCCTGTGGGCCTCTATCCAACAGATCTTTCTGTAAAGTTAGAAATATTCTAGAACCTAGGCTCTCTGATGATAGCCACTTACCTAATGTGTGATGACCGTTTGGAAGGTGGTAATGCCACTGAGAAACTGAAGCTTCAATTCATTACATTTGAGTACTTTTAGTTTAAATAAACTAAAGTTCTGTGTGGTCATGTTAGATGGTACAAGCCCCAGTCTTGGCTGGGAACTTGGCTCAGAGGTAGAGTGCTTGCCTGACATGTGCAGGGACCAGAGTTTAATCCTTAACACTGCAGGAAAACCCAAACCAGAAGCCACCAGCCCTGGTCTTAGAACCTAGCACGACTAATTTTAATTTTTGATCGGGAGCTTGGCATGTAGCTGAGCCATCTCTCCAACCCCCAGCACAACTAATGTGAGCAGCAAATGTAACATACACATCACGTGTGTTTCCCAAGCCAGTCCATTGATAGAAAAGGACTTGGGTTGTGCGGTGGAAGGGAGAACCACTGGTAGGAAGAGGGGTTTTGGTGCTGCTCTCAGAGACTCAGAAAAGTTGCATTTAGTGTTGTGGTATCTCCTGAACCTGGGGTCTTAGGAAATGAGCTGTGAACCCTGAACTGATTGTTTGCTGTGCACTGAGAGGTAGGCTAGGGAAGGGTTTGTCTGAGGGCTTCAGAAGGCAGGATGACCCCAGCCATGGAAGCTATGGACAGTACTGTATTTAGAGGCTGTTCAAGGCAACACTCGGGCTGGGAGGTGGTCACGCAGAGGGCACGGGCTGTCTGGGGCACTTCTTTATCCCCAGGGCATAGTAAGATGGTTGGTGGATAAACATTTATCATGGGTGGCAGTTTCAGTGACTGGGAGATTGCCCTTAAATTATGTAGAAATTCTAAGAAACAGGTGCCAAGGGAGGCGTACTAATGAGCTGCAGGGTTTGCACAGCCGGCTGTCTGCTGGAGGCCATTGGCATTTCTCCTCATGGTGGACACAAGCTCTTTGCCACCCCTTTGCTCGCATCTCTTGAGCGGCCCTCTTCTCTCCAGCTTCACTACCACCACTGTCTGATGGCCGACTTTTTGCTTGAAAGACTGCAGTGGCTCTGCATGGACTGCCTTCAGCTCCTCCGACTCCTTTCTGATCTGTTAACTGCATACTGCAGGGTTGACTTTAAAAAAAAACAAAAAAACCCACATGGGCTGCTGGGATGGCTCAGCAGGTGACCAGATCTGATGACCTGAGTTCAATCCCCAGGCTTGACCCTACATAGTAGAAGGGACAAGGTGATTCCCCTAAGTTGTACTCTGACCACCACACAATAAAATAGATAAAAAATGTAATAAATTAAAAAAAAACCCGGGGGTGGTGGTGCACACCTTTAATCCCAGCACCCTGGAGGCAGAAGCAGGCGAATCTCTATGAATTTGAGGACAGCCTGGTCTACAGATGAGTTCCAGGACAGCCAGAGTTTCAACAGAGAAACCCTGACTCGAAAAACCAAAAAAAAAAAAAAAAAAAAGTCTGACACGATCATGTGATGTCTCTGTACAACCCGTGAAAGACTAGATAAGATTACATTTGGAGCATGTGATTTAGCCCTCCTGCCTTCTTCAGCCGGGCCTGTCTCCTAGTGGGTTACTCAGGTGTGCTGGCCGCTTTCCCAGCCCTGGCTGGAAGGGAGCTGTACATTCTGGAATTGTCTTCAATGAACCTAACAGCCAACTCAGTTCCCTTTTTCTGTTCTTACTCTTTTTATAGTGATTGTCACAGGTTATTATTCCAGATTCTTTAATAAACAGCTGCTTTTCCCTTCTTCAGGAGGGCAGGGACCGTGGTGATGTCCTCTCAGTTGTGTGCATAGGGCCCAGGACAGTGTCTGCCGTTGTCTGGGCCTCAGAAGCACTTGCTGAGTGAATGACTGAGTGAAAAACACGCCAAGAAGTATGGGCTGCCCGAGCCCGAGGAATGCTCTTTAAAACTTGGGCTTATTAAAAAACAAAACAATCAAACAAAATAAACACCGGGCTGTGGTGCCCCACCCGGGAGGCAGAGGCAGGCAGATCTCTGAGAGTCAGCTTGGTCTCTGAGGGGTCAGCTTGGCCTGGAGTGAATTCCAGTGAGTTCCAGTGTAGCCAGGGCTACACAGAGAAACCCTGCCTCAAAAAACCTTGAAAAAAACAAAAAAAAGCTACAACAACAAGAACAACAACAAAACCTTTGGCGTTTGGAAGAGGTTGAATAACGTTTAGGGCAGAGTAGCTGAGAACAGAGGGAGGGGCCGGGGAGGGCTGTAGCAGTCCGTCTTGGCTAGGCTTAGAGGAAGCTTCTGCTCCTGAGGACACACTTCATATTCCTGTGTTCAGCACTTGAGAGACACTGGCCTGCCCCATTACAAGGATTGGGTTTGAGGGTGGGCCCTCGTCTGACCGGGCTTCCTGCACGTAGCCTCAAGTAGCATCTCCCTGTGTCGTTACGTGTGTCATCAGAAGCATGCGCTGCAGTTGACCTCTGGGTTAGTGACTTGTGTGTGGTCTTTGGTCAGGGTGAAGTATCTCCTCCACAGAGGACTTGGCTGCCTATGCTTCTCTCTCCTCCCTGGTCCTCCTCCCATCAGCCAGTGCTTTGCCAGTGAGGGAGAATCTTTTGTCATGTATTTGCTTGTAGCCACTGGTCTTGCTAAAACATTATGCCAGGTAGGCACTAAGGAGGGCTTCAGGAGGCTGTGGGGGTTTCTGGTTGTGTTCTGGATGCAAGAGGCCTTCTGTGCGCGCGCGCGCGCGCACACACACACACACACACACACACACACACACACACGCCGTTGAAGAGAAGGCCTGGCCAGGCACCCCACAGACTTGCTTCTTCTTTGGACCCCCTTCCAGATGAACTGGGGAGTGCCAGCTGTCAGCGCCCACAGAGCCACTGCTGTGCACCAGGGAAAGGAGAAGGTTCGTCGATTTTCCACAGACTTTGAACTTCTGAGTAGGATGTTGAAGGATATGGGGTCAAGTTAGTGGGTAAATTCCATCTACAGCTTTATGATTTAGAAAATTGGTGTGAGTTCCCACTGCTGATTTTCTGCACAATATCTGTATGGAAGGAAGGGACTTTGTGGACCAGGGCCTTGGACACCAGAGAAGAGGTGTTTCCCTTGGGTAGAGGCTGGGAAGGCAGCTGAGTGTTTTGGTTAGCTTTGTCAGCTTGACACAAGCTAGAGAGATGTGGGGAGAGAATCAAGTTGAAGAATTGTCTAGATCAGATTGGCCCGCAGGCATGTCTGGGGAATTGTCTTGATTGTTAATTAATAGAGGAGGGCCCAGCCCACTGTGGGCAGCTGCATTACCTAGGCAGATGACTTGAGCTGTATAGGAAAGCTAGCTGAGCATATGTCTGCCTGCTGGCCAACAAGCACCCTCCTCCTCGGTTTCTGCTGTGCTTCTTTGACTGCGAAGTGAGTTCCTTAGTTGGAGGTAAAGGGGCCAGACATCAGGTTCCTGCCTTGACTTTACTCGGTGATGGACTGTGATGTGGAACTGCAAGCCAAGTGAACCCTCCCTCTCCTGTGTTGCCTTTGGTGAGGCATGTTTTGTCATAGTAACAGAAAGGAAACCAGAACACTGGGGATGGACCAGGGCTCAGCAGGAGCACCTCTAAGCTGTATCCCTAGCCCAAGATGAGAGGAGGTGTCTCCTGAAGATCAGGACATGTATTTTGTGGGAGACTTGCAAGTCCGGATAAGAAGGTCTCAAGCTGTGTGTTTTAAGGACACAGAATAGCGTAGAGCAGTGGTTCTCAACCTTCCCAACTTTAATACGCTTCCTCATGCTATGGTGACCCCAACCATAAGATTATTTTCATTGCTACTTCATAACTGTAATTTGCTACTGTTATGAATAGTAATGTAAATATCTGATATGCAGATGATCTTGGGTGACCCCTGTGAAAGGGTCATTCAACCCCCAAAGGGGTCTCAGCAGGTCGAGAGCTGCTGGTGTAGAGGAAAGGGAAGATACAGATAAACAAGGGACCGAAGTGGCTTCATAGGTGCCTGGCATGGCAGTGGTGACCAGGAGGAACTTTTAAATAGAACCTGGCACCGAGGGAAGGGCTCGAGTGTCTACAAACTCATGTCTGAGGCTAAGCAGCCCGGGCTGCCTTGCACTGGAAACCCTGCAAGACAGCTAAGGGGAGCATGGAGGGTGGGTCTTTAGTACTGGAGGCAGAGCCAAGAAGGAGGGATGGTATGGACCCCAAGGAAACTGCTCTGCAGGATTACTCTGTGTGGGGCCTGATGATGGAAACCCAGAGAAAACATTTTAATTATGATGGAAAGAGCAGTACGAGAGCAGGTGGTGCCCTAGAGGCTAGGTGCCAGACCAGGCAGCGATGGGCAGATTTCACAACAGGCCCTCTGGGTAGGTGTAGTCAAGCATGCAGATGTTTGTGTGAGGTAGACCGTGTGGGAACTCCTTGTGAAGACCAGGAGACAGAGAGAGAAAGAGAGAGAGAGAAGGAGAGGGAGGGAGAGAGAGGCTTAATGATACCAAATCGGAAAACCCTGGAAGTGTGTACTCCTCTGTGTGTTTGTATCGCACTTAATGGCAGTAAATGGCAGTAAATAGGAAGAAGCCTGTTGAGAATGTGGCTGAGGTGAAAGCTGTCCAGACGTCGGCAGGAGCAGGCGAACGCTCACACAGGCCGGCTCCACCACCGCAGTCATCCGCTGAGTATTTCCTTCTAGTCTTAATGGTTTCCTGAGAGTTAAAGCGATGAGAACGCTCCCCACCTACGCCCAGGGGCCACCTTGGTGTCCTCATGTCCACATGCTTGTTAGAAATGACTCCTGGATATCACTCCACAACAGTGACTCACTCAGGATTGAACCCAAGACCTAGCACAGGTGGAACAAACTCTGCACCATTGCCCCCATTTCCAGGTGAACGGGAGCGCACCCAGCTGCCAGTCCCTGCGCAGCCATTGCCACGCACCAGGCAGGCGGGATCAGTACCCAGCCCACCACTGACTGACTCAGTGTATCCTCTGGGCTTCCATCTACCCCATGCCTTTCACACAGTTCAGACACTCCAGCACCTGCTCTGTGGAGCCTGAGGAGCTGTCCTCCGGGAGAGAGTCACTGCTGCCCCAGTGAAGTTCAGAGGTGAGATCGAAGTGGAAAATAAGTCCGGGTAGTGGAAGGCCCCGGGGAAAGGAGTTGCTTTTTGTTTTAATTTCCCAGGGTAGACCAAAGCCTGCAGGAATAGGGTGAGTGGTGTTCGATCCTGTCGGCAGGCTAATAGTAAAGCAGGAACATTAATTTTTTTTTTTAAGGCTAGAACTCCCAACAGAAATAACTATTGATCATGCTCTGAGCCAGAGACCAGTCATTTGTTCAACTTGGCTTTTTTCTTAGGGCTTGACTGTGATCGAGAGTGTGTTTCTCGGAAGCTTAATAGCCTGGAGTGAATTTTATTTCGGGAGATCTGATTTGTGGTCCCCAAAATCTTAGGGAAGGAGAAAGGCACGTCGCATAGCTTCTGCGTTGGGCAGCAGAGGTGTTTGGCAGCAAGCATTATAAGCCCAGGGCTGAGGATTTCCTGGCGCGACGGTCAAAAGGCCCCTCCAAAGGATCACATGAGTCTGTCATGCTAGGGTGTCAGCCTTGAAAAATAAAATCGAACACATATTTCTGAACTTTTTCTTTTTCTGAACCACAGCTTTGAAGAAAGCTGGAGAAATTTCAGCTGTAACTATTTCTAAACCCTGCTGCCATGGCCTTTAAGCGCGTGGGTCTGTCTGCAGTTGACATACTGGCTCCCTCCAGTTTCCTCTTCTGGGATTGCGGCCCTCTCACCCTGGGGTTCCTCCCTCCATGCCACAGCGGGGTACCCCAGCCTTGCCCTCCACTGATGAGTGAACACACAGCAGGCGCCCTGCGGATTGGTTAGTGCTGGCTGACATGGGTGTTCTGTGGCAAGCTAAGGAGAGATGGCGCATTTGTAGTCCTGCGTTTCTGTTTTAGGAGCTCATTTATACACATGCTTTACGTTGGTATTTAAAGTAGGAACCAGGAGGTTCCAGTTCCTAAGGTAGTCTGCAGTGCATCGAGGGGCAGGATCTCAAGTTCAGGCCTCTGGTCCTTAGTCCTTACTCTTGCCTCTGGGGTAGTGTCAGCCTCTTCCAAAGTGTGATGGCAGGACCCTGACAGACACGCAAGGGACCAGAGAGTGGCTTTCGACATGATGGTTTATGACTGTAATCTCAGCACTAGAGAGACCGAGGCAGAAGGACTGCTGTGAGCCTGAGGCCAGTCACCAGTCTAGGTTACACAGAGAGTCCTGTATCCAAGGAAAGAGCAGCAGCCCTCATCTAGTAACTAACTACTGGGGATGGTCACAAGCCGAGTCTTTGAGACTTGTTAAAGGGCTTATAACATGGATGATTCCTGCCTTGAGTTATGGTGGCTTGCTTATCCAACAGTCCCATGAGGACCGACAGATGACACAAGACCGTGGCTGTGCTTAGGGACTGACTGGGCATGCCCAGAATCTCAAATGAGTCAGCTCTCAGCTCTCCGAATGCAGCAGCTTGACCACTTGTTTGACCACCGGGCAGCTCTCGTCTTCTGGGGACTGCTATAGCCACGTACCCTGGAAAGACCTTGAGCTCCATGTATCTGAGGGTACCTTGAGGGTGATCCTCCTGCCTTTACCTCCCAAGGGCTGAGGTACTCAAGTCCTTAAAGGATGTTAGAGCAAGAGTTTGAACACCGAGGATAGCATTAAGCATGGTAAGTTCTTAATTATAAAATAGTTAACTAGATTATTTTCTCCCAAACTAATAGCTTATAAATCAGTCTTCCGGTTTTTCCTCCATTTTCTCCTTCCCCTCTCTTTTTAAATTTAAGAACACTTACTTATGTTTCAGATTTTCAATATTTTTGTTACTTCTTTTATGTCTAGTAAGTGACCAGCTATTTTTGCATCTGGGCTTGGTTCTAGGAGTGAGAGTACTGGAGAAATGTGGGAGGCTAGAAGTCTTCTTCCACGGGGTGCCATCCAGGGTCTGTTGTGTCTTGGCCAAATCCTAGGAGCACATATTCACGCCCTAAAGGGATACCATTGAAGCTCTACATGTAACGACCAAGTTCGAGGCCAGCCTGGTCTACATAATGAGTTCCAGGCCAGCCAGAGCTACATAGGGAGATCCTGTTTCAAACAAACAACAGAACGGAAAATAATCTGATGAATTCTTTATATAAGATTTTTTTTGGTGGGGAAGGTGTGGAAGGGTGTCAGGGTCTCCCTATGTAGCCCTGGCTGTCCTGAAATTCACTATGTATACCAGGCTGGCCTTGAACGAACTAACAGAGATTTCACCTGCCTTTGCTTCCCAAGGTCTGGGATGAAAGGTATGCACCACCACACCAGCCACATCGAGTGTTTTTATGCTTGGAGGAGGGAAGTTTGTCTTTCTAGTACATGGGGTTTTTGTGTGCGTGTGTGTGTGTTCGTCCATCCATCCATCCTTAATGTTTATCAAGTTTTTATATGGCTCTCACCTACAACACCAGCTCTGAGATTGCATGTTCTCAGCTCTGAAGTGAGAATGTAGTGGCCAGTTCCCAGCACAGGGCAACTGGGAGCGCCTGTCCCTGGAGGCTTGCCCCAGGTTGTCCTGCCTTTGTGGGTAAAGTGTCGGGTGAACTTGGTTCCTGGCCAGGCTCTCAGAACACCAGGGTATTTTCTCCTTCCTGGTTTCCTTAGTGTCTTTTGACAAGTGCCCATTGTCCCCCTGTCCTCTCGCAGGCTTCTCTTCGATTTTTCTTGGGATTCTCTTATTGTTTCTCCTCTTCCTCTGCCTTATTGTTCATCTTTCTTCTTCATTCTGAATCACTCTACTCACTGCTTTTGAGTTCTCTGGTAGGTGTAGTAATTCTTGAATCAGAAAGGACCAGGAAGCCTGGAGATCCTGGTAGTATGGCTCTGGCCAATGACTCCTGCTCCTCCCTGAAATGCCTGGGGCTTCAGCCCTTGCCTGCTCCTGAGTCCAGCCACCTGCTGTGGCAGCCTCTAGCTGGCCTAGGATTCACCCTGTGCAGCTTGTGTTGTGTGATGGTAGCTCTGCTTGTGAATGTGTGCTTGTGTCTTACTCTTCCCCGAGACAGGGTTTCTCTGGCTGTCCTGGAACTTGGCTGTGTAGACCGAGCTGGTTTTGAACTCATAGAGATCTACCCGCCTCTGCCTCCCAAGTCCTGGGATTAAAGGCATGCACCACCACTACCTATCTTGCCCTTTCTAGTTTTGTCCGAGGCAGTAAAGACAGAGTTGTTGCTGTCAGAAAGACCATTCTTCTAGGGACATCGTGCTATATGTGCCAAGGCTGGTGGCAGGTGGCATTGTTGGAGCAGAGCCCTGTCATCAGAACCTGCCTCTTCTTCTCTTGACCCTTGTACCACTGAGGACTAAAACCACTGAGTCTCTAGCCTCAGAAATTTAAGTCAGAGCATCTTCTGGCCATTTATGTTCTCTCCCCTAGCTGTCTGGGAAGTCGGAAACCTGGCTCTTAAAGGGAGAAAATGCTCCGCTCTTACTACTTTTGAGGAGCCCTTAGCCTGTTGATGGCACAGACCTGCACACAAAGGTAGGCATGATATCTGGGAGGCACTGCTTAAGAAACGGGATCTCTTCGTTGATAGAGCCATCTCATGGGCTGGTAATGCAAGCTGTTGGTAATTACAGAAAACCTACCATGAGATTCATGTAAAATTAATGAAGAGCCAGTGCTGTGGATTTTAAACACAGAGGGAGGCAGGGCCTGGCCCTTAATTGTCCAGGTGCAGAGGACTTCCTGCTGCTCCTGGGTTTGGTGCCTTCCCTCTCATCCAGTTGGACATTCCTACTACACAAACTTATTTTAATGAGAGGCTACCAAAATACACAGGCCAAATGTTTAGGTTGTGTCCGATGACCAGGGACCAAGAAGGCCTAGTGCTTTCTGTTTGTACTGTTTCTGTATTTTTTTTTGAGAGAGGTCCTTACCTCCCTCCCCTTCTCTCTCTTTCCTGCTCCTTTAAAGGATTTATTTTATGTGTTTGAATGTTTTCCCATATGTACATATGTGTATTGTATCTCTGCCTGGCTCATGGAGGCCAGAAGAGGGTTCTACTGGTTCCCCTAGAACAAAAGTAATGAATAGTTGTGAGCTGCCGTGTGGGTGCTGGGAACTGAACCTGGGTCCTCTGCAAGAACAGCAAGGGCTCCTAACAGCTGAGCCTCTCCAGATGGGGGCGCTCGCTCATGTGCACGTGCGCTCTCTCTCTCTCTCTCTCTCTCTCACACTCACACACACACACACACACACACACACACACACACCCTTTAGCAAATTGCTCCCAGAGTAGACTTGAACTTCTGGAGCCAAGAGATTCTCCCACCTTAGCCTTCTGAGCTGCTGAGACTATAGGCACATGCCATCCTGCCCAGGGGATTTTCAAGAAAACAGTAACACGTTGAAAACAAAAACTTGGCACTGAAAACTAACTAGACAGCTAGTACGTCTGCTTTTCCTGACTTTGACTCTGCTGAAGACTCATTGCCCATATCTTCCTTTTGTGGATGTGTCAGCATCAGATCTCTACGTCTCACTCACGTATGCCGAGGTAGCTGGTGACTTAGACTTTATAGACATACCGTCCATGGTTTACTAGGAAGGATGTCTGGACTGTATGTGCTTCTGTGCAACTTGAAAGGAACTAACCATTCACCTAAGTAGATTCCAGTTAGAATAATGAGTTCTAGACAGCTCAAAATCATTCATTTTTTAGACTTTTAAGGGATTTGTCAAATTATAGCAAATAGAGTTAGAAATTATTTTGCAATTTTCTCAGCAGGTTGTAATTTCTCCTTTTGTACATCTAGTCATCTTGGAAATAGTGTAAAAGTATCCTTTTCTAAAATGGACTATTTTCCAAATAGAAGGTACCTTTGGGTTAGAAAAAGTGGCGGAAGGTTGTCCGCCAGGAGTACGCAGCAGGCGCTCAGTTTTCAGCTCGCACTCACTGTGTCTTTGGGAAGAAGTCACCAAATTGCCACATGTGTGAAAAAAAGGTTGGTACCTGGGTAGACTTGTAATGAAAATGAGGTCTTTATAGACTCCCCAGTCATTGTCTTCTGGGATTTATGGAAAATGGGGATGATCACAGCAAGCCCCAGCCAGGGTTTGGGGAAGTAGAGAAGTCATGTAATTTATGTGATAATTGCTTTTTATTTTTCCTTTTGAGACAGGAGCTTGCTACATGGTCCTGGTTGGCAAGCTTGCAATGATCCCCCTGCCTCTGCCTCCTGAGTGTTGAGATACTTAAACTGTCATGTCTGAAAAAGCAGAGAGTAAAAACTTATGAAGACAAAAATAAAAAGTAAAATTAAAATCTGGAAGAGAGGAGCCGGAGAGATGGCTCCGAGATTGGGAGCAAGTGCTGGCTGCTCTTCCAGAGGTCCTGAGTTCAGTTCCCGGCAACACACGGTGGCTCTCGGCTCTCTATGATAGGCTCAGATGTCCTCTTCTGGCATGCAGGTAGAGCACTCATAGACATAAAATAAATAAATCTTAAAAAGAAATCAGGAAGAAAAATGTGCATGTGTCCTTCGAGGATGTTAAGCCTTGCAAGCTGCCCGAGAGCAGGTGTGCTGAGGGTCTGGAGATCAGCGAGGGGAGGGTGAGCGTTGGTCTAGAGCTGCTGAGTGGCCGGGCGCCTTCCCCGGGAGGGGCGCTCTGTGGAGGAGTGCCTTGCATCTGGAGTGATGTGCTCAAGTGCTGAAGACTCAACATTAATTTAACCTTTCATGGGAAGCTGGATAAAATAATATATCTGGGGGCGGGAGGCTCTCCGTGAACTACCAGAACCCGCAGAAGGGAACGTCGTCTGTCCATGAGTGCAAAGTTCCCAGCGAAGACCTTGCCCACACGCCTGCTGTCTGCCTCCAGGAGCTGAAGCTGGGGGTCCTCTGTGCTGGGCACCCCGAAACGTGAGCGCTCTGCACCCACAGGAAGATGGTGTGAGCTACTGGCCTGGCTTCTTAGTGGTTGTCCTGAGAAAAGTTCTTGATTCCAAACAAACTTGCTAGGAACTGAACTAGCAGCAGCTCTGAGAAACCTGAGCTTCCTGACATCACCATGGTTAAAGTTCTGCTGCTGTGCTGGTCATGTGACAGAATACCGGAGGGAGAAACTTAGTTTCTCATAGTTTCAGAGTTTGTATGTCCAAGGTCAGCCAGTTCCCTTTGGGCCTGAGGTGAGGGGGAGGTGTGGGGTGGGTGGGTGGGTGTGTGGGGCAAGATGGAAGGGAGTGTTAGGGTTTGGAAGACAATGTACTATATGTGCTCTTGTTCCTGCAGTGATTTATTTTCTACAGTTAATCCTTACTTCTTTTGCCTTTTTTTTTTTTTTTTTTTTTGAGACACGGTTTCTCTGTTGTAACCCTGACTGTCCTGGAACTTGATCTGTAGACCAGGCTGGCCTTGAACTCAGAGAGGTCCTCCTGCCTCGGCCTCCCAAGTACTGGGATTAAAGGCGTGCACCACTCCCGCCTATTTTAATTAAGATTTTTTTTTTTATTTTAAAACTTATATTCTGTGTGAATGGATGTTTTGTCTGCATGTATTTCTGTGTACCACATGTGTGCCTGGTGCCTGCAGAGACCAGAAGAGGGTGTCAGATCTCCTGGAACTGGAGTCACAGATTGTTGTGAGCTGCCACGTGGGAGCTGGGAATGGAACCTAGATTCTCTAGAAGAGCAGCCAGTGCTTTTAGCTGCTGAGCCATCTCTCCAACCCCCTTGCCTTTTTAAACATCCAGGTCTCAGTTTGTATCCTAGGCTGACCTGGAACTCACTATGTAGCCCAGGCTAGCCACAAAAATAACCGTCCTTCTGTGATAACCTTCCCAGTGCTGGGGTTATAGGTGTGCACCTTCACATCTGGCCCGTGGCATTCTGACTCCGTCTGGGATTTGTCTGATGGTGCGTTAGAGCCCTCATGACCCAGTCACCTCTCAAGGCCTCTGAACACTGCTGTATTTGGAGCCAAGCCTTCAGCACATGAGCCCTTTGGGGGGCTACTTCACATTCAAACCGTAACAGTTCCCTTTAAAGACTGTTGGCTTGGAGGTGGCAAGATGACCTAGCAGGCACTTGTCAGGGGACAACCAGAACTCAATTCCTGGAACCCAGGTCAAAAGATGAATGTGGTACCCACATCTATCATCCCAGACCCAACACCCCTAAGGCAACGTAGGAGGCAGAGGCAAGAGAATTGGCCCAAAGCTTCCATCACACACACGCACACACGAAATAAAATCTTTTTAATTTTTAAAAAAAAGCTAGTTTCTTTGGGAATACTGACCCCTTTGGGGTACATGTGTACCCCATGTGTGCACAGACCAAGTTTTGTATGTATGTAGATGTTCAAAACAGCAGGTTTAAAGTGAGACAGGAAGTTTGAAGAGCATGTCGGAAAGGTAGTTTTCTCTTGTCAGATTACAGCTTTTATTGGAGGGCAGAACACTGCTTTGGCATTTGCTCATGGTTCATGGACAGTTCACTGGACCTGTGGCCAGGCTTCATTTTGGGAGAGCTGTTCAGTCATATTAAAAAGTGGACCTCGCCACTCACCCCAGGAACCAGGGCTCGCTGTTCCTGTGAGGATCACTTTGAATTAGGTATTTGTATTAGGGCAGTTTTAGTGTGTGTTTGAAACAGTAGTGCTTACTCCATATTGCTTCTCGGGTAACGCCTGTGCTTCTTTCTCTTAGAGTTAAAGAGCTGTTGCAGCCTTTGACCTGTAAGTGCTAGACCCAAAACTAGCTGTCTGTAAGTTGCTTTTCTATTAGTTATGAAGATGGCGTTGTGTGCTTTTACTGTGCAGAGCACAATTTCAGAAGTCTCCTATTTGAGAACAAAATGTGTTGTAGCTAGGGGTAGGAGTCACACAAGCCTGAGCCACCCAGCCAGACCCTGACTCAAATTTGGGGGTGGGGGGACAGGGCAGGACTTGGCATGTAGCTCTGTTGGTAGAGTGCTTGCCCACCATGCATGAAGTCCTGGGTTCAGTTCCCAGTACAGTATAAACTGGGTGTAGTAGCACAGGCCTATAGTCTCAGCATTTGATAGGTAGGTAGAGGTAGGAGGACCAGGAGTTCAAGGTCATCCTCAGCTAAATGGCAATTGTGAGGTCAGCCTGGGACACATGAGACCCTGTCTCAAAAAAAAAAAGTCTTATGAAAACTGCAAAATGTTTAGATTTGCTTTCTGCTTTCTAGTCCTTTGCTGTACTTTTCTGTTTTTTTAGTCCTTTGTTGCACTTTGCCGTGGGCCTTCCCTTCTAGGGACACACACATGTAGTTGTATGCCACTGAGGTGGCTCAGCCAAGAAGACAGGGAGGTGTTTTTTATAGGTGGAATCCCTGCCAGACCTCAGCAGAGGGAACCACCATCCTGGCCAGCACAGACTCAATCCACAGTGGAACCTTGAGCTTCTGAGCTCAGGTGTTTTTATTGATTCAGAACTCCTTAGGTGTTCTACTGAGATCATGTGCAGATCATAAGCAATTAAACATCCCTCACGTAAAATCCAACACCTGCAGACAATACAAAATGCCAAGGCCTGTACATTTTAAACACAACTAAAAATAAACTTCCACAACACACATGAAGCCCTGGAGCCACAGGTCTAGGGCTCAGATTCCTTGTGGACTCTGGTATGTAGCTGTCTGCAGAGGAGGGTTTATTTATCTGATAGAGATCTGAAATGTTGCCACCACCCAGTGGTACCCTCCCTTTCTTGGGAGGAGCCTCTCCTTTGCAGCCATACTGGAAATGTGTCCTAAAAGGAATGCATCTTCAGGGGAACACTGCCTTGTATGTTGTTTCTCTGCCTCTCTCGGTCCTCTAGAGTTGCTCTGGGCTTAAGTTCTGCTTCATTTTCTCATAGCAACTATGGTGTGTTACCTTCTGAGCAGTATTCATAGCTGATGCTCACTTTCTAAGATGAGCTGCTGAACTACTTAGTCTTCCTTCTCTCCCTCCCTCTGTGCTGGCACAGAGTCTCCTGTAGTTCAAAGCGGGCTCACACTTGTATGTACTTAAGGTCCCTCCTGTCTGTGTCTCCCAAGTGCTGGGATTATAGGCGCGTGCTCCCCGCCCCCAGCCTGAGCTATTTGGAATTTTCTAAGGAGGCTATAAATAGCTTATTTCGGTTTTATGTGCAGTGTTCATTTATTCATTTATCCAATAAATAAAGTGCCTACTGTGTGCCAGTATTGGAATTCATTTGAAAGACCTTTTTAAGAGACAGGACTTTGGTGTCTGTTTCCTTTTTGAGGGACTGTACTGTCATGTCTTTTTGCTTTTTTCTTGTAAGACCACCTTGCTGGCCACCTGGCAATGGCTCAAGGCAGGAACGAGCAGCCTCTTGCTCTTTGGTTGGCTTTTGAGCTAGGCTCCTAAGCCTCATGTCTGCTGTCCCATGAGCCCAGTTGACCTTAGCACACCAGCCCCACAGTAGTCACCCAGCGAAGTCTGATCCCCTGAATGCTTTCCCTGGAGTGGGTTCAGCGTCCAGAGGCCAGGTAACCTGAGCCCCAGGGGCTGCACACAGGGTGAGGGCTGCTGGCCTGGCGCTCCTCCTGTTCTGAATATCACATCAAAGCATTGAATCACAGAAATCATAACCTGCCTTTTGTGAAGCAGTTTCATTCCACCAGTAGTACTGTTTAAAGCGTTTTCCCACGAGTGTGACCTTTTGATCACCCCCACAGGGCTTGGGGTATGGTAATAGACAGAATTTGTTTGGAGCTGGAATTGGCAGGTTGGTGGGCGTCAGTCTTCCTGTAATCCCTACAGCACCCTGTCATTACTGTCTTCTGCTTGCTCTGCTCCCACGCCATCTCTCCCTCGCAGACCAGGAAGCTGAGACTAAAACAAGGATAGGGACTAGCCATGCAAGGAGAAGCCCACCCCAGGGCTCTCATAGAGCCCCTTCCTGCCCACACAGCCTGAGGGGTGGACGTGTCCTCTTTTGCAGATAAAACAAGGAAGGAAGCTCAGGAGGAGTGTGTAAGTCGCCTGAGGACTGGCGAAGGGCAGCGCTGGGGCTGCAGCTGTTGAAATTGGCACATGCACTCTTTCCAGTGTGTCCCGCACTCATCTGGCCAGCCTGAAGCCACAGGGCCCTTGCCTTTGTGACTCCCAGGTCCACCCTCTTGCCCTTTAGCACCATCTCTGTCGCCTTCGCCAAGTCTGAGCTGGGTCATGGGTGGGCAAGTGTCATTAATGATCTCAGGCACCTAGAAAGTTAACAGTTGGCTTTGAAACATTGGCAAAGAGCTACATATGCATGGATAGACATGCTTACACACATATGTCCATATAAAAGATGACGGAGGGCTAGTTGGGTATGATGGTGCATGCCTTAATCTAGCACTTGATGCTGAGGCAGGAGGATTGCCACCAGTTTAAAGCCGGCCTAGGCTACAGTAATGTGTCAGTTCCCTGAGACTGTCTCAAGGAAAAGAAAGCAGTATAACACAACCGTGGAGGACCACGTGCCTCTTGGGGTGGCGTATCAATCAGGCCTACTGCCCCTCCCTCCTGTGTTGTGACCTCATCACGTGCTCCCCCATTTCTGTGTAGGGCATGGAAGTGTAATGCCATCTGTAAGGACTGCATAATGCTTCCCGCCAGCACACAGAATCCTTAGTTGACACTTGGAGCTGTTAACCTTCTCTGGCCTGGCAAGGCCTTCTCTTGCAGCATTATTTCTCGAGGAGTATACATTGTAAGTCTGGCTTAAAGATGAGCTGTTTTGAAAATTGTTTTGTAACATAAAAGGGAGCCTGTTTACCGTTGTTTCAGTGCATTTGAGTTGGAAACATGCCGTAGGCGTTTAGTAGAAAACAAACATTGTTTTTTTTTTTTTTCCCAACTTGAGTTTACATTTTGATCCAAATTCTGTAAGTAATTATAAGTAAAACTTACACATGTTGAACTAAGTAGGTGAATCCCTTCAGAAGCTGGAGCGTGGGTAGGAGAGCTGGCTTACAAGTTAAGAGCACTCCGTGCTCTTGGAAAGCACCTGAGTTTGGTTCCCAGCACCCACCTTGGGCGGCCTGTGACTGACGCCAGCTCCAGGGAATCCAGTGCCTCTGGCCTCTGGCCACTGCGCTCCTGTGCATATGCATAACTTTCAAAAATGAAAATAAAACCTTTAAAGATGCTGTAGTTGAAAGGATTGAATTAACAAAAAATGTTCTTTAAAACTTATGGTTATCTGGGCATAGTGACTCACGTCTGTAATCTCAGCCCTTGGGAGAGCTGAGGCAAGAGCATTGCCTTCAGTGTGAGGCCAGCCTGGGCTGCAGGCTGCAGCTGCCGGCCCTGTCTCTAAAGGAAGAAAAAACCCAGCATCTCCTAAGTTGAGGCTAAGATAGTAACCACTCAATGCAAGAAATGAGAAAGGCTTTCCAAGTGAGCAGCCCTTTTCCTCCTTGGCAGTGGGGAGAAGGGCATCTGGACCTGTTGGGTTTCTGTGTCTGTCCACTCATACCGGCTAAGGCCTCAGCCTTAGGCCAGTCACGCAGTTTCTCTGCCTTGGTTTCCTCATGTAGGAACTGGAAGGCACACTTTCTGTCTCATTGAGCCGTGAAGATGAATGAGTCCTGCAGAACTGAAAAGTTTGAGAATTAGCGTTAAGGCCAGCAGAGACCTCATGTTGCTCGTTTCAGAGAACATTTATTTTCCTTCCTCCATTTCCAAGTTTGTTTGCTGATGAGAGTCAGTTAGGGGACCAGAATTTAAAGAGTTTGATTATCAATAGTAGACAGAATTAGCTTTCTGGAGAGATCTATTTTGTGAAGTCAAACTCCAGCAGACATCTCCAACACACATACACTGCTTGCACAGTGTCATTCAAGAAACACATTACTATTCAGCCTGCGGTCTGGGCTCCAGGAGCCATTTCTCTCCCCTAGCAATATCAGTTACTGGATCAGAACCTTGAGCATCTTCTGATACCCACACTGCGAGGTCATCAACAGTCTCAGACTTCAAGATGTCTCAAGCTGAACCCACTGCATTCTTCTTAAACCTCACTGCCCCTCCCCCCCTTATTCTGGTCCCCATCCTTCCAGCCATTTGATTCCAGTGCCCAGTGTTCATCCGTAAGAACAACTTCTCTCTCCTTTTACATCCAGAGTGGCAACCCATGTCTCCTGACTTGAACCCCTTCTTTGGTCCACACGGCCACCCTAGTCCAGGCTGTCAGGACTGCTCACCAAAGTTTGCAAGAGGCTCACTGATCTCCTTTCCACTACAGTTCTGTGTGAGGCCTTGGAGTCTACATCTGGTCACCTCCACACTTGCATGCACATCACATACTGGCGTTCAGTCATTCCTCGTTTCCTTTCCAAGATCAGATCCTCAGTGTGGCCTCGCCCTTGCCTTCCCTCTGCTTATGCTGTGTCATAGTACTTGGCCCCAGGGGCTTCTTTTGGGTTCTCCCAGGGCTATAGTCCTGCCTCAGGTCCTTGCTCATTTCCTTTTCTCCCACAACATGATCAGTGAGCCGTTCCGCTCATCTGGGGATGTCAGCCCAGTTCCCCGTTGTTTAGGAGACCCTTCTGCGATTAATCTGCAAACTGATTGCACTCCCTGCTGGCTGCGCTCCCTCAGCCTGCCAGGGTCCTTGCTGGCGTTGACGTTGATTATTGGGTTATCCCTTCTTCTGTTCTCCCTGAGGCCAGCTGGGTGCTCTTCTGCTTTGTGAACTGTGAGGGAGGGTACAGATAGGTACAGATAGAGCTAGACAGATGTGACTGACATCACACTGTTTTTGCAAACAGACGTGTAGCAGTGAGTAAACTGTGACATGAAGAAAGCCCTAGATCCATAGTTCATTCCAAATGCTATATTTTCTTAGGGAATAATTTGAGAGGAATGAGAGTTTGATTTTAGCTAGGTGCTGTTTTTGAAATCAGTTCTTGTTTGGTAGTGCCTTGCTCCATTCAGACCAATTCATGGGATAGTGGTAAATTTTACACTGCCTTGGACAGTGTAAAAGGGAAGATTGAGTCATGAACAAAGCCAGCAGGTAACATGGAACTTCACAGAGGCCTCGGCTAATTGTTACTGTCGCCCACTCCCCTGAGGATGGAAATGTATTCCCATAGCACATGAGGAGGGGCGTGCCATGTTGTGGCATTGTATGGTGTTAGGACATGGAACAGAATACTTATTTACAGAGAGCCTGAGCCAGGAGGATTTTGAATTGAGGTGAGCTTAGGCTACCTGGTAAGATTGTCTCAAACAAAGAAACATATACATAAACATATACATATACACACACACACACACCACATATGTACAGATATATACATATATACACACATATATGTATGTATATATATACATACACACACACACACACACACATACACACATATATGTATAGAGGGCAGGATAGATGGATAGCGCTGGAGGAAGAACTGGGTTTCTTTCTGCTGTAATCTGTGGTTTAGTAGATGGCAAGAAAACCTTCATGTTGTGGTGCATATGTCCGTAGCAGGCCGCTGTTGTCCCCAGGCAGGCTTTCCGGAGCTGTGACAATAGACCGTGGTATTGATAGCCTGCTCTGTGAATCACTGCAGCTTCTGCCTGCGCCTTCCTGTGCTCTCCTGAGCTCCTTCCCGTTTTCTCCTGGGCACCTTCCTTCTTCCTTCCTTCTCTGTCCTCTCTCCCTTCCCTCCTTTCATTTTTTTTATTCTTGAGTTTTCTTTTTTAAGATTTATTTACGTTTATGTATCTGAGTGTTTATGCTCACAGAGGTCCGAAGAGAGCGTCGGATCTCGAGCTGGAGTCACAGGTGCATGTTGGGAACCAAACTCAGGTCCTCTGCAAGAGCAGCAAGGGCTCTTAACCACCAAGCCATCTTTCCAGTCTCCTGAGGTGTTTTCTTAGACTCGGGATCTCTCAGAATCAATGCCCCGCCCCGGTGATGGGGTGCCTCCCAGAGTTAAAGGGCCCATGCAAGACAGTGCTGGCAGCAGCTCGAGGAGCTGGCCCTTGTAAGAGGACGTGGTCTTCACGCATCACAACCGTGACGGGGTCACATCAGGATTTGCCCCACCCTCTGTCCTCTTTGTGTCTGAGTCAGGGTCTTGCTACAGTACCCAGACCAACCTTGAACTTACTATGTAGCCCTGGCTTACCTCCAACTTGTGGTGATCCTCTGGTCTCGCTTCGCAAGTATTGGGGTTACAGATGTGCCCCCAGCTGCTCTGAGTTGATGAGGTCATGCGTTACAGTATGGAGTGGTGTCTTTTCCAGAGAGATTAAAGTGGCTCCAATAAATGGTTTTAAAGACATTTTTCAATTATATGTCTCTGTGTGTCTGTGTGTGTATATGCTTGGGAGTGCATGAAGAGACCAGAGGCGTCTGAATCCCCGGAGCTGGAGTTCTATGAGATTGTAAATTGCCCAGCATGGATGCTGGGAAACAAACTCAGGTCTTCTGAGCCATTTCTCCAGCCCCAAGGTGTTTGTTTTTTTTAAAGATTTATTTAGTTATTAATTATGGGTGTGTATGTGTGTGTAAATATGTGTACATGTGTGGTTGTTTACATGTGTGTGCATGGCAGGTGTGTGTGTGTGTGTGCGCGCGCGCGCGCGTGCATGTGCATATGTGCATGCCTGCAGAAGCTAGAAGGCAGCTTTGGATTTCCCTGGAGCTAGAGTTCTAGGTTGAGAGCTGCCTGATATGGGTGCTGGGAACTGAACTCCAGTCCTCTGTAAGAGCAGCAATTGCTTTGCCATCTCCCCATGCCTCCCATAAAGTTTTTGGAGAAAAATAAAACTGTATGCTGTATTTTTTTTTTTCAGGGGAAAAAAAAATCTAAATTTTCTTTAAATATAATAACTGCTAAAATGATAGGGTCTTTGAGGACAAATGCGTTTATTTCTTGGAGGTTGTATTTTCTGTCATTAAGATACAAGAAGGAGAAGCTGCATGTATATACCTTCAAATCCCAACTCTCAGGAGGCAGAGACAGAGTTCTGTAGGTTTAAGCCCACCGTGGTCTACATAGTGAGTTCCAGATTAGCCAGTACTACACAGTAAGATCCGTCAAAAAAAAAAAAGGCTGTGTAGTTAACTGTTACACTCTTTCACTTTACAGTTTATGAAACTCTGTCTCATTTATTCCCTCAGTTTGAGGGGCAAGGCCAAGAATGTAGACCCAGCCAGGCCGCTCCTGAGCCCAGGCTCTTTCTGGTTAGCCTTGGCTCTCAGCTGTAGCGTGGAGGGTAGTTTGGGGTACCGAGTTATCTGAGTGGTACTTAATGGTCCTAATTGCTGTGGATGTGCAGGAAGCTCTGTGTCTGTCGGTGCTTTGGCAGACAGCACTCTCCCAGGACTCAGAAGCTAGAAGATAACTTGGCAACGCGCTCGGCACCAGCCATCTGGGAAGGGCAGACATGACCGGTAGCGGTCGGACCTGTACACAGAAGGACACCACAATCACAGTTTCACCGTGCCTGCGTCTGTGAAGCGGCCATGGAGCCCAGCACAGCCATCAGGCTCACAGCACTCCCAGAATCAGATGAGGCAGTCTGCTTCCATGCTGCGTACTCATGTTTCCGGTTGTGAAACGCCCCTTGCTTGTGCTTAACATCCTTCCTGTCACCTGCCAAGAAGCAGCTTCTCTCTTCTTCCTCTGTGCATCCAGGTTTCTTTTCCAGCCCACCTGCTTGCTTTTCCTCACTGTCCGTCATCCCTGCCTTCTGCCTTGTGTCTGGCCTTTGAGACAGTGCTGGGGCAGACCTGCAGGAATGGGCATGGAGGAGCCACGGTGGGGCCATCTCTGCATCTACGGTTTGTGGGTGGGTCCGGTCACAGCCTAACGGGCAAGCAGCGCTGGCCAGTGTGGCGAAGGTAGGAGCAGGACACTGACGCACTGTGCCACACCATGGCCACAACAGCACACTTCCGAGCCCTCATTTGAAGCATCTGAAGGAGCTGATTGACTGACCTTGAGGAAGTATGGCTCCCAGAACAAGAGGCTGGCACAGAGCAATTGTTTTTGAAGTGGTAGCTGTAGACTGGATGAACCAGTTATGGGGCCCGAGAGCAGCTAGTATTATACTCCCAGCCGAGTTCCTGGCCCACTCCATCTGCTTCTCTCTGTCTCTGTCTCTCTATCTCTGTCTCTCTCTATCCCCTCCTGCCCCCTCACCTCCTTGTAGTAAGTGTAGTTTGTTCCTAATGGTATATACTATCTCAGACTAGTGAGTCTCAATTCCTAGAGCGGCCGTTGTGGAGCATGTACACGCATGTACACACATATGTGTGTATGTGTCTGTGTGTGTTTCTATACCCATAGGTTTGTGATCACTGGAAACTTTTTTCACACCATGTGTCTTCTAGTTTTCAGTCCTCAGTCATGATAAGCCCCGGGATGGAAAAGGCTAGGGGATCCATCTGTTAAGGATGCTTCCTAGGATTTTGTGGTAAATCATTGGCCCAGTTTTCCTTTGAAAACTATGATTAATAAAGTAATGGTCAGAGCTGGAGAGCTGGCTCAGCACTAAGAGCACTGGCTGCTTTTCCAGAGACCCAGGTTCAATTCCCAGCATCCACATGGTGGCTCACATCACGTGTAACTCCAGTTCCAAGAGATACGATGCTCTCTTATGGCCTCCACAGGCACCGTTCATGGTGCACGGACACACATACAGCAGGGCACCCACCATACACATAAAATAGAATTTAACAAAGTAATGGTCAGAGTGTTGACAAGCTGGCTGTCAGGTAAAGGTGCCTGCCACCCTGCCTGCACTCCTTAGGACCCACTTGATGGAAGAAGAGAACTGACTCCTGCAAGTTGTCCTCTGAGGTCACATGATGCACGTGTCATGGCAGGTGAGCCTCCCCAACTTTGAATAAATAAATGTAATAAAAAATTTCAAAAGAAATGATCAGTTGTCTACTTGTAGTCTGCTATGCGGAGATGTCCTGGGATCGTGCCTCTCACCTCATCTACACGGGAGACCGTGGGAGCCAGGACATCGTTTTCAGACTTTAATAGGCTTACTAGAGAGGCTGAGGTGGCTTGATGGTTAAGAACATTGATTGCTCTCTCAGAGGAACAGGGTTTGATTCCCAGCACCACATGGTGGCTTGTGACCATCTGTAACTCCTGTTCCAGGGGATCTGATGCCCTCTCTGATCTCCTTGGGCATCTGGCACATAGGTGATACATATACATACATATATGTGTGTGTGTTTATATATACATATAGATATACATATGTCAAGGAAAACACCCATACACATAAATCTAAAAAAAATTTAAGGGCTTACTAGACACTATATACCTATTTATTGAGAATAAAGACCCAAAAATTGTTCAAACCATCAAGATACTTGCCTTTTGGTTTTTCTTGTTTTCTGTTTTGGATATAGACTCAGACAAGCCTTGGATTTGATTCTTCTGCCCCTATCTATTCAAATAATTCTAACAAATAGCAGGTGTGTGCTGTTGGGGAAGTTTATTTTTAGTTACGTTTGAAATTGTTTTATGCACTGTTGGGTGAGGGGCTATCCTAGGTCTTGGTGCTTTGTATTGTCTGCAGGTGTTGAATTTCTGTGGGGAATATTTAATTGCTTATGATCTGCACGTGGTATCAGTAGAACACCCGAGGACTTCTGAACCAATAAAACACCTGAGCGGAGATGCTTGGGGTTCCATTGTTGATTAAAATTTGGATCTATATTGAAATGGAAAAATAATAAACCGAATTAATCAATTACTGTTAAACATTGTCAGGATCTTGCCAAATTGCAGGTGAACAGAGGGAGAAGACAGAGAAAGAGGTTGGTGTAAGCCGGGCACGGTGGTCCAGCTTGTTAAAAGATACAATGAAAAGGCAGAATTTGAGAAGATTGGCATATAGTGAACACAGCTAGTAAAAACAGACAACTGCTGGTGTGTTGATGCATGCCTTTAATCTTGGTACTCTCGAGGCAGGGGCAGGAAGATCTCTGTGAGTTTGGGGCCAGCCTGGTCTGTATAAGTGAGTTCCAGAGCAGTATCACCCCAGCGTTTGGGAGGCCAAGGGCTCCCACAAGGTAAAGGACAGCCTGGGCTCAATAGTGAGTTCTAGGCTAGCCTGGACACAGAGTGAGATCTTAAAACACCAAACACTAACAATAGAGGCTACTGTGACTACAGACCTTATCCACTATTCCCACTTAAGATGCTTTGGGGGCTGGAGAGCCGGCTTAGTAGGCAAGAGCACATGCTCTTGTAGAGGACCGGAGTTTTAATTCCCAGCACCTGAGTCGGGCAGCTCCTGATCTAGCAGGATCCAACCCCCTCTACTGCACACCAAGGACAACTGCACTCTTGTGTATATACCACCCCACCCCCATATATACATAATTTAAAAATAACAAAGTATGAATCGTAAAAAAAATAAAAAATAAATCACTATTTTAACTAACTTTGTACCAAAAAGTGCATAACAGTCACTTCCTGAGGGAGATGCTGATTGCTGCTAGTTTTAACCTCCTGGGAACCTGTCCCCCGGACCCCCCCCCCCCCCCCCCCCCCCTTCAAGACACAGTCTCACTAAGTAACCCTCACTAGCCTGGAACTCACTTACATAGACCAGGCTGGCCCTCAGACTCACAGAGATCTGCCTGCCCCTGCCTCCAGAGGGCAGGGATTAAAGACGTGCGCCCCCAGACCTGGCACCTGTCTTTTACTAGTTGTATTCAGTGTACGCACATCTTCTGCTTTTCCATTGTGCATTTCAACATGTGGGACTTTCCCATTGTCTACATTGTCCTTCTGTTGTTCTTAATGGTCCCAGCTGTTTGAACTTAACCTAGGGTCAGATAGCCATGACCAGCTAGTTCTGGTAGTGAGGGAAGGGTGGAGACAAGGTGTCTGATCCTGATAACATGTCTCTGAGTCCATATGCCAGCCGTCCTGCATAGGAAAGCTGTGCTCAGGCCTGCTGCTGCTGCCAGTAGCACCAATAGCTCACACTGGGTAAGTGTTATTTCTTTCCTGGCAGCTCCTAGGAAGCAGGCACTATTTTCTCCACTTTGTATAGGAGCATAAATACTTTAGGCTGGACCTTGTCAAGGTCACATGCTGGCAAATGATGGCGCTAGGGTCTTGAAGCTGGGCCTGTTTAATTTCAGTTTGACTTCTTTAATTTTTTATTTGTTTGTTTTGCTTTTTGAGACAGTATTTGTAGCCGCTTATAAATCTGGCTTTATATTAATAAAGACACATGAGACATGCTTACATTTAAGCCTGAAAGACCTCTGCAGAGAGCCAGCAAGCCATCCTCCTCCTCTGCCTACTTCTCATCTGCCGGTCCCAGGTGCTTTACTTTATCTTAAAAGGCACTCCTACAAATACTGTTTTCTCTTAGAAGTCTTAATTGCATGACCAAAGAGATACAATGGTTTGATGCCTCCCAAACCTTTGGCCGTCAGGGTGTGTGTACATTTATAGTGGGGTGACCTCCATCACAAAAGGGGCCAAGACACAACTGCCTAGCTGTGTCCATTATTGAGCAGGGTCGCTACGAGAAAATAGTAGAGGCCGAGCTGCACCTAATGCTGCCTCTGGCCTGGTGGAGTACCCACATGACTTCTTTTACATTGAGCTAAGGGAGAGCAGCTTTTATTTACATTAGAAAGCAGGCCTTTCCAGCTGTAGAAGCTATAGAAGCAGCTATAGAAATCACACACTCTATCAGGCTTCAGGCTGCTGGCACTATGATTATACAGAGATGTACACACACACACAGAGCAACCAGCAAATACAGTATCTAGAGATACGTTCAAATATTCTCCAACAGTATCTTACTCTGTAGCCCTTGCTGCCCTGAAACTCGGTAGTAAACCAGGCTGGCCTTGAACTTACACAGATCTATCTGTCTCTGCCTCCCAAGTGATGAAAGTAAAGGCATTTGCCACCATGCCTGGCTTGTTAAGATTTATTGTGTGAGTTTGTGTGTGCACATGTGCATGAGTGCAGGTGCCCAAAGAGACCAGAGGATGACATCATATTCTCCTGGAACTGCAGTTATAGGCAGTACTGAGCTGCCCAATATGGGTACTGGGAACTGAACTTAATGTCCTCTAGGAGAGCAGCAAATGCTTGTAACCTCTGAGCCATCTCTCCAGCCCCAGAATTTGACTTCTTGATCAGTTTTTTTGTTTGTTTGGTTTTTCAAGACAGGGTTTCTCTGTGTAGTCCTGGCTGTTTGGAACTCGCTCTGTAGACCTGACTAACCTTGAACTCAGAGATTTGCCTGCCTCTGCTTCCCATGTGCTGGGACTAAAGGCATGGGCCACCACGCCAGGCTTAATCAGGAATTTTTGTGTAGTAGGTTTGCCCATTCAACCCTTACCTCATTTCAGAAGTCTAATGTTAGTGCTCACAACAATAACGTTTGTTTTAAAGTTACACAGGCTTAACACTAAAGCAAGGCATGGTCCATGCTGTCAATAGGCAGGTGGCTAGAGGATGCCCCATCTGCAGAGACACTGGTCAGTTCTCCTAGGGCAGAGTGGTGTGAGCTATCCAGTCTTTTTTTGCTTTCTTCCATAGCCTCTAAGATGCTCCAATTTGAATTATGGTGCCACAGGATCACCTGTACAGCTCCTTGTAGGAGAGTTGGGAAAGGCTCAGGAATGATTTTGGCGGAGTAGGTAGCTTGCTCTTTCCCCGTGACCTTTCCCTCTAGCCTCTTTCAAGGAGCAACCATCCAGTGCTCATCCATGCTAATTTGAAGCCTTCTGTGTGCTCAGATTTTCTGTTCAGACCTAAAGTGTGCCCCATAGTGTCTTCCACAGTGGTGCTTAGAACTCATCATTAGACGGCTTTAATGGTATAGCTTAGACTTTCAGCTGCATCCAATATGCCTCTTGTGCTCAGGACTTTGTGACCTTGCTGCTGCGTGGAAAGGGCTCCTGTGTGTTCTAGTTTTCCACAGTCTTGATTCTGTTGAATGAAAAAAATACTGCACATGAATCAAAGCTGACTCATGTCCTCAGACTGGACTGGAAATGGAGTTCAGACTCTAGAAGTCCATTAACCAGGTAGAGAGGGAAAAGTATATGAGCTCACTCGCAGGGCCTTTGGCTTCCTGCCCAGAATTCTCTTTTTCTGGAATCATATAACTAAAGCAGTTTGGGGAATTAAGGAAGGGAACATTTCAGATGACCATGTTGGCAATCCCAGGATGGACAAGAGTAAGTTTGGTGTGCAATTGGGGTGGACAGAATTAGGGAATTGACACGGTCTTTGAGTTTAGAGTTCTACCTTAATGGAGCTGGGTGTGGTTTATGTGGGGAGGAGCAGAGAGGAACAAGTGGAAGAGTTTCACACGGAGAGGTGGGAAGTAGGAGGTGTGTGTAGTTGGGTATGTGAGACAAGGTAGCACCACCCACCCACCTGACCAGTTAGGATCAAGGGCATCTGATCACAAGGAGAGAGAACTGGAGGCCTTGGTGAGAGAGAGAGACAGACAAGGTCCAGAAGCACATCAGTGGCTTCTCACTAAGTAAGTTCTCCTCAGTAAGTTAGGAGAAAACAGCAGGGGAGGGCTAACTTCCAGGACCAGGTCTGCATGCTGCAGCTTCCTGGCTGGGGTCTGCAGCAACTGGCACTCAACCCTCCACCTGTACCGTCTCCTGCTGACTGGATGTCACTGTGGAGTGGCTTAGGGCCTGGGAGCGGGGAGTAGATCTGGTTGGTGGTAAGAGTGGCTGGTCTGCGAGTAACTCTTGAAAGTTAGCCTAGGTCTTCTGTTAGTCATTTTAAAATGTTGATTGATTGTGTGTGTGTCACACAGATGTAGATTCAGTATATGGGACTCAGGTTGCCAGGATTGGTGGCTAGCATCTTTACCTGCTGGGAGTAATTTTTCTGGCCTTCCTTCACTTTTTTTTTCAAAGGACCAGAGAGAGGAGAGGTTCATTTTCTACTGAGTTTTGTCTTTGGAAAGAATAGAGGCTTGTGGAGAGCTCAGCAGAGTTCTGGAATTGTGGAGAAGGCAGTTTCCATCCACAGGAGGGTAACACTGGAGTTTATCCTTGGAGAGATGTCTGTGTAGAATGTGATGCCTGAAACATTGAGGTTGAGAGCCCAGTGGGGTTCTGCCTCTCTCACAGCCGGAGAATTGGGAGCTGTGGCAGTTATCTCTGCCCAGCTGGGCATCAGAGGAAGAAGGCTACAGGCTGCCCAATGAAGCCAGAGGCCTGCCCTCCTCTGCCTCCACACGTGAAGTGTTGGGTTATCTGTTTAGACTCAGCAGCTCGGCCTGTGACTAGATGTAAGGGATGTTTCTACAGGTGGGCCAAGCAGGACAAGTCTGGAAGGTTTCCCAGTATTCGCTGGTGGGAGTTGAGCCAGCTCAAACTGTTACAACAGTTTGGAAACTGTTTTGACTTAATTGCCTTCAGCACATTGGTCATCTCAACTTCATCCTGGTTTCCTTTGCCTGACTTTTAGTCTTTGCCAAGAATATCTCTCATACAAAGTAGAAGAGTAGAACTCCTAAGTATGTTCTATTCTAGTAGAATTTAGAACCTTCTAGAAAGTTCCTTGAAGACAATGGACAAGAGTCCCTCATCTTACAGCTCAGAAAAGTGAGGGCCTGAACTGCCAACCCGTTCAGGGTCTCTGCCCTCCTTGAAGCTCCTGCCTCATGGCTGTGTTTGGTATGTGCGTCAGGGACTGATTGTAACCGGTTGTTGAGATCTTACTCTTATGGAGCTCTCGGGCCCCATCCGTTCATATCTAGGCTGCCTTCTGCTCAAGTCCTTCTTGGGAAAGCCATGCTGTCTCTCAGCACCATCGTTTCCCTTTCCTCCCTCCTTACACATGCACACTTACTGATTCACAGACACGGCTCTCAAACTAAAACAGTCTGGCCTTCAAACGGAAGTAAGCATATGCCACCATGCCCTGTTCAAACCTGGCTTTAAAAAACAAAACAAAGCTATCTATCCTGGGCCTCAGATAACTGCTATAAATAGAAATCTGACGTAAGATTGCACTTAGCAGATTTTACTGTCCTATATCAAAGTTAAGTGTGCTGTATAAAAAAGTGTTTGTTGCTGACAAGAAGGGACTAATATTTTTTGCCCTTTGAGCTCTCAAAGAGTTTTCTCAACTTATGAAGAATGAATCTGAACTTTTGCTCTAGGAGAGGGTGAATGACCAGTAAATACTAATGGAATTTAGATATGTAAACTAGGTTTCCTAGTTAACTAATGCCACATGAGCAGGAGCCGAGGAGCCTAGAAAAGGGCTCCCATCCCCTGGAACTGGAACTACAGGCAGTTGTGAGCTCCAGTGCTCTTAACTACTGAGCTGTCACTCCAGTCCACAAATTTAAAACTTTGATCTTTGCACACAAAACTGAAAACAAAATGTATATTAAATTACTGTCAATGTTCTCTACACCCTTTAAGACTGGCACGTTATGTCAGTGGTTCTCAACCTGTGGGTTGAGATCCCTTGGGGTTAGATGACCCTTTCATAGGGGTCACCCAAGACTATCTGCCTATCAGATATTTATATTAGAATTTATAACAGTAGCAAAATTACAGTTATGAAGTAAGAACGAAAATAATCTTATGGTTGGGGGTCACCACAACATGAAGAACTGTGTTAAAGGGTTGCAGCATTAGGAAGGTTGAGAACTGCTCTCAAGAAACAAAGATTTTTCTCTGGAAGCTATAAAACCAGAAGCTACAGAGCAAATGTGAGAGTCCTGAGTACCTTAAAATAGAAAACTCTGAATGGCCAGTTTGCAGAAAAAGAAAACTAGGTGTGTGTGTGGTGGGGGAGACTTTGAAATATAAAACAACTATGGAAGAATTGAGATTTTTTTCCCCCCTATCCACTGGATTGGTTAAAATAAGAGGATGTTTACTCTTGACAAGGGTGCAGGGAGGATATTCTGTACAATGTTAGCAAGATTGCAAATTGGTAAATGTAGTAGACATATGCATTGATTTGTTAGTTATTCTCATGGTTTTATGGCAGAGGACAATTTATTCTTTGCTAATTCAATCCCTGGTCCTACAAGGTTTCAACCTCTGTACAATCTAATCTTAAGCCTAGACCTAGAAGGCTTCAGCCTTTGTACAATCTAATCTGCAAACCTAAAACCTAGAATGTTTCAGACTCTGAGACTTATTGCTGATTGAGCTCACTTTGACTAGCTGTCTTCAGAACTGCCTCTTTTCACTCTAAGCTGTACTGTGAACTCTGAACTGTAAATTGTAAATTGTCTGCTTGACTCTGTTTCCTCTCTGCTTATTCTGGACTGGCTCTGCCCTTCTCAGCTTCTCCTTCTGAACTGAACCGTCTGTGAGCTGCCTGCACTCAAACTGCCTAATTGAATTAACTTTCCTCTTCTTTCTCTGAGCTCTGCTTTCTGCTTCTCTGCTTCCACACTCTGCTTCTCGATCTTTGAGCTCTTCTCTTATCTCTCTATTGACTGCTCCTTTTATATCCCAAGAGTTGGGATTAAAGGCATGTGTCATCTTGCCTTCTGAGTTAGGATTAAAGGTGTGTATTAAGTTGCCTTAACTGCAGAAATCCCTTTCACCTAGCATGAGCACAGAGGACAGGATTAGCCTGACTAACATTCTTTCTGCATTCCATATGGGTCACACAGGTCTCCGAATGTGATTCCTTCATAGCTATCACATAGACCTTTCAATGTGATCCTTTGCTAGAGCAGCCGTGCTGTTGGATTAATAGATTAAATGTTCCTCTACAGGTAAATAATTAGCAGACAGTTTCAAATTTTCAAGTATGAGCTATATGGTGGCATATGATATCACATATGGTGATATCAGTATTTGTGAGGTGGAAGTGGTAGGATCAGGAGTTTGAGGCCAGTCTTGCTACATAGCAAGTTTGAGGCCAGCCTGGGCTACAGGAGACCCTTTCTCACAAAACAGCAGCAGCAAAAAATTTAAGTATGAGCCCCACTTGACACTTCTCCTACAGATGCACTCTTCTAACAGACTTGCTATTATACACAGACCAATATAGATGGTTTTTCAAAAGGCTGAGTATACCTTTTGGTAGAGTGCCCACCTAGCACACTGAAGGCTCTGGGTTCAATCCTCAGCATCACAAAGAATGAGAAAACAAAAACATAAAAAAAAAACAACAAAAAACAGAAAACAAAAAGGAAGAATTTGCATAGCCCTTGGTACAGAGGAAGCCCTCCTTAGATGTTAACTGGGGTTAACTTGGGGTGAGGCAGTGCCTCAGTGGGTAAGAGTGCTTGGTATGCAAGCATGAGGACCCGAGTTCAAAGCCCCAGCACCCCTATTAAAAAAACAGCCCAGTATGATGTGCATGCCTGTAACCTCAGTGTCAGGTAGATTCTGAAACAAGTCAACCTAGCCAAAAAGGAGAACTCCCCTTCAGTGGGAGACCCTAACTAATGGCAGTCAAGGTAAACGGTGATAGAGTAAGACACCACCCACTTACATGCACACCCCCACTTCCCTTCCCCACTGTGTGTGTGTATGTGCACACACACACACACACACACACACACACACCCTCCCTCTCTTGGTAAGCATTTCCTCAAGATGGACTTGAGGAACTTTCTCGGGACTGACCCATGTGCGGCTCACGGACGGGGAGATACTGAGCATGTCCTCCTAAATTCAGCACTAAAGACCTTGAAGGGGACTTCAGACGGGGAAGGAGTTTTAGTTTCACTTGCCTTGTCGGCGTGCGTTTTTATAAAGAGATACACTAATGGTTTGTATCTAAAATGGGTTTTCCTTTTAACCACTTGGAATTTTTTTTTTAGGGTTAAGTTTTAAATATGTGTTATGTGTATGAGGGACGTGGGTATGTACACTTGGGTGAAAGTCCAGAGTTCAGGAGAGGATGTTGGATCCCGGTTGCTGAAATTATACGTAGCGGTGAGTCAGAATGGGGGTGCTGGGACCTGGATATGGATTCTCTGCAAGAGCAGCAGGAGCTCTCCACCACTGAGCCATCTCTGTAGGCCCCAGCACTTGGAGTTCAACATTACATTTTTTACCTTTAAAATTTGAAAGATGATTGTGGCTTCGAGGAAGAGCAATAGGATTCGGCTCAGCTTTCCGAGCTGAGTAAAAGTTAAAGCTTGTAAGTTCAGGGAACTGTGAGGCGTTTCTCTCCTCATTGCAGCCCTGCTTGGTAACCCCATCTGGGTAGAGCGGTTGGGGGCCGTAGGGGCTGTGACAGGCGGTGTCCAAGTGCTGAGCTCATGAGCAATGATGGCAGCGGGCTGGGCGCTGCACTCGTGTTAATCTGTCTGTTTGCTGCTGTTGCTTTTCTCACCACGTGACTCAGCCCAGCCTGAGACTCGTTGGATAGCCCAGGCTGGAGACCATCCTGCCTCTGCAGCCCCACTGGGGGTTTACTGCACTCAGCACACCTTACCGGAGTTCCTAGCCTCATACAGATGCCCGTCCATGACGCCTGCCAATTGTCTCTCCGAGAGTCCGGAGAACAGTTTGGCCGGACCGGCTTTCTTGTTTGCTTGTTGTAGGTTCTGGGGGTTGAATTTAGGTCTCACCTTTGTACAAAAGTCCTTTACTGGAGGCAGAGCTTCCCCCCAGCCCTGGGTGTCTTGTGCAGGAGGTAGAGCCTGGCTTTGAATGGATTGCTGTGAGTTGTTTTTGGTTCCATTGTTGGAACCATCTACTGACTTGTAAGGAGAATGTCTAGTCACATTGGTGCTTTGAACACCCTCCCCCTGGGCTGGGGCACTTCAGGCCCAGCAGTGGTGGGAGGCAGCGGCCTGCTATTTTACTCATGGTGTAAGCTCGGGCAGGGGTGGGGTGGGGTAGGGCTGGTGCGGGTGGTGGTGTGCTGGATCCTGCTGGATTCGAGGTGTTGGCTGTGAGTCTAGAGACCTGGTAACTCACAGGAAAGAGTCCTGAGCCTCTAGCAGTCAAGGTCTGAATATCTCAGAGGATTGCCAGTGTGCAGAGTCCAGCCTTGTCTTGAAATGAAGCTAAGGCTAGGCTAGTTCATTATCTACGGTGTCAATTTTGATTTTTGTTTGCAAGATGGAGTAGGAGGCAGATGCCAGCCGAGGCTACATAGTGAGACCCTGTCTCAAAAAAAAAAAAAAAAAGTGTGTGTGTGTGTGTGTGTGTGTGTGTGTGTGTGTCCTCTGCAATAGGACACAGCTTGCTGTTTTCCTCTGCCAAAAGTTTTTGAACTATTGAGTGATACAGCCAAGCCACCGGGTAGGGTGTGTGTTTAACAACGACCTTGACAAATTAGGATTACCCTTGAGAAAGGAGACTGTCCCAAACCTGACTGCGCCGTGTGTGGAGGCCAATTCATTCTCACCTAAATGTCTTTCTTCCCTCCTGCTGTATCTAGCGCTCAAGTAGAAGGAAGGAAGGAGACTACAGCTGTGATACTGTTTGTCCTAGTAAGGGAGGAGCCCCCGGGAGTGTGCTCTTTTGCTGGAAGCCAGCATTGATTAAAATACAGCTGGAGGTAGGAAGGGAAGTTATTATTAGATTAGAAAAATGCAAATGCAAAAACAAAAGCCAATTTCAGAGAGGTCATCTGTTAATAAATGTCGCACCGAGTCTTGAACTAGCTCTTCACCTCTCATTGTCCAGTCTGATTTATACTGTCAGTTGGATTTCCGTTGCTTAATTAATGAGGCTAGCCCTGTTAGAGTGTCTAGGAATGAGACAAGGCTCAGACTCAAGCAACAGGCTTGGTGGCAGTTGCCTTTGCTCCCTGAGCCATCCTTTGCCCTTAAGAGAAAAACTCTAAAAAGTGACCAGGATGTTTGGTGTTCCCGTTCTCACTGCACTGGATGGTTTGGGAAGGCAGCTGGCTTCTGTTGGGAGCCTCTGGTGATTTTGTTCAAGTTTGATGGAAGCCATTGGCTTGTTCTTATCTGTGGGTAACATAGAATAAAGAATGCTATGTAAATTCTGGAGCCACAAACCCTTTTTAGAAGCTTACTCTATCTCCGTCCTGCACCCAAGACAGGGTCTCTCTATGTAACTCAGGCTGTCCTGTAACTTGCTATTTAGACCAGGCTGGCCTTGAGCTCACAGAGATCCAGCTGCCTCTGCCTCCTGAGTTTTGGGGTTAAAAGCATGTGCCTCTACATCCTGCTCAGCTTTCTTCATCTTACTGAGAGAGATGAACTTTTCAGGGATGGTGGCTCTAATGGAGAAGCTCAGCCAGGACCTAGGGAAGGGCCATCAGAGCAGGCAACATCCTGCTTTCCAGGAACGTGGCTGCCAAGCCCAAGCTTACGGAGAGCATTTGGCTACAGCAAGGTTTTTTTTTTCCCTTAGATGTTTGGGAGCAGAACTACGTCTTCATCCCTTATCTTAGAAGCCAGCCACCCAGAGTAAGCACTAAAGAACAAGTGAGGCTTTGTGCATTGGCTCCCTGTGCTGCCCCAGCTGGCCTGGTGCCCGTGCTCCTCCTGCCTCAGCCTCCGCAGTGCTGGACACAGTGCTGGTCACAGACGCTCACCCGGCTTTGTGAGTTCTTGGTGTGCATACAATGATGCCCTTGTGGAGGCTGGAGGAGAACTTCTGGGGATTGCTTCTCCCCTTCTACCCTCTGGGCTCCTGGGCTCAGACTCAAGCAACAGGCTTGGTGGCGAGCCTGAGCCATCTGCTGCCCTCAAGGGAAAAACTTTGTAAAAAGTGACCAGGATGTTTCTCTGCTTTTTTCTCTATCTTCCCTGGACTTCTCCCTTTGACCCCTGCCTTCCCTGTGTTCTGTTCTGGAGCGGATCTTCTAACAATGCTGAAGAAAGCGCGAGAGGGCCGTGGTATCGGAGCAAGCTGACGTTTTTCAGAAACTCGGGGTGGTAGCATTTGGAGCCTGCCCAGCACTGGGTTCCCTCTTTAATAATGTATCCTCACTTCTTAAGGGAGAACGACGGACACCTAATTGTAGCAGCTTCGCATACCTCCCTGCAATAAAGCATCACCAGTTCAAAGCTTCAAACAGCACAGATCTTATTTTACAACTTCTGAGCCTGACTGATCACCTGAGTTCCCTCCCCAGGACAAACATGATGAAGGAGAGGGGCAGGTTGTCCTCTGACCTCCACATTGGCACAGTAGCACATATGCTCACATGTTCCTTCACACAAATACACAGAGAGAGAGATACATATAAATAAAATACAAAAAGAAAAGAGAAGAAAGTGTCAGTTTGCCAGGATCAACCCATGTCTTGCAGGGCAAGGGGCTTATCGAGGGCCTATTTCTAGGGGTTTCCTTTCCCTTAGTTTTCTCCCACTTATTCCTTGGCTAGTTGCAGAAGTATCAGCTTCTCAGAAGATTGAAGTGTATGTATATATTGCCTTCACTGTTGCCAGCAGGGTGGTGGGCTTGAGAACGGAGCAGCCTTCACAGACACCAGATGTGCCTGCCCCTCCACCTTGCCTCTGAGCCCCTTCTGGGACTGGACACAGTCCAGCACACTGTGATCACATCAGACTTGCAGGCTCTTGACCCTCGGGGAGCCCAGTGACAATGCTAGTTTTCAAATCTAAAGACCCACTTTACACTAGACGAAGAGGCCTGTGCAGGAATCCAACATCTTGAGGTCTGCTGGTGGCTTCGGAAGGAGATGAGTGGGGAAGACAATCTACGTTGGCATTTCAGCTCCTGAGGCTGGAGGCTGTCTGCTTTGTGAGTCTGGATGTAATTGAGTTTCAGCCGTAGAGGGCACGCAGCTTGGCATTTTTTATGGTGCTAGATTGTGGGATGGAAAAGGAGCCCTTTCATCTCACAGTCAGCCGGTCACATGCTGCTGGTTCAGAGCTGAGCTCTTGGCTCACGGGGAAGCATCGTGATGGCACAGAGGGTAGATACTGTGACCAGGACAGAGCGAGACAAAGAGCTGTTTGCTGCTGTGGGAAGGGTGTCCAGACCTGAGGGTTGGGAAGGCCGCGTCTAACCCTCTCCTGGTCGGTTGGTTGGTGTAGTTGTATGCCTACTGCGTGGGCTCAGCCAGGAAGACAAGAAGGCATAATCACTGGTGCATGCCCTGCCAGACCTCAGCAGAGGGAACCACCATACTGGACAATGGAACCCTAAGCATCTGAGCTCTGGTGTTTTTATTGATTCAGAACTCCTCAGGTGTTCTACTGATACCATGTGCAGATCATGAGCAATCAAACAATCCCACATGAATCCAACAACTGCAAATAATACAAAATGCCAAGACCTAGGCAGCTCCTCACCCAACAGTGCATAAAACAATTATTTTATATATAACTAAAAATAAACTTATACAACAGGTCGGTCAGTCAGCCCGTGGGTACAGGGGCTGTTCCCACTGTCAGTTGGGTGCACTTTCCTCCTGGTCTTGCTGTCCTGAGTATGACTGCCTGTGGGAAGTCACCTCTTGGTCCTGGAGCCGTCATAGGGAGGACAAGAGGAGGTAGCTTGGAAGACACCTGATTAGATGTCTGGAACCCAAACCATGGACTGGCTCTAGCACACTGAGTTTACCAATGATTTGGCTTCTAGAGCAGCCTTTGCTTACCTAGTGTCACAACGAGTTAAGGAAATGGAAACCCTTAGACCTAGTTAAGCTGAGGTCAATCCTGGCAAACTGGCACTTTCCTTCTACTAACCCTGAGCAGAAGTCCAGGTCTACCCCGTCATAACAAACAACCCGAGGCGCCCTTGTGCTTGAAGGCTGGCAATGGAGCCCCAGCCTCTGCTGGCTTGCTTTAGTGAGACTAAGTAGAGCCAGGCTCGGTCAGTGTGGACCTGACACCGTTTAGTGAGCCCCTGAAGTTCCAGGGCCAGCCTGCCCTCCTTCTCTGTGGGGCCTGTCTCAGGCCTTCTTATCTGATAGGAACTTAGGTGCAGGGTGATCAGAGATCATCAGAAGTTCCTTTCACTTGTCAGGTCATTGTAGAGGCCACCACAGGCCTCTACAAAAATGTAGCAGTTTTCCAAGCGGGTGCCTGCTTTGACCCTAAGGTCTGGCCTGGTTGCTGAGACCATAGGCTCCGCTGATGTTTTACCCTATGGCCTTAGGCTTCACTTAGCCTGGCCTTCCACATCAGCTCTGCCTCTTCACTTCTGTCCTGCTTCCTAGGAGACCGACTTACACTATTCAGCCTCAACACTGCGTGCTTGGTCCTCAACCTGTGCCCATAGTCCCCTTCACTTGGCAGCCACTGCTCCTGATGAAGCAGCTTCGGGGCAGCACAGTCTTGATGATTATTGAGAATTAGCTGGTACCAAACTCTGTTTTAAAGTCACCTCTACAATTTCCCTTTAAAATTACTTCCTTGAGGGGCAGGAGAGACGGCCAGCAGTTAAGAGCACGTACTGCTCTCTCAGAGGATCCGGGCTCAGTTCTCAACATCGACATCATAATGTGGCTCACAAGTGTCTGTGACTCCAGCTCCAGGGATCTGGTGCTTCTGGCTATCTTGGCCACCCACATGGGCATACACATACCATGTGTACACATAACCGTTGACTGCATATAATTAAAATCTAAAAAGAATTACCCTTATAAAACTGGGTACCAGTTGAATGAAAGCTGAGCTGTTTCTCATTGTTTCTGTTGCTGCTTGGTCTTGTTTTCTTTATAACCTGTTGACATAAGATACCCGGGAAGAGCTCCGGAGGCAGACGTAGGCGTATCTGTAAATTCAAGGCCACTGTGGTCTACATTATGAGTTCCAGGCTAGCCAGGGCTACAGTAGCGAGACCTGGTCTACAAACAGACAAAACAAACCAGAGAATAATCGTCCTGGTCTGCAGTATCCTGGACTGGAGGCTGAATTTCCCAGCTATTGCCTGTTGCTGGATGGAGATCGCTTTGTCTGGTTGCTGGAGTGCATCCTCTCTTCTGATATTCACCCTGATAGGGGAGCCTGCAGGTTATAGAAGAACCTGAGGGAAGTTATGTTGCAAAGTGTTTCTGGAAATAATTTCTCTCAGGGATTTGATGGTGAAAATGTGTTCATGCGGTATCTGGGCCCTGGGTCTGGTGCTCTTGCCATCGTTAGCAGACTCCCTCTCTGGTTATCTAGGAGTACCGTTTCCCACCCCCGCCATGCCAGGTCCCATCTGTTGTCTTGGTGGTGGTGCACTTTGAACAGCAGTGTTTGGCAGAAGCCCTATGTGTAGGGGGTAAGCAAGCAATGCAGTATTGGTGGTCTGTGGCAGGCTATTTATCCGTGTATGGGGCTGGGTTGTATATGTATGGCTGTATATGTGAGCGTAGACAAGCAGGGTTTTAAACTTGGAAAATGCCCTGGATCCCACATGCAGATAATACTGAGACTGAGAGGCTATAGCTTGTTCGAGCTCCGCGGAGTCACCTGGGAAAGGAGTATCAGAAGCCTGTTGCCCTGTCCAAGGCAGATGCCCCCCCCACCCATGATGCCTCTCTTGTAGCTGGGGTTGTCTCCGTCCACTACCTCCTCATGTCCTGCAGGCAGAGAACAGACACAGGGAGGTGAGACCATGCCCTCATTGGTCTTCACGCTCCTATCCTTTCCTTCCCTCTGCCGGCTCAGAGGTCAGAGCAGGTGTCCAATGTCTACCCTTTCCTCCTGTCCTCAGAACTCCTCACGTCTACCCCACATCCTAGCTCTTCTGGTGGCATCTCTGTCCAGCTGTAGAAGTCTGGCATGATGCCTTGTGCCCAGCAAACTGGCTGTAAGTAGCTAGTTGTGGGGGTTCACCAACATTTAAGAGTTAAGAGGCTGAAGCAGGATTATGACTTTGAGGCCGACTAGAATTACATAATTAGCTGCAGCTTTAAAGCACAGTGATGTGAGGCGTCATGTACTAGATGTCACAGGCGCGCTTGGCGTTACCTGTTTTGGGTGGCAGCTTTTCAGGTGTCTGCCCTCCTTCCACCTTCCACCTAGCTGTTAAGTTCCAGAAGGGCAAGAGCCCATCTCCCGTGTCTCCCCATGTCTCTCTTGCTAGCTGGTAGGCTACCACGTTGGCACCATCGTTCTTCCGTTTGAGCGATTGTTCAGTTTTGAACAGATGCTTGCTTTATCTGAGGCCTCTTCATGGCTGCCTAAATACCCTGACCTTAAGGCACTTGCCATGTAAGAACCACAGCAAGTCATGGTAAGTTTCTAGATTTCCCCACTCAGACGTTTTGTCACTCACTGCAGTGGCAAGACAGTGTGGTGCTGGGGGAGATCCGAGGCGCCTGTTGGGGCTGCTGTAACTACAGCGGATGCAGTAACCCTCCTGGTTGGCTCTCCACAGCACCCCACTGCTGGGACTTTTATTCCAAGAGCCTTGAACTCACCAGGATGCTTCATTTTAGCTTCCTGGTAGAGGGTTGCTGGTAGAAATGAGCCAGTTAAAAGGGAGGGAGTGGTTATTCAGCAGTTGTGAGTGAGACAGATTGTTTGGCATTTATAACGCTGGTGTGTGGTTTGCTCATAAAAGAGAATGCCTAGCTAAAATTTATCTCGTGAAAATTAAACCATTAAACCTTTCAAAGCGAGAAACTACGGCCATCTGCCATGTAAAAGCATAATCACCGTCGAAGCTTGAGCTTCATCCGGGCTTGGGTCTGCACGTGGCCCTGTAGCCTGTGGAGCAACCGTTCTCTGACTTCTGCTTTTCTTGCCGTTTTTCACAGAGCCTGAGCCCTTGCAAAGCCGGCAATGACAAGTCTGAATGGTCGCCATGCCGAGAAAACCATTGACATGCCAAAACCATCAGCCCCCAAAGTGCACGTGCAGAGGTCTGTGTCCCGAGATACCATTGCCATCCATTTCTCGGCATCCGGGGAGGAGGAGGAGGAAGAGGAGGAGGAGTTCAGGGGGTACTTGGAGGAGGGGCTAGACGACCAAAGCATTGTAACGGGGCTCGAAGCCAAGGAAGACCTGTATCTTGAACCCCAGGGTGGCCATGACCCTGTTGGCCCTGCTGTTGCGACCGTCCCAGTGGATGGACTGCCTGTGTCTGAGACCCCTGCCATTTTGCCAGTCTCCAAGAATGCTGTAAAGCTGCTGGAGTCCCCTGCTCCAGCAGTGCAAGTATTAAGTACGGTGCCACTGGCTCTGTCCCCAGGATCATCTTCATCTGGGCCCTTAGCTAGCTCTCCCAGTGTGTCATCCCTGTCTGAGCAGAAAACCAGTTCTTCGTCCCCACTGTCTTCTCCTTCCAAGTCCCCTGTCCTTTCATCCAGTGCCTCGTCCTCTGCCCTTTCCAGTGCAAAGCCCTTCATGAGTCTGGTGAAGTCCCTGTCAACCGAGGTGGAACCAAAAGAATCCTCCCACCCGCCACGGCACAGGCACTTGGTGAGGACTCTGGTGAAGTCTCTGTCCACAGACACTTCCCGGCAGGAGTCGGATACTGTGTCCTACAAGCCCCCTGACTCCAAACTCAATCTGCACCTGTTCAAGCAGTTCACACAGCCACGGAACACGGGTGGGGACTCCAAGACTGCGCCTTCCTCCCCGCTGACCTCTCCCTCTGACACTCGCTCCTTTTTTAAAGTGCCCGAAATGGAGGCGAAAATCGAAGACACTAAGCGACGCCTCTCCGAAGTCATCTACGAGCCCTTCCAGCTCTTCAGCAAGATCATGGGGGAGGAAAGCGGCAGCCACAGGCCCAAAGCCTTATCTTCAAGTGCTTCAGAGCTCTCCAACCTGTCCAGCTTGAACGGGCACTTGGAAAGCAATAACAACTACAGCATCAAGGAGGAGGAGTGTGACTCCGAGGGGGACGGCTCCGGCAGTGACTCCAACACCCCCAGGAGCGACCACCTGAAGCCCACCGAGGAAGCCGCGAAGGAGGTGGAGCCCAAGGGTTCCCAGACGAGCAGTCTGAAGGACTTAGGCCTGAAGACAAGCTCTCTGGTTCTTGAGAAGTGTTCTCTGTCTGCCCTAGTGAGCAAAGAGGACGAAGAGTTCTGTGAACTGTACACTGAGGACTTCGAGCTGGAGACTGAGGGCGAGGGGAGACTTGATAAGCCCCTGGATGTGCCCCTCAAACCAGAGGTGCTTGCCGACGATGGCACGGTTCTGGACAGCGAGGACGAAGCGGATGCAGCCGCCCAGCACCAGGAGTTACCTGTGAAGACGCTGGGCTTCTTTATAATGTGTGTCTATGCGTACCTCATCCTCCCCCTCCCCTACTACATGAGCGGGCTCTTCCTGGGCATTGGCCTGGGGTTCATGACTGCAGTCTGCATGATTTGGTTTTTTACACCACCAAGTGCTCATAAATACCACAAATCCCATAAAACTCTGCGACACTGGAACACAAGATCCCTGGACATCAAAGAGCCTGAAATACTGAAGGTAAGCCTTCCCCGCAGCTGCTGGCAGGCACAGCTGCCAGTGAGCAAGCTTGCATCTCTGAGCTAATGGCTAGCTGTGTTTGCATCAGGGGGTGTTTTTAAGACTTTGGAGTCTCTGTTCTCCAAGAAACCAAACAACTTATCTGGAAACCCTGTAAATGCTGTTTACCTACTTACCAGGTAGCTTTTTGAAGTTCTCCATTGTCCCAGAGAGCAGCACTTCTATCTAGTTCCTAACTAGGTTTATTCTTCAATTTTCCAGACAATTTGCTACATTTTGAGGAGGCTGAATGTTAGAATTCTATATTTTTCAGACAGTCTTACTATGTAACCCTGGCTGTCCTGGAATTTATTGTGTAGATCAGGTTGGCTTTAACTCAGTCTGCCTCTCAACTGCTGGAATTGAAGGCCCGTGCCACCATACCTGGCAGGATTATATATTTTTGAGATTCTGGCTTCAGGTTCAATGCTTGTAGAATTGCTGGGGAGGGCCAGGAGGAAAAGAGCCCAGTTAGTGTCAGTTGATAGTACCGGTTTGTGTCTCTGCACAGTGAGACACGGGCTGAGTAAAGATGTCATCTTCCTGGGCCTGCTGTTTGTCAGGCTTTGGGCTTCCTGGGGGAATTTCATGGGAAGATCTTTTGGGGAGCAGGATAAATATATTAGAATTTCTACTTATTTTTTGCATATTTACATTTTTCTGGTTGTTGTGTGTGCTTCCTAAGATTTGTAGCATAAAACTACGGTTGTTGCCCAGCATGGTGATAGCACATGTATGTAATCTCAGCATTTTGAAGACAGAGGCAGGAGGATCTCTGTGAGTTTGAGGCCAGCCCAGGCTACATAGTAAGTCTCAGACCATAGCTGTCTAGTGAGACCCTGTCTCTAAACAAACAAATCTCCAAGCAAAACGATGACAACAAACAATTTGGGGCTGGAGAGATGTAGTTGAGAGCAGGTGCTGCTCCTGCAGAGCTTGAGCTTGGGTCTCAGCATCCGTGTCAGGCCAGTTGACAACTGCTTTAGCTTCAGCTCCTGGGGATCCAAGGCATCTGGCCTCAGAAGGTGCCTGTACACACATATGCATGTGCACATATCCATGCACACACAGACACATAATTTTTAAAAATTTAAAATATAAAGTGTAATTGTCATTTACGTGGTTTCTAAGTTATTTGTACACAGGGTGTGGAGTCAGGACCATTTTAAAGGTCATTGCTGCAAAAAAGTCATCAAGGTCAACCACACGGTCTCCTGTTGGCATTAGATGCTTCTAGTTTTACACAGGTGGAGACAGGGTGTCTCGGTACATTGGTGTGGTGGCTCAGCAAGGAGACATTGGGGGCCATATTCATATCTGCAAACGCTGCCAGACCTCAACAGAGAGACAGAAAAAACCACTGTCCTGGCCAGCGCCATAATCAACAGTAGAACCCTGAGCATCTGAGCTCAGGTGTATTTATTCTTTCAGAACTCCTCCTGTATTCTGATATGCTGATAGCACATGCAGATCATTAGCAATTAAATGACCCCCACAGAAATCCAACAGCTGCAAACAATAGAAAACACTCTAGACCTAGGACAGCCCCTCATCCAACAGTGCACGGAACAGTTATTTTACACACGATTAAAAATAAACTTCCCCAACAGCAGGGACTCTATTTGTCCCAAGTGTTTGAGCCTGATGCCTCCCCTCCCCCATGGCCCCTCTCTGCAGGACATACATGCCTGGACTTTCCCTGAGAATCCCTTGCTGCCCTTACAGGTGTTCAAGAAGAATTCTGGGTTTCGTTGTTGTTTGAGCAGTTTTGACTCTCATTGACCATAACCTCATAACCTTTAGTTCTTCAAGTTCCAAGCTTGCTTGGTCTCTTGTTAAATTTTTAGATTTTCCTCCCTTCTATCTAAACAATACTCTAAAAATGACAATGTGATCTCTATTGAAAATGAAACACAATACCTGGGGTGGAGTGGAGGGAACTCTTTCCAAGGTTCTGTTTGTTGTTTTCTGGCTTCTTTACCTTTCTTCCTTACCCAAAAGAAAGACACAGGGAACTCAAAGGAAAAAAAAAATCATTCTTTACCAAACCTGTGCTGATGTGATATATTACCCTCGCTTCTTTTGAGCTCTGAAGTCTGGCCCCACACATGTGCACACGCGCCCACTCTTCTGTTTGACCTAATGCAATCATGGATCTTGCAGCCTGACTTCTTTCTTCCACACGGCGGTTTGTTGTGAGACTGTTTCTTTTTTAAGGGAAGCTGGTGTTGGCTCTTGAGGATGTGACACCCTTAGCTTAGCATGAATCTGTGGAGTGGAGCAAAAGGGACTTACGCAAGGTGGCTCGGCTCTTCGGAAAAGACGACGCTGTGGCTGCCTCATTCACACGCGCTCTAAGTGACTTAGTGCTAACCTTAGCAAAGAAAAATGGTGCTTATGTTAGTCCCAGAGTTCCTGGCTGGCTGGGGCATTTGGTTTCAACTGCTTGAGCATTCATTTGTCCTGAGAAGATTTTAATTTGAATACAGTCAGCTTGTAGCATTGATCCGGTCACTGCTGTGGGTTGGCAGTTTGCAGCTACCCAGAGGGTGACACTTCGGTGGTATTTGAAAGTTACTACAGTTGGCTTGCTTTGACCCAGTGAGTGAAACAGTGAAGGCAGGGAGCTGGCTCGGGTGTATTGGCTCGTTCGAACTGTATCAGTTCAGGGATGTGCTCATGAAGAAATGGAGGCACAGAGAGGTTGTTTCTTGTCCACAGCCATGCACTCTAGGAATGCGTGTTTTAGTCTGTTTTCTGTTGCTAATTACATACTACCCCCAGGCTAGGTAAGTTAGAAAGGGTACCGGATTTGGTGATCCGACCTGTAAGTAAGTTCAGCATTTGGGACGTAGAGGTTGGGTGCTCGTAAGCTTGAGGACACCCTGGACTGAAGCTGAGAACCTATCTCAAAAAACAAAGAAAAGGTGTACACCATTTTGGCTCATGGATCTAGCTCAAAGCTGAGGGGTTTGTCTTGTAAAGGGCTTTTTGCTGGCAGAGTGTTGAGTCACATGGGGATTACTGCTGGGTGACGGGACACTGAACATGTGTTCTGTGTCTTTCCTGTCTTTCTTTCAAAGCCACCAGATTTCAATCCTGGGCTTCCAACCTGGCTTTATCTAATCCTAGTTACCTTCCAAAGGCCCTACTCCCGAACTCAAGGTCAGACTCAGTTCCCACCCTGCTGATTCCTCATGGTGGACTGAGTTGAAATGATCTGAATAATTGAATAATTCTTTTTTTTTTTTTTTTTTTGCTTTGGGCTATAACTTGTTTGGAATGGTTTCATTACTAATAAAGATAAATATGCTTTAGCCTGAACTCTTGCTTGGTGTGCATGGCTGCTTTTAGAGACTGGCTGAATATACTGTTTAGAAAAGGGGACACTGGGAGCTGGAGAGATGGCTCAGTGGTTAAGAGTTCAGGCTATTCTTGCAGAAGACCCAGGTTCAGTTCCCAGCACCTACGTGGCAGCTCATAGCCATCTGCAACTCTGGTCCTAGGGGATCTGGCGCCCTCTTCTGTCTTCTGAGGGCAACAGGCATGCATGTGATTCACAGACATGCATGTGGACAAAACACCTATACACGTAATAGATGCAATAAAATAAGTAAGTCTTTTAAAAATTAAGTTTAGAAAAGAAACTGCTATAGGTTAGAAGAATTTGGTGTTACCCAGCCACAGTGGTCTATGCCTTTAATCCTAGCACCTGGAAGTCAGAGGCAGGCTGATGTCTGAGTTCAAGGCCAGCTTGGTCTATAGAGTGAGTTCCAGAACAGCCAGTGCTACGCAGAGAAACTCTATCTCAGGTGGGGAAAAAAAAAGCCAAAACAACAACAAAAAAAGAGTTTGATGTTTATTGCAAGCTACGGATTTCAAATGCAAATGATTTGGAGGCTTAGTTTTTCTGAGTGAGATCATTTTTTTCTTGGGAATCATTGTTAAAGAATGGCATTTGGAGACACTTGTCAACAGTGACAAAATTTAGGCTCCAAATGTGATAATAAATAAATAAATAAATAAATAAATAAATAAATAAATAAATAAATAGACCTAAGTCTAACCTTGGCCACCATATTGTGTTCTCACTGGACTTGTGTGCTCTCCTCTCCAAATGGATTAGGCTAATGCCAGTTTGGGTGAACACTGGGAGCACAGTCTCTTGAGCACAGACCAGCCGAGCATGGGTGTTGCAGGCGGTAGGTGGCTCCCTCTTATACTTGTCGATTCAGGGGCTCTGAGCTTTGTCACCCTGTTCCTCCGCCTAGGACTGAGCCAGCTCTTTCTTAAAGGATAGTGAGTATCTCAGGCCTGTGGGCAGTCTAGTCTCACTGCAGCCACCCAGAGCTGCACTGCAGCAGGGAGACAGCTGTAGACAGCAGAGCAGTGGGTGGCCGTGTTCCCAGTTTGCCAAGACCTGTCCTAGGTGTTAAGAGTTCTTTCATGCAGTGTTCTGGCAGAAGGAAAAGCACGCCTACTTAGATGTCTGGACCAGAAAGTGACACTGCTCATCCATTCATACTCCCCTGGGGAGCTTAGTTACACAGGCCTTTACAATGAAAAGGGCCTTCTTTGGCCAGGCAGCTTCCTGTCTGACCTGTGTAGGACCCTAGCTGTAATCACGTGCTTGCTCTCCGTGCCCTGTGAGCTTCATGAAGGCATAGTTCATGAGTGTGCCCCTGTATCCTCAGCACCCACTGTGTGTCAGGCATGTGGTAAGGCATGGTAATTGCTGGTTGAACGCTTGGGTCCAGGAAGAGTAGGGATTTAGTCAGTGGGTTGGTATTAGTTACTTTTCCCATCTCCGAGACCGAAAACCTGACAGAGGCAGCCTAGGGGAGGAAGGGTTTATTTGGGCCCACAGTTGTGGGGGTGCTGCCTATCGTGGAGAAGAGGGTGTAGTGACCGGTTTGGTTTGGTCTGTGGTGGTTGGGAGCATGGGACAGCTGCTCATGCAGCAGCACACAGGACACAAGGCTTGTGCTGGAGGCGGGGCCGGGTTGTAACCTTCAAGGCTGGCCCCAAAGGCCTGCGCCAGCCAGCTAAGCCCAAGTCCTCTTCTGTGTCCAGGTCTGTGCCTGGTGTGATACAGGAGCCAGGCTCTGGTTTCATTAACAGGCTCTTGCTGTGGTTTGGTTTTGGTTTGCTCCCACTGAAACACAGGTTGAAATTTAATTTCAATTAAATTAGTAGGTGACTGTGTTGAGAGATAATTAGAAGTCGGGCATGGTGGCACCTACCTATAATCGTAGCACTTGAAGGCACTGTGGAGATATAGGCAGGAGGACTAAAAGTTCAAGGTCATTCTAGACACACAGAGTTCGAGGCTGGTTTAGAATACAGGAGACCCAGTGGTTCATACCTATCCTGGAACTCCATCACTTGAGAGGCAGAGAGGTCAGAGCACCACAAGTTCAAGGTCCATCTGGGCTACATAGAGAGTTCTAGGCCAGCCTAGGCAAATGGCAGGACCTCATCTCAAAAGGGGGGAAAAAGTAATTGGATCATGAGAGCTCCGTCCTCATGACTGACTGAACGTAGCTTCTGTAACAGTGGGTTCGTTATCATGAGAGCAGGTTGCTCTGAAGCCAGCCAGATGCTGCCCCTTTTGTCTCTTGAACAGGGGTCTTTCTTTCTTATGAGCCTGTCCTCCCCTTTGACCTTCCCCCCGGTTGGAGTGCACACCCTCCCTCACCCCAGAAGCTGAATAGATGTGACACCTTCTTGACTTTACCTCTGCAGCTAAATTCTGTTCTTTAAAAAGTACCCTGATACAGCCAGGCCCCATAGCACAAGCCCTGTGATCCCAGCTGCTTTGGAGGCTAAGGTCAGAGGATCCAAGTTGAAGGCCTACCTGGGCTACAAAGTGAATTTAAGGCCAGCCTGGACAACTTAGAAAAAGACCTGAGGATGTAGCTCAGTGGTACCCCATGCCTGAGGGCCCTAGGTTCAATCCCCAATACCACCAACTAATTCAAACAATAAAATGAACTTAAAAAATTACACAGATTGAATATTTTGTTATAGCAACAGAAACAGACTAAGACATCTGTGAACCTGTTTCTGTGCTGAGTAGAAATAACCGAATTTTTAATAGCTTCACTTAAGCTATTAGTTAGCTGGTTTGGGTTATTTTCCATGTATCTGATACTATTAGTTTTTGTAGAGAATGCAGTGATGCAAATCTTGAGGGCGTCTGGAAACTTTTAAAACACTCCCAAGACTTCACAGTAGGCCAAAGACCTGCCATTCCGATCTTTAATACAGATGCCAGCCCCTTGACAGTGATCCTGCACACTCCATGGGCTGGATTCCAAGGATGTCCACCCTTTGACATCGCAGTATGACTTTATCACCTACAAATGTGTTGGGCCACACCCGTAGCTATCCTGGCGTGCAGTGACCCTGGGCTACAGGTCGGACACACCCAGAAGCCATCTCCATCTGTGAGCCAGGAGCCAGTTGAGCAGGAGCTGCATTGCACTGGACTATTTTAGCACTTGAGAGCCTGAGGTATGAGGATCACAAGTTCAAGGCGAGCTTGGGCTACCCGGGGACACTCTGTCTCAACAGAATCAAGCTAAACAGACTGTTGTAGGAGAACACATGTTTTTAAACTTCTGGGTCATGTAGGTTCTCACTGACAGTGCTAGAAGTACTTATAGCCTTCGTAGGACGAGTCTGGATACGTGATCGGCCCTGTGAACAGTTTAAAGAACCCGGCAGTTTCCCTTCTCGGATTTCACATAATGAGAAGGAAGAGAGAAAGAAAGACGTCCTGCACTTGTTCTGGGTAAATTTTGAATCACATGTACGTTGCGAACATTTGTGTTGAAGCAAGGTGATGAGGGGCCAGTGAGATGGGTTAGCAGGTAAGAGCACTTGCTGCCACGCCTGATGGCCTAGAACCCACATAGTAGAGGGAGAGAAATGGCCCCTGCAAGTTGTCTTCTGACTTCTACGTGTGCACCTGGTTCTCCACATACGTGTATACACGTGCACACAGTAAATAAGTTTAAACACACACAAAGCATGGTTCTGCAGCTGTGGTGAGTATGGGGCCACTGATCCAAAAGGCCAGTCTGCAGCCAAGTAGTAGCTCTTCTCAAAGACCACCGTGGCTGTCTAGGGACACAGTATGGCTTTGTTTCCTTCTAGCCCTGCTGGTCATCAGCCGTACTGACTGGAGCATAAGCAGGAAGGGCCTCTCTGTGACCCATGAACTGTCACAAAGGCTACAAAAACTCCCAGGACCAGAGTGTGCTTATTTTAAGGTCTGGGGATTCAGACAGATGAGAAGCAGCCAGTAGAAGCAAGAAGGCTTGCCTCTGGCATTCAGCCCAGTGATGCGGAAGTGACTCGAAAGTTAGGGACGGAAGCCTGGTGGGCCGGGCAAGGTAGCTCAAGACAGCCCTCTGTGGGCCTCGGGCTCCAAGGATGTTACAGTAGGGACACATGCTCATGCGGTTCTTCTTGGTGGCCAGCTAGATGTCCTGGGCTGGAAGCCCTAGAAATGTGTCAGGACCTGGAAAGCAAGGCGTTTGCATTAGCCATTGCCCTTAGCGTGTCTGCTGAGCCAAATGGGCTGACCCTCCTCCTCTGAGCATGGACTGTCACTTGGCCAGGAGTATCTTTCATCCATTGCCACTCTTGCATGCCAGATTTCCCACTTGTTTATAATGAAAATCTTGCCTAAGACTCCATAAGGTTCCTGGATTTATGCTCGATTGAGACTGACTCAGTTTTGAGTTATATTTATGAGCAAGTTCTTATCTGACGTTTAAATTACCAACATCCAGAGCAGTCGGATGTCAGTTTCCAGAGTAAGATTCTGTCTAGAAGGTTGGCTAAAATTATATTTATGCCTTTGCAGAGACTAGTAAAAATGAATTTTGGAAAATCTTTCCAGAGTTTAGATATAAGGGGGACAGGTTGCTTTAATAATTAAATTCTCTAAAATATAGGCTTTGGTTTTGATATACAAAACAGTAATTCTATTTTATTTATATGTATTTATTTATTTTGGTTTTTCGAGACAGGGTTTCTCTGCTGTGGCTCTGGCTGTCCTGCAACTTACTCTGTAGACCAGCGTGGCCTTGAACTCACAGAGATCCACTTGCCTCTGCCTCCTGAGTGCTGGGATTAGATGTCTGGACCGGGAAGTGCCACCACTGCCCAGCAAAGGAGTAATTTTGAACCATGCACAATGGTTCATGCCTGTATTCCCAACACGTGAGAGGCAGGAGAATCAGGGCCAGCTTTAGCTACATAGCAAGTTCAAGACCAGCCGGGGATATATTAGAGACCCTGTCTCAAAAACCAAAATCAAACCACAAGAGCAAGCACCAAGAGTAATTTGGAGCCAGAGATAGCGATATCAGCACTTGGGAGTCTGAAGGAGGAGGATCTGAGCCAGAAGCCAAGATGGTCTCAAAAACCCGAAAGATGAGACTGGAGAGATAACTCAGTGGTTAAGAGCTCTTGCCACTCTTCAGAGGACCTGAGTTCAATTCTCAGCTCCCCACATCAGACATCCAACATCATCTGTAACTCCAGCTCCAAGAAATCCAACACCCTTTTCTGACCTCTGTGGGCAGCTGCACACAGGTCGCACGCGCGCGTGCGCACACACACACACACACACACACACACACACACCATAAATTTTGGTGGGATTTTGTTGTTGTTATTGTTTTGAGACAGGGTCTTACTATGTAACCCTGGCTGGCCTGGCACCCGCTGTGTCAGCCAGCTCAGACTCACAGAGAACTGTTTGCCTGTACCTGAGGACTAGGAAAAGAAGTCTTTAAAAAATCAGCAACAGCAGGAGGTTGGGGACTTGCTCAGTGGTAGAGTGCTTGCTGGCCCTGGGGTCAGTCCTCAGCGCCAGGGGGGTGGGGAGGGGAGGAAGCTGAGGTAGAACTTAGTGGTAGAACACTTGCCTAGCATGTGTTCAATCCCTAGCCTGCCTCCCCTCCCAAATTAGTTTTGTAAGGAAGAAAGACAATTCCAAGTGTAAGAAGAAATTCTAACGTGTAATCTCAAGTTCATGTTTTTTTTTTTTTTTTTTTGATTTTAAGAAATCAGAGTAAGCAAAGTGTTAGGAGAAGGCGGCCTCACTGCGTTGCTGGTTGCTCTCTGTTGGTACAGTGAGCGTAAGAAGTAAGGGAGTATCTTCTGTCTCCGCCCCTGTACGGCTCACTTGGGTTCTTAGTGTGGCTTTTATAAACATGCTCTTCCCTGGTGCACCTTGTTCAGGATCTGGAGAGATGTGGCTAAGGGGTTAAAAATCCCTACTGCTCTTGTAGTAGAGTTTCATTCCCAGCGTTCATGTTGAGCGACTCACAACAGCCTGTAACTCCAGCTCCCGGGGACCTGTTTCCCTCTTCCGAGCTCCACATGCACCTGCACTCCTGTGCACACACCCACACACGGTGATCAGAAAAAATCCAGGTGTGGGACTTCAGTGCAGGGACCTAGTTGGTTAAAGGTAGCCACGTGGAGTATTCTTCCCGAATTCCCCAAGGACAGTGTGCTTAATGATGACAAGTGATCCCAAAATTTGCTTTTTGGCCTTTTACTTTTTAACTTTTTTTTTTTTAAAGATTTATTTATTTTATTTAGAGTGCTCTATCTGCATGCACACCTGCATATCACAAGAGGGCATCTGATCCATTACAGGTGGTTGTGAGCCACCATGTGGTTGCTGGGAATTGAACTCAGGACTTCAGGAAGAGCAGCCAGTGCTCTTAACCGTTGGGCCATCTATCCAGCCATACTTTTTTCTTTTTTTTTTTTTTGAGACAGAGTTTCTCTGTTGTAATTCTGGCTGTCCTGGAACTCATTCTGTAGACCAGGCTGGCCTTGGACTCACAGAGATCCACCTGCCTCTGCCTCCCGAGTGCTGGGATTAAAGGCACGTGCCACCACTGCCCAGAGCCAGCCCTACTTTTTAACTTTCATTGTATAAAATGTTTCAAGCATATTCAGAAGTCAGGAGACATGAGTGTAACAATCCTCTCCCATGTACCTGTTACTCACTTACAGTAGCAGTTTGCCAAGTTTCATTCCTTCCTTCCAACAGAGTCCTTGAACTCAGTATGTAGACCACACTGGCCTAACCTGAAATTCACGTAGATCAACCTGCTTCTGCCTCCAGAGTGCTGGTATTAAAAGGCGTGCACTACCACACTCAGGCTTTTGCCAATTTTCAGCTCACTAGTTTACCATGTGACCGGCTGTTATATTAGTCCAACTGTGCATAAACACATAGCATCCTGAAAATGCGTGAATTCTGGATGGTTATCCTAGGAGCATCTTCTTTGCTGGGTATCATCTATGAAGTAAAGACAGAGGCTGTGGACTTTATGGGTCAAAGTCGTCTCAGATTGTTTTTGGAATAGCAAGGCATTCACTATGAGAAATGTCACTTACATTTTAACTTCCAAGCTTATATTTAATGGATAAGAGAAGTACAGCTGAGCGTGGTGTTATAGCTTGGAATTTTAGCATGTGGGAAGCTGAGGCAGAAGGACCACAAGTTCAAGCTAAGTCAAGAATACACAGTCGCAGAGCAGCCTGGGCTGAGAGTGAGACTCTGTCCAAAACAAACCTCGTCCTCTTCCCTTCAGGGGAAAGGTACAAAACCCACTGAAGACTTCTTACTGTACGGTAACTAGCCTTTCAAGACAAGTTTACCATAACCCACAGTGGTTCCAGGGCACAGCTGTATGTGTTGAGAGAGCTGAGTGTCTGTGTTGTGTGTTTAGTGTGTGTGTGAGTGTTGTATATGTGTTGAGTGTGTATGTAAATGTGTTTAGTGTGTGTGTGTGAGTGTTGTGTGTGCTGTGTTTAGTGTGTGTTGAGTGTGTGTGTGCGCATGTACACGTGCAGGTGCGTGTGGTGTTGGAGCCCAGGCCCTGTTCTTAACGAATTGCTTTGTTTCACAGCTTCTCTCAGTGGTGCCCAAGTGGGCTGCTGATGACACAGTCAAGAAGAAAATACTAGTTTCTGGTTCTTAACTGTACTGTTACTCTTTCTAAGTCAAAAAAAAAAAAGTGGCTAAGTTATGCGACAGTTGACATATAGATGATCATATATTGACCTTTGGCCATAAACATCAGAAAGTATCTATTTGACCTCTACATCCATTATTATTACTAGCAATAAGCTTCACTCTGAGAACATATGTGGTGCCTTAGGTTGTCAGCTAAACACAGTATGAGGAGGACCTGGGGGATAGCTCGGGTCATGAAGCACTTGCTGCAAGCCTGATGACCTCAGATCCACAGAACCAGGTAAAGGTGCAAGGAGAGAATCGACTCCACAGAGTTGTCCTCTGAACCACACACACACACACACACACACACACACACACACACACACACAGTGTCAAACACACACAGTGTCACACACACAGACACAGACAGACACACACACAGTGTCACACACACACACAGACACACAGTGTCACACACACACACAGACACACAGTGTCACACACACACACATACACAGTGTCATACACACACAGTGTCACACACACACACAGACACACACAGTGTCACACACACACAGACACACACACAGTGTCACACAGACACACACAGTGTCACACATACACACAGATACAGTGTCACACACATACAGACACACACACACACAGTGTCACACATACACTGATTTAAAAGAAGATTAAAAAGGTAGCGTGACAATACAGTAAAAGTTGGGAAAAGGCTAGTTTTGGCATCCCTTGCTCTGCTTCTCGTTTATTGTCCGTGACTTATGAGTAAAGGTAAATATTGTTGGTATGTATTAAAAAATTGGTGGACTAATAGGACGGGCAGTTTGGAAAGCTGGAGGCTACTATCTTATTTATTTGTTTGCTGATCTATTATTAGTAAGCCAGTGTTGAAACTATATTATCTGATGTTTATTATGTATGAACATAAATATGACCGTGGCTATCTCAATGGTTCATCTGAGATCATTTAATTTGTCTGCCTAATTCGAGTGGTTCTTATCTTCTACTTTATTACATCCTGCCAGTGCACTATAATTTAAAATGCATTGCAATTAAAAACTCACCTGAGTTTTGGAGATGTTCCTGTGAAGGATAGAAAGGCCCCCACAAAGGCCCTGCCCCACAGTTTGTGGCTAAGCCCTGATGCCGGTGGCTCCAGTTGAGGGGCCATGAAGGTGACCTTGAAGCAGTCAATCAGAGGATGTGGGCAGATTCAATGCTGGCAGTTTCCTCCCTAATGGACCCCCTCCTCTCTCTCTCTTCAGTGTCTTTGAGTAGCCTGTCTGCTTGAGGTTGTCATTCATAGTAGCAGTTTTATGTGTCTGTAGGTTTGTTTTGTCTTTCTTGGGTTAAATTAAATTTGTACCAAAGTGCTGAAGTGTGGATTAAACTCTGTCTTCCCTAGTCTCCAGCCCTAGGATATTTGATGCTGTTTAATGGGTGTCTGGTTCCTAAGCATCAGTATATCAAAGGGGCCTAAACCCAGGAAGTATAAAGTCCTGCTTGTGTTTCATTTGGGGCAGAAGTTCAGTCACCTGTGCGTACGTCAGCAAAGGCAGCCTCAGGTCCTGGCTTCAGCCTCCTTTCCCTGGGGCTCCTTTTTGATAGATGAAGGGATGAGCAGGGATCTGAGTGACAGGCAAGTTCGAGGGCCAGAGTAGCTACAGGGTAAGAACCTGCTGCGGAGTTAATGGTGTCAGCCCAGGCGCCACACACAGGGCTCTCTGAGCGCTTTCCTCTGGTCAGCCTGGCATCAAGCTGAGCAGGAGCGCATTGGCCTTGGCCTTCTCCCTGGCACTGTGATTGAGAGTGAGCACAATAGTAGCTCACTTTATTATTTTGCAAAAGGTTAATTGTAGCTTTTAATCTTTCCCAGGATTGAATGGGCCCTTATAGATTGTGGTTTGTACTTCCAGCCAAACATGGCTTCTGAGTCCAGCAAAGAATTGAAGAGAAACCCCTGACCTTTTCTAAATGCTGTCACAGGACCAGACTGTAGGCTAGACAGCTGCAGCCGGCTGACTGGGCCGTTGTTCCAGCGGCATGCACTGTCGCCATTTGAACGGTTCGGGGTTCAGAAAGAGACGAAGCTTGACATCTCAGTAGTGAGTGGAGAGACAGCAGCTCTTGGAGTCAGCGACTAGCCAAGTGTCACAGCGCTTTATGCCCACTCCCGTGCCCCATGACAAAATGAAGCTGGAGAAATGCCTCACCTGCTAAATTTAGGGTTAAGAGTGTTAGAGCAAGGGACAAGGGGACATCCGGAGTTCAAATGGGGGGCAGAGTGGGGTGTCTGCTCAAGTCTAGAGATTTCACATGCAGTCTAATCCATGGAGTTAGTCAAGTCCCAGGAGAATGTGGGCAGCTGATGGTAGGAAAAGGTGATTAGGTTTGTGCTGGGAAATTGCGTTTTTCAAGGGAGATGTGGTTTGAAGTACTAGGGATATCTCATGGGCAGGCTGGAGTCAGAGCAGAGTGGAGTCTGGTCAGCATGTGAGGCCACGGCCAGCTGCGCCCTGCTGCCTGTCTAAGATGGTCCAGCAGCAGTTCCTGTTGCCCTGGCTCCTTATGCTGTGCAGTTTTATGCAGCTTCACTCTGATTGCTCTCCTTGAGGACAGTGACCCAGTGAGTCTCCTCCTATCAAGTAATTGCTGAGCATGTTCCTTTGTGTGTCTCCAGGAGCGCAGCCGGCTCTGCACTTAGAGCTGGCAGGGAGGGTGGAGCACACCAGCCTGTTCTGCTTGTGAGTTCTAAGGATTTCATTTAATGCCGTAGCTGCTTTCTGAGTCAGGCCTCATTCATTTGTTGAGTCAAGAGACATTCGCTAGTACCTAGATGCACCTTGCTCTCTCTGCTCCGTGGCCCCTGCAGCTCAGTTAATTAAAGCAATCAGTTAGCAGCACAGTGAGGACAGAAAAGTAGCAGAGAAGGGCAGCTTCCTGGGAGAGGTGTCGTCTTTGCTGTGACCTGAAGAGTGACAAGGCCCCATGTCACTGCGTCATGTATGGAGGCCACACCTCAGTCAGGTAGCCTTGAGGCCAAGTCCAGCTACGGTGTTCAGAGCTTCGATGCCTGTGTGGTTGTAGGGAGTTGGCAAAGGCAAACGAGATAAAGCACTTGAAGTTCTGGGACACAGTATGAGCCTGGATAGCAGGTGCCATAGTGTTAGTGTTTTCAGAAGTGTGCTTAAGATTCTCATTCATTTTTGTTGTGTGAATTATGCTCCCCAAGTACTGTCAGCATGGAGAAATGTTGTTCATACGTAGAATGTGAGCTGGGAGTGAGGGCAGCAGGAAGCTAGGCCGAGCCCTTTTACAGGATGGAAGAGCGGGGATCCGAGGACTGAGCAGCACCCCATTGCAGTTGGCGGGTTTGAAGGCGGGGTTGGAACCTGAGCCATCAGATACTGTGGAAGCCTCGCTAAGGTGTGTGGGTGGCCAGGCCCGGTGCTTTATCAGCAGTTTTCACAAAACCAAATATGAGCATGATAGGGTCTCCTAAAGCTAACAAATGATTATTCACAGTGTGCGTGCAGTCTGGATCCTGATCACAGGTGGTGTGCTTGTTGTTTGGCAGCCATGGACTTTAGCCTCAACTAGATCTGTAGCAGAATTAAAGGAACATGGTGTTTCAGGAAGGAGGAAATCTGAAGATGAAAGGGAAGGGGAGAAGAAGAAACCACAGCAGCTGGGGAGATGGGGTGGGAGGGGCCCTGGCCTGGGTCGGACGCATGGACGTTGGAGCAGGCTGTCCCAGGGAAGGCACAGCCTGGGCTCTTTGCTGGCTCCTTCCCTCTGCTGCCGGAGTGCATGGCAGGTAATGTTCTGTGGTTGTGATCTGTGTAGTTAGGCCCCCAAACTCCTTTCCTTCACATTCCCCTGAATCAGGTTGTTCTAAAACTCCATGTATTTGGCAAGCAAAGCAGGTGACCTGTATCTGTCAGAGCTGTCAGCAGAGGATAACTGTGGTCCTGCTGACTGCAGCCAGAAAGGGGGAGGAGCCTGCTCTTCAGGTTCCTGGGCTGAGCCTGCCTGTTCTGTGGCAAAGCAACTCCCGGAAGCATTGTGGGGCAAGCTGCCTTTGTTCATCAGTTACAAGAACTGACCTAGGAACAAAACTGAATTGCAGCTTGCTAGAGGGGACAGAATAATGGCAGCATGCCTGACTGTGAACAGAGGCAGTCCTGGAGCGCAGCTCTCACACCTTTGATGTCTGAAAAGCAAAGAAATAAGCTAAAAACTCAAGCAAGGTTTCTTCCATAGATAAGTCTGCATTTGAAGAGAGGAATACATTTGTAGAAAAGTCTACTCAATGATTACAGCAAGCATTGTTTTTTAAAGCGTACGTAGATCTGTTGTCACTAAGCTGAGCACATCAGCGAGCGTCTCTAATCTTGGAACTTGGCAGTGTAAATGCTGGATGGTCCCCAGGATTGGAGACGTTGAGGTTGGAAGATCTTAAGTTTGAGGCCAGCCTGGTGTACATAATCAGAACTCTGTCTCAAGAAACTAAAAGAAGGAAGACGTCTGTCACCTAAATAGACATTCCCTGGCAAATAAAACCTAACAAGTGTTTAAAAAATGAAGTGACACTGGGTATGGTGATGCACACCTGTAAAACCAGCGCTCGGAGGCAGAGGCAGGCAGAGTTCTGTGTTTGAGGTCAGCTTGGCCTACAGAGTGAGTTCCTACCCCCAAGGAAGGGAGAGAGGGGGTGAGGAGGAGAGAGAGAGATGAGATTACTTTCCCTTGTTCTGACTTTCAAAGAGGGGGAAGCTGGTGAGCAGTCCAAGATTCAGCCTGACCTGTACCCGCTGTCATGGCAGAGCAAGGCCCTGCTGCTGGAGGTGTAATGGACTTTCAGGCTGCTTTAGAAGAGGTTCTGAAGAGCACTGTTCACCCACAGTGCCCTAGCCAATGGGGTTCATGAAGCCGCCCAGCCTTAAACAAGTGCTGGCCCATCTTTGTGTTTGCATCCAATTGTGATGAACCTGCATGTGTCAAGTTGGTGGAGACCCTGCACTCGGCACCACGTCAACCTAATTAGGGCTGGTGGCAAGAAGAAACTAGGGGAATGGAGAAAGGAAACCCCATAAAGTAGTTGGTTGTGGTAGAATAGTGGGTAAGGACTATGGCAAAGAATCTCAGGCCAAGGATGTCATCAAAAAGTACTTGAATGCAAGAAATGGACAAAATTTTGGCTGATTAAAAAAAAAAAAGAGAAATCATAGAGAGGATATTCTCTGACTATAGTGTAATATAACCGGAAGTCAATAGCAAGAAGGTATCTTACAAATTCCCAAATGTTTGAAAATTAAACAACATACTTCTAAGTGGCTTGTGGAAGGGAAATTAGAAAATGTTTCCAATTGATTGAGATAAAAAGTACATTTAAGTGAATGTAGGATTTAGAAGGAGCTGGGTAGTGGTGGCGCACGCCTTTCATCCTAGCACTCGAGAGGCAGAGGCAGGCGGATCTCTGTGAGTTCGAGGCCAGCCTGGTCTACAGAGTGAGTTCCAGGACAGCCAGTGTTACAACAGTGAAACACTGTCTTGAAAAAACCAATAAAGTTTATGGTCAGAGAGACATTTGAAAGAAGCACGAGTTAATGCCCTGACGTCAGCACAGACTTGCTAGACATCGGAAAGATCAGAAGAGCTGCGAGGGAGCTCAGAGGGCACGAGCTCCCCAGGGCAAGCCCAAGGACCTGACTGACTCTCCAGTCCCCGCAAGCAAGGTGTAGCTGCCAGCCCCGCCCTGCCAGCCCCGCCCCAGGGTGAGACCCTGTCTCAGGAGAGTACTGCTGGAGTGGTGGGGCAGGCACCCGGCATCGGCTGATGTTTGTGTGGCTGTGTAACCTGACCCAGCCTCCACTCATGGACACAGGCAAACCCACTAACGCAAGTTGGGAACTTAGCTGAAATAAATTCTTCAAAATATACCTTGGTTTAATAGTTCTTAAGAACAAACAGAGCAGGCCTGGTGGCACATTCCTGTAATCCTTGAACTTAGGAGGCTGAGGCAGGAGAATCACAAGTGCAAGACCAGTCTTTATTTCAAAACAAACAACAATAACAAAACCAGCTATGTAACTTGAGTAGTCCACTAGAAGTTAAATAAATAGAATTCATGGTTTAAAACCTCTCTACAAAGAAAACTCTAGGTCCATTTGCAAACTCTCTCAAATAGAAGAAATGATGTGAATTCTACCCTAACATCCAGAGGAGAGAAACGAAGGATTCCACATGAGTTGAGGAGAGGGCATGGGGTCTCCAAAGCTAGAGTTGTAGGCAGTTGCTTTATGGCAGGCAAAGTGTTAAATGATAATAGTGATCGCAGTTATAAACATTAGCGCGGTCTGTTTGCGGTTCTATTGTTTTGTTGGCATTATCTTCATACAAAATGATGGGCTTTGTTTTCACGTGTATGTATGACATACTTTGCTTATATTTTATGTCTTGTGTGTTCTGTTTGTGTACTTCAGTATGTAAATGTTATTTGGAGATCCATGTGTAAAACCGGGCCTGGTCACACAGGCATGTAACTCCTGCTCCTCAGGAGGCCAAGGTGAGAAGATCAGAAGTTCAAGGTTAGCCTGAATAACAGAATGAGACTCTGTCTCAAGTCAGAGCCTGGAGAGGTAGCTGAGTGGTGGTGAGCAGCTGCTGTTCCTCCAGAGAACCAGAGTTCAGTTCCCAGCACCAATGTCGTACATCTCCCAACTTCCTGTAACTCCAGCTTGATGATCTAATACCTTTTCTGACCTCTGCAGGCACACACGTGTGCATACACTTACACAGGTAACACATATACATAATAAAAGTAAAATAAATCCAGGGCTGGAGAGATGGTTCAGCAGTTAAGAACAGGTGTTGTTCTTGCAGAGGACCTGGCTTTGGTTCCCAGGTGGGGACACGGTGGTACACAGCCACCCTTAACTCCAGTTCCAGGGTATTTGACCCCCTTTTCTGACTTCCTCAGGCACCAAGGACACACATGATGCACATAGATACATGCAGGCAATCACTCATACACATACAGTATCTTTAAAGCTTAAAAAAAGCCCATTGCATAAATATATTTGTACCAGTCTGAGGAGGGGTCAAGCCTCGGAGCACAACTACGCTCATGTAATTCACTGCAGGAACTGTGGCATGCTGATTGTTCCTGCTTATTTATTTGCTGCCTAATTCTCACTCGTTTTCACTGTGTGATTTCCATGAGGCACATGTTACAGTGTCACTGAAATAGGTTAGTACGTTTTCTGAGTCTGTTTTTTTTTTTCAAGACAGGGTCTCACCGTGTAGTTCTGGCTGACCTGGAACTTGCTCTGTAGACTAGTCTGGCCTTGAACTCGCAGACATGTGCCTACCTCTGCATCCTGAGTGCCGGGATTAAAGGGGTGAGCCACTGTGCCTGGCTTAGTTTTCTGGATCTTGGAGGAATGGTATCAGGAGTTAAAGTGGTCTGCGAAATGTTAAAGATTGTTTGCAATCCTAAGAGCAGCAGGAGTCTGGCCAACTTAAAAAGCTAGACTGCTGGTGGTAAGATGGCTCAGTGGCTGAAGGTACTCGATGCCAGGCTTAGCAGCTTACATTCAACCCCCTGAGTCCTACAAGGTGGAAGGAGAGACCAGCCTTCCCCTGCAAGTTATCTTCTCGCCTCCACAGGTGTACTGTGGCACACATGCAAATAAATAGGTGGATGGGTGGATGGATAGATAGATGGATAGATAGACAGACGGACAGATTATGATTTGAAAAAACAGCACCAGACTAGGAGCCAGGCCTGGTGACCCACAGCAGTAATCACAACACTCAGACCATGGAGGCAGGGAGAAATCACAGGATCCAGGTTAACCTGAGCTACATAAGAAACCTTGTCACAAACAAACAGAAAAAAACGCCAGACTGTGTCAGTACTCGTTCCCAAGGGAGATTAGGCAGAGAGCCTTGCTCAGTTAGGTGAATAAGACTTCTGGATTTCTCATTTAGCTTGTCAGCTTTAAGTAAAGAATCGTATATTTAGGATGGTAGGTATTACCATTCTGCCTCCCCAAATTTTTGGTTATCAAAATCGTATCAAATTATTCCTCGGCACTCAGCATCAGGAAGCTGGCACTGCACATTGTGCGTTTCAGCCCTGACATCCAGGACACTCGCCGTTCGTGCACTGTCCACTCTTAACTAATAAAGGTTTTTCTCTATCAGGGATGGATGAACGAGATTTGCAACTATGATCCAGAAACTTACCATGCAACTTTGACACATTCAGTCTTTGTCCGGCTTGAGGGTGGAACCTTAAGACTTTCAAAGCCCAACAAAAACATATCCAGGAGGGCGAGCTACAACGAAACTAAGCCAGAGGTCACCTACATCAGCCAGAAAATCTACGACCTCTCAGACAGCAAGGTGAGTCTGGGTAAATTTGAAAGCAGGGCTTGAATGAAGGAAAAGCATCTGGAGTCTTGATTGCTACACCGCACCACACCCCATGATGTTGTCGGAGGAGCAGTACACCATAGGACGGCATCTCTTAGACGTTAACCATGAGTAACTGGCCCTCTTTTGAAATGTGGTGACGATGCAGCAACTTAGAGTGGGCCCGAGAGCCTGGGTCTTTATGAGCTTCCCAGGCGGAGCTCGTGCTGCATGGACCACACCTCCAGGAGCAAGGGCCTTCTTCACTCAGAATTTCAACTCTCAAAGCTGGTTGCGGGGCTAGGGATGCAGCTCAGTTAGAGTGATTGTGCGTACACAAAGCCAGGGCTTCCCATCCCAGCACCACTTGTGCCAGCTGTGGGCACGCACCTATAATCTCAGGAGGCCAAAGCAGGAGGAGTGCCATGATTTCAAGGCCAGCCTGGGCTACATAGTTAGTTTGAGGCCAGGCTGAGCTGGACTATGTAGTGAGACCCCGTCTCAACCCACCTCCTCCATACACACTCTTTAAAAGAAGTGAAAAAACACTTTTTTTTTGTGGTTGTTTTGGGTTTTTTTTTTTTTTTTTTCAGTCTAAATGCTGTGTGTGGCGATGCCAGGTATTGATAAAGGCTCTGGAAAGTGTAAAAACTGTGCACATGCCAGTACATTTTGATAAAGTATCGTTTCTGTTTCTGTGGAAAGTATAAATTGTTATTCCACACAGGCATAGATTCTCTGTTCTTACAGCTCGTGTTAGAGGTCTTTAACTTCCTCCACAGTAACTGAAGTGTGGGAAGTAGCTGCTGTGTAGATTCGTCCTTGAGTTGATTCCCAGCATTGACCTGTATTTCCTGTCTAGATTGAGAGATTCGCCTAGGGTCATTAACTCAGTTGATAGCCAGACCTATTTGATAATCATCAGTTAACTATCACTACAGTGTTAGCTGCTACCTAAGAACTAAAGATAGTTATAGCTCTGTTTAGTTCTTAAAAATGTATATTTTGGAATTTTGAAGAAAAACAAGTCATTTCTAAAAATGTATTCTAGGCTCTACAGCCAGGTTTTAGACAGGTAGAAAGAGTTATTTAACTTCTACCATTTTAGTCAAAGGCTCAGAAAAAGCTGACCTTCCTGATACATGGAATACTGATGCACAAGGTAGACGCTCTTTAGTATGTAAATCATCGTTCGCCTTTCTTCGTAGATTTATCTTGTACCTAAGAGTCTGGCTCGCAAACGGATCTGGAATAAAAAGTATCCCATCTGTATCGAGCTTGGTCGGCAAGATGACTTTATGTCTAAGGCTCAGACCGACAAGGAGACTTGTGAGGAGAAGCCACCTGCTGAGAAAGAGCTGGGAAGCGAAGACCTTAAGAAGCCACCCCAGCCTCAAGAGGGGACAAAATCTAGCCAGCGAGATCTGATACTGTATCTGTTCGGGAGGACTGGCCGGGAAAAAGAGGAGTGGTTCCGGAGGTTCGTCCTGGCGTCTAAACTGAAGTCAGACCTCAGGAAGCTGCCCGGTATTTCTGGAAGTAAATCAGGTAAGAGCTTTTATGCTAACTGTGTACGTGTTTAAAGGGCTTGTGGGGAGGTTGAGAGAGAGTGCTAGGCAGGCAGACAGGAAGCCCGCCTTCAGTTGATAACTCTCTGCCACCTCAAGTGTGCTGCCGTGACGTGTACACCTTTTAGACTAACCACTACCGCCCTTAGTGCTAAGTCATTTTCCCAGTGATAGTTCGCTTGCAAGTATATGTGGCTAGCCTGCGGTAACAGTCCGAGATTCTGTCTTCTTGGTACTCTCACAAAAGCAGCTCCAGGAGGCCCTTGTCTGAAGAGAGTGGTAAGAGCAGAGCATGGTGGTACTTACCTTTAATCTCAGGACCGAGGAGTCGGAGGCAGGTGGATCTCTGTGAGTTTGAAGCCAACCTGGTCTACAGAGTGAGTTCCAGGCCAGCCAGGGCTACATAGTTGAGAGCCCTGCCTCTGCCACCCAAGTGCTGGGATTAGTGGCATATGCCACCGTGCCCGGCTGCATTTGGTTATTTTTAATGGCTGGCACTTACAGCACAACAAAGCCAAAGGGAAGAGCCAGGAACGTGGGAGGCCTTGGTACCCATCACACTGAAATCAAGCAAGCCCACACTCTCAAACTGCTAGCGATACCTTGATTAGCCTGGGCTACCTTAAAACACTGAGTTGAGATGGAATTTAGAGCAATGGATGAAGACTATACTGTATTTCAAAGCTGCCTGAACAGCGACTGCCCAGCTGGCTTGTTATCAGCTGTGAAGGTGACACTGGTGATGAATCTCCAAGACCAGGCACCTCTGTAAATCCCACATGATAGAAGATTGCTGATTGACTCAGGCCTGTCCTCTCTCAAGGATGCTATCACTTAGAGACATAGGTTTCTCTGGCAACTCACAGTGCAGGTTTTAGCTCAGGAGGCCCAAGCAAGGAGGGAAATGCCAAATCTCTAGCCCTCAGTTCCAGTGTATAGTCAAAAGCGGCTGCGGGAAGACTAGAACCTGGAGAGAGTGGGGAAGCCATGAGATCCCCTGGCACAGTTCCAGCATAGAAATCTACAGAGTGGTGACAATGCCTTTGTTCCGTCCCACCCCAAACAAAGGGAACAGGAGCCATGAGAAGCTGCCCTGTGAGCAAGGAGCAATAGCCTCGCCATTGTCTGGTTGTGTGTGTGTGTTTTGCTCTTGATTCTTGTCTTTTGTTTATTAACTGAACTCTAGAGTTTATTTGGATTGCACTGCATTTTCTACTAAAGTCCTTCTCTCCTTCCAAGTTCCAGCCTAGGATATCACATTGCATTTAGTTTTCATCTGTTTTTAAAAACAGATGGTGGAGGTGGGGTATAGCATTGTCCTGACATTTAAAAATAATGTTAAACCTTGAAGTGGTTTGAGAATGATAAAAGATGATAAAAATTTTGAATTCTAGGTAAAACCTCAGATAGTCAGTCCTGGAAATAACCTAGCTAAAAAACATTAAAGCAGCTTTCCTAAGACCTGGCAAACACCAAGTGGTCCGATTTGGTTTTGACCTGTGTGTTCTTTACCTTGTTCTCACAGTAAATCTGAGTGACTCGGTTGATATCAGGCCCTTCCCATGTGTAAACCCTCTACTGCAACAGGATGAATTGAACCCAGGGTCATACTTGAGACTCTTACAGTCAGGCTCCTGCCTTTCCCTCCACCCACACTGCCTGTTCCTCTGTGTGTCTTCTCCATGGGACTTCCCTGCATCTTGCTTTTCGATATGCTTGTTGTCTGTCTGGAGCGTTCTTCTGCCTGAGCAAAGAAAGCAACAGCCCTTTTCTCAGAAGATAGTGGAGGTGTCCCTAGTGGGTGTCAGTTCCCGTCAGCAGCTCTTGGCAATACTTGTCACAGGCGATTGTGACTTACCTTCATGTGTCTGGCTTCAAGGGCAAGGATTCTGCCTTATTCTCCTGGTGGCACGAGGCACTTGGTGAGCTCTCTGTTGAATGAAAGACAGCATCTTTGGGATGCCCTGAGCATTAGCGTCCTGCCTACCCCCTTTACCCTGCTGGCACTCACAGGTCCACCCTGACTAGAGGGTACACTGATGCTGTGTTTTACATTTTCCTAAAAGATCACTGAGAGCAAAGAAAAAGGTAGCCACCTGGCATACTGGACTGCCCCCATTCCAGATTTACCTCAGAGAAGAAAAGCTATTCTAAAAATCATCTATCATATAGCAGAAGGTATTTTTCAGGGTAAAGATTTTTTTAAAAAAATCATCTGGTGACATTTTAGCTGCTTTCGCACTTAACCCATGGGCGTTCAGTTTATTCCTGGCCATTGTTTTCATTTGTATTAATAACCATCACTTCTTACCCTAGGGCTTTTGCCCACTCACAGCAGACACAGCAGTCCCTCAGGGCACCTGACCCACAGCCGCAGCAGCAGCAAAGGCAGTGTGGAGGAGATGATGTCCCAGCCCAAACAGAAGGAGCTGGTGGGCAGCGTGCGGCAGAAGATGCTCCTGGACTACAGTGTGTACATGGGCAGGTGTGTGCCCCAGGACGACCCAAGTCCCCACAGGAGCCCTGTGCAGAGCACGGAGAGCAGCCCCACAGCTGGGAAGAAGGTAAAGCCGCCAGGCCCAGGCCTTTCTGCTCTTAATCTCACCTTTTTGTGTGAGGGATTCCTGCCAGGCCCTCCCTGTCCCAGGACCCAAAGACATGGTGACAAGCTAGACATGGAAAGGCTCGAGTTCTCTCAGAGCTCATGTTCAGGGGGACGGCACAAAGCGAGCATCCGGTGGCAGGGAGAATTGAAGCTAGGTAAAGGCGATCGAGAAAGGCCCACTGCTGTTTGTGTTATTGGGGTCTCTGAGGGGGAAATCAGTGAGCCACAGTGGTACATGCTAGAGAACATTCCAGAGGGGTCCCACTGCCTGCAAAGGATCCTCAGTAGGGATGAAGTTGGGATACTCAAGGGATAGCAGCAGTGAGGGCAGTGTGGCCGGGCAACGAGCAAGGACAAGAGAGGGAAGTCGCAGATGTGGAGGGTCGGCAGGGCCTCTTCAGATCTGTTCTGAGGGAGATGGGAGGTGTGGGGAAGGTTTGAACGTGAAGTGCCATTGTTACGTGACCCTCCATGCTGCGGAAGGGAAGGAGAAGGTAGGAGGCAGTGGAGGGTAGGCTGAGATGTGGGTGATGGTGGGTGGTTGGAAGTGGTGCTAACTGGTTTTGCTGGTGCACAGATGTGGGGTGCGAGAGACAAGGAGGTGCCTAGTTTTTGCACCTGAGCAATTGGCTGTAGGTACGAAGGTCACAGAGTCACTGGTAATAGAGGGTCCGACACCTTATCGTGAGAATGAGTTCAGAGTGCAACAGGCTGAACATTGTCTCATCCAGGGCATTGCCATGCACCAGACATCAGTAGAATTACTCTAGTCTCAAGAAAATCCCCACAGACTAGATCTCGCCATTATGTCGACTGGGGAAACAGTTGAGAGAAGTTAGGCAGCTCAGGCGCACAGCTGCTGAGTACTGGAGTGTACATAACTTGACCTGTGACATGCCCCGTGGCTTGCTGTGACGGCGTGTTGATCACTCTGAAGTCGGCTGGCCCTAGAGGCCTCCTCTCTCCGCCATGCCCCACTGTTCAGAGGCACAGCCCCTACTGCAGAATACCTGCCTCTTCTCATGGTTAGTCAATCATGTTTGACCCTTTGTCCTGGCCAGATTCTGTCTCTGATGAGGAACGTGTGGCACCTTCCTCGTGTGCCTTTGGCAGCCCGTTGGTTTGTTTGCTCTGTTGCTTCTCTTCTGTGTGACCGCCGACCTGACCCAGGTGAACTTGTCAGCTCCAAGACCATGTCACGCTCACCGCCTCCACATACTGAATTACCAGCTCCGGTGGAAGCAGTAGGCTAGAGCAGGTGATGGCAGCTCTTCTAGAAGTGCCCTATCTGCCTGTGCCGACTCCCTCTTCCCCCGAACCCCTTTATCTGGGATATCAGTTGTCAGGCTCTAATCAGACCCAAGGTCAGTGGGAGGACTGTGAACTACACGAGAAGGTTAATAAAAGTTTTTCTGAACGGTTTCCTCATATCAAAAAGCAAAACAAAAACTGAGCACTTAACACTTGAGAGGCTGAGACAGGAGGATTGCCATCCTGGGCTGTACAGTGAGATGCTATCTTTAAAAAACAAAAACAAGCACCAGGTGGTGGTGGTGCATGTCTAATCCCAGCTTGGGAGGCAGAGGCAGGCAGATCTCTGAGTTCAAGGACAGCCAAGACAGCCAGAGTAACAACAGAGAAACCCTGTCTTGAAGAACCAAAAAAAAGAAAGAAAAGAAAAAGGACAACAAAAACAAAAAACACATAGCACTGGGGCTCAGTGGATATACACACACTTGGTGTGCGATCCCATGACCCGAGCTCGGTATCTGGAATCCACTTCAAGCTCCAGCTCAAGAGTGGGACCCCCGCCTCGCTCCAGGAAACCAGAGAGCTGCCATTGTGTGGCAATGGGTAGGGGTCACTGTCTTTGACAGGCATTTGAGGAAAGTGTGTGAGCACTAGTGCACAATTCCCCAAATCTGCTTGGCCTGCCTGAATCTTGTAGGGGCCATATCCTGGCTCTTGGGTGGTCTGATAGTGTAGCTGTTCATGAATGGGCGCAGGTGTTAGTCATCCATCACTGTGAAACGATCAACTCCCATGGTGGTTGCTATTTATTTTTCTCACACACAAGTGATTTCCTCAGGGGTAGCAGGTCAGGACTTCTGGGTGCTCTGTGCAGGGTCACTTGGAGGATATCCACTGCCAAGAGGAAGTGCCCTGCCATTGCCAAGGGAAAGCATGTCCTGCCATGGGCTCCTATAAGCCTGTGCTTTTCTCTTCGATGAGCAGAGTTGAGACTGTGCCAATGCGTATTAATTCTGTGATTTGAGCAAATGATCCCCACTCTATGAAACACTAACATGGTTTTAAAAGTCAGGAAACCATTTGTTTTTCCCCATTTCTCTGCTGCCCCCATTCACTCCGAGACAGGCAGGAGCCCTTAGTCTCTGATTTGCTGTCCGTGTATATCATTTTCTCTTCTGTTTTATTCCAAGTTTAGCATGCTATGGTTGTTTTTTGAGTATTGTTAGCCATTCACAAATACTTTCTGGAAATTACTCCATATCCATTCATAGAATTCACTCTCATATATTTAAACAGACCCAGAGACTGTGATGGATACTCCATAGCTTAAGGTTTTCCCCAGTATTTTGCAGTTTCTGGCAGTGTCAGGATGAGTGACATGTGCGTGTCCTTCCTGTGGTATCTTCAGTGCTGAAATCTTGGTAGCAGGGTTATGGGTCAGAAGGTGAATGCACACGCGCTTCTTTTAGAGATTACCAAATTCCCTCCCTAACAGTTGCACAGTCTTCACTCCTACCACGAAGGTGTGGCAGTGCCCATTTCTCTGACCTCACTAAAGATGGACCTTTGGGATGTTGTCAGTGGTTGTCCCTCCTGCCAAAGAGAGGACATCTCCTCAAGTCCATATCAGCTCCGGCATCATGAGTCCAAAAGGAGGGCTTTGACGGTCCCAGAGGCAAAAGAACCCCTGACATTTCTTCAAGTTGCCCCGTTATGTTGAGACTTGGCCCCACCCAGAGGTTCACTCAGGCCCCATGTACCCTCTTTCACAGAAGTGAGGCTTGGGACGCTTTGTCTATTTCCCCTACTTCCTCTCTCTCCTCTTCCTGCTCCCTCTTTCAGGCCATAGTCAGAACGTTCCTGCCCCTGAGGCTAGGGTTTCAAAGGGCCATGACCACAGCCACGAATTCACCTTCCTTTCAGTTGTGTTGCCCAATGCTAAACGAGTTAGACTGCTGACCAGGAGGCAGATAGGCCCGCGGTTAGGTCTCCTGTGCTCAGGATCTGCACCAACGTTAAAAACACCCAGAAGTTTAGCAGTGGGCACAGACTAGCCTCATGTGTGAAGCAGTTCTAAACATTATTGGCAGTTACTCTTACCGATGATAACTAAAAACAAGATCAGAAGATTTGGTATAGAAACGACTTTGAAGCTATTACATTTGCATCTGAATTATAAAGCATCACTGGTTTCTAGACAGTTAGTGTCTGGTCTTAGGTGATTTAAGTCATAATTCAGAAAATTCTATTAAAATGTCTCCAGGTGGGAGAGTATTACTGCTTGTTTATGAGTGTCAGGAGGAGACGCCCAGCAGGCTGGCTGCACATGCGCCCAGGATGTGAGGCCAGGGAGTTACAGGTTCTGTGTGGCCTGGAGTTGGCTGCTGGGAGGGGGGCTGCCAGGGCACAGTGTGTGCGTGTCCTCTAGGCCTGAGGCCACGGTATTCAGATGTCGAGTCTTTTCCATGGGAGGGCTGAGGAGATGATAGACACTGCAGGCTGCCCAGGGTGGAGAACCTGTTGGCTCTGTCACTCGGGGTCATTAGTTCTATTTTTGACACAGTATCTGTGAGCTGAGTTACAGGACGGTACCACTGTGTTTCAGGGCATAAGAATTATATGAACAAGAATCAGTTAGAAACCAGGAAACCTGAACCTGGCTGAGGTTTCCAAGGCTGCCCTTTTTCCTCTTGGAAGTGAGTTTTTCAAACATGTAAAACTGGAAGCAGAAAAATGCTTATTATAAGCTAAAAAATGTGAAGCAATATGTCCAATTTAAAAATAAAAATTTAAAAGAGACAGGAATGCCAAGAAAAATCAGTGAAGAAAAGAGTAGCCTTTATTTTTTAAGCTTTTTAAAAAACATGTATTTAGTGTATGTATGTACACATATGTGTGTATACTCTGTGTGTGTGTGGGTGTGTGTGTGTAGGTGTGTGTGTACACATGTGCATGACCCTGTGCCCTTGCCATAGAAGGAGGAGGACAGCTTTCAGGAGTCATTTCTCTCTTCGCACCATGTGGGTCCCAGGGATTAAGCTCACGTAGCAGGATGTGGTGGTGCAGACCTTTAGTCCCAGCACTCGGGAGGCAGAGGCAGAGGCAGAGGCAGGTGGATCTCTGTGAGTTCAAGGCCAGCCTGATCTACAGAGTGAGTTCCAGGACAGCTAAAGCTACATAGTGAGACCCTGTCTCAAACAAGCAGACAAAATGAAACAAACAAACAAAAAAAAAACCAAAAAACCTTCAGGTCACCAGGCTTGGCGGCAAACACCTTTACCCACTGAGTCATCTCGCGGACCCAAAAATAGTCTTTTTAATAAATGATGTGGGAACATCTAAATATCCACAGGCAAGAGAATGAAATTGAGCCCCTGCCTCACAGTCCATGCAGAATTAGCTCACAGTTACCGCAGACCTTAAGAGAAAAGCTAAAACTGTAAAATGCATAGCAGAAGTAAGTCTCCAACTGAGTTAGGTAAAACAGGACATGGGGATACTCACAGTAACTCTAGCACGCAGGAGACTGGGAGAAAAACATAAGCTTGAGGCTGCTTAAGAGAAAGTAACGAGGCAAAGAGAGAAAAATAAAGTCCTTTCTGACTTAGACAACATAAGCAAAGGACCAAAGAAAAGTGAACTGGGCTCCATCCAAATTCAAGCCTTTGCTGCTATAACGGTGCTGTCAAGAGCCTTGAAGGAGGGCGGGTGGCGTGGTGGCACAGGTGTCTGCTGCCAAGCCTGATGACCCCGAGTTCAGTCCCAGCGCCCACATGACGGATACGACCCACTCACTCCCCCACACTAAATAAAAATACAAAACTGTAGCCGGGTTGTGGTGGCGTACACCTTTTACCCCGGCATTGGGGAGGCAGAATTAGGCAGATCTCCAAGTTCAAGGCCAGTCTAGTCTATAGAGAGAATTCTAGGACAGCTAAAGCTACACAGAGAAACCCTGTCTCGGGGGAAAAAAACAAACAAAAAATAAAGTTAAAAAAATAATAAAATGTAATAAAAGTAATTTTTCAAGGTTAAAACAATTAGGGGGTGGAGAGATGGCTCAGTGGTGAAGAGCATACACTGCTCTTCTGAAGGACCTGAGCTTGGGTCTCAGCACCCACATCTGGTGGCTCACAGCTGCTTGTAACTACAGCTCTAAGGGATCTGACACCCTCTTCAGGCCTCCCCAGGCACTGCACATGTGTGATATAAAATTACACAGACACACATAGATGCCCATAAATAAAAATAAATCTTTTTTTTTTAAGATAACCCACAGAGTAGGAAGAAAACATTTGCAAACTGTTTCTCTATTTTGGTCTAGTATCCAAAATGTATAAAGGAGTTTTATGACTCAATATTAAGTACATAAATAATTAAGACTTGAGTAAGGGGATAGGGAGATGGTCCACTCAGCAAACGTGTCTGCCTCACGAGGACCTGAGTTTGGATCCCCCAGCACCATGTAAAGTCAGGGATAGTGGCATTCATCTGTAACCCCTGAGCTAGAAAGTAGCTCAGAGGCAGGTAGCTCTGAAGCTGAAGTGGCCTGAAGCTCAATGGCCAGCCAGCTTAGTTTAGTTGATAAGCTCTGGGTTCTGTGAGATACCCTGTCTCAGAAAAATAAGGTGTGTGAAGACTGGAGTGAGAACACAGCAGTTCAGAGTGCATACGGCTTTTGCAGAGGACCATTTCGGTTCCTGGCACCCACATCAGGTGGATCACAACAGTTTAACACCAGCTCCCGGGGATCTGATGCACTCCTTTGGCACTGCTTATCAGTAGCTCAAGTGCTTCTCCAACGCACACACCATTAAGAAATAAATCTTTATAAACTGGTAACATAGGGAAGAGATCAAGATTCCTATTACTGACTTCTGGGCTCCACATACACACATGCATGTACATCTGCACATACATGTGCATGCATACATGCATCACACATAAAGGAAAAGGCATGTGTAAAGGGACCTGGAGTGAAAGAAAGCTCAGTTGGTAAGTGCTTGCTTGGTAACATGACAACATGAATCTGACCCCAAGAATGCATATAAACAAGCCAGATGTGGGGGCTTGTAGTCCCAGCACGAGGAGACTGAGAGAGATTCTGAGGCTCAGTCTGACCTGCTCAGTGTGTCTCAGGTCCCAATGAAAGCCACTGTTTCAAAAACCAATGTTGAGACAACACCCATAGTATGAAGACCTCTGGCTTTCTTCATATACACATGCGTGCATGCGCATGTGCATACACACACACACACACACACACACACACACGAACATGGACACATAAAATGGACCAGGAGGCTGGAGAGATGGCTCAACAGTTAAGAGCAATGGCTGCTCTTCCAGAGGACCTGGGTTCAAGTCACAGCATCCACATGGCAGCTTACAATTATCTGTAACTCCAATCCAGAGGGTCCAACATCCTCTTTTGTCCTCTGTGGGTACCAAAGGTACATACAGTACACAGACATACATGTAGGCAGAAGACTTGTGCACACAAAAATGAAAAACTTTTAAAACAGATCAAAGATCTGGATAGACATTTCAAAGAAAAACATATGGGGGCAGGAGAGATGGCTTAGCAGTACAGAGTGCATGCTGCTCTTACAGAGGACCCAAGCACTGATAACCGCTTGTAACTCCAGCTCTGGGGGCATCTAACACCTTTGGCCTTCCGGGGCTCTCACATCTGTGGGCAACTGCACTCAAGTACACATAACTAAGCATACACACACACATACAAACCCACTTTTTAAAAATAACAAATATCTTAACTGTGCAAGTATTGATACATTGGTCAGGCATAGTGCCCACAGCCCTTAGCACTTAAAAGGTGGAGGCAAGACAATCAGAAGTCAAGGTCCATCCTCAGCTAGAATGAGTTCAAGGCCAGCCTGAGCTACATGAGACTCTGTCTTATAATACCATTTTTTGTGGTGAGATGGAGACAAGCCAGACATGGTCTCACTATGTAACCCTTGCTGGCCTGGGACTTACCGTATAGACCAGGCTGGCCTCTAACTCACAGGGATCTGCCTACCTGTGCCTCCCAAGTGCTGAGATTAAAGGTACATGCTACCATCCCAAACCATTATTTTTAATTATTGATACACTGGAAAAAGACCGAAACTGGGCTTGGGGCGTGTCTGTAATCCTAGTACTCAGGAGGCTGAAGCAAGAGGATTGTGAGTTTGAAGTCATCACAGGCTGTACACATCTTTAAAGTGGTTGGGGTGGGGCTTAAAGAAAATAAAGTGAACATGTTTCTGTCCTGTCTGGGGAGAAGGATCTTGTGTGTGTTCTACAACGAGTAGGCGTTTTAAAATCAGGTGAAGCATGCACAGGAGCATGAAGAAGGTGTCCTACTGTGTCCGCTCCTTGGCCAGGCTGCCACGTGTACCACCTCGAGACAGCAGCCATGCCTGGCCAAGCTCGGGAATGGCGGCTTTGCTCTCTCTCTCAGCAGAAAGGCATCCCTAGCCTCCCCCAAAACTGAGTACAACTGTGCTGCACTGGGCATAGATGTTCGTTTTTAATGCAGTACTCCCCAAGAGCTGCGCAGTCTCCATGGCCCGCTCCAGCTTCGGAACATTAGTCTCTCCAAACATTGTGTCTGGAAGCTGTGCTTGGGAGATTACCCTTCTACCCATGTGGAGGGAGGCGGCGGCACGGTGAATATTCTCCTCGCATTCTCCCTGCAGCCGCAGAGTGATATTAGGAAGTGTATGCACATGTATTCTTTCAGCTCTAAATTTTTATGACAGTCATTGGGAATGCATTCTAGCACCCGTGGAGTCCAGATTCCGTTTGTAGAGCCCTTTTGATGTGCCGTCAGTGTTCTGCAGCGCCTGTGTTTGTCTGTGTTCCCGTGCCGCTGTGCAGGGCCTGCCTTAGAAGCAGGAACTGGTGGGAAGGAAAGCACTGCTGTCGGTTCCTTCGCACGTTCTGCGGCGTCATGTGCCCTGGCTTGGGCCTCATTGTGAAATAATCTTTGCTTCTTGCTGCTTTTTTTGTGGAACTTGTTTCCTGTGAAAATGAGCGTTGTAAAGAAATGCTGATAAAGGGTACATGCTCCCTCCTGTAAAAGGAAAAGCTAACCTCTTCTTCTGTGTAGCTTTCAAGACTAAAAATGACACGGGTCTGACATGGGTAGTGCCTTGGTCCTGCCTGAGTAGCCTGGGGGCCATTTTCCTCAGACATGTGATGTTTTTTAATCTGATGGAGTTTAACAACCTCAAGAGTGCTTCACCTGTTACCTTTGGCCTGAATATGGTAGTACAAGGTGTGGGGGGGGGGCGAGCACACACTCTTGTGCACACACATGCATGCACACCTGTGGTATGATTAAGAAGTTGCTGATGCCAACTTCTGTCCTTCCATCCAGATCTTGGTGGTGGAAAACGTCTTGGTTAATGTCCAAGGGCATGCCAGCCCAGGGAAGCACACAGAATTCTCTGCAGTGAGGTAGAGCCAGCTTTTCTAAACAGGAAGGGTCAACAGGAAGGTATCAATTTAAAATGGGTGCTTTAAAACATTTTGCCAATGTGTTTGTATGTGAGTGAATGCAGGCACGGGTGCCCGTGGAGGCCAGAAGACGGTGTCAGATGGTGTTGGAGGTGGTTCTGAGCCCCCAGTGGGTGCTGAGGACTCAGGTACATCCTCTGGAGAGCAGCAGGTTGCTCTTAACCACTGAGCTGCCCCCCCAGCCCATTTGTTCTCAGTCACAGACATTCGTAAGGAAGACCTTGGAAACCATCTGGATTTGAAGGAGTCTAGAACATGTCGCAGACACTGATATGTTACTGGAAAATGGAAGTGAGTCCCCCACTTCCTAGTCCCAAAGAGAGAGCAAGCTGGCACAGCTATGACATGGCATGGGAGCTGCGCAATATGCTGGCTACTGTAGAAGTTTGTTTTTAGTTATGTATAAAATAATTGCTTTATGCTCTGTTGGGTGAGGGGCTACCCTAGGCCTTGGCATTTTGTACTGTCTTCAATGTCGGATTTCTGTGGGGGAGGATGTTTGATTGCTTATGATCTGCACCTGAGGAGTTCTGAATCAATAAAAACACCTGAGTTCAGACGTTTGGGGTTCAACTGTCAGTATGGCGTTGGCCCTGATGGTGGTTCCCTCTGCTGAGGTCTGGCAGGGTTTGTTCTTATGAGAATGCCCCTGTGCCTTTCTTGGTGAGTCCACACAGCAACATACTGCTACAGCTGGCTTCAAACTAGACTCCATGTATGGCTCACATGGGTCAGACCCTAAGTCCAGGCTTCAGAACTATCTATCACATGACATAGACTGTGGGAGTTCTCACAACCAGTCAGATTGACCTACAAGGTCAGATCCATGGCACCTGGTGACCTGTGTGCCGTGCCACTGGCTGAGGCACAGAGCCATATAGCATGGAGCAGGTCATGATGACACATTTGCACAAGCACAGGCATGAAGAAGAGTGTGAGCAGTGTGTAGTCATAACGTGTAGAGCCCACACGTGTTTATATAAACCACAAAGGAAAAACGTGAGCATTCCTTAGGCTTCTATACTTCTAAATCTTTCAGTCTTTCCTTTTGAGAGCTTGCTGTTCTGTGTAAGGCTGTAGTCTAATTCAGATACCTCTGCAAATGTTTGTCTCATTGGAAATTCATGCTCTCTCTCCTCATGACAGAGTAAGCTGTAGGTATGGATGTGAATGTTGATTTATTTAATTTTCTCATGGGTTCATGGCAGAGGACAGTTTATTCTTTGCTAATTCAATCCCTGGTTCTAGAGGGTTTCAGCCTCTGTACAATCTAATCTACAAGATACAACCCTGGACCTAGAAGGCTTCAACCTCTGTACAATCTAATCTTCAAACTTCAACCTAGAATGTTTCAGCCTCTGAGACTTACTCCTGACTGAGCTCACTCTGACTAGCTGTCCTCTGAACTCCGAACTGTAAATGGTAAATCCTGTGCTTCTGACTCTCTACTTTCTCTCTTCGTTTATTCTGGACTGGCTCTGCTTCTTTTGGCTTCTCCTTCTGAACTGAACTGTCTATGAGCTGACTGCATTCAAACTGACTGCTCACTGAACTAACTCTCCATCTGCTTCTTGTCTGCTTCTGCTTCTTCCTTGCTTCTCTCTCTGAGATCTGCTATCTGCTTCCACCTCACTTTTGTACTCTGCTTCTACTTTCTGAGCTCCCACTGCTTATTGTCTGTTCCTACCCCTTTCTGAGCTCTGCTTCCACTCTCTAAACTCTTTCTTCTGAATTGGGATTAAAGGTGTGTACTAACATTCTTTCTAACCTAGAGCAGCCATGCTGCTGGATCAGAGATCCAATGTCTAATCACACAGGCCTTTCTATGTAATCCCTTGCTAGAGTAGCCATGCTGCTGGATTAAAAGATTAAATGTTCCTCTACAGTAAACTGAGAACCAGAGTCAGGCTGCAGTCATGAACTGGGGTCCTCTCATTCCTCAGATGGGGGTTCCAGTCTTTCTGGGGTTTTGTGATGCACGAACGTGGTGATCTAAGGAGTCTGATATTGGCCTGTGTGTATCCATGGTCCTCAGCATTAGTGCTGTTGACCTTGTAAGTGCTGAGCCCACCAGCACACGCTCACCATCAAACCTCCCAGGCCCCTTGTAGTTGCTGCCGCTGCTTCCTCTCCTCCTCTATCCCTACCTCTGACCCAACTAGGCCAGAGTCAGGAAGTTGGAGACAGATTTGCTCACCCACTGGTCACAGCAGATGTTTCAGTTAGATTGTATTGAGAGAGGGGTGGCCATGAGGGTGTTTGGGCTGGGGTTGGGGCAGATACCTGTCCTGGGAGCACATCCACGTCCAGCCATGTGGTTCTTACCCTCCTCTTCATTGCATGTTGAGAAGGCTCCAAAAACTCCTGACTCTGCTTAGGTCAGTATCTCAGAGGTATGACGATGCAAATGTCAGTATTTTTTGACTTTGCAGGGATCAGGCTGAACTTGATTCCTGGCCATTGGGAAACTCATTTCTTCCTGGATGAGGATGGGCATTTTAATGCAGACCCAAGCCTCAGCTGGGAGGAAGATAGGCAGGCTTTGATAGATAGCTCATTGACTTCACGCTAGTGTGTGTGTGTGTGTGGGGGGGGGGGGTGTGCAGGTTATCTGAGCTAGTGCTATAGAGTGTGAGGTAGATCCTGGGAGGACTGGCAGAAGAAAGCAGACAAAGAGGAGGTTGCAGCTGTGACAGCCAATTTCATTTCCCCTTCTCTCGCTCACCAGCATGATGTAGGACTTGTAATTTATAGGGAAGATGCACGAATCAGGTGTCCCATTTCTACAGGAGGGGCCTTCAGAGCTTTATGAAAATAAGCACCTGTCTGAATATCCAGTTGTCTGACAGCTAATTTTGGTCTCTTTTCTGTTGCCAGTTGCCAGAGGCCCCGCCCTCTGAGGAGGGAGAACAGGAGGCCTGGGTGAACGCCTTGCTTGGAAGAATATTTTGGGACTTCTTAGGCGAGAAGTACTGGTCTGATCTGGTGTCGAAGAAAATTCAGATGAAACTCAGCAAAATTAAGGTATTGCTTTTCACATTCGAGGCCTCTGAGTCCCCGTTTCTTCATCTCTGGACTTCTTGTCACACACCTTGATTTAAGCATACCGTAGCACACGCACAGCACTCCTGACCTGGATCCCAAACGGACCGTGTTCTATGACTTAGCGTCTGGACACTGAGTCAGCTGTCCTGCTTTTTCTAGTGCTGCCGTGTCACTGTCCTCTCTAGGTGTTCAGGAAGACGGGAGCTCCTGTAGCTGACCTGTCTCTTGAGTTAGAGACAGCCTAAACCACCTCATTTCGCAGTGGGCCAACCCACATGGAGTTCTTGAACCACACAGGACCCTTTCCTGAGCTATCCTTCCCTCAGTGAGGACAGTTAGTGCTGGCTCTAAATGAGTCTGCCACTGACCTTCGCCCTCAGCCAGACGTCTTTTTAAAAGTATTGGGCTCTCTCTTTGTTAAAGGGATACTTCCTGGTGCTAGGCCAGGCATGCTTGGAAGTGAATATGAACTGCCTAAGGATTCTTCACGGCCGTCATTAAAGGGCATGCTCGCCAACCAAGAGACTGTGGAGGTTCCCGAGAAGCAAGTCTTTGGCTTGCTGAAGGCCCAGCCAAGGAAGAGCACCTTGGTCCCTAAGTCCTCACTGAGAGTTCCATGATCAGTAGCTTTCGTCAGAGGCCCTGAAGGTTTTTGGACCACAGATTCCTCTGAGAATCAGAAACCATAGGATCTTTTTCTTAGAAAGAACGTACACCAACACAAAACTTGGCATATGCTCTCAGGGAGCCCAGGCTTCCCGGTCAAGAAAACAGCGGGCTACGGTAAACTTAAATTTGAAGAAAGATGTGGACACAAAGCAGATTCAGTTTGATTTTGGTCTTTCCTCTGGGCAAAGAACAGAATATTTTTTCCGCTTAGCTGAGCTATGACAAGCTCTGTGTGGCTTCTACAGACCAACCTTTGCCCTTCCCCAGCTTCCCCTGTAAAGAAGAGAGGCTGCCTTCTGACCTGGAGAGATTTTAGAGCAGGGCTTTGGGAGGCCTTCAACAAGTGCCAACCAGTTAGTGTCCTCAAGGTAGGTTGAGGGTTGACCTGGCCCCTGTGCCAACTCTTTGTGTCACCTTGGAATGACAAAGGCCGGCATCTCAGGCCAAGGCACATAGAGGGGCTATCCCTGCTCCTTTCTCAGAGACTGAAGGACTGCGTTTCCCTGGAGCAAGAAGAGCACAGGGCATGCCTGAGTTCCAGGTGGATCCAGAGGCATGAGGGGCTGTCCCAGCCTCCTTCAAACCAGGAATAGGAGATCATGGTGCCTCTGCCTAGGCAGGGAAATGAAGGCTTCCTCATTCCAGAGGAAGTATAGGGAAAGTCTTCTGCTTCCGTGGTCACATAAGCTCCTGCAGTTCACCAGCTTAAGCTTTTTCTGCTTTTTATGGTCAGAAGAACTGAAAGGTTAGAACTGGAGCAAGTGGCCAGGATCCAGCAGTGCCAAAGGTCAGACTTGGGAGGGCTCTGTCCTCTCTTCCTGTTCCTCACTTCAGTCCCATCCCTGTGGTCTGCTGCTCTTTGGTATGCCCTGAAGACCAGAGAGCCCCAGGCACAGGAACGAGTGGGTAGAAGGACATGCCAAGTTCTACAATCTTGGGTTGTCACTGATGCATGGGACGATGACTCATGCCAGCTGGAGATTGCATCAGGTACCTAGATGAGAGTTTCTGCCCCAACACGTAAACTCTTCGTCTTGGCCACTACTGCTCAAATACAGCTTTGGATGCTCATGTTCGTCAGAAGCCACTGTCACTGCACACAGCATGGTGATCACCCACAAGCCAGGACATATCCCAATACCCTGGCTGTCCCCAGTTACTTGGGAGGGTAAGGAACGTGACCCAGGGTTCCTGTCTTATGTGGGACCCTGTAGGTTTCTGGTAGAGTGGCATGGAGGAGGGGCTCTCTTGCTTCCTCCAGCATTTGAAAGAGGCTGATTTGGGAGAGAGCTGATCCAGGAGAGGTTAGCTGTAGATGTGCTAGCTTCTTGGGCTTGGGTAGACCGGAAACTACAAGGAGGAGACTCTGGTGGTCAGCCCAGCCCTGACACTCACTGGTCATTAGAGGCTGCTCACTCTGCTACCTCCTCAGCGCAGGTGCCTTCAGGCTCTGCCTTTGTCTCAGGACCTGTCTTAGGTCCTTCATTTGCCTTTTCAGCAGCCGAAGGATGCAGGATGGGGTTGGAGAGGGAGTTGTGACGCAGAAGAAGAGAGACAGTTAAGTTCCTGCTGTGGAACTGTGGTATCAGACACTTGGTCCCACAGAAACACTGTTGGAGGTGGCCTGTGCTTTGGCTAGCCCATGGAATCTCTCTAATCTGGCAGGCTCCTGAAACACTGGACCTCAAGTGACAATTACAGACAATTACACACAGGGTGTACGGTGCAGCATACTTGCTTGGCCAAGTAACATTTTGTAGGTTCAACCACAGGGAGGTCAACCACATTCACACTGATGCTTTTCAGAGGGTGTGTCTAAGACAGGGAGCACCAATTCTTCAAGCGTGATGAAGACCGGGCATATGTAGCTCGGGTAACACAGTGTTTGCCTACCACGCAGGAAGCCCTGGTAGCATCACATGGAAACCAGCCGTGTAACCCACATGTAACCCAGCATTTGGGAGGTACTCAAGGTCATCCTCAGCTATGGAGTGAGTCTGAGGCTACACGAGACCCTGTCTCAAACAATGCTGATTGGATGCCATGTTCATCACAAATACCACCTCTTCTCTGTGACCCTCGCCTCTGTTTGGAAAAAAAAAAAAAAAGAAAAGCAGAGGTGAAGTTCTCCAGCTGGTGAATCCTGAAAGAACCCACGTTTCTTCTGAGAGGCAGCTTTAGAGACCCACCATGTAGACAGCAGAGCCACACCTGACCAGCTGTTGTGTGGGAAATTCGGGGTTGTGTTTTATTTAAAAAAATTTTTGATTTTTACAGATGTGGTCTAATGATCAACTGGAAACATACTCATAGCTAAGATAGCGCTGGGAGGAAAGGAAAGAAGGCCTTGTGGACTATAAAGCCGTAAAGCCGCGTCGTAGTCAGGAGTGGTGGCGCACGGCTGTCCTCTAAGCACCTAGGAGGCTGAAGCAGGGGGAGCATAAGCTCAAGGCCAGCCTGGGCTACGTGGTGAGACCCAGCCTAAAAACAAGCAAACAAAACAAAAAGAGAGAGAGAAAGAAAAAGAAAGGAAAGAAGAAAGAGAGTATTATAAAGCCACAGTGATGGGCAGAGTTTGATGATGGCAGCGAACATCACACTGCAGACTCCAGTGTGGTGGGGATCTAGTATTTACGGTGACGGTACGGATCAGGGAAGGTATTGGTCGGTTGCTCAGTGAATAGGTGGAGATCACTAACTAGCTATTTGGGGAAAACACCGAGCCCCTGATTTAAATCTTAGGCTAAGCTGGGTGAGATGTCACATGACTTTAGATCCAGCACTGGGTGGCAGAGACAGGCAGATCTCTGTGAGACCAGGCTAACCAGGGTTACACTGAGGTCCTGTCAGAGAGAGAAAGAGAGAGCCCTTACACAAAAATAACCTTGTGGTGACTTAGGGATTTCTGAGAAGGGGCGCAGTACTCTTAGGTTATTTCCTGTAGGATAAATTGCTGGTGGTAGAGGTGGGGTGTTAGTCAGACCCAGCAGGAATCGGTGGCACACTCAGATGAGTAGCCAGTGGAGATGCAGAAACCCGAGGGGGTCGCTGTAGTCTGCGTGGGTGAGCAGAGGTGGGGAGCTGTGGCCCTCCTTGAAGGGGCAAAGGTGGAGAGCAGTTACCTGGCAGGGTAGCTGTGAGGGGAGAGCTGCTTGTCTTGGAGGAGCTCTGACCTTCACTCAGGGCGAGGACAGATGCTGACAGCGTTTCTCGCTGCGCTTTCCTCCGTGGCTCTGGTGCACCCTGATGACCACATACCACTGAAGCTAGAGAGACTGTGTGGACAGACACCATGGGCACAGTCTTCACACACCTGCATTTCCGGAACAGGTGGAGCGTGGATGCACAGAAGGAAGACCGAATAGCCAGGCCAAGGGGGTGTGGAGTTTTAGTTTTGGTTTTCCCAGTTATTTTTAATCCTGTGATAAGTTTGCCTGTCAGAAATGTAACAATTTCTTATTCTCCATTCCGCGTTCTTACTACCTGTGTGTCCTCCACCTGGCAGGTCTCAGGTCAGATATCACTCCTTACCGATGCTTCCTGTCACCTCTGGCCAAGACAGCCATCCCTGACCAGGTCCACAGCTCCTCTGCCCCAGTTCCTGTGTTATGCGATTATAGCACTTTCCTACTTACTTGTTTCTGCCTCTCTGGTTTGCTCGTGAAGATGTGACTCAGCACCGTAATTCCTTGCTCCTCAGACAGTATGTGGGATTCTAGCGTCGGGACCAGCTTACTGATACGTCTCATTCATTGTTTGTTTCTTTTCTCTAGCTCCCCTACTTCATGAATGAGCTAACACTGACAGAACTTGACATGGGTGTGGCTGTGCCAAAAATCCTCCAGGCCTTCAAGCCTTATGTTGATCACCAAGGTAACTCTTAGTTGACTAGAGAGGAACTGACCACTTGTAGGAGGGTGTTGACTTGTCTCCAATGCTGTAGATTTGACACCCAGGCCTGGTGCTTAGAAGAAGCTGAGCCTTAACCATTCTATTTCTTGTGGAGTGTGGTTTTTTATCTTATTTTTTGTTTTAGTTTTTAAAAATGAATGTGTGTGCATGAAGGGAAGGGTAGAGAGGGAGAGATTAGGGGGCAGGTGAGGGGTGTGCATGCTGAGGTCAGAGGTCAACTCTGAGTCAGTTCTCTCCCTTACCCACAGCGGGATCAAGGACTTGAACTCGGAGCATTAGGCTTGCGTGGCAAGAGCATTTACTCACTGAGCCATCTCACCAGCCATTTTCTAAAAACTTGTTGTTGTTTCATTGTTGTTGCCGAAGAGTTGTGCTGAGTAGTAGCTCAGGCTGCTCTTGGACCGCACCCCGTAGCCCCATCTGTCTTTGAACTCATAATCTTCCTGCCTGAACCTCGCAAGCACAGAGAGATGCCACTACATCCTTCTAGTGACCTGGAACTCACTCTAGACCAGGCTGGCCTTGAACTCACAGAGATCCGCCTGCCTCTGCCTCCCGAGTGCTGGGATTAAAGGCGTGCGCCATCACCATCCGGCATGATTATTGTTTCTAATAGTCACAGTATGAGGCTGCTGGGGTCCACCGAGGTTCCTTCTCTTTGCTCTAATCTACCAGACTGTTAGAGCAAGCATCTTTTCCAGCCCCAACACACCCTCAGGCCAGTCCATGGGACCCTAGCTTTTGTGTGAGTCGTAGCCCTTGCGAAGGTATGAGGCTAGGTTTCCTCTACACTCCCCTCTATGGGCTCCATGTGCCCTGGCCCCGATGCCCGGAAGCCTTGACATAAGCTGCACCCCAGCCTCACCTGCTGCGTCTTCTAAGCTGTAAAATCTTTTACCTTGATGTCTCAGTCTTTACATTCCTTACACTCCTGTGGGACTTGAGGGTTTGAGAGATGAAGACACACACTCGAAGGCATATTTCAGGAGGAACAAGCCTGTCTGCCGGAGCGCTCTCGGATTTGAGGTTGTAGGATGCCCTGGACACAGTATATGCCTAATCTTGTGGATGGAGAGAAAAAAGAAGTGATTGGAATATGGAAGGAATAGAAGAATGAGGATAATCACAGGTTTCTATGCTTTTTTTATAACCTGTGGCTTCAAAGGGCATCAACTGGGAAGAGTTAGTGTGCAGGAATGTAGTAAAGCACACCGTAGTGAACCACGTGGACAGGGAGAGCCACTGGCACACAGGGAAAACCTCACCAGTTCCTCCCTCCCTCCCTGGTTCCCTCCCTCCCTCCCTCCCTCCTTAAGACAGGGTCTTACAAGGTAGCCCAGCAGACAAACTCTTCATCCTCCTGCCTCAGCCTCCCACGTGCTGAGGTCGTAGGCACGTGCCCCCCGCGTCTGCTCGGCTCACAGTTTAGCATCGCTTGTCGAGGCATCTCTTTCTTTGACCCCAAGGTGGGCCCTGAACAGAGTAGGGGTCAGCAAGCGCAGCTTTTCAGGAGGATGGTATGTGTTTTGAAGTCAGTGTTTTGTAGAACTTGTAAGGTATAGAGCAATTCTCCGTATGGCTCTCAGATCACATTTAGTGAACTCATTTTCCTGTACACAATATGAAGAGGGTGTTCTGTGATTACACTAGCAGCTCTGTGCCTCCCTCTAGCAGGGTTTGAGCTGACAGGGCGCACATACACACTGATCCTCAAGAAAGACATAAGTCTACCTGGTCCCTGCATACTGGATCACCTGTAACCCCTCAATTCTGTCTGCACCTCGATCAATCTTGAATACTGCTGGGGTTGGTCAGGTACACAGAGAATAAAACTAGAAAATATTTAGACTCTGCAAGTAGTATACTCCAGTTCAAACCTGGTACAAGGTTGTTCCACGCACACACCCTGATTTTTTTGATAAGGTATGGTACACAGTATTAAAAGGTGTGCCAGGCTATATTAGCTGTGTAGCTGGGATCTTCACCCCATCAGTGTACAAGTGCAAGGTCCTCCTCTGACCTTGGGCCTCTCTGCTGCCCCTTGCTCTCTGTCGATTCAAGAACTGAGTAGTAACAAGCTATAAATTATCAACTAACACAAACCTTCCGAGAGCTGGGCTTTTCCAAGTAAATACTGTAGATATCCGTTGAGGTTTCTTGTGTGTTCACAGCTTCTCGAATCTCAGCACTGCCCTTTCCTGGATTAATAGAAATGTCTAAGTAAAGGGGCACCAGGAGGGGCACAGCGGGTTCTGCCGCATCCCGGAGTGTCCCTGTGGCTTTGAACTGTAGAGCGGACACGAGACTGCTTTGGTCAGCCTTTGAGGATAATTAGAGACCTAAGTCTTGGACTTCTTTCCTGTTTTCTTGGGAACAGGAGCTGGGGTGAGACATTTCAGTTATGCAGATCAAAGCCTTGATGGTTTTAATCCATTTGAAGCTTACTTAACTCCTTTCAGGGCAAAGTGTAGAGATCTGCCTGTTTGTATAACAGGGAGAAAACATTACCAAAGAAAGGGACAAAAAAAATCAGGCTTTTCCAAGCTTTAGAAGGATGCTTGTATGATGGTAAAGCAGAAATGAACACGAAGGAATGCACTTGGGGGTTTGTCAGCAGCAGTGGCATGTTCCTGCAACTGTTGTCGATGGCTTCCGTCTTCTGCAAACATCACAGAATATGCTTAACCCAAACTTAGGCGACAGTCATGGGACCGTCGGTTCTGTGCAGAGTCCTGTTGATGTCACTGTGGAGTGTGTGACTGTTTGAGTGTGGAGTTTTGGATTCTGTTGCTCTTGGGAAGAACCTTCCCTTTTAGGGAAACTTTAAAGCTGGGGTGACTTGCTAAAGCTGACCATTGGCAAGCTTGAGAGCTTGTTTCCCCAGGAAATGCAACTGAAGTGAGGTTTATGTAGAGGCACTTGTGGGGCTCCTGTGGCCTTTTGAAAAAAAAAAAAAAAAAAAAAACCCCATGGGCGCTGGAAAGATGGCTCCGTGGTTAAGAATGCTTGCTGCTCTTCCTGAGGATCCAGTCCCTAACTCCGGTTCCAGGGGCTCCAGTGCCCTCTTCTGACCTCAGTGGGCCCTGCACGCATATAGCTACACAGACACACATGCAGGCAAAATACCTATACGCATAAAATAATAAAATAAAAATAACTTAGAAAGCATTAAACAAGAAGGAAAATCTCTTCTGGTTCACGTGGGCTGTTGAGGTGATTGGATTAACCTGCCTCAGCTATGCACTTTTAAAATTTTATGATAGGGTCTCCCCACGTGGCCCCGCCTGGTCTGGAACTGGCTATGTAGACCAGGCTAGCCTCAAACATGGGGCAGTTCTGCCGTCTCTACCTCCCAAGTTCTCAGATTGCTGGCACGCTGCACCCTGCCCAGCCTGCCACTCACTTTTTAAAGCAGTTCAGAATGTGGTTCTCAGGGGCATCCCTGGGGTGAGACGGCTGAGCTCACACACCCAGAGCCTCAGCTGTGCTCTCAGAGCAAGTCTCTTCGCTTCTCACCTCCCGTGAGAGACTGCTGGCACCTGCCTACCTATCAGGAGGAGTACACGACACACCAGAGGCAGTTGTGTGATTTTACTACTACCGTTGTTGCCCTTGATATTGCTACTTGAAAACTTAGGATGTAGGCCTAGGTGGCTGTGTTGTGGGAAGAAAAAGCAATTGCAGCTGGGTGCTGTGACACAGGCTCGTGGGAGAGGAAGATCACTGTGAATTCAAAGACAGTTCGGACTACACGGTGAGCCCCAGGCCAGGCTGTGCTACAGAGTGAGACTATTTCTCAAAAATGGAGAGAAAGAGGCTGAAGTGGTTGCTTAGTGCTTAAGAGCATGTGCTGCTCTTGCAGAGGACCTGGGTTCAATTCCCAGCACCCACATGATGGCGAACAACTGTCTATAATTCAAGTTGAGTGGGATCCAAAACCGTCTTCTGCCTCCACAGACCAGCACGCCCACACATGGTACAAAGACATACATGCAGTCAAAACACTCGTATTTTAATGCCTTGTACAGAGACCCTCTAAAGATTGTCATGCTCGTGGTCATTTTGTTGTTTTGTCCTTGAGCACTGTTAGAGTAACAGCAGGCGGCTGTGTTCAAGTTCAGTGCCACTTGTGGACAGTGTCTGCCCCCATCTTTGTTGCCAGACCTGTATATTCTGCCGCGGGAGAGACAGGCTTCCTAGTTGCTGTTTATCTGTTGGCTTTGCAAGCCAGGGCCTGTGCATCAGCAGTGGGAATAGGTCTCTGCTCCTAACTGCACATGCCCTCAGATTTCCTGGGTGCTCCCTGCCTGCCTAGTCGTTGTCATAGAAATAGTTTTGGTTTTGTGTTTGTTTTGTTTTGTTTTGTTTTTGTTTTTTTTAATGATGGATAATCTCTTTTTCTGCATTTGTAAGCACATTATATTAATTTGAAATATTTGTTTGCAGTTCATACCAGTTCTCAACCCATTCTTGATTCCATAGTAGGTTGTGGGTAGGCCTCATTTTATACCACATAGTAAGTGGTATAAAACCAGACACTGGTTCATGAGGTAGAGAGCTTACCTAGGATGCAGGAAGCCCTGGGTTTGATCCCTGGCACTCCCATGAGCTGAGAATGGAGGTGTATGACTATAATTCCAGCACTTGGGAAATGGAGGCAGGGGAATCAGAAGTTCAAGTTCATCCTTAACTACATAGCAGGTTTGAGGCCATCCTGGAATATGTGGCATTCTGTCTCAACAACAGTGACAGCAACAGAACGAAAATAAAACACAACACCCACCAGGAACGTCTGATATTTGACCTCATCCTGAGATCGGTTTCTGGATGTCTTATGCAGCCTTTTCCTTGTGACAGCTGAAGACGGAATAAGAGGAAGGATGGCCAGGGTGTCCTAGCTGCTGGCTGCATACAGTCCTCCCTGAAAAGATAGTGGAGTCTCCCTTGTGTGGGTGAGACTTCTGGTCAGAGGTCAGGAAGTTTGCAGTGAAAGTCAAGCTCTATTCCGCATGATTGGGTTCCAAGCTTTTCCCTTGGCCTTTCTGGAGGGTGTGGGGGTGGGGGCATATCTCATGTGAGACTGGGGCTTGAACCAGTCCACCCATAGCAAGGGACTGAAGAAATGACTCATTGGTTAAGAGCGCTTCAGTTCCCACATTGGGTGACTCACAAATACCTGTCTCTCCGGTTCCGGGGAATCTGATGCCCTTACGTACTGGTCTCTTCCAGACTTGAGTCTGAATCCCAGTACCCATGGTGGGTGGCTCACAACCACTTATAACTCCAGCTCTGGGGGGGGGGGTGGTTTCCAGAAGCCCTCTTCTGGCTTTTGCCAGCACCTTCTCATACCCCCATATACATAATTTTTAAAACATACATTTTGGGGGGGGGCAGGGAAGACAACAAAACTTCCCATTTGGGAACAAGTAAAGTTTTGGTGCCTCTAATATGACAGCTTTCAAAAGAAAATGCACACCATTAATATTACTGGAAACCTAGCTAGGATTTCCAGAAGAAATTATTATATCCTTCTTTTATATTGAATCAAAATTCCTATGTAGCCATTTGCACTAATCCCTTTATCCTGGAAGCGATTAAGGACTAAACATCTTTATGAGGCAGATGTGCCTTTTATTTCCACAGTAGCAGTATTTTGAAGAGTAAGCTAATTGATGATTTTTTTTAACTGCTTCATGTAAGCTAGAAATGGAGCAATTCTTCCTGCGAAGGTGATAACCACACTTGACCTGTGTGCCACTTAATTAAATCAAGTCATCCGTGGAAAACAGTTGCGTTCGATAACAGGAAGAATTTGTTGAGAACGGAGTAGGAATTACTCACCTTTAGTGAAGAATTGCACCATTAGTGCTTTGAAAGATTGGACGATGCTTTTAGCTAGGGGCCAGCCAGATGGGTGAGGGGCTCTTTACGACAGTCGACCGAAATGTTACTATGTATGAAGAGTGCTTTGAGATTAATTTCCTGTTTCCTTTTACATATTGTTTGTCTTATGAGGATCTGTAAAGGTTTATTAACATTTAAGTAGCCACTTGAAGGATCACATTTTGATTAAAAATCCATGAGGTCTTACGGAGCTCTAAGAGTGAAAAACATCTTCTGTAGCTTTACCTGCCAGGCCATCGCCTCCTGTGGTGAGGAGGGCTGCGAGATGATCTGTGTGCACCGCAGACACCGGTCCAGGGGCCATCCTGGTGCAACGCTATATGAGGTCATCGGCACTAATATCCTTCTGATGAATAAGTTTTTAAACTCAGGCATCAAGTAGTTCCCTGATCTACCTAGACTCCTGGAAATCCTTTTGTGTCTGTTGTTAGGTAATTTCCAGAAACAAAAGGGTACTACAAATATAAAAATTTGGGGGCTGCAGGCATGGCTCAGTGGTTAAGAGCACCCGCTGCTCTTGCAGAGGACCTGAGTTCAGTTCCCAGCACCCACACGGTGCCTCACAGCCGTCCGTAATGCCAGCTCCAGGGGCTCCCGTGTCCTCTTCTGACCTCCTTTGGCACCAAGGATGCACACGGTGCACATACATATATATGTATGCAAAACACTTTTACAAATGAAATCTTTAAAAAAATTTTAAATTTTGTCAGATGTGTGTGTGTGAGAGAGAGAGAGTATGAGAGTGAGAGAAATGAGTTTATTGGGCCTTTTACTGTTTTTTAAACTATTTTTTCAAAAACACTTATTGTTTGCAAAGAGGAGGGTAAGATGGGTGGGGCTTCGGCACATAGAGGTCGGAGGACAGCATGTAAAAGTCAGTTCTTTACCATGTGGTCCAGGGAATCAAAGGCAAGTCACTGTCAGGCTTCACGGCAGGGGGCCTTTGCCTGGTGTCCATCTCACTGTATAGGGCATAGGTGGGGGAGCTGACAGGAGTGTGGGCGACCCCCAAACAGCTGCATTGCTGCAGAGCCCCACTGATGACTACATCGGGGAAGCTGCCTTATGGAGTCGCCACTCTTCTAACCAAACTAAACCAGACTTATCTCTCTGCTCCCTCTTCTAAACGCTGGATAGTTTTAGGAGAAAAACAGTAGTCGTTAAGTGGGTCTTGATGTGTCCCCTCAGCTCACAGTGAGTCCGCTCACATCACTGCACATCAGCCACCCATCCTGGCAGTGATTGTGGGCGAAGCCATCTCCTTCTGGGCATGTGTTTTCTTACTACGAGGAGGAGAAGCGACAGAGGGAGTGAGAGAGGGGAAGAGGGAGGTGCTGGCATGGACACTGAATTCTCTGTGACCCCCGTGGAGGGCTGCCGTGCTCACCATTGCCCGGCATACAAACATTGTAGTCTTTCCTCATGCACACCGACAGCAGAGCACCCTCACCTTTCACGCCTCTGCTGTTAGTACAAGTCACACGTAGACTTTAGTGCCTGCTGAAGAGCTTTGAAAGATTTATGTGTATGAATGTTTTGCCTACATGTATTATATGTACCGCATGTGTGCCTGGTGTCCTCAGAGGTCAGAAGGAGGTGTCAGATCTTCTGAAACTGGAGTTAATAATGACTGTAAGCCATCATTTGGGTGCTGGGAATTGAGCTCGGTTCTTCTGCAAGAGCAACAAATGCTCTTCGCTATTGAACTATTTTTCTAGTCCTGAAAATGCAAGTTTTAATACTGTAGTTTAGACTCATATTTCTTGAGAGGCAAAAATGAACAAAAACACCTTTTTTTTTTTTTTTTAAACTGTCTCTCTAGGACTCTGGATTGACTTGGAAATGTCTTACAACGGGTCCTTTCTGATGACTCTCGAGACCAAAATGAACTTGACCAAACTAGGTAAAGAGCCTCTTGTTGAAGCCCTGAAGGTTGGAGAAATTGGCAAAGAAGGGTAAGGGGCTATATATGAATTTACTAACCAACCCTGGGGGACCAGCCTCTCCCTGCAGCCTGTGAGAAGCAGGTTGGGGTGTGAGAGCCCTGCGTGGCCAGCAGGCTCCGTGTCAGAGTGAGCTTTACACCCAGGGACAGTTGTAACAGCACACAGCCTCTTGGTGTGAGCACTGGCGGGGGTGATACTGTCTCAGTTACCCAGAAACCCTCACTGGTGCAGACAAGCAGGACAGAGGCCTCTGAGCATAAACTCTTCTGTGAATTGAACCCTTACTCTGAAACCTGCTTCAGCTCCCAGCCGCAGACAGCAATATGTGGAGCAGATTAAGGTCCCTTAGGGATCTGCCACTTTAATCACCAGGTCAGAATTATTTATAACGAGATGGTTGCTGCTGCAGCTAAGAGGATGCTCCCCGCCAGTGTTCTGAGAAGCATTTTCCTGAAATAATACAATATTGATTTGCTTAGTAAATTCTTCCCTTTGTAGATAGTATACATCTGTTACTCAGAGTTAATCTGATTTAGAAATATGTCAGAATCTTGGAGGTAATTCATGGAGCCTGATTTTTCCCTCTTTGGTGCCCAGATTCTCAAACACCTTAAAAGTGTCCCTGTTCTGGCCACACATCTAAAGGATAATCTTGTTTTATCAGCGTTAAGAGATGGGAGATGCCTCTCCCATCCCTGGTCCCCCTGCAGGGACTACACCACCCTGGCAGGGGACTGCCGCAGTGAACTACCTCTGCAGACTCTAAATACAGAGTTTTTTGCATAGTTACAAGCTGGTTAACCCTCAGTAGGTTTGTAGTACTGGTAGACCCAGGAAATTGAGTTGTGTCTTCAAGACCATTCCTTTGGCTAGAGTATCTTGATTTATCTGGGTTATGTGTTGAAATGTTCCTGCTTTAATAATTGGAGAATTGCACCTGCTGTATGCAATCTAACCTGTATCTGCTATTTTCCTTTCGTTTTTCTTGCTATTTGTTAAAATGTATTTGGATTCGGCAATCTGTGGATTTGTATTTTCTGGTGAGTGGTATTCATCAACTCCCTGTGTAGCATTCCATACCCTGTGAGTGCCGAGCCTGATTCGATTCCATTTGAAGTCACAAAAAAATGTCTTTTCATCATGTTCGCAGACATGAAGGCACAGTCCAGGGGCCTGAGAAGGCTGAGAGCAGAGCAGGGGTGAGGCTGTCCTGACAGAGAGTCTTCCAGACTTTGCCAATTAGAAGTGCTGGGGTTCGAAATCTAGCCTGTAGTCAGTCCCAACTTCCTGTCCTGCTGCCCCACCCAGCTCTGACCCTGTAGCTGAGCAGTACCCGTCTGGCCTTGGGACAACAAAATTGCTACCATGAGCAAAAGCAGTCTGAAAAACAAGGCTTCCTGGGCTAGGGGTGTAGCTCAGTGGGAGAACAGTTGCCTCGCTTGAGCTAGGCCCTGGGTTTCATCTCCAGCTAAAATTGTATCTACTGAGTGAGCGTGGGACAGAGCGATCTTTGGCCGTTGAGTAAGGGCCTTTCTGGAGACCGCCGAACCCCCAGCGCAGGGCTTTGGGCTCTGTTGGAAAGGCATTTGCATCAGGTTGACAGCAGGTTGCTTGTGGTCCCCAGGCCTTGTCGTTCAGGTGCTCCGCAGTGACTGTTGTTCATCTGGCTGTCTTGGCGTCAGTTTACATCCACAGCTGGCTGATCATAAGATGCCATGCTTCAGACTGACTGAAAAGATCTTTCCTTGGGAACGTGGTTTTCATGGTAGAATGTATTTCTAAAGCCAACTGTTCTTAGAAGAAAAATACAACCTCAAAACCTTCCTTTGTGAGAAATGGACCCTGGGAGAGGCTGAAGACTCCAGACACCTTCTTTATTTAAGAAAATGTTTCCATAGGCATTGTTTAGCTCAGAGTTTCTAGAAGCGTTGAAACCCCCTGAATGCCTGTGCAGGATTCCAGAACCTGGTTCCAGGAGCAGTGCTAAAATCTGCTTCCTGGTTCCTCAACCGTGAACATACGGAGCCACCTTGAGGCTGAGGAGAGGAGAGACAGAATCAGTCCATGTGGCCGCTGTTAACTGAGCATCAATGTCTCCCTAGGGCAGACTGTGTAGCGGCCGCAGCAGCCCCTTCTGCAGGCCTCCCCTTAAGCACCCCCACCTGTCCAGGCTTCACACCACACAAGGGTTTGCTCCCACTGCCAGTTTTTGCAGGGCCCAGGCTGTATGCATCTCACAGCTTTGCTCAGTTCCTACTCAAGTGATCGTGCTCTTGGGGAACTGTACAGTGATGCTGGCTAGCCTGTGGGAGTTCCTTCTTCTATGGGAAGCTTGTTTATAGTGGTACGCAGAGGGCAGGATGGAGAAATTGAAATCTAGGCTGCTTTAGTCTAGTGAAGTCGCTCCCCTTTGGAAGGCACGTCCACTGTCTGTCTGTGGGCATATGTCTTTTAAGCTTTTACTTCTATAAACAGCATGTCTTCTTGTCACATACTATAGTTAAATTACCTTGGTTCAATAAGGCAGTCCAAATGGACTTCAGGGGCTGGGTGTGGAGCTCAGGGGCTGGGTGTGGAGCTCAGTGGGAGAGCTCTTGCTTAGCACCTGTGAGATCCTAGGCCCAGTCCCCAGCAGGATGAGGGTGGAGGGGGAGCAGGTGGTAGGTGCTGAGCAGTCTGAACTTTAGGGAAGAACCTGAAAAAGGCCTTTAAGTCAGAAAGGGATGCATCCTACATGACAGATCCTTTATATGGATAGTGAACTATCCACATAAATAGTGGACTAGTTTGGCAGTGCACTTGGTGGAGCCTGGGCCACTGTGTAGCTGTACCTGGCAGCCCCTCCTTGGTCCACTATAGTGTGTCCCCACCCCCAAGCCCCTGATATTCTGAGTATACCATGACTCAGCCTTTCCTGTGTATATGTGTGTGTGTGTGTGTGTGTGTGTGTGTGTGTGTGTACTCGCACACGCATGCATGGAACTAGTTTCTTATAAATTAAAGAAAACTAATACATTCTTAGGCATGAGAGTCCCCTCCCAGGGCTGTTGAATCTGCTTGTTTACTCTTCACTGGAAGCATTTCTTACAGTTGCTTTTTAGTAATTGCCTCTGGAGTCTGTGTCATTTATTTAGCTATTCCAAAGTGATAGTAACTCAGCCTGCTTTGCAGGGGGCTTGAGAAACTGCTGGAATGGGGCTAGAAAGACAGCTCAGCTGTTAAAAGAACTGGCTGTTCTTTCAAAGGACCAGAGTTCAAATCCCAGCACCCACATAGAGGCTCACAACCATGAAATTGGCTCCAATTCCAAGGCCATCTTCTAGCCTCTGCAGGCACTGCACATGCATAGTGCACAGGAGAGAGGGTGGGGGGAGGAGCGAGAGAGCGAGAGAGAGAAACTGAAGTTGGCTGATTGCTAAAAGTTGCCAGAAGGGATAGTTATTAGGACAAGAAATAAAACATTTGAGCTAAGCATGCTAGCAATCCCAATCCAACACTTGAGACGCTGAGGCATGAGACTTCCTGAGTCTGAAGCCAACCTGGACTACATAGTGAATTCCAGGCCAGCCTGGACTACAAAGTGAGACACTATCTCAAAAGAAAGAAAAAAAATATTTTTGTCCAAGACAGAATCCATGATAAAATGCCTTACCTTCTTTTGTGTCTAACTCCAGGCTCATGTCTCAGGGTTTTTCATTTTGTTTTGTTTTTGCCAAAGGCAGTGTAACTGAAATTCAGTGGCTCTCTGAAAGGGTAGAAAAGTCTTCTGGAACTCTGAGGTGTGTTTAAAGCCCATAGTTTCTCACATCCTACACACTTCTTATGAGGGTGTGTAGTGAGTCTTTCTCTAAAATCCTTGCTCACGCCGTAAGGTCAAGATGTAAAATGCACATTTAGTTGTAAAAACCGCATATGAGCTGAACATTAGTCACAGACTCGGTTGGTCCTGGGCTCCACATAACACAGCTCCCTTTGATAGAGGTGCCGCTTGGTCGGAATCAGATTCCACAGCAGCTGATGCACGTTAGTCCATGCAGCATTATCTAAATTACTCACTTGAAGCCATAGAATCCAGCTTGCTCTCTGTCCTGCAGAGGATTCTTGCTGGAACTTGAGAGCTCAATGCAGCATGCACCCTTTGGCATCTGTTACCCCGGGGATGGAGGTGCCAGATGACACATATCGGTGAGGACGCGAAAGGCCATGGCTCAGCAGATCTCACTGTGAAACGAGGGGCCATGGCTCAGCAGATCTCACTGTGATCCCAGAGGCTGCAGGCAGCCCTTTGTGCTGTGTGTGTGTGGACGAGGACCTGCCCTGTGCTGTCAGGCCGGGCATCTGTACTTGGCTACAGGAGTCTCGAGAGCTGGGAGCACAGCTATTTGACTGATGGAGAACTAAGACAGTTGTGTAATCTCTGGCAATTTACATTTCTGACTCTTCTTATCCAAACACCCAGTTCAGAGTTTTTTGAGAATCGTATTTGCTATGTAGATTTGAAACCCAAGCGTGTGCTCTGAAAGGGTGGCCCTCCCACGGGACCTCCAAAACAGCTCTGTGAGCAGCGAGGGCGAAGAGCACTCCTCCACCAGCCAGGCCTGGCTGCTGCTGTTCTCGGTGGTCATCCAATGGAGCTGGCATCTTCAGGACACTAGGATCCCTTGTGTTTCCCAGAACAATGGGAGACACGAGGGAGGGGTGCTTTGGGTGAGGAGCAGCTTCTCAGAGGGACATCCCCTTCAACATGGAAGTCCAGTGTGTCAGCGCAGCTCTGGCTCCATTTCAGAGCCAGGGTGAGCAGGATTGGTGTGTCCTGAGAGGACACTGGTGGGATCTTCTTACAGCTCCTGTTTCCGTGTGAGGCTCATCCTGGCCCTCTCGTGCATAAGGCTGTGCGCTCTGCCCTTGACCCCCCCATTAATCAGGAGACATTTACCCTGTTGGACTTCTAGTGGCTCAAGAGGGTGTCAAAAACCCGAGGGCAGCAGCAGCAGGGAGATTGGGCCTAAGCTTCACTGCCATCCTCTGCCTGAGTGGTTTGCCCTGGTCAGCAATATAGGGCTGTGTTTAGTGACCATTTGGTTGTTTAATAGTGTGCTCAGAGGCTGCTCTGTCCTTTGTTTTATGCCTAGCTAAGTCCCTGAACTGTAGAGACGGGGCCCAGCTAGTAGTCTCATAAGCATGCAGCCCACACTGATAGGTCAGGAAGCCTCCAGTGCACCTCAGAAGGGAACCTTGATCCCACAGCTGTGCTGGTGATCCAGCAAGCCCCACTCTTCTGGAACCCTGAAAAGTTTAGTGAAGGACAGTGCTCTATAAGGGGGTTGTTAAGTTTAGTGAACTGGCCTTTAAATTTGTGCCACTCTAGAAAAATCCCCGAGTTCTCATGTCAGGTGCTTTCTTGGGTCCCTTGAGACTCGGCACCTTGTGGGTTTCTCTGTGACCCCCCCCTCCAGGAGATGGAGCAGGCATGGGATAATGTATCTGATCTCACTAGGAATGAGTCCAGCCAAAACTAATTTGAGGAATAATTAAGCCAGAGACAAGGGACTTGCCTGGACACGTCATCCTTGGTAAGGGGTAGTCACGTCACCAGCATTAAGCTGCCATCATAACCCCTGCCAACCATCCGTTCTTTCCATTTGCTCTCCCACTCAGTTCCTACATTTTATGTGACTCCCATCACACTCCACCTCCTGTCTTGCTAGTGCATGCTCAAAGGCACTGTTCTGGGCTCAAGTCCTCTGCAGTCCTGTCAGGGGACTTGGCGCTGGACTTTCCTGACTAAGCAGCCAACCCAAGAACTCTTGGGTTCTTTCTTAGTGACACTGACAACATGTGACAGAGGCTCTTTCTTGACCCTCTGTGGTTGAACGTGTGCCTGCATGCGCGCGCGCGTATGTGTGTGTGTGTGTGTGTGTGTGTGTGTGTGTGTGTGTTTTCTTGTGCACCGCCAGTGACTTTCTCCCTGTTCAGTTGCAGGCCCAGAGCGTACTGTCTAGCCGACAGTGATGAAGAATCCTCCAGTGCCGGCTCCTCTGAGGAGGATGATGCACCAGAGCCCAGTACTGGAGACAAACAGCTGCTTCCTGGGGCTGAAGGGTGAGTGGGTGGGGCTCCAGGAGGCTTGGAGGTCTAGAAGCAGCCAAGAGTCAGGCTGAACTTTCTGTCCCCTCTGAGCTTATTCCTACACAGAGTGAAAGGTTTTGCCAAGGGAAGACTTGAGTTTTGTTTTGCAGTATGAGTAAATAACAGAGACTGAAGGACTGGCCTGTAACTAGAAGTGTACCCTGGGTCTGCGGAGGGCACAGACTGCACACCACCTCCCCCTGGTGGCTGCGGAAAGAAGGGACGGTGCGCACCACAGCCCAATCCAGTCTACTTGCTGATGCCCTTCTGCAGAGCTGAGCTGCCCGAGTTATTTCTTTGGTGAATTTTGAGGCTGTGGGTGACTTAGCTGCTCTTTGGGATCACAGTATTCATCTGGGGGCTCTCTGTACCTGTTCCTTGGGCAAAGTAATAATCATAGTGTGTCGAGTGCCTTTCTGTAAGGATTTTTAAATTATTAAAAAGGAGATAAACTAAGATTATAGCTCGAAATGATTCAGAAACTTGTAAGCAAATAGCAGTGTGCTCTTTTTGAAATTGTACAGAAGGTAAGAAGAGAACACAGATGTTTGCAAAGCACAGTTCGTTCCTCCTTGAGCTATTGTTTTTGGCTAAAGGTGTAACTTGGTTGTAGAGTACTTGTCTAGTACGTGCAAGGCTCTGGATTCAACACTCCCCCACAACACACACATGTATCCCTGGAGATCACTGCCCACGGTGTCTGAAACTACAGTGGAGGTAAAGAAGCCAGTCTTCCTGTGTCAACAACCGCAGGCAGGGCCAGGGGCAAATATTGCCTTTCTTGGCTTGCTAGCATATCCACCCAATGCAGCTTTTTTTCTTAAGTTCTAGACCTTAAAAGGAAGAGATGCCAAGTTCCAAGCCCTTCGAGAAGCACCTGGCCCTCAGAGTTGGTGTAACACCACCTAAAGATAGTCCACGAGTCGCGGCTATGTGTCTATGTGTCTGTCGGCACAGCGTGGCTTTCTGTGTGCTGTCTAGGGACTGTGAGGTTCCCTAGTAGGACAGGGACTCCTGCTGAGACTCGGAGTGGATAAAGGAGCCTTCTCTGTTCGATGACCCTGTCCTGATGGCCACTGTGTGGTCAGAACGTCTGTCTGACCTTTGTACCTTCTCTAAAGTAGCAGTTCTCAACCAAGGGTTATTTGGCCCACACAGGGGACAGATGAATGTTTGATTATCTTGACGGAGAATGCTCTTGCCATCTAATCCTCAGAGGTCAAGGAGACTGTTAAACATCCTATGTACAAAGGGCAGTCCTCCTCAAACAGAGCAACCTGCCCATGGTGCGCATACTGTTGCAATGGAAAAGCTTCTGGAGAGTGAGTGCAGTCACAGGCTTGTGTTAGTGAAAGCGAGATGGCTCAGCACATAAAGACGCTTGCTGCCAAGCCTGACAACCTGACTTGGATCCCTGGGAACCCTCCCCCACAGGCGGTTCTCTGACTTCCCCGAATGTGCCTTGGTACGCACACGCTAACACACATTTGCATCCTTTGTTTGAAGGTATGTTGGAGGTCATCGAACAAGTAAGATTATGAGGTTTGTTGATAAAATTACCAAGTCAAAATATTTCCAAAAAGCAACAGAGACAGAGTTCATTAAAAAGAAGATCGAAGAAGTCTCCAACACACCGCTGCTGCTAACCGTGGAGGTGCAGGAGTGCCGAGGGACCCTGGCGGTCAACATCCCTCCACCCCCGACTGACCGGATATGGTGCGTAGATCCCCTTGCCACGTGACCATAAAAGTCCCAGCCTCCTTATCCCTGGGCAAGAGCACTTCACACTGTCTGCATTAGACCAAGTGTCAGTCGCTAACCTCTGTATTTTCTTCCACATTGTCTTGTGTACATTTAAGGATGGTCTCCGTGTGCCGGGAAAAGTTAAATTGAACGTGAGGTTTGTGGGAGGGGCCGTTGCTGCCTTTGGTCCTCCTTTCTCAAAAATAACTCACCCACCAGGAATAATGGCTGCCCTGTAGCCAGTCCTGATGTCTGCCTAGCCTAGGTTAGGACCACACCACGGGCCTGGTCCTCACAGAGCCTCCTTTATTGACCAAGTGATCACACATGCATCGGTGTCCAGGCAGAGAGGAGACGCTCCCTTAGTGAGGCCTTGGTGTTGGGAGGCTGGGGCGTAGCGCCCTTGGCGGTTGTGATAGGACGCCATCAGAGGAGGTTCTGAGTGATGGTACAACCTGGGGGATGCTGAAGATACAAACATGGCTGGCCCACTCCCCAGGATTTCAGCAGCCAGCAGTGGGCTAGGGTGGGGCGGGGTGGTGTTACAGTGACTAAGCCAAGCTTGAGAATTGACGAATAAATTATTCACAGGCCCAGCATCTGTGTCTGTGAATCTCCGTTTAAAACTGGTATTCTCAGTCCTATAAACTAGTCATAAGTGGACATGGTGAGGGGATAAGAGCTCTTTCTTTATTGTAAATGGAAAGCTCTGCAGTCCATCATAGCATGGACCAGTGTGCTACACATCTCCTTGGTGTGCAGCAGGATTTGTAGGAATGCTTGGAAGAGTTTTTTTTCCCCATGTGGCTGATCATTCAGTGGTGATGCTAGTTGTTTCCCAGGAAAATTCAGAAATAACTTTGTGTGTTTGCTTAGAATATAACCCAGAGAGTGGGGGTGGGGTGGGGGGTGGATAGTGGGCAGTTGGTGGGTTGGTTTGTTGGATGCTAGTTTAGTTCTCTTAGCTCTCTATCAGCTCACTCCTCTCTCTAAGCCTCAGACAGCCAAAACGGGCTGTGACTATTTCTTCCTTTCTCTCTTTCAAGGCTGCTACAAGGTCAGTAAGATTTATTTATTTATTTATTTATTTATTTATATCCTTCCTCTCTCTTTTCTGAGCAAGAGGGTAAAATAGCACAGTAGCAACCTGCTACAAGTGTTATCCAAACGAGCGGCATAGAAAATACTGATAAAAAGGATAGTGGAAATTTGATTTCTAGTAGAGGGAAAGGCAGAGGACAAAGAGATGGATGCTTGTGTTCAAGAGGCCAGCAAAGTATTTATAGTGGCTGTTACCACCGGGATATACACCGCTTTGCTCCCAGTGGTGCTTTTCTTTTTCTTTCTCCTCTTTTCTATTTCTTTCCCAAAAACGTTAAGGAAGTGGCTATGCGACTAGAGGAGTTGGGGTGTGGAGTGTGGAAAGGGCCAAGAGAGAGAAAAAAAAAAACAGAGAATGAAAGACCTCAATTTTTTTTATTTAGAAAGGAAATTAGAAAAAAGAAACTGGCAGTGCTACTAGAAGAAATATGGGAGGGAGGATTAGAAAGGGTGGAGAAACAGAACGTTGAGGAACTGAGGGACTGGGAGCACAACTGGGTTGTTCCCAGTGACAGAAAGAAGGACTCCACCCTGCCACACCCCTGGGTAGATAAAGAGAGGAGATTATACAGGGTGATGGTCCACTTAGGAATATAAAGTAAGAGTCTGCACAGGAGAATGATCAGATAAGGCAGTCCTTCCCAAAAGAAGTGTCTAATTGTCCTCAGTGCCACCTAAAGTGGAAGAAAAGCAGCCTAGGGTCACAAAATCACCTTCAGGATTTCCAGTAGTGATGCAGCATATTCCAGCTGATAGGAATAACCCCCAAGGTTATAGTGAAATAGTATGGCATCCGATAGAAATTAATTTATTTAAGGAGATTGAAGGAAGCTGTGGTAGTGTATGACACGTATTCACTCTATGTCCAACAAGTGCTGAATAATGGACAGTACACGGGATGGTTTCATACAATTTGAAAGGGTTAATATCAGCTATATTAGAGGTGATTCCTCAGCTTCAATGCTTAACCTGGTGGAGAGAAGAAGCAAATATGGAACAGATGAATAGGGCTAGAGGAATAAATATAACCCAAGGTCTGCTCCTTGGTGACTACTTGGTGAGCTACTGCAGACATTAGTTCCAGTACTTACATGGCCCCTATAATAGGACAAGCTGTAGTTGGAGGGCTGAAATACCAAAAAGTCCAGTGCTTTAACTGTGGAAGACACAGCCACTTGCAAAGAGATTGTGACCAAGCTGCTTCTAAAAGCAATGGTTTCTTTAAGTATCGGTCAGAAAAAAAGGCAGATTTGCAAGGGTGTACAGACAATGTAGAAAGGGTTGATACTGAGTGAATGAGTGTAGATCCAAGAGAGATATACAAAGGAATTCCTGGCAGTTGGGAAATGCAGCAGGAGGCCAAACTCAGGCCCCGTGAGAAAAGATGTGTCTGCATCCTGTCAACACCAGAATAGCATGTAGACCAGAAAACCCAGACTTGGTGTTGGAGATCTGATGCATGCTTCTGAGGGCAGTGCTGCACTATATCTTTCTAGAGACAGACATCTTAACCTATCCCCAAATATTCCATGCTATAAAATCACTACTGGAGTTTCTGGTCCTCTTCCCCCAGGGACAGCAGGAATAATCCTAGGTAGGAGCCGTCTGACATTGGAGGGACTCATTGTGCATCCTGGAATTGTAGATGGAGATTTCAAAGGAGAAGTTAAAATCATGGCCTATGTAACAAGAGACCTGCAGTTTAATGCAGGGAGTCATGGAATTCAAATTGGCCCCTTCAGGAAGTATCCACATGGTTTATAGGGATTGGAACATTATCCCATTTAAAGCAAAGTGTAAAATGGGTTAAATGTTTGGAACAAAGGGATAACAAGGAAAGTTAAGTCTTATGTGGCTGACATAGCTATAAATTCATGAGGAAGAGATTTATTGCAACAATGGGGAACTTAGATTAATATCCTTTCAATCCCAGAAATAGTACATAAAATAGGATTTCAAAGGGAAGATGCTCTTAATAAGTGGGATGCACAGGCCGTACAGGTTGTCCAAAAGCCAGACACAACAGGTATTGAATTTCCAAATTTATAAAGTGGGACATTGCTGAAAATACACCAACTGCCCTACCCTTAAAATGGTTAACTAACAAGCTTGTGTGGATAGTGCAGTGGCCCTTAACAAAAGAAAAATTACATATGCTTGATCAGCTGGTAGAGGAGTAGTTAAAGGCTCAGTATATGGAAGAATCTACCAGCCATGGAACTCACCTGTATTTGTTATAAAGAAAAAAATCTGGAAAATGGAGAATGTTAACTGATTTGAGGGCTGTGAACAAGGTGAGTCAGCCCAGAGGTCCTCCACTGCAGCCTAGAATACATTTGCCTTCGTTATTACCTAAGGTATGGCAACTGATAGTGATTGATTTGAAAGATTGTTTTTGTCCAGTCCCCTTGCAAGAGTAAGATAAGGAAAAATTTGCTTTTAAAGTACCCACCTATAACAACGCTCAACCTGTCAAAGGTACCAGTCTCCTTCCCCAGGAAATTTTAAATAGTCTAACTTCATGCCAATATTTTGTGAAACAAATTTTAGAACTAATTCGAAAACAGTTTCCCCAATCTATTATTTATCATTATATGGATGATATTTTGTTGTCTGATTATGACACAGATACTTTAGAAAAAATATTTGATGAAACAAAAAGAATCTTACCCTGTTGGGGGTTATAAATCACTCCTGAAAAAATACAAAGAGGAGATTCTATCAACTATCTATCTATCAACTATTCTATCAACTATCAACTTATCTAAGATAAGTCAACAAAAAAAGCAGCCACAAAAGATACAGATCAAAAGAGATCAGTTGTGAATACTTTCCAAAAATGATTGGGAGATATCAATTGGGTAAGACCCACAATTGAATTAACTACACAAGCATTAAACAATTTATTTTAAATGTTACAAGGAGAATCCAACCTAGGTAGTCCAGAACACTTAACCACTGCAGCAGAGCAAGAGTAGAAAGAGACTACAAGATCACATAGATCCACACCTGAATTGTATCTTGGTCATCATTCATTCAAAACATTCCCCTACTGGGATTCTTATGCAGAGAAAGGATAATATTTTAGAATGGATATTTATGGCACATAAGCAGAGTAAAACATTAAAGACCTGTATAGAAAAAGTTGCTGATTTAATTAGAAAGGGAAAAATAAGGCTTCATTAACTGTCAGGAACAGACCCAGCAAGAGTAGTAGTAGTGCCTTACACTAATGCTGATATTAAATCATTATGAGTAGACAAGATTAGCAAAGAGCTTGTAGTAATTGTTTGGGAGAAATTAATAGCAAATATCCTAAAAGCAAGCGAATTCAGTTTATCAGAAGAACTAATTGGATACTCCCTAGTATAGTGAAAGGAAAACCTATTTCTGGAGCACCTACATTTTATCCTGACACAAATTAGGAATGGCAGGCTACAAGTCAGAAAAAATAAATCAATCAAAGCCCATATGCTTCAGTTCAAAAATCAAGAATTGTATGCTATTCTTAATGGTATTGTAAGACAATCCTGAATCTCTTAATATTATCACTGATTCTCAGTATGCTGAAAGGGTTGTTTTGCATATAGAAACTGCTGAATTTATTCCTGATAATTCAGAATTAACATCGTTACTTATGCATCTGCAACGAGCAATTTGAGACAGAAATTGTCCATTATATATTACTCATATTAGATCTCACACAGGGTTTCCAGGCCCTTTAGCATGAGAGAATGATGAGATCGGTCAGTTAGTTATAGGAAATGTGTTAGAAGCCTCAATTTCATGAAAACAGCAAAAGTTTAAAAGGAACTTCTCCATTATTTGGCAACAAGTCAAGGAAATGATAAAGAATTTTCAAATGTGTTCCTTGTATAATCAAGCCCCATTGCCTGTTGGAAGTAACCGTAAGGGTACTAAATGAGGGGAAATCTGGCAGATGGGTGTGTTCCATGTTGCAGAATTTGGGAAGCTAAAGTTTATATACCATATTATCAATATTTATTCAGGATTTCAGTGGGCTTTTGCCTTGAGTTCTGAAAAGGCTGATTCTGTAATTACACATTTACTGGAAATAATGGCTATTATGGGACTATCTTTACAAGTTAAGACTGATAATGCCCCTGCATATGTCTCCAGTAAATGAAAAAAATTTTTGCATACTATGGCATGGAATATATTACTAGTATACCACACAATCCTACAGGACAAGCAGTTATAGAAGGATCTAATATGATATTAAAGAAAATGCTTGAAAGACAAAAAGGAGTAACAAAGACCCCCAGAGACAGACTACACAGTGCACAACTAACTTTAAATTTTCTGAATGTTAATGAGACAGGAACAACAGTGGCTGAGAGACATTGGACAATAAAAAGAATTGCGGAGTTAAATCAACCCATATATTATAAAGATGTAATAACATCTGAGTGGAAATCAGGACATATATTACACTGGGGCAGGGGGTATGCATATATTTCCAGTGGAAATGAGAAATTATGGGTACCATCAAAAGTGATAAAGATTAGATTTGAGCCAGGGAGATCTCCTGAATACCCTGACCACTGATCCAAAAACGTGACTATGGATAGAAAAGTTCTTTTCAAAAGATAGAGCCTTCTAATGATTGTATTAAAGTGCAAAAAACTAAAAGCAACCAAGAATCAACCTGGGTCATGGAGTAAAGTTTCGAATCCTAAAATTCCACCTGTCTCCAACACCAATGACCATGAAGAGTCTGAGGAAGATGAAGAATATGAAGCCTTGATGAAAAACTGTCCCTGTGTGACTCTCACTTCTGCTGATTGGGAACAGTTGGCTGGCGGTCATCAGAAGGTTCCAGGAAAAGATAGAGAGTGATGGACCACAAAATGCCAATCACTGCAAATTTGACACAACCTCCAAGAATCCCAAGGCTTCTCATGACCAACAGTGCATTAGTCCTGAGGAAATTGTGGCCTCCCTTTTAGAAGGAGGAAGAGAATGTAGCAAACAAAACCAGAGAAAAATGCCTTAAAGCCAAAGTTCCAGGCATTCAAGGGAACAGGCTGTCTCCATGCAAAAGAGTCAGTGGACAAAATGTTGAAATTCTATTAGTGAACATCAGAGTCCTTTGAAACATGGAGATCCCTATAGCATGTTTATAGAAAATAGATCCACGTGTGCTAATGGCTCATCAAGTAAACCAACTTCATGCCAACCTGCCAAGAAGGTAAACAGCCCAAACCATATTTAGCCTCCAAAGAAACAGTGTATTTTTGAGAGCCAGAACTATAAAGTAGTGTCTTCTACTAGTTTTGACAAGGGAAATAAAAATCCTCTCTCATGTCTGTTGCCCTAAGTCTTAGTGCAAAGAGTCACAAGACAGAATTGGACAGAGACATTAGCCATCCCCCTGAAAATAGAAAAGCTTCAGAGAGAGGGGGGACCGATTCAAGTAACCTTAAGTTTGAGGAGTTTTTCATTTAATAAAGTCTGAAGACCAGAAAGGAGAAGAGATGGCCTAGCAGAAGGCCTCAGAGAAAGAGTAATATCGTACAACTTATGACTTAGTAAAAATGGGGGAGATGTAGCAGGACACTTTGAAGAAGTTTTTTGTCCTGTTCAGCTTTCCTTATGATTGCATGCTGCTTGGACTTCTGGGAACTTTGGTTACAATATAACCCAGAGAGCAGGAGATGGGTAGTTGGCAGTTGGTGGGTTGGTTTGTTGAAGGCTAGTCCTGCTCTCTAGCAGTTCCTGATCTCTCAGCTAAGACAGACAAAAAGGGTTGTGACTATTTCTTCCTTTCTCTCTTTTTCTCTTTCCTGAGCTAGAGGTTAAGAAAGCACAGCAGCTAACTGTTACATCGAGCCTTCATGAGACGGAGGCTCACGCTCCAGTGTGAGGGTTGTCAGGCCGATAACTGTCACTGTTCCTCAGGACAGACTTGCAGGACAGAACCACTTCAGGGACTAGACTTCTCTATTCCTCTCTGTTTTTCATCACATTCTTTGATTTTCAAACTAGTATCTTCTTGCCTCGGCCTCCTTAGTGCTGGGATTACAAGTGTGAGCCACCACACTCTGCTTGTCTGGATACTTTGCCAGTAGCTCTTCATGCCAGTCTGCTTAATGGGAAGTCATAGAAGGCATGGCATGACAGGGTGAGGTGGCACAGGCCTGTAATTATAGCACTCAAGAGGCAGAAACAAGAGGATTTTGAGAGTCCTAAGCCAGTCTGGCCTTCATAGCAAGACTGTAAGAAGAGCGTAAGACACAGCACATGGTCTGAGAAAAAGCAGCCTACAGAACATTGTCTGCCTGAGCATGCTTAGAGTTGCCCGCTCGTGGGCTTGGGACTCAGAAGACAAGTGTGTCTTTCAAAAGTTCTGGCTTATATATTTTGGGTTTTGCTATGAGTACATCTTATTTTGATTAAAAATACAAAGAAAAAGGTCATTGGCATTTTAGGGAAATCGAAACCCAAAAGGCAATGCCCTGCTCCTGGCCTTCTCCTGTGATACTTCCAGGCTCTCCTCCACTGTCAGCGCTGGTCTGGATCCATCAGAGCCCTGGCGCTGTCCAGCGAACACAGGTGTTCAGAGCTCACACTTGCTCTGAGTTAGGATTGGGGAGGTCCAGAGCTGGTGAGCATTTTAGTGATAAACCCCACGCCAGGAAGGAGTCTGCGGCACTGACGCTTGCCCGTTTCCTTCCTCTCCTTAAATGGGGTTACTGTCTTCTTCAAAAAGGTATGGTTTCCGGAAGCCACCATATGTGGAGCTGAAAGCTCGGCCAAAACTTGGAGAGAGAGAAGTGACTTTAGTTCACGTGACAGAATGGATTGAGAAGAAACTGGAGCAAGAGTTTCAGGTAAAGCGGCTTTTATCTCGTGTTTCCCACCGAGTATAAGAACACTGGGTAGAGCAGAGGGCTTGGGCTTCCTCTGGGTCCAGATCTTCTTTGAGGATTGGATGGAAGCCATGACCTTCATCCCAGGAGATGTTCAAACTCAGGCTCAAAAGTTTTAGTTATGGTTTCAAAGGCCCTGAAACTTTACCACGAAATAGACTCAGAAGAAACCCAGCAGATACAGTCAGAGGCAAGATGATGGTGCCCTGTACCAGTAAACCTGCGGAGACTCTTCAGGCTTTGGGGTTTGCCCCATATGAAGTCAGGAACTGGCCAGCCAGCAGCACCCAGATGGTGGGCAGAAATAATGCTCCCTTGACTCCCTTGTATTTGCTTTATTCAGTTTGTTCAGTTAACAGTCAGCTGATAATTGTGCCAGCGACAGTTGTCTTGGGAGTCCAAGATCAGTGAGGCCTCCTCTAAGGAACTCCTAAGCCAGAGCTTACCCTCCAAACCTGCTTGCTGCTGAGGCCCCTGGAATGAGCTATTTCTATCAGATTTTGATCTGATTATTGTTTTGTTTTACTTTGTTGTGGTGGTAGGATCAAACCAAGGGCCTTGCATATGTTAAGAAAGCATTCTACCACTGAACCACCTGCCCCTCCCCACCCCAGCTGCTTGATCAAATATTTGAAGTAAAGTTTTATGGAAGCCAGGCATGATGGTGCATGCCTTTAATCCCAGGACTCAGAGACAGAAGCAGGAAAGATCTCTGTGAGTTTGAGGCCAGATTGGTCTGCATATTGGGTTTCCTGACTCAATATGCCTGGAGAGACCCCTGTCTCAAAATTTTTAGAAAAACAAAGTACCCCAAGGTTTATGGATTAGCAAATCAAATGGCTTATTTACTTAGTCATGAACTTCTCCCTTTGAAAGATACTTAACATTCTTGTTCGTTGATGTATTTTAAGTGTGGAGTGTGTCTGCATGCGCATGCACATGTGTGCAGGTGGACATTTGTGCCTGTAGAGGCCAGAGGTCAACCTCAGGTATCATTCCTCAGGCATTATCTACCTTGTTTTTTAAAATGGGGTCTGGCTTGGGACTGGACAAGTAGTCTAGACTTAGCTGGCTACAGAGCCCCCGAATCTGTTTCCCCAGCTCTGGGATTGCAAGCGCATGCCATCATGCCCAATATGGAGCCCTAGGGATCTGACTGTTTCCCTGGCCCTGGGATCACCCAACTTCTTCCACTTGGGTTCTGGAGATCAAACTCTGTGCTTGCAAGGAAAGTACTTCACTGAATGGGTATCTGTCTCAGGTCCCATTTTAAGTTTTGTATGTGGAGGACAAGCTGCTGTCAGTTCTCTTTCCACCATGTGGGTGCCAGTGGTTAAATTCACGTCATCAGACTTGGCAGCAAGCACCTGCACCTGCCTAACCATCCTACTGGTCCTTAAGATTTTGTCTTCTTTAAAACTGTTACTGTTTAAAAGCTAGAGATTAAATACAACTAATAACTAGTTTCTGATAAAAAGCCTGCAGTTTTCACCAGATGGAAAACTACTTTAAACCTAGTTAAGAAAAAAAAAACAAAAAAACAAAAAAAAACCTCATGACTTTGGGGTTTTTTCATTTTTCTTACAGCCCTGGATCCTATTATCATTTGGGTGGGTCACCCCTTTTAGGGGTCTTGGGCTACAGGGAGCAAAGAAAGGAGAGAGCGGACAGAGATTAGCCCTGGCACTGGAACTGGAAAGCTGAAGGCTAAGTGCTTCCCTACCATGCTTTCCTGTTTCTCTAACAGTCTTTCAGAAGATCAAATGTATCGTCAGAATCCACATACACAGTTATAAACAGTGTGCAAAGAACACTCACTGCATACCACTGATCATCCTTTGGGCATTCACTGTTATTAGGATCTTTCTTCTTCTGGAGCTCTACATGGTTTTGATGTGGAAAAATGAGCTTTTATTTGTGCTAAGATTTAAAAGAATAAATTCACTTGGAGTATGTCCTGGACATAATGATTTTGAAATACTGCCAGTAGCTAAGCTAGTTCTGCATTAACATTGTTGAATGTTTCTTACATTGTTAATGCATGTATGTGAAACTGAGGGCTCTTGCCTCGAAGCTGACACACCAGGTTCTTCCTGTAGTCTTGCTCTGGTGTGGTTCCTTGGCTCTTCCTAAGTTAGAGTGTGGAGGAGCTGGCCAGTTAGCAAAGTACTTGCTGCATAGGAATGAGGATCTGAGTTCAAAACTGGAGCATCCACACGAAATCCCAGTGCTGGGGGGCCTTGCTGGCCAGCCAGTCCAGTCACACTGATTAGCTCTAAGTTCAGTGAAAGGCATTTATTTCAAAAAGTAAAGTGGGAAGCAATTGAAGAAGCTCATACAGAGACGGCATGGTAGAACTTGTTTGGAATGTATAGGAAAGGAGCGATTGCCTGACATGTAGCTGTTAATATCTCCCTACAGAAAGTTTTTGTCATGCCAAACATGGATGATGTCTATATCCCTATAATGCACTCGGCCATGGACCCTCGCTCCACTTCCTGCCTCCTGAAAGACCCACCTGTGGAGGCCTCTGACCAGCTGTGATGGGTGAAGATGGGGCATTCCCAGTATTCTGAGATCTAGCCCAAGGGTAGGATCTGTGGCTGCCATCTGTGCTGTGGGGCTGCCCTCTACTGGTGCCACAGCCACTGTCTCTTAAAGGACTGCTTCTGCCCACTGCCTGCTGGTGCCCATTCCACTGTGAGGTGTCATTCCCTGCATCCAGTGACTAGTGTCTGGTTTGTCTGTTGCAAAGCTTTGACTGGCAAAGGAGACTGGAAGAACCATCATAGTGGAGCCAGAAGTTACAGCTGGCTCAAACCATGGCTCTTTTTTTTTTTTTTTTTTTTTTTTTTTTTTTTTTTAAAAAGCCTACCAGGTTTTGTGGCAGCAAATGAGCACATTTGAAGCAAAGCTGTACAACTGGGAGGCTTCCCCTGTCCTCTTGACTCCTCCAAAGCTTTTCCTCGGGCAGCTGGTGCACAATGGAACATTTTTCCACCCTACACTTTGTATGCATGATTGCAGCCCTCCACATTTGGAATGTCACGTGGTAACCTATGTGGAGTGTGGTTTTGTGAGCCATTTCATCGGTGGTAAAGACGGGAATAGCGGCTTTTTTTCATACTAAATTGTGCATCTTGGAAGCAAGTAGCCATAGAACATACCCACACAATTTTTCACCTGGGGTGGGGACAGTGGGTTTCATGTGAACATCAAGCAAAGCCATGTGATCAAACCATCCCAAATGAGGTACAATCATCTTGCTTCTAACCCTGATTGTTTTCCAGAAACATGAGCTTATGTGACAACATCAAACACTGCACACTCTGACTGCTCTTCCCTGGTACTGATGGGAAAGCCAGAGCCAAGGTGTTCTTGTCTGATTTCTGTGTGCTCCAGGAAGCTTCATCTAACAGGTTCAGGAGGTCTGTGGGCAGTCCGCTTCTCTGATGGCCAAATGGAGGAGTGTTCTTTACTTTCTAGTCAGCGGAAAGCACTAACTACATCCTGCACCTCTCCATGCACTTGTGACCTTTAATGTTGCCAACTTAAGTTTGTGCATTTGTGTCAGAATGTTTAGTTTACAATTTTGGGGCGCTAATTGTATAACTTGCTTTGAGAAGACCTTTTGTTTGTTTAAAGCTGCATCCAATGTCTAAATTATCTTGGGTAACTTTTGATAATTTAACATCTGTGGACAAAGCTAATATTGTATTGTTTTTTTTAAAGAGCACCTTGCCTGAAGATGACCTTAAAGAAATTAATATATTGAAAAATTATATTTGAACCCTGATTATTTTAATCATCCCATTAAAACATGACAAATTATTTGACCATTCCAGTCAGTGTACTGCTAATTTCTGTGTAGGCCAGTTTGCCTATCAAGAGTCAGCATGTCTTGCTCACTTGTCTTTCTGTGCAGTTAACTAGAGGTGGAAGACTAGACAGATACACTACAGTGTAAAAAAATTACACAACTGTACCGGGCCGGATTTGAAGTATGGGGGCTTACAACCGCTTGCATTGTTTCACAAAATAAATATCTCATGTCAACACCAGATCAGCATCTGTTTTGCTTTTAGAAAAGCCCATAGAATGTGAATGGAAAGCACATGAACCCTAAACAAGATAGCTTTATCCCAGCCCCCAGCTATGCTAAGGTACAAACACCAAGATTAAGAAAAACTTGAAGACCCGCTCCTCTAAAAACCTTTTCTATTGACTTGTTTAAGTTCATCTGTTGGCTCAGCTATCTTGTCAACAAGATAAAATGGAGCCTTCATGGCTTGCTTCAGAACCCTGACGACCTTGCCATCAGTGACAGTGGCACCCAACTAGGGCTCACCCTAAATTTCGAACCGCCAACTATTAATCTCATTGAGGCCCCGCCTCCGCGCTAGTCATCGACGCTAACTTGTTTTCATAACTAATTGCTTGCTAGCAAGCTCATCCGACTACGTAATTTCTCAAAAGCTTCAGGAGTCCACCTAAGAGTGTTACTTCCTTATTAACGTAGGGAGCATAAACAGCGCTCTGTAGCACTCATTTTACTAGGTGTCCTCAAACACCAGTTTGCTTGACGGACTTAGAATACCAATTGGCTTTGCCCGCCCAAATACTGGACCTGCAACTTCTGGGTCCTAATTGCTAATCGAACACCCCAATCTCTAGGGACCTTGCCTCCCCCCCCTTTTTAGTTTCAGTCGCTGCAACACTTTTGTGTGCCACAGATGGCGATCATACAGCCCCACGACTAATCCTGAGCCTCCCTTTTCTGCCATCTCACTTAACCGCAGAGCCATAATCTCAATGATCATCGAGCAGGTCCCTACTTGGGGTCAAAACAAAAGGACAGGACCTACTTGTAACCAGGAGCACTAGGGCGCTAAAGCTTAGGCCACTCCAGACCTGGTTATACCGCCTGCAAACTGCCTGCTCCCGACCCCAGAAAGGCGTGTGGTAGGCTGGTTTCGGTCTGTAGCTAGCGGTTAAAAGGGCCGCCCGCGAAGGGCAAAGCGGCCCCAGTTATGCGCCAGCAGCTGTTATGGCGCCGCAGCTTAACCCCCGGCACCACCGGGAGGTGCGACGGGGGCTCAAAGGCGGCGCGTCGTCGGGCAGTGACACACACGGACACAAGCGCTGGAGACAAAACGCTTTATTCAGAGGCGTGGGGAAAGGCTGGAGAGGTCCACGTTGTCTTCTGTCCTCCGGAGCGCAGACCTGGAAGAGAAGCGCAGGGTGAGCGGAGGGAACTGCCGGGGCGCACCACCGCCCGCAGCCGCCCGCCGCCGCCGGCTCAGACTCGGATTCGCATCACCCGGATCAGCAGTCTAACGCGTGCTTTGTATGGAGTGTCATCACCGCCGGCCGCCCACGCATGGAGGCTGCCTCTCGGCCCACGCAAGAGCATTACCTTGGAGGTCTCCCGTCGTTAAGAGGCCGAGGCAGGCCTGCGGACTTAACTTAAAGAAGGCTTCCGGAAGTTGTTGGGCGGGTTTTTGCAGTACTGACCAATAGAAAGCCGGTTTTCTTGTCATGTGCGCAAGAGCGACCGGCTCATTGGCCATGCTTTCTGAGTCCTCCAGAGTGCAGAAGGTCCACACTCCGACCATAGAGCTGGGAAGAAACATGGCGGCTTCGAGCTTGGGGCTTCTCGCTTCTTCCGGACTTCCTTCCTACAGTTCATTTGTGTCTCTGTAGTTAGCGCGTCCCGTAGCTGTAAGGTATTCTGTCCCAGCAGCCAGGCGGAGGGTGGGAAAAGCCCAAGTGTCCTTGGGTTCAAAGGACCCGGGCGATTGAAGTAGCTTACACGGCTTCTGTTAAATGAATCCTGATTTTTGTGATGAATTGGTCTTTTGAGGATTGCTTTAGAGACATTTCACAGATTATGTTTTGTTTTCATTAATATTTGGCTCAGAACGTTTTCTAACTTCCCTTATGATTTTTCTCTTTTATTCGGGTTATTTAGAAGAGTGATGTTAGCTGGGTGCGGTGGTACACATCTGCAAAACCAACACTTGGAAGATGGAGCTGGGAGGATCAGAAATTTATAATCAGCCTCAGCTACTTACGGAGTTCAATGCCAGACTGGGCTTCATGAGACCCTGCCTCATAAAAAGACATGAGTTACGTTTCTGTTCTGGCCCCAGCTCCCATGTCAGGCAGCTGGCCACAGCCTGTAACTCCACTTGCAAAGGATCTTATGCCCTCTTCTGGCCTCCCCAGCGCGCCGTGGGGGCGGGGACGCGGAGGGAGCACACCAGTGGTTTACCATCTGCAAATCAGAAACCCAGAGGGGGTCTTGGCTAGGTAGTCCCGGCTTTGGATCATTCATGACGATTCCATCAGATGGCCAACCTGGCTTACATCCACTTCCCAGCCTTAGTCTGCTGTTGGCAGGCAGCCTCGGTTCTTTACTACATGGGTCTCTCTAGCACTGCTTATAATGTAGGGCTGGCCTGCTTCCCTTAGAGTAAGGGGGCTGAGAGATGGACCAAGGGGAGAAGGAAAGAGGGCTGCAAAAGGTCTAGTCTTGGAAGGGGCATACCATGACTTTCCACAACTTACTGACCCCTTGGACCAACACTGGTACAGTGTAGGAGGGGTGTTCACAAGGAGGTGAATACCAGGGCTCAAGGACTAGCGGCTGCCGTATTAGAGGTTGGCTCTTATATCCCTTATTTGTCGAGCACACGGTCTGTTTTGTGTATTCCTTGCTGTTGAGGGTGATGTCCTACAAGTAGCATGGAGACCAAGGCACCACTGGTGGTTACATCTCCGACAGGAGCGACTCCAACAGCAGAGCAGATTTGTCACTTACTTTGGCAATGTCTGGAGGTAATTTGGCTTTTTACAAAGAAGAAGGCTGCCACTGCCATCTATAGGATTGTGTTCTCCAGAGAGAGAGAGAGAGAGAGAGAGAGAGAGAGAGAGAGAGAGAGCACGCTTAACTCCCATCACCTGTGAATGTGAACTTATTTGGAAACAGTATCTTTGTAGATGTCACCAAGTTAAGTTAAGATGGCCCCTAATCTAGTATGACACCGCTCTGGTAAGGAAAGAGAAACCTGGACCTAGAGGCACAAGGAGATAACCATTTGAGGACAAAGGACACTGGAGAAAATCTCCTACAAGCCAAGGGATAACAGGGGGGCCCAGAAGCTGGAGGAGGGTCTTCCCCTAGAGCAGCAGTTCTCAGCCTGAGGGTCGAGACCCCTTTGGTTGTTGAACGACCCTTTTCAGGGGTCACCTAAGACCATATGCATATCACATATTTACATTGCTGTTCATAACAGTAGCAAAATTACAGAAAGTAGCAACAAAAATAATTTTATGGTTGGGGGAGTCACCACAGTGTGAGGAACTGTATTAAAGGGTTGAAGCATTAGGAAGGTTAAGAACCACTACCCTAGAGGCTTCAGGGGGAGTCTGGCATTGGCTGATCTTGTGTCAGACTTCTGGCCTGTGTAACAGTGAAAGAAATTTCTGTTGGTTTTGGGTTATTTTTGTTGTTTTTTGTTTTGTTGAGACAAAGTCTCATAACCCATACTGGTCTCAAACTCTTTATGAAACCAGCTTCCCAAGTGCTGAGATTAAAGGTGTGTAACACTGTACGCAGCGCTGTCTGTCTGTCTGTCTCTCTCTCTCATTTTATTTTGTAATTTTATCTTATTTGTATTACTATCAGTTTATGTGTTTGCCTGTATGTGTTGGTAGGATAGTGTGTATGTGGGTGCAGTAGCAACACGTCTGTATGTGTATATCTCTGTGTATGGGTCAGAGGAGAGCTTTGTGGAATCAGTTCTCCTTTTACCTTTATATGGATGGTGTGAGGGTTTGAATGAGAATGGCTCCATAGGCTCATATGTTTGAATGCTTGGTCCTAGTAGAACCGTTCGGAAAAGTTTAGAAGATGATGGCCTTGTTGGAAGAGGTGTGTCACTGGAGGGGGACTTTCCTTCTTTTATCCATACCTCCCTCCCTCCCTCCCTCCCTCCCTCCCTCCCTCCCTCCCTCCCTCCCTCCCTCCCTCTCTCCCTCTCTCCCTCCCTGTTGCCTGTAGATCAGGATGTAAAGCGCTCAGCTTCTCAGCTATTGCTCCAGTGCCATGCCTCTCTGCTTCCTACCATGATGGGCATGGACTAACCTTCTAAAACTGTAAGCAAGCCCCAGTTAAATATTTTATAAGAGTTGCCTGGGTTGTGTCTCTTCATAGCAACAAAACAGAAACTAAGACGTATGGCTGCTGCTGCTTCTCCTCCTCCTCCTCCTCCTCCTCCTCCTCCTCCTCCTCCTCCTCCTCCTCCTCCTCCTCCTCTTCCTTCTTCTTCTTGTTTGTTTTTTAGAGACAAGTTTTCTCTGTTGTAACCCTGGCTGTCCTGGAGCTCACTCTGTAGACCATGCTGGCCTCAAACTCAGAGATCCACCTGCCTCTGGCTTTGTTTACAAGCTCAACTTTAAGGTATTTTACACATTAGGATTCTTTCGTAATTGGGCTCTTTCATCATTGTGATATATCCCTCTTTATTTCTGGTAATATTTCTTATTTCAAAGCTAGCTTGTCTGATATCACCATAGCCTTCCAAGTCTGCCCCCACCCCCAAGCCCTTGTTATGTAGCTCGGGCCACTGTGTATTCACTGGGTAGCCTATGTTGGCTTCCTCCCCTAGCTTCGCCAGGACTAGGATTGCGCTGCTGTACCTGAACTGCTGTCCCTAGGGTAATTTCTATAAGGTCCTTGTCTTTCTCTGTCTTTTGATTTGTAGCCTTCTCTATATTTATATTTGAACTTAATTCTTGTAAAGGTCTTATAATTGAGTCTTGGGGTTTTGAGGGGTTTTTTTGTTGTTTGTTTTAATTTGACATATCTACCTTAAAAAAAAAGATTTATTTTATGTGTATGGTTGTTTTGCCTGCATGTATATCTGTGCACCACCTGTGTGCAGTGTCCACAGAGGCCAGAAGAGGGTGTTGGATTCCCTGGGACTGGAGTTATAGAAGGTGTAAGCTGCCATGTGGGTGCTTGGAATTGAACCCACCCAGGTTCTCTGGAAGAGCAGCAGTTTCTTTTAACTATTGAGCCATCTCTCCAGCCCCGAGCCTTGCCTTTTAACTGACATATGTAGACTATTTACATCTTTTTCATAGCTTTACTGAAAAATAATTTACATAGTACATACAACCTACCTATTTAGAATAATTCAGTGGCTTTGCTATTCTAACAAAGCTGGGAATCATTACCACTGTTAACTTAATATATCTTCATTAGCCCAGAAAGAAATCCTGTGCCCTGATCATTACTTCCCAATTTCCTCATCCTCTCCCCGAGCCCTAAGCACCAACAACCTACTTTCTGGTTCTGTCCACTTGAACCCTTTATGGGAATGGAATGGAAACAATGTGATCTTTTACGACTGACTTCTTTCACTTAACATTTGCAAGACTATGATCTTTTACTATAGGTCAGTATTTCATCCATTTTGATTGCCAAATACTATTCCATTGAGTGGACATAGCACTTTTTTGTTTGTTTTTATGTGTGTGTCAGGGGCTGGTGGAGGGAGGGAGAGAGGGCTCATGCATACAAGCTCATGCCTTGGCACACAGATGAGAGAACAACCTCAGATGTCACGCCTCATCTTTCATCTTGTTTGAGACAAGACCTCTAGTTTGCTGCTTTGTATGACAGGCTAGCTAGCCCATGAGCTTCTGAGGACTCTCTTACCTTGACTTAGGATTGGATTGAGATTTGGATTACAGTTGTATAACACATAGGATTACAGATGTGATCCCAAGTCCAGCTTTACACGGACTCTGGGGATCTGAACTCAGGTCCTCAAATGTATGCAACAAGTGCTTTGTCCACTGAGCCATCTCCTCAGCCTTATGCCAGCTTTTATTTATCCGTCAGTGGTGGACATATGGACTCCTCCCACTTTGGGGAAATTATGAATGACACAAAGTCCTTGGTTCCATTCTCCACACTGTATAAACCCACTGAGGTGGTGCAAGCCTGTAATCCCAGCAGTCAGGAGGTAGAACAGGAGGACCGGAAGTTCAAGATCCTCCTTTGCTACATAGACAATCTGAGACCAGCCCAGGCTAGAGACCCTGTGTAAAATAATAGTAATAACAATCAGATAAGGTTTAATTCTTTTTAAAAAATATATGTTCTCTATGTGCTGTGTCTGTGGGGGACGGTGCCACATGTGTGTGGGTGCCCACAGTCTCAAAGGAAGGAAGATAACACAGAGTCTGGAGGAAAGCCAGGAAATGACATTATCCGAGGAGGAAATGTTAAAGAACTTCTGAACAGCCCGGAATGAAACAGTGGCTCATGGGAAAACAGAATGAAACCGGACCTCCGCAGAGATTTTACTAGAGGAAGGATGTTTATGAGCTGTCCCAGAGAAGTTTCCAGAGTTCCCTGGAATTAGGCCAGATATCAGGGGATTAGGAGGGCTGGGCAGTGAGGAGATGGAGGTGTTGAGAGGGCGGTCATTTCCATACTGGCAACTGCATTGGCTCTGAGGTCGCTAGTACATTATAACACTCTGCCTTGTCGTCATGGCGTTGGCACAAGCAGGTGTGGAACAGAACAGCTCAGAAGCAGGTGAGCAAATAACCAGTTAGGCTTAGTCGGAGCTACCCCTAGAGGAAGCTGGGGCTGGCTGCCATCCCCGGCCAGCTGGCTGCTATCTTTTTACATTCTTTTGCACAACTCTAAGAGAGATGGACTTCACCTGTGGTTTGAGACAAGGCTCGTAGTCACCATATGTTTGTGCAAACTTGAAGCTGTCCTTAGTGTCAGTGGGTTCCGTATCTGTAGATTCAGCCAACCATGGATCAGAATTATTTGGGTTTTTTAAAAAAAATGCAGCTGTGTTGAACATATAACAGGCTATTTTTCTTTCCTTCCTGGTTATTCCCAAACAATGCCCCATACTGACCATTCGGTATCACAGGTTACCCAGGGATAGCTTAAAGTATACAGTGGGGGTGAGGGGGGTGGGAGGGATGGAGAGATGGCTCAGTGGTTAAGAGCACTGACTGACCCTCCTTCAATTCCCAGCACCCATATGACAGCTCACAGCCGTCTGAAACTCTGTTCCAGGGGGTCTGACACCCTTACATGGACACACATGCAGGCAAAACACCAGTGTACATAAGATGAAAATAAATAAAATATTTTTTTAAAAAAAGTATACAGGAGGCTATGAATAGACACATGCAAAATGTGATGACATTTTATTAATATATAAGGGATTTGAATGGGATTTTGGTATCTGTAGATGTGGGGGCTTCTGAAGCCAGTCCTCACAAATGTATAAGGAGTATGATCGATATTCCAGGAACTGACAGCTTGGGCCACTGTCTTCTAACTGTCATCACAGCACACACAACAGGACATTATCATAATACTATGGGCATGGGGCAAGAATAGCAACCAGGGGCCAGTGAGATAGTTCAGCAGGTGAAGGTGCTTGCTACCAAGTCTGATGACCTGAGTTCAATCCCCGGAACCCACAAGGTGGAAGGAACTGACCCCTGCCAGTTGTCCTCTGACCGTCACAAGAGGCATGAACCACACACACACACACACACACACACACACACACACACACACACGTATACACAACACACAGGTAAGGGTGGAACTGGCCATAGCTTCCATCATAACTGAACAAAGCTCTGAAATTAAGTAGAACTCTGAGTTCTTTTTGATTTTAGGTTTTGTTTGCTTTTAATTTTAAATTATTCTTTTTCTTTGTTTCATTTTTGTTTTTGAAACAGGTCTCATGACGTAGCTCTGGCTGTTCTGGAAGTCACTCTGTAGACCACACTGCCCTTGAACTCACAGAGATCCTTTTGCCTCTTCCTTGAGTGCTAGTATTAAAGGCATAGGTCACTATGCAAAGCTTGTTTGGTTGTTTTTGGAATAGGGTTTCGTACAGCCCAAACTGGCCTCTAGCTTGCAATGTGGGCGAGGCTAGCCCGGACTCCTGATCCTCCTGTCTCTGCCTCCCAAACTGTTGGGCTTATAGGTTTGAGCCACCACAACTTGCTGATCTGTGGATTCTAGCTGGGTTTTGCCACTTTCTAGTTGTGTTACTTACTGGGCTGTTGGCCTTTCTAGATTTTAGTGTATCTGCTGGCATTTGTTTGTCTTGGAGATAGGGTTTTGCTGTGTGGCCCAGGCTGACCTTGAATTTATCTGTGTAGTCAAGGTTGGCCTCCACTCTCAGCTGTCCTCTTGCTTCAGACACTGAAATGATGGGACTACAGGTACACGCCACCATGCCCAGGCTTAATGTATCCTCTTTAAAATGTGTCTAGTTAATACCTAGCCGATAGAACTATTGCACAAGATGACCCTGAAGGCAGGTATTTGCACATTTCCAAATAGCAGCCAACAGTAGCCGCAGCATTGATGAGACATACGAGTTTCTGTGTGGGGCGCGGGTAGGTCAGTGGTAGAGTATATGCCTAGCAAACTCAAGGATTAGGGATTGCTCCCCAACATAGAAGAAAGAAGGGGTGAGGGAGAAGTGGGAGGGAATGAATAGAAGAGACAGCCACAGAAGCGAGAGAGGAAGCCTTTGCGATCTAAGAAAGTACATGCAGTAGTGACAGTCCTGGATGCTGGAAGTCATCTTGTGGTAAATAGAAGTGCTTAGAACAAGAGTCACAGCCCTTTTCAATCCTGTTATCTTACAAGAGCCAACATTTTACTCTCCCAAACTACAGCCCGTAACAGCAGCTTTTAATTTTTCCTTAAACATTACAATAGGAAGGGCGTACATCCTTTTCTTGCTACATCATTTTATTTAACCCATAACTACCCCAAGAGTACTCTAAATTCAAGTTTGTCCAGACAACAGCAGAGAGGTCAGTTTAAAAAAATTGATTTGATTTATTCTGATGAAAAGATGTGTGCTTTCAAAAATGACCTCCCCTTTACAAGCTTTTTCTAAAAGATAGCCCTTTTCAAAAGCGCTAACAAGATGGCTCAGTGGGTAAAGATAGTTGCAGCCATGCTTGAGTTGGATCCTTAAGACCTACATAGTGGCAGGAGAGAACTAACGCCTGAAAGTTGTCTCTGACCTCCGCACACAAGTGCCCACACACATGCATGCACACACATACACATACACACTAAACAAATGTAATTTAAAAATTTAAGTAGCTATTATCTTGCTTATCAGCTATGTTAAAGTCATCTTGACAATCGTAGAATAAAAGTTTTAAGCTGTAAATGAGACTTTTAAAACCCCCAAGTCTAGGTTATAACTTCTTCCGCTAGAGGGAGTCATTTGCTAAAATAAACACTAGGATTCTCTGCCAGCGCGTATTAACACCGGATATCTGCAGTGAGCTGGCCTGACCTCTGCTGCCTCCAGTCACCTGTGGAAAACAGGTCTCTAGACTCTGCCCTACATATGCTGAATAAGGAAGGAAGGAAGCATGAAAGGTGTTGGAAGTAGGTCTTTAGAAGCTCTCCAAGAAAAGTAAAAATAAGATTTAGTTCATTCACTTCCTTTCACCTCCTCCCCCGATATACCTAAAACTTCCTCCAGTCTGTGTTGAATCTAATGAGTGTATATGAGAGAAAGAGAGAGAGAGAGACAGAGAGAGAATGTGTGTTGGTGTGTGTTTATCCTTTTGTCCTATTTTTGCATCAAGACTATAACTTTAACCTTTAAATATTTTTATTTATGTTTGCGTCTGTGTGTGCTTGTGTGGGCATTCATGCCACAGTGCATGTGGAAGTCAGAGGACAACTCTTGGGTGTCAGTTTTTTCTTCCCACCATGTGGATTCCAGGGGTCCATCTTCACTCATGGTCAGGCCTAGCATCAAGCACCTTTACCTGCTGAACCATCTCTCCCTGACCTTTTAAAATGGGCATTACTTGATGAGACTTCAGAAAGATCGCTTACTGTCTATTGTCAGGATTTTATATGGGCAGGTCTACTTCAGAGAAGCCCTAAAGTATTTCAGTTTTTATATTCATCAGCGATGTCAGTGATGCCAGCTTTTGCTTTAACATGAAGAGAAAGTTGTTTCAAGCTGCATGTGACCATGGAGAAAGATCATGGCAACTCAACCAGAAATAAAACACCAGCATTTGTCAGTCTGAATTGCTGATCAAGGGGAGATGCGCACCAGCACATGGGGTGGTCGAGCCTCAGAGCAATTCTGTGGTACAGAGGAAAATTGGAGGACAGGTAGCAGGGCAATTAAAGCCAAGGGATTTGGTCACCTCAATACAAGATAAACATTTCTACCTGGCTCATGTTTCTTGGATGGCTTCTGTTTGTTTCGGAATCTTTAACTGATTTATGAGTCAGATTGAGGTCACTCTTCCTTTTGTGCTCCATCTGCTACCTTTACAGGGTCACTGTGACATTTTGAATTGTCAAAGACTTCCAGTAAAGCAAGTTCTCCTCTTAGACTTTTTATTCCTTTATTAGACTTTGTATTTTTGAAGTAGTGTTTCATGTAGCCCAGGCTGGCCTGAAACTCACTATGTAGTTGAAGCTGGCCTTGAACTCCTTGAACTGGCCTCTTGCCTCCCCCTCCTAAACGCTGGCATAGCAGTTCTGCTCCGTCATGCCCAGCTCCACCCTTAGATTGATTTTGTTGGAGCAAATACACAGGAGAGAATATGAAAGCAGCTTTTTATTTTTTATGACTTTAATTGTATGTGTTTGAGTGTGTGTAGATGCCCACAGAGGACAGAGGTCTCAGAAGTCCCTGGAGCCTTCTGATGTGGGTGATGGGAATTGAACTCGGATCCTCTGGAAAAGCATTACATGTGCTTAACTGTAAAACCATCTCTTCAGCCCCACAGCAGTTTTTTTTTTTTTCAAGCTTTTAAAAAACTTAAATAAAAAGTCTGTTACCGTGTGTCATGTGTACAGGAGTGGGTTCACATATGCCACAATGTGCATGTAGCAGTCAGAGGACAACTTCCAGGTTTGTCTCTCCTTTCACTAGTGGATGTGGGGATCGAACTCAGGTCGTCAGGCTTGTACATGAAGCATTTTTATCTGCTGAGTGTGAGCCATCTCACTGGCTCCAAGCTCCTTTATTTGAAAACCCAAGCCTATGGTCTTACAGGTCCTGTTGTCAGTTTGCGATCTGGACATGTAATCATTCATTGGAGTGTTCCTCCCAAACTCAGGGTTCTAGGTGCTCCATGGCCACCCGGGCCACCACGCTCAGGAGGGTTGGAGCTTCTAATCCTCCATATCTCTCTGCCAATCCCAAACTTATTTGCATTGAGACATGTGGGCAACACTTCAGATTGTGTCTGCTGCTTTCAAAGTTGCCAAGAATTCCCCTCCCCTCTAACTGGTGCTGGATTCTGCAGCATGATGGGAGTTGCCCAGGTCCAGGGTGGAAGTGGGAATGGGAACTCTGGCTGCAGGATTTGGTCTTCCTCAGGACAGTTTGGTCTGTTACAGTTGGACAGAGTTGACCCAAAGCACACAGAGACTGTATACTTAGTCCACCCCTCACCACACACACATTACTTCTTTGCTATTTTTTTCTAGGATTACTTTTTTCCCCTTCAAAACCCTGAAAAATGCTTTGGGCTGTCAAAGGAGCAAGCCAGCAAAACATCAGAGAATCTGCCCCTGCTTCCCTCCTTCCATGGCCCCACATTGCACAGGCTGGCCTCAAACCCACTAGGTAGCCAAGGGTTACTTTGAACTTCTGATCCTTCTGCTTCCGCCTACAGGGTGCTGGGATTACAGGTTTGGGCCGGCACACCTAATTTTTGGAGTGCTGGAGACGCAGTGCACGCTGTGCTAGCACCCTGTTTACTGAGCTCCACCCCCACGATGATTCTCTTTGTCTACTAGAATAATAAGTGAGCTACTTTTTCCCTGCGCTCTGAATGTTAGTCTTCTTTATTGTAAACAAGTTCTCCCCTCTTCCAGCTCAGTGGAGGGCAGCTTGGGACCCAGTGACCAAACCACTTGTTGGGCTTGTTAATTCTGACTAATAACCCACAACCCTTAAATAGACCTTGGAGTCCTCAGCCCACCCACTCCCTCCAAAGAGTTGTGACACAAGTCATCCCAAGCTTCACCAGGCCACATCTACAAAGGTTAGTAGACACATATGACATAAAGAGCCCATATGATTTCCTTCTTATAATTTTTTGATGAATGACTTGACTGTGGCTCATCCCAAGGGGTATGTATGGATAGTTGCTGGACATGACTTGAGGGGAATTCCTGAGGGCAAGGCAAGAAAAGAAAGGGGCCTTAGGGCTGGATGAGGCACAGCTGGAGGACCCTACGCCTGGAACTCTGAGGCGGTGGCTCAGGGCAGAATTCCCGCCAGCCGCTGAAACCCTTGAACTACACAGAGGTTGCCTAAGCAACCCCAGAAAGTGGTTGCCGGCAGCCGGGAGATGGAGAGCTGATAATCATCCCCTTCTTCCCGACAAGCCTGACGCCGCAGGTCCTTTGGTAGGGCGAGTGGGCCTCCTGTGGGGTGGCAGTTGCCATTTTCCCTTGGCCTGCGGACAAATTTCTCCATTTGAAAGCACAGCGCCCACAAATACCGAAAGCCCAGAGTTCATCTCCAGCCCCTAGCGCTCAAGGACAGGACGCAGCCCGAAGCCGGCCCCGCCTCGATCTCGCTCTAATCCCGCCCTCCCGCCTAACCACGCCCCCCAAACAACGCATGTCCCGCCCCATCCAGATAGTGACTCCGCCTTCTACGGCCCCCGCCCCCAGGACCGCCCTTCAGCCCGCCCCGACCGGAAGAAGCCGCGGCACAAGGCACTTAAAGGGCCGGGAATGGGGGTGTCGCCGCCGCCCAGTCAGCTCCGTGACCGCCGTTCCTTAGCCGGTGCCGCGCTGTCGTCGCGGCACCCCCGCCCAGCCCTCTGGCCGCGCCGCCCCCAGAAACGGCCAGCGGGGCCCGGAGCCAGGACCGCGTCCCCGCCATGCCGGCCCGGTGGCTGTTGCTCCTGCTGGCGTTGCTGCTATCGCCGTCCGGCCCCGGGGTGAGTGACCAGGGGAGTGCGGCGCGGGGACGGGCCGGCTCGCGGCCAGAGGAGAGCCGCGCGGTCGCTGGGGCTGGCGTGCGAGCCGGGCCGCGGCGGCGGCGGCGGCGGCGGCGGCGGCGGGAGGCCGGGCGCCTCGGCTGTGGCGGCCGCGGGAGGCTTGTCGGTGGGAGCTGCCGCGGCCACACACTGGCGTCTGCCTCCCGAGGCGCCGCCGGGGCCGGCGCGGCTGAGGCGGGCAGCAGCTCCGGGTGCTGGGACGCGCGCGACGGAGCTGTCTCCCGCAGGCCCGGGCCCCGGGCGCACCGCCCACCTGCCCTGCGGTGTCCACAGGTGGGCGCCCGCTGGGCCGCGGGGGCCGCAGAAGGACACCCGAAGCCGGGCGAGGCGGGGGTGACTGGAGTTTTGAATCTTTGCTGGGAAGTTTTTTTGTTTTTTTTTCTTTAATGCAGTTTTGGGAAGCGAATGCAGCCGGGAATGGGTACACGGACCCATGGGAATGGGTACACGGCGTTTTTACCCAGCCCCGCTGGGTTCTGCTTACCTGCCCCGAAGGTTTCTTTGTATTCGGAGGCAGGGGGCTTCCTGCCAGTATTTTGGTTCGCTAGACAGTGAAGGTGTCATTAAGTTAAGCCGTGGGCATTGGATCCTTTTAAAGACCCGGTGTGGGGGCCAGAGTTGAAGTCACTTCAAAACTTAAAGCTGTTTCACGTGCGGGGCGGTCAGAAACCGTCGTTTTTTTTTTTTTTTTTTTTTTTTTTTTTTCTGGAGAAGAATAATGGGCCCGGTTTGTATTTATTTAACTCTTTATCCACTCAGGATTTGAACGCTTTGACTAAAGAGGACATTTTGTGGGCGAGCATGGCTATTTTCATCTTCTGGTTGGAAAAACTGAGGGCTTTAAAAACTTCTTTTAAAAAACCGCACTGTTCAGGATGTGGACTTGGCATATTTGTTCTGGTTCTGTTTAATGACCTCTTTGAAGGTACCGTGTCCCTTTAATATGGCATATCATGTACCAGGTGTCCTGGTGGAGGACTGACATGTGTGGAGACTGGGCCAGCCACGTTTTAACGTGGCGAACTCTTTGAACTCTTACACTTTGTAGGTAAATAATCGGCTGTGCACTCTGAGTAACAAGAAATTAGAGTTTAGAAACTACTGAAGTATTAAAGAAGGTCGACTTTTTAAAATTCAATGTTTTTTTTTCCCCCCTAAAGGGAAATTTATATGCCTTTTCTTCAGTGACCGACCCTAGGTGTTTTGTCGTCCCCCCCCAATTAAAAAGAAAAGATCTACTTTTTACAAGTAGGACCAGGTTTTGAACTTGAATACTCCATCTTGGGTTGGTTAATTGCTGCCTGGCAGCTGCTCACAAATAAGACTACAAACAGAATTATTGAATGATGTGGAAATCACATTTTCACAGCCTAGGTATTCATGGTTTTCTTCCCCAACTCTTTTGCTGGATTCTAGCGTTTTTTTGTCATCCAGCAACATAGGCTAAGAAATCAAAAATCACTGTTTAGCTTTAGTTTTAGTTCTTGTATTTTTCAACTTGTACTTAGAAATCCAAACTTGTCAGAGTTCATGTAAAAGATTCCAGATTGTTTTACTGTAACCTTTTAAGATGAAAGGTCAGAATTTCACATAATAGAATTTTCTCACAATAAAAGGTTTCGACTCCAAAACCTTGTAAGAATTAATTATTTTAAAATTTAAAAGTTAGAGCAAAATCCGTACTTACAGTAGGCAGCAGTAATGTTGGGCAGCTGTTAAATCAGACGGACCTGAGGTCTGACTGATACCTTGCTAGCTGTAGCCTCAGGCAAGTTATTTTACTCTTTAGGGATTCAGTCACTGTCGGGTAAAGTGGAGACAGCTGGTGCTTGGGAAGGAAGGCACCTTGCACATGATAGATAACGTATGTTCTCCTTATCTCCCTATCGAAGTGCATTTTACTCTATCATTTTAAGTTTGAGCTATGTCTCTGCGGGGAATTTTTTTTAATGGTGTTTTGTTTTGATTGATGAAGTAGCTAGTACATTGGAGGCAGCACTGTGATTTTCAGAGTGTTTTTATTTGAGCCAGACACTGACTCATTATTGGTTGAGATGCTAGGCTACAAGATCCAAAATGCAGTAACATCCTTATTAGTAAGTCCTGGAGGCTGCCTTTTGCCAATCGAGAATGTGCTTAGTTAGTCACATTCGAGGGTTTTCCCTTTCTTCCTAGGCCCTTATCTTATGCCTTATGTTGGTTAATTTTACATGGGTGCTGCTTCAGTCAGTTAAATCCAGAAGATTGGCAGCATGTGAGAACAAATGCTTTTGTTTAAAAAAAATTAGCTCAGCTAAGATATATCAAGTTTATTTAGTCAGTATTTGGTTTGATGGGGGTTAAGAAAAAGCTACTGAGATCCAAGGGCCATATGTGTTAAGAAACATGCTGTACCTCTGAGAGATAAATCTCAACTAGAAATGGCCTTGTTTATCATTTTCTTTGATAGCCATCACCTGCATGAATTTTCCAAGTAGGAGACATGGAGTTATTTATTCTGTGGCTGTGAGTAGGATGTTTCATTGCTGATGTTATCAGGACGGTTGATCATGAAATTAAACTGTAGTTGTGCACACATGTATGTTTCATTAATTCAGCTGTCCACTCAAGCTTTCTTCAGCAACATAGTGTTTCAGCAGCATAGGAGCTGTGTGTGAGACTTGCTCTTAAGAAAGAGTGTTTACTGCTCTTACAAGGACCTGGCTTCCATTCCCAGCACTCACGTGGAGGCTAACAACAGTCTGTAATTCCAGTTCCACGGGATTCAACACTCTCTTTTAACCTCTGCAGGCACCAGGTATGCATGGTGCACATACACATACATGTTGGCAAGTATTTATATACATAATAAAAGCAAATCATTTTTTTTAAGTTCAAAGATTGAGCATGATCCTGAATAGGATTCAGTGAGCTACATGAAAGTTTCTTCAGGTTGTCTGGAAGCACAGTTCTACTTTCATGGGTCTAGAGGGGGCTAGTTATTTGCTTGCTTCAGACTTTCTGTGCCATTTTCAGATTGAAGAATCGTTGGTGACTATTTAATTTTCATTGTCATTCTTCTTGCTTTTGGGATTTAAAGTCATCTGTAATTTTAATATTTTGTGTGAGTTTAATGATCAAATATTTTCTCCATGAAAACAATGCAATGGAGAAACACCTTAGGTCATTTTAATGGATTTAGTTCACATTATTTTCAAATAAATTGGAGATCATCACTTTGCAAGATGACTAGAGTGTGGTGCTGACTTAAAAATTAGGGATGGTGAATCATACTCTGTGAATAATAAGGGTGTTGGTTGGCTGTGTCTCCCGGATGCTGAAGATTGTGCTGTGTTTTAGCTTAGTATTCCATGTCTGGTTTCAGACTTGCCTGCCTCAGAGTGACATATTGCATAGATATGCGGATGAGTACACCGTACCCTACTGGGAAAAGAAATTAAAAACAAGTAATCATAAGGGCATTACTTTCATTGCTTTTAAAAATTTTAGCCATCATCCATGTAAGGAGCTTTTGTGTCTGTCCATCCACTGGTTGGAGAATGGGGTCCCGAATGATTGGGTTGGAAGGGCATTGAGCCATGGTTTGCCTAGCAGTTGCCCTGCTAGAATTGTTGGGTTCCCGTTTTCCCAGTTTTATAAGGAAAGGTGTACTGCCTTTTATTCATGGGTGTGTGCGTGTGTGCTCTTTTCTGTATAACATGCAAAGTTTTTAAAAACTCAAAAGGTCATCTTTATTGAAGAAAAGTTAGAAAGGCTAGGTAAACCTGCATTAAACCGAACAAGGTGAAATTAAAACCCCTGTGTGATCACTTCAAATCAAACATCACCTCCATTAACATTTTCGATAGCTTTGTGGGACTATAGTTCACTCATGAGAAAGTTTACTCCTAGTTTTTAGTGTATTGATAGAATTGTACAACCATCTCCACAAGTAGTTTTACAACATTTTCATTGTCACTAAAAGAAACTCCATACTCATTAGCTGTTACTCCCTTTTCCTACATCAACCTCTTATCCTCTGGCAATTACTAATCTACTTTCTATCTCAGATTTGCCTGTTCTGCATATTTCATATGGGTGGAATCATGTAATACTTGCATCTTATAACTGGCCTCTTCCATCCATCATTCTGGTTTTCTCAAAGTGTATATAGAACATAACAGTGCTTCATTCCTTTTAGTTGCAGAATAATATTTCAATGGTCATGTGGGTTATTTCAACTTCAGGGTTACTATGGATGCTGCGAAGAACACTTAGGTGCTAGTTTCTGAATGGATACATGTTTTCGTTTTTCTTGGTGTAGAATTGCTGGATCATGAGATAACTATATATTTAACCTTTCAAGGAATGGCCAGACTCTTTTCTGAAATCAGCCTGGCTGGTTTACATTCTCACCTGCAATGTACATGGGGACACTTACTGGGTTTTCTTACAGTTTTCTAGTGGGTATAAGTGGTAATTCATTGTGGTTTTGGTATACATTTCCCTGATATTTTGTTATTCTTTCAGACATTTTTCTGTGCACAAATTTACATAGATAACATTTTTCTTCCCCAGACTGAAACAGAGATATCTTTCTATCAGTAAATTTAATTCTGTAACATCTTATTGTGTGCATAGTACTTCTGAATGGATGTACCATAATTTGACCATTTAGATAATGAGGGTGTTTTTAATTTTGATTACTATAAAGAATGTGATGAACTACCTTGTTGCTAAACTCTTGCATGTATATTAACTGCTTAATTATTTGTGAGAATAAGTTTCTAGAACTGAAATTTGTGATTGTGTGTGTGTAGATTACAGTTCTCTTCTGAACCCTCCAGCACCATTGGCGGTGTGTTTTATTGATTTTATTATTTTTATTTTATGTGTATAAGTATTTTACTTGGGTGTATGCCTGTGTACCACATGGGTGCCTGGTGCTTTATCAGATCTTCCTGGAATTAGAGTTACAATTGTGAGCTGTCATGTGGGTGCTAGGAATCAAACCCAGGTCTTCTGGAAAAGCAGTCAGTGCTCTTAACTGCCGAGCCATCTCTCCAACTGGTGTTTTTATTTATTTATTTTTTGTTTGCTTTTGTTTTTGTTTTGTTTTACCAAGACAGAGTTTCTCTGTGTAACTCTTGCTGTCCTGGAACTCCCTCTGCAGACCAGGCTAGCCTCGAACTCACAGAGATCACTTGGCCTCTGCGTGTGCCACCACCACCTCTCTGTTGGCTGTTTTTAAAAGCATAAAACTAACTTTAAATTGGTTTTTTGACAACCATTTTAGAGTAAGCTGTTTTCTTTTAGCAGCGTGGATATTTAAGTTGGGCAAAAATATTTGGTTTGTGTTTTCAGGATGAAAATAACCTTAGCCCACTATGTAACTAAGCGTTGCTGAGAAGATGCTTTATTCTGGCTTTTTGAAGAGCTCCATTGCAGCCTTCTTTGCTCTGTAATGGTTTCAGATCAGCTTTCCAGCAGATGCAACCCATGAGCACTCTGAAATACCTCAGGGTAATCCTGTGACTTCAGTTTTGCTAGTAGCCTGTCTCCTGCAGACAAGATTCTTTCTATGGTGGTTACGAGGCCATTTAGAGTTTTGCCTGAAGACTGTTCATAAATCAAGAGTTAATATATTAATTGTCCTTTTGAAGGCTCCTGCTCTTTTCATGGCTTGTCCTTGCAGCTGTTTTTCTTAGGAAGATTAAAGTAGCAATTGACAATAAAGCTATAACTTTTTTTTCTTTTTCCTCCTTTACCTACAAATATACCTGATCCTATTTAACCAAAAGAATGTGTCACTTTCAAAATAATTACTTCTTCAGTGTCAGTTTACATGTTACACAAATCTGTCCCTTAAAATTTTTTTTTTGGTTATATCATTTATAACTTTCCAATCATGTTAAGGTTTAATTATCTATTATTAAGTAACTTTAAAACAAAATAAGCTTTTTTTGAGACAGGGTCTTTTTTGAGATAGGCTGTCCTGGAACTCACTAAGTAGACCAGGCTGATCTTGAACTCACAGAGATTCCCCTCCCTCTGCCTCCTGGGTGCAGGGATTAAAGGTGTGTGCTACCATGCCTACCACCAAAATCATTTTTAAAACTTAAAAAAAACTTTTTGTTTTGTTTTTGAAACAATTTCCCTATGTAGCCCTTGCTGGCCTGGAACTCCCAGGTGTAGACTAGTCTGGCCTAACCAAATTTGTATGATTCTGTGCCTCTGCTTCCCTAGCTGAGATAATAGATGTGTGCCACCATGTCCTGCCAAAATAGCTTTTTAATAACCCTAAAACAAAAGACAGTCTTTTAAAAAAAAATACATATATTTACTCTTAAGCTAGTTATCCTTACCCTTAAAATAGTTCCCAATTCCTTCTGGTCTTCACTGAATATAACTCTTACATGAGTCACACAGCAGTTTTGACCACAACTGTTACTACTTAGTTTGATCAGTTTATTGCAAACACTTGGATTAGATTTTTGTTTATTGAAATGAAACCCACCCTCAGATCATCATGACTTTCTACCACTTAGGGGTTTCAAAAGTATAGTCTTTGAAGGGAGTTTTCAGAAATTCTAGAAATATTTTAAGCTTCAGTAGCATATATGAATAAATGTGTAGGCTCTTGGGGGCACTGGGATCAGGGCAGGAGACAGTGCCATTCACTCTCAGCCCTCTGATCCAGTCCACCAAGAGAACAGTGCCAGCCCCTTGGTGACAGTGGTGACATTAAAGACTTGGAGAGTGGGAGAGTAAAGTTTAGGCATATGCTACCCCTACTCCCTCCCAGATATGACCCCTCCATCCCAGGTTGAAACCCTTAAATCCTCTAGAAAAACAGATTAGGAAGCCAGGGTCAGAGAGTTCTGGTGACCTGTCCTAGGTTTTATGTGAGAAGTTGTATGTGAGTGGCAGGAAGAACTTTGTACCTGATTCTCTTGCTTTTCTCTAGAGAGCTGTCCCTGACCTTTTGCAGTTTCTGATCCTGAGGCTTATGTTAGAACTCATAGCCCAGTTGTCATTTAACCTGAGGGGTAGCCTAAGGAGACACTGGGTTTGGAGAAGGATTATCTGGTAGGCTTGCTGGTAAGCTGGAAAATGCTTACTTAAATGGCATGTATTCCTCCCACATGAGCTGTGGCCTCCTACCCCGTGTTGTAGTGTGGAGCTTCAGCTTGAGCTAGAGATGCTGTCTTCATCTGAGAAGCTCTGTCAGGAGATGGGCCATTTTTAGTGGCCTAATCCAGCCCTAGAGAGTGAAGATCAAGAGGCTACTAAACCAGATTTGCAGTTTAAGCTCATTTCTTTGAGGTCTAATAATATCTGAGCAGGTGCATGTTTTTCAGTAACTTCTCGCCTAGTAATATGTTTGAAATAGCAAAACTGAAAACTTGTGTCTTAGAAGTCCTAACAAAGTTCTCTTTAACAACTCTGCCAAAGCCTTCACCAGGAAACACTGAAGAGATGGAGGTATCTCTGCAGAGGGTCCTCCTCCCCCATTTCACAAGCAGTTCTAGCACCAGGGAAATGAGCCAGCAATGTCAGGAAAGAGAGTGAGGACCTGACCATGGCAGTGACTCTTGGACCACAGAAGAAGGACTCAAATTAGCCTGGGTGAACCTAGGAGAGTATAATGGGGGTGGGGAACAGGAAAGTGCCCTGGGTTTGTACGTCTTGCTGATTTGTGCTAGAGCCAGAGAGACACCCCTGCCTTGCTTCTCTTCTTTCCTCCTCTATGGAATTTAGCATGGTGAGTTAGCCATACCCACTGTAGTATAGGCACTCCGCAAATACTGTTTGAATTTCCTCTTTGTTCATTAAGAACTATTTCTTATTTTAACATCAAGCTATTTTAACATCAAGCAAATGGCTTGTGGATTTTAAGGATTGAAATGGGAAAGATGTCACTGTTCTGTAATCTTTGAAAGGGTTTCAATGGTAATGTGTATTTTTATTCAGTTAGAGGGGCCTTCAGGACATTTACTTGGGCAGTCACAACCTGAGTGTGTGGCATCTTCTTCATGAACGCCTCAGGTCAGCAGTGAGATTCATTTTTTCCCTTGCCAAACCCCATCCGGTTAGTGGTGGCAGTTAGTCCAGGTCCATTTCATTTTTCACTCAGCATGAGGCTTCACTATTTTAAAATGACCCTTGATCCAGGATTGTCTTCATGTATTAAACATGATTTCCTTAGTTAGTGGACTAATTTATAATTATTATTCAAAACCATCTTGTTCTCCTGTGGCTCATTTCCCCTCCTCCATCTCAGATGGGGGGCCATTGTTTGTCTAGGTCTCAGGAGTGTTTGTCATGGAAACTGAATTTCTTTCTACATTTCTGAACAAACAGTGCTGTCAGATCCCCAGAACCTGATATTGTCATTGATCTCTGGCAGAGCTAGAGGAGCTTGTTGACTAAGGTAAATCATATCTCTTAAAGCTAATAGCCCATGACTCCTGAGAGGCCTGCAGGCATGAGAGAAACATCTGCACAGAAGGCCACAGCTGCACGAAGGATGTGTTCTTTGTAGCAATGCTTCCTAACCTGGACTCAAATTAGTCATCTGGAATTACCAAGGAAGCTTTTAAAGCTTTATGCCCAGGTACCATCCCAGGTAAAGAAAATCAAAATCTCTGGCACAAACAAAGCCTGGCATTTTAAAAAAAATCTCTTAAGCCTCAGGTCAGTAATGTATAGTAAGGCCTTTAGGTAATCGCTTTGCCTTCCTGTGTCTTGATCCTGACAGAATGATGCAGTTACATGTCCCAATGATGTCTCAGAGCACCCCAGACCAGAGAAGCTGACAGCTCATTTTCTGGAGAGATTGGGGTTGATAGATTCTGCTAGGGAGTGGCAGAACTAGAAATAGAGAATCAAGTACTATTTTTTTTCTACTATGTTTCATTGTTCAACTTTGTTAGTGTTTATATGTGATAATTATGTGTGGCAAGTTCAAGTGTGTGATAATGCATATGGATGCCAAAGGTCATCCAGCCTCTGGTAAAGCTGGGTATTGTTCCTCAGGTTGGTTTTTGTTTTTTGTTTGTTAATATGATTTTTAAGAAAATATTAATTTCTTTAATTTTATTTGTATGTGTATGTGCCTGAATGTATATGTACCACGTGTGTTCAGGAGCTGGCAGAGGTCACAAGAGGCTTTTGATCCCCTGGAACTGGAGTTAGAGATGGTTGTGAGCTGCCATGTTGATGCTGGTACCAAATGTGGGTCTTTTGCAAAAGCAGTAAGGGATCTTATCCACTGAGCCATTTCTCCAGCTCCTAATTTAATTGTTTGAGACAGGGTCTTTCACTTGGACTTGGGGCTTATCAATTAGGCTAGATCCACCTGCTATCTCCCCAGAATTGGTATTATAAGTGCACACCACAGTACTAGGCTTTTTACATGGTGCTAGGGATCAAACCCAGGTCTTCATGCTTACATGGCAAGCACGTTACCAACAGAGCCAGCTCCCCAAATCTTACTATTAACATTTCCTTTTGTTACTTTAAAAAGAGCAGATTAATGTAAGAACCATAGATACTTATTCTTTGAGCACAAACTATTAAAATTGCTATTATCAGCATTACCTGATAGCTGGCCTTATATTCAAATACAAGGTTTGGACAGATACTTGCTTATTAGAAGTTACCCAACACATATTTTTGCTTTCTTTGTTTATTAAGATGCTTGGGAATCAAAACAAGACACCTTTCCAGGTTCCTTCCCCAAACCCTGACAAGTAAAATCCTTGTGATTTTAAAGGATGCAGTCAGGAGCAAGAGCTAAGTAGCTGAGGGAAGTGGATGAAAGGCCTTTATAGAGGGAGTTAGTTGGACCTTTAAAGAACAAGAGTGAAACAGTTGCTTTTCTACAAATCAGTATGCCAGGGACATAGCTGTGTCCATGTTTAGTGTACTACCACTCACAGTAGTCATGATAGGGTGTCAGCTAGGCATTCATCCATAGATGAGTGGATAAAGAAAACGTTGTGTTTATACGTACTAGAATGTTATATAGTTATGAAAAAGAAGAAAATCCTGTCACTTGTGATAACATGGGTGGAACTGGAGGACATAGTGTTAAGTGAAATAAACCATGCATAGCCAGATATTCACATGTGCAAACTAAAGAAATTGATCCTCATAGAAACAGATAGTAGAATGGTGGTTACCAAACCTATAATCACAGAACTTGGGAAGGTCAAACTGGAAAGCTGTTTGAGACGGCCTAGGCTACATAGCTTAAGACCCCATCTCAGGGAAAAAAATAAAAATAAAATGTAGATGCACCAGAGGCTGGCAGGAGATAGGGTGAGGAAGATAGAGAGGGCAGGTAATTAAAATACAGTTAGTTAGTGGTGAGATGCTCAGTAGGTAAAGGCAGTGGCTACCAGGCCTATTGACCTGAATTCCATCCCCAGAAACCACATTATGGGAAGGAGACTCTTCTGACTCTTCCACGTTATCCTCTGACCTCTATGCATATGCTCTGGCACATGCTTCCTCCTCCCCCCAAAATGAATAAATAAATAATGTAATTTAAAAATATATATTGTTAGAGAATTAGAAGGAGTTTGATGGCACTATAGAATGTAGTTAGTGGTAATTTATTAAAGATTGCAAAATAGTTGGAAAGGATTTTGAATGTTTCTTTTTTTTTAATTTCTATACTTTTATTGTATGAATGTTCTACCTGCATGTGTATCTGTTCACCATGTGTGTACCTGGTCCTGATAGAGGTTAGAAGAGGGCATCAGATCCCTGGAACAGGAATTACAGGAAGCTATGAGCCACTGTGTGGGTGCTGGGAATCCAACCTGGGTCCTATGCAAGAGCCACCAGTGAGCTTAACCTCTGAGCCATCTCTCTAGCCAAGGATTTTGAATGTTCTAACACAAAGAAAAAAATGCATGAGATGATGGCTATATAATTACTCAGACTTGAATGTTGCATATTGTATAGGTCTAAAAAAATATTGGGTACACATAAATACATACAACTGTTCTATTTGTTTAAAACATTGTTTAGGGGCTAGCAGATGTCTCAGTAGATAAAGGAACTTGCTACCAATCCTTACTACGAACCAACGTGGTAGACAGAGAAAACTGACTCTTGAAAGCTAACCTTTCCTCAAAAAACTGACCTCTACGTATGCTTGTATACACATACACACCATGTTAAAAAGTTTTGTTTTTAATAAGAGAAACATGTAAAGCAGAGCAGCAGAGTAGGGATCTGGTGAGTCATAGGTGTGTTTCCATCTACCAGGACACTGGAAGCACGGGACTGTTCCTGAGCACTGCTCCTAGCATGGCTCTCTGATAAGCGCAGCATCACTTGGTTAACTTGTAGCTCGTACTCAGGTTTGTTTCTCATCTAATTTTCTGGAGAAGTGGTATCAACAGTTTTCAGATATGTTTGAAAATCTGAGTGAATCGAAGTGTTCCTATTGTTGGATTTTTTAATGGTAACAAGAAAAAGTTTTAAATTAGGAAAATTCCCCTGCAGTTCTTGATTTTTGTGATGACTCTGTTTCCAAATGTGTATGGTGTATGTGTGTATGTTTTACATTAACCAAAATTAAAATTTCTTCCCAGGATAGAAGCATGTGTAACATCACCAAAGAAGCTAAAATACTCTAAGAAAGTTATAAAACCAGATTTGAAGAGTCTCTTACCTCAGCGATAGATACATTTGCTCTGCTCAATCCAGCAGTCTTTCCCTATAATTCTGTTGGGGATCATTTTCCAATTGTCATGGTCTGGTTTTACAAAGAAGAAAACGGTTTCCTTATGCAGAGTGATTAAGACGTTTATCTATAGTTTTGCTCCTTAACTAACAGAGAATCAAACCACGGTTTCTTCAAAGACCAGCCCTATTCCTGCTCTGAGGGCTGAGTACTTGGAAATCTCTAGAGTTCTTAGTACATGGTAAAGCTCAGTCCCTTATCTGATCTGTGGTTGGAGAGAAGGAGGGCCTCCTTTTAGATTTAGATTGTGGATACTGTGTCTATAGTCAGAAATCAGCCTTCTGGTTCCTACAGCATTTTCTTTTAATTGTATTACATTTAAAATTTTTTCCTTGGTATTTCTTTTCCTATCTTAAACCTTAAAGTGAATCAGATAATTTCTAACATCCAATGTTGCAATATTTTGAGATAAGTGGAGACACTGGGTGTGGTAGGTCAGGATTGGGAGTGACTGTGTTTAAAGGCATCAGGGTTTCTACAGCCTCTATGTGGATTTTGGACATGGCTTCATGGGCTGGGGCTAGAAGAACATACAGCAAAGCTTGAGGGAGGTGAAGGCCTGATAAGCTTCAGGTACACACAAAGCAGAGCTAAAAGACTCTATCTAGCCCACTCTTCTTCCCCAATTGAACCAGAAACTTTTACCTGGAGAATTGGAATGCTCGCCCAAAGCCCAAACCAGAACATATGAGTGCGTTCCATGTTACCTTCTGCTTCATTCAGTCACCTCCCCCCCCCACAAAAAAAAAAATCTATTAAGCATATGCCAAGCTCATGGGGCTATCCCCAAACTTTGGTATTTTGTTTTGTTGTTGTTTTGTTTGTTGTTTATGTACCCTTGGTTGGCCTAGAACTTACATGTAGACCAATCTGGCCTCAAACTCAGATGTCTGCCTGCCTCTGCCTCATGAGTGTAGGGATTAAAGATATGCACCACTGGCCGGCTGGTGGGTAGTGGCACACACCTTTAAACCTAGCTCTCAGGAGGCAGTGGCAGGCAGATGTCTGAGTTCAAGGCCAGCCTGGTCTACAGAGTTTCAGGACAGCCAGAATTACAACACAGAAACCCTGTCTCCAGACAAAAACAAACAAAAAAACACCACCAAGCTCAGCAACTTTGTATTTTGTTGTTGTTTTTTTTTTAACTTGGATTTTGAGAGGATTACTCACAAGTTTTAGAGTCAAATGGACACAAGCTAGGCACAAAAGTGTGAGGACCTGAGCGTAGAGTAGCTCTAAATATGCGGATTGCTCTGGGCAGGTATTGGGGATGTTGCCAAGTCAGCTGTCAGGAGGCACCATTGTGGAACATGATTCCTCTTGTAGGTGGTCAGGGCATGAGTTTTGTAAGTGTTGGGGGGGGTCCTACATAACAGGCCTCTTTCTGTACATGTGTAGGATTAAAAAAAAAAAAAAAAAAAAAGAGTCCATTCTGAGAGTGAGATTGAATCATGTGAACTAGCAATATGAGAAACCAGAGAGTCAACCAACAGGAAGCCAAGTAAGGCAGGGAGTGCCAGGAAGAGATTGATAAACCCTTCAAGTCCTTGCCAGCCTCCTTGAGTAATGGAGGCCATGCTTCAGTGACTTGTCTTGGTCTGTAGGGTTCTAGATCTCTCTGTTGTAAAAGTCACCTAGAGTGGGTACAGCTACTGTAGATATAGATTGGGTGATTCAAAAGAGAGGAGCAGGCTTAATGGTCATTTTGATCACATGTGAGGTGGCCAACCAGAGAAGACTCTCTTAGACATGGGGTCTTAGAAAGCAGACCTTGAGTTGGGATCCACTGGAAGGACCCTTCAAGCTTTTCCATGAAGTTTTGTTGTGTTTCCCTCATAGTCAGCTACAAACCAGCTAAGCAACATTAATATAGTGTTGGTGTAAATTAAAACATGAGGAAAACCCCCACTGTGTGCCCGCAGATCATCTGTGTTTTGTGTGTGAAGTGTTTCACCCTTCAGGAGTGAGGTTTTCCTTCCAGGCCTGTTTTGCAGTGTTACAACAGCATGTGGCCCTGCTGCTTCTGTGGGGCATACATAGATAAATCATGAACTAGACGTCCATTCTGGCCTTTGTGGCTCACTCTGTAAGTGCATGTTGGGGCTTCCACTTTCTTCCCTAGTCCTAGCTGTTCCAGGTCCCTGTCCGCTTTCTGTCTCCTGCCACACTGGTCCTAGAGGTCCCTAAACACAACAGATTATCTTCAGTTTCATGGCTTTTGCAAAGCTTTGTCCATTGCCTAGGCAGTTCTTCCTTTCCTTCCTGTGAATATTAACTCGGGAAAACCTTTAACATGAAATCACCACCCTTGAATCTTAACCCACTCCATCAAAAGACCTGACCACCTTCTGTTACACTTCTGTGGCTCCTGTGGCTTCTTTCATAGCATTTAAAGTGGCTTGTCATGTTATTTTTATGGAATTGCCTGCCCTGACTCATTAATGGAAAACAAACTCTGTGAGAACAGGAGTCAGATCTTTTTTGTAGGGATTATTATTCTGTTGTTGTTATTATTAGTTTTTTTTTTTTTTTAAATTATATTTGGTGTGTGTATATCTATGGAGGTCAGAGGATGACTTGTGGGTCAGTTCTCTCCTAACTCTCCATAGGTTCCAGGATGGAACTTAGATCACCAGGGTTAGTAGTGAACGTCTCTACCCTCTCAGACATTTTGTCAGCCCCTCCTTTTTTTTTTTTTTTTTTTAAGAGACAGGGTCTCATGTAGCCCAGGCTAGACTTGAAATAACTATTGTGCTCCTAATTCTTACCTCTTTGCTCCCAAGTTGTGGGATTACAGGTGACAGATGTTCACTACTGTGTCCAGTTTTTTTGTTTTGCTTTTATCATGATTAGATTCTTGTGGCTCAAACAGTTCTTGGTCAATAAGTGACACTAATATGTTGCTCACATATACTTGATATTCTAAGTATGAAGTGAATGAGTGAATATATATATATATATTTAAAATTCTAATCACACACATATATATATTCACTCATTTACTTTTTTTTTTTTTTTTTTTTTTTTTTTTTTCTGAGACAGAATTTCTCTGGCTGTCCTGGAACTTACTCTGTAGACCAGGCTGGCCTCGAACTCACGGAGATCCAACTGCCTCTGCCTCCTGCCTCCTGAGTGCTGGGATTAAAGGCATGCACCACCGATGCCTGATGTTATTTAAATTTTTAAATCACACACAAACACACATGCACACACGCACACACATTTAAATCTTCCCTAAATCCTTCAGAGTTTTACTATTTATCTCCGTTTTCTGGGTGAGAAAGCCAAGGGACAGGTTGCTCACTGGCAGTCTGGCTCCATAATCTGACATTTGAAAAACCATAGCATAATAACCAGGCACTACATTGTATTAATAGGTATTTGTTGAATTGTTCAGCATCATCAGAAAATAGTGTGATTGGGTGTATTGGCAAAGGCCTTTTATCCCAGCACTTGGGAGGCAGAAACAGGAGGATCTCTTGAGTTCGAGGCCAGCCTGGTCTACAAAGTGAGTTCCAGGGTAGCCAGAGTTACAACAGAGAAGCCCTGTCTCAAAAATAAAATAAGATAAAATAAAATCCAACGCCCCCACTCCCCAACTGGTATGATATATAAGATGTTTCTAAATGGTTGATGTACAATCCCAGAATGTAAAATGGAGTAGCATCTGGTGAGATCTTTTCACTACTTAAACCCTTCCTTAAATACCACAAAGTAAACACATTTTTTTCTTCCCTTCCTCTTTCCAGCCTCTCTCTGGCAGCACCATCTATTGTACTGTTGCCCTCTGTCCATGAGGGATGGGAGTAACCACTGCTTGAGACAGAGTGGATAATCAGGTTTTCGAGTTTTATTTACTTTCTGGTGATATTCTTGGCTATCACCAATATCTTTTGTTAAGTGTTCCTTATTACATTTGTATAACTCTTGCTTTAAAATTCTTTACTATTTAATTAATTAAATTAATTTTTGAGACAGCAATCTCAGGTGTATCCCAGGCTGTTCTCAAACTCCATTAGTAGTTAAAGATGACCTTGAACTTCTGAACCTCCTGCTTCAACTTCCCAAGTGCTCAAATTATAAGAGACTGTGCTTGACATCCAGACTGGGCCTCAAGGATGCAAGGTAAGCACTGTGCCAACTGACTACATCCTCAGCCACCTTAAGATTCTTAATATTTGTTTTGCCTCTTAGCATTTAGAGAGATGTTAATATTTCAAGAGAAAAAAAAAAAACCTAAAAGCTTAGTGTCCTTGCTTCATTGTGCAGATGCCCATGTAATCCGCTCTCTGAATCCAGAGAAGTTGACAATAAGGTTGGATGACCTCCAGAGTACACAGAGCCTGACCAGGATGGTGACATTAGGAAGAGAGATTCCTGGGCCAGTGCACAGGGGAGCGTGTCTGAAAAGTATGCCCCTCCTCTACCCCTGCCCTGAACAGCCATTTTCCTTTCCAGGGCAGATTCTGTTCCTTGGTGTCTGGAAAGGTTTCTTTTTGAGCCTAGAGGCTTGCTGTCTCTCTGTGGGTACTCCTTCCTGCTTCTGTTTCCTGCCCACCGCTTGATAAGCTAGAGAAGGCAGTGGTGCTCCATGCCAGCTGGTTTCTCTGGCTTCGTTCTTTCATTTCTCCATTTGAAAGCCACAGGTTTGTAGATTTGGTTGTTCCAACGTAGTCTTCCAAGTGGTTTTTGTGCTTACCTATCTTTGTCTGAATATGTGAGAAATGTGTGTGTGTGCTCATTTGTGATGCACACTTGCCTGTGCGTGTATGTTCGGAAGCCAGATGTCGACATCAAGTGTCTTCCTTTATTCTCCAGCATACCTTCTGAAATAGAGTCTCTCACTGAACCTGGAGCTTTTGGCTAGATTGGCTGGACAGTAAGCCCTGGGGATCCACTTGCCTCTGCCCCCTAGTACTGGGGTTACAGGAGTGGACTGCTACACCTGGCTTTTACATAGGTACTGGGATCTGAACTCAGATCTTCATGCTTGTGCATCAAACACTTTACCCACTGAACCATCTCCATAGTGCTCCCTGTAAGATATAACAAGTCTTATGTAGCCCAGGATGGCTCAGAGTCACTTCTCTATGTTGCCAAAGCTGGATTCAAATTACTAATCTTCCCTCCTTTAGCTTCCAAGTGCTGGGCTGATAGGCATGTACTATCACAGCCAGCCGGTAAGACGTTTTTTCCACATGAAATGTCAGTGTTTGATATCTTCCTCTTGAGGGAACATCTTATTCCTTCTAGTGAATTGTCATAACTTTTAGGCAGGCCCATCAATTTATGGTTGGTTAAAATGATTCCTGCTGTTGAAGTAAATTGTTTTACACTAGTCAGTAATGTGCATTTTCTTATGTGCAGTAACATTAAAAGAACAACTGACTTCATCAAAGCAGTGAGCATCATCTCATGACAGAAAGCTTTTTAGACCAATAGAACAGAACTCGGCTGTTCAGGAGACCTACTCTACAACAGGGTGGCTATAGTTAATAACAGTATTTTGTGTTCTAGAAGATTTATTTTTAACTCCTTCTGTTCTTTATTACATTTTAAAATTGTGTGTGTGTATGTGTATGCGTGCCATGCATGCACTCGGAGGTTACATGACAATTGTGGATTCTCTTCTTTTATCATGTGGGTTCATGGGATTGATCTTTTCAGGTTTGATGGCAAGTGCCTTTACCTGCTGAGCTAGCCTTTGAAAATTGCTAAGAGACTAGATATTATATGTTCTTAAAAAACACACACACACACACACACACACACACACACACACGATGAGATATGAGGTATTATAATTAGCTTGATTATCCATTCTACAATGTGTATCAAAACATGTACACTTTAAGTATATAAATTTTTGTGTCATTTCAAACAAAATAATTTAATTTGGAAGAGTTGGATTGGATAGGTATGTGCTGTAGGAATTTTTTTTTATGATGGTTAAGGCTATGACTTTTTGTAATATTATTCCCACCTACTTACATGTATAGTGGGATCTCAGGAATTTTCATCTAGAACTTTTTTTTTTTAAGACCTCACTCTGGGGGTTGGAGAGATGGCTTAGTGGGTAAGAGCACCTTTCTGCTTTTCCAGAGGACCCAGGTTCAATTCCCAACACCTACACGATAGCTAACAGTCGTCTGTTTCTACAGTTCCAGGGGATTCAGTGACATCTTCTGGCCTTCTCAGGCCCCAGGCATAGACATACATACACACTCGAACACACACACACACACAATAAATAAATAAATAAGTAAATAAGGCCCCACCCTGTCTAATTTGCTGTGCTGTATGGTATAATGGGTATCTTTAGAGAATCTATAAATTATATTTTAATTTCCTTTGAAAGCTCACCCTTAAATCAGAGCAGAATGCTGATCCTTGATCCTCATCAATCCCAACAGGGTTCTGAGGGGAGTTTCAAACCCCAAATAATTTAGGCTTATGGCTCTCAGAACTATGATTTAAAGTAGCAAAATTATAGTTTAGCGGCAGTGGGCAAAAGACCAGATGGGTAGGTGGAGCCTTGAGCCCACCCTGTGTCTATGGTTAACTGTCTGTGGTGCCTTGGACAAGTCACTTCACCTCTGTGGGCTTTGATTTCTTTTCTTGTGCAATGAGAGGGTTGGGGAAGGTGATCCTTTAGTCCTTTCATCTAAAAAATTATATCTCTCAGGAGCATTAGTAGCTCTGCTGTTTGATCTGAGTTATGTGGAGCCACAAGATTAAATTGATCCAGTTAACTGGAGAGAGGAAAACGGTGCTGTAGACTTAGTTGGTAGAGGTGGATAACCTGCCAGTGTATTTCAGACCCAAGGATTCTGCTAGGGTTTGGCCAGGTGTCTGAGCCAGAGGGTTTCATGCTGTTTAACTTTTATCATAATGCTTGGGAACATCTGGCAAGTGTAGGTGGCAATTATGTCATAAATACAGTTGTTTATAGATAATTTAAATTTAACTAGAGCACTTACCCACTTTCTCTTTGACCTCTTCCCTTTCCACTCCCTCAGCCCCAAGGAATCTCTAAGGAAGTATAAAGACCAGAATTGACAGTTTCAGATTATTATCAGGACTGAAAATGTTGCTGTGTAACTGAGACTTATTTTCCCTTTGGGGTTTCCACATGAGGGGCTCCTTTATAATAGGTTAAACTGTACATTAGTATCCATTTTCAAGAGGAGTTTGGCTTTTAAGAATTAAGACTGGTGCATCTTACAAATTTGTAGTCAAATCAGCTCTTTGTTAGTCTAAATTGAAGTGGTTGGCCATCAGGATAAGTAAATCTGGCAGGTTTCTTAATTGTTACAAGGTTTAAATTGTGGTTATTTCCCTGTAGTGAAGATATCAAAAAAAAAAAAAAAAAAAAAAAAAGCCAGTGGTAACACCTGCACGATAAGGCCAGCTGCTAAGTGAGCATGTCGCCGCGGGGTTTGATTTTTGTATCTATAAAGTGAGTGATTTAGCCTAGCTCCCCCATACTCCTCAGACACCACCCTACTAACAAGGCTATGTTTTCTGACCCACGGTGTGGTAAAGGGTTTTCTGAAGCACTTTTCTGGTAGGGTGTATCTTCTTCAACCAGCATGGCAGAAGGACCACAAAGACAAGCAGAACTGCAAATGACTGAACTTGGACTGAGCCTCAGCCTCACAGCCAGTTAGGGGATACAGTCACCTATTGTGAAAGCAGCCACCTTTGAGCTCAGGAATAGGGTGGACTTAGGGAGCACTTTTATCAGGTCTGGTAAAGCAGAGGGATAGCCTGAACTGAAGAGTAGTAACTGTCTTGGGTGGTGGTTAATTACACCACACCCTAGCATTGCCACAAATGCTAGTTTAGCTCTCTCAGCTGCTTCATTGGAAACCACACAGCATGTTCAGTTAGGCCTTCCTTGCCCTTTATTGCATCCCCAGCATAGACACCTGACTCCCATCCAAAGCAAATGTCATTGTTACCTTTACTAACACACTGTCAGGAAATGTAACAGTCAATGGGCTGGCTAGAAGGAACTGAATGGTTGATGGATTATTGCTGACACCACAGGCAAACTCAGCGTGACAGAATTTGGAACGATACAGGATCATTCTGAAATCCTTAAAACTAGACATAATGAAGCTCCTTAAAACTGGACACAGGGAAGCTCTAAAGTCTCTTACAATCAGCAGTGCTCTGATTCTTTGCTGTTGGATCAGATGTGTGAATGAGAAGGGGCTGGAGAACAGAACAGCGCTGATTAAAATAAGTGTCTTGGTATCTGTCAGCAGACCTTTACTTATGATACCTTCAAAGGCAGACCTTTTACTTGAGAATTTAGCCCATTTTCCTGGGCTGAGTAAGAGGCTTGGTCCTCTGTGGGTCCTGTGGGCTTTCTTTGGCATAGAGAGGGCTTTATGTAATGGCTTTATGCTCTTATCAGGGACTAATTTCTGTCTTATGCTGCTGTTGTGAATTCTTTGTATTTAAAGTGTTTTATTTATCATTACTTGTGAATGAATAATGTGGGGGCATGTGTGTGAAAGTCAGAGGACAGCTTGCAGGAATTGGTTCTCCTTCCACAATGTAGGTCCTGGAGATCAAACTCAGGCTATCAGGCTCAGTCAGGTGCCTTTATCTGTAAAAAGCCATCTGCCTGGTCCTGCTATTGTGAATTCTTGATGGCTTTTTGGCCTTTGTTGGGCACAGATTCTCATGTGATCAAATGACAAAATGATTGAATTCTGCTGAATACTTTTATAAAGCAATCAGAATCTTCAATAGCCAGGCTTTGTTTGCATTTGTAGATGGTAATATTGTGCAAGAGAATAGTATATACAAATGTTTTAAAAATATCTTTTATTGCCTGTCAAGGTCCTCTGTACTACTCCAAGGAACTTCCTGCAGGATTGACATGTCACACAGGTGTTTTTGTCTTTGTTTTAAATTTAATTGAGTTTCTTTATTTAAAACACTTCGGGACTGGAGTTTGTGGTGGCATACCAGAAAAGTTCTTTCTGATGTTCTTTAAATCAGTGAATCCATGCTGTAATTTTCTTTTTTTGTAAAAGATTTATTTTTACATGTATGTGTGAATGCCTGCAAGTATGTATGTGTACCACTTGTGTGCCTGGTGCCTGAAAAGGCCAGAAGAAGGTATGGGATCCTCTGGAACTGGAGTTACAGGTGGTTGTCAGCCACCATGTGGGTACTGGGAACTTAACCTGAGTCTTAACAAGAACTTAACAAGAACAGCAAGTGCTCTTAACTACTGAGTTATCTCTTCAGCCTCCCATTTTGTAATTTTCAACCAATTAGATCCAGCAGAATAATCCAGTCTGAAGCTGGGTATTGTGGCATATACCTGTCAACCCAGCTACTATGGAGGCTGAGGTGAAGAATTGCTTGAATCTACAAGTTCAAGAACAACCTTGAGTTTGGTGAAATGGCTCAGTTGTTAGCTTTCTGTAATCACAGTCCCAGGGGGTCCAATACCCTCTTCTGGCCTCTGCATGCACATGGTAAACAGACATAGTTGTAGACAAAAATAACCCTCCCACACACTCGTGCACATGCCCACACGTACACACATATATGTATACGTGTGTGTGTGTGTGTGTGTGTGTGTGTGTGTGTATTTGTTTTTTTTGAGACAGGGCTTCTCTGTATAGTCCTGACTGTGCTGGAACTCCCTCTGTAGACTAGACTAGCTTCAAACTCAAGAGATTCACCTGCCGCCGCCGCCGCCGCCGCCCCCCCCCCCCCCCTCAAAGTGCTGGGATTATAGGCATGCTCCATCACTGCCCAGCTATAAATCTTAAAAACATTTTTCTTGAAAAAGACCAGTCTTAGTAGCATAGCAAGACTTCATCTTGAAAGGAAAGGAAGGAAGGAAGGAAGGAAGGAAGGAAGGAAGGAAGGAAGGAAGGAAGGAAAGACTCAGCCTGTTTGCTCTTATGTTATTGACCTCTGCTTTGTCATCCACCACACACTGTCCATCTGCATTGCATTAACATGCAAGGTCTTGTCTTGCCTCTCCTTTGCAAAATACTCTTTCTACTTCCAAGCATTATTGCTAGAGCTAATAATTATAAGCTCTCATTCTTTAGCACATTCTAATTCACTTGAAATTCATTATTTTTCATTTAGAGACATGCAGATCTAATTGCTGTCAAGAGTTTGTGTGTCCAAACTAGGTAGCAAAATAAAACCCTTTGGAAGCCTTTATATGTCTCACTGGCCTACTTGTTTCATGTCTTACCTGTAACACTGTACTATGCCTTCATTGGTGATCCAAAATTGGCTCTTTTTTTTTTTTTTTTTTTCCATTTGTTGAGATGCTATGGAGTCTCATATACCTTGGTTGGCCTTGAACTTCCTCAGTAACCAAGAATAACCTTGAACTACTGGTCTTTTGGCCTCTACTTCCCAGGTACTGGGATTATAGGCATGCATCACTGTCTGGTTTATGTGGTACTATGGATCCAACTCAGGGCTTCATGTATGCTAGGCAAACACTCTACCAACTGGACTATATCTCTAGCTCACCAAAATGAACTTTTTTTTTTTTAAGAAAATTATTTTATTTTATCTGTATGGGTGTTTTGCCCGCATGTATGTCTGTACCACTTGTGTGCCTGGTGCCCAAGGAAGCCAGAAGAGGGTGTCAGATCCCCTGGAACTGAAGTTACAGATGGTTGTGAACCACCATGTGGATACTGAAAATTGAACCTATGTCCTCTGGAGATCAACCAATGCTCTTAACCACTGAGTCATCTCTCCAGCCCCCCAAATGAAGTCTTAAGTCTTTTGCTTTCACTTTACCTCTGGAACAAGCTGACTAATACCCTGGGACTTGATGGCCAGCCAGTCTAGCTAAATAGGTGAGCTCCAGATTTAGTGAGAGACCTCAGCTGAAAAAATATGGTGGTGACATACCTATAATGTCAACACTTTTGAGGCAGAGGTAGGTGGGTTTCTGTGAGTGTGAGGCAACCTGTTCTACTTAGTGGCTTTCAGACCAGCCAGGACTGCACAGTGAGACCTGCCTTCCAAAAAAAAAGAAGAAAGCAACTGAGGAAGACACTAAGTCAGCTCTGGCTTCTACACGTATGTCCACACAAACACTCATACACACAAAGCTTTTGTTAGAGGCTTCCCCATTAATTTTCATACTATTTAAATACTTACATTCCCTTTGGATCCCTGATTCTCTTTACTGATTACTTTTTAAAATAAAGTTATTCCAGAAGGCATTTTAGAAAAGGTAGTTCTTGCCGGGCGGTGGTGGCACACACCTTTAATCTCAGCACTCGGGAGGCAGAGGCAGGAGGATTTCTGAGTTCGAGGCCAGCTTGGTCTACAGAGTTAAGTTCCAGGACAGCCAGGCTACACACAGAAACTCTTTTTTGAAAAAAACAAAAAGCAAATAAACAACCAAAAAAGGAAAGAAAGGAAGAAAAGAAAAGGGATTTCTTACTTTAAATATAAGGCAATAAACCAGATGTTATAGTCCACACTTGTAATCCTAGCCCCAGGAAGCTGAGGCAGGAAGATTGTGAGCTTAAAGATAGACTCAGATACATAGCTAGACCCTGCCTCAAAAACCAAGGAAAGGGAGAAACGAGGAGGAGGAAAAATATTTATAAAGAATAAGTTAAAGTAATAAAGATTGGCTGAGTTGAGAACACAGAATCATTACGTGGTCGGCACTCTGCCTTTTACTCTTCTCTGCATTAGGTGGCTAGTAAATGCAGAGAGTGGTGTTTCATGCTGGACTTTGTGAAACTTCGCTTTATAATCAGAATGTTGGATAGCAGGACTCAGCTGGGCCTTGCATGGGATAAGATGGCTGGTTGAAACATGCTGAGCAGGGTTACAGTGAGGATCCTTCTACACTGAAGGCCAGGTATAAAATATGCTGGTTTAAAGATGTACAATTTGGACGTGCTTAATTTACACACCACTTAAGTTACTTATAGAATAGTGGTTCTTGCCAAGTTGTGGTGGTGCACTCCTTTAATCCCAGCATGTGGGAGGCAGAAGCAGGGGGATCTCTGAGTTCAAGGCCAGTCTGGTCTACAGAGAAAGTTCCAAGACAACCAGGGCTACACAGAGAAACCCTGTCTTGAAAAAAAAAATAGTGGGTCTTGGTGTGTGTGTGTGTGTGTGTGTGTGTGTGTGGTATATTTATGTGTTTGTGTATTGATCTTTATAAATGGAACAGCAATTATGGTCCTGTTTTATGCTCCAGTCTTATAAATGGGACAGTACAGTTTGTATCAAGCACAGATGACTTTGAAAAATACCTGATTTGGGGTTCTTCAAAAGCTAGGCATTTCCAAAGTATTTTCTGGTTACTGTGCATGAGAAGGGCTGTGTGGGGGAGAGCCTGATGTCTCTGGGGACTAATGGATGTTAAGATTGGAGAGACTAGAGTACCTGCCCCTGTTATTCTCATCCACTACAGCTTTCTTTATTGCTAGAAGCCATCTTGAAGCTACGAGTGTGTGCATGTGTGTATGTGTGTGTGTATGACTTTTAAACATTAGTTAATTTCCAGGTAGTATAAAGCAGATATAGGTTTGACCTTTTTCCATTTTCAGGTCCTCTGGAAACTAGCATGTATAGCCAGAGGGTCTGTTCCTGTTTTTCATCTGTTGTAGAAAAAATTAAGTACTAAAGGCTGTAATGGCTGAAATGGATAGGAAAAGGTAATGAACAAGTTCATTATCATGAAACAGTGTTTTTCAGTGTTCTGGTACAAATAGTTCTTGGCTGTGATCAGTATCACAAAAAGCTTCTAGGAGCATATTTAATTCATGTTAGTTATAGCAACTATATTTAGAGGTAGGTATTTTTATGTTTTAAAAAATGCTGAAGGTCTGGGAATGTAGCTTAGTCAATAATGTGTTTCCTTAGCACACATGAAACCCTAGGTTTGATCTCTAGCACCAAATAGACCAGGCATGGTGGAGGCAGGATTATCATCCGCTATATGGAGAGTTTAAGGCTAGCTATCTATGTAAGACCCTTTCTCAAATGGAGGGATAAATTATGCTTGCGGTTTTGAAACAGCAGTAAATTTGTAATACATATTTATCTTATGAGAGTATGATAGGCTATGTAGTGACACATTGTCTCAAGGAGAGGGGAGGGAGGGAGAGGAGAGATGAGAGACTGGTTGATTGACTATAGTGGCTCCCCAGGGACACCCAATTTGAGTCAGTTAAGAGCAAGGCCTGCCAAGTTTGAGAGCATTGTGAGGGTACTGTGAACTTTTAACTGGCAGCTAGAGCTCAGTCACTAATCCAGTTTCTCTCCAAACCACGCGTTTTTGAGATTTTTAGAAGACTTTGCCAGTTGTGTGATGAGGACTTTATTTCAGCTCACCAGTCAACCACAGACAATTGTTCTTCCTGTGTCTCCACACTGCTAATAAAGGAGCACTGATGTTCGAGTGTTTTAAAGTCTGCTACTGGTGATGAGGTGTTCGGGGCATTTTCTATGCTGCAACAAAGGCTTTAGTAACAGTGCCAACTCTCTGATTCTTACATGTTCATGATCTGATTGGCAGACTTCTGTCTCCCTAAACCTTTATTCCTTTGGTGACTACTAATCAAAGGTGGCGAGTTGCCTTATATCCTGAAATTGAAAGTATGCCCCCTGAACTCAAGTGCTCACATAAATGCCATTCAATGTCAGCTTCTCTTACCTACAAACTTGTGTGTTTTCTTTCTAATTTATGAAAGATGTGTTGCAAATTACATGGTCATAGTATTAAATATTCAGAAAATGTACCAGGTGGTGGTGGTGTATGCCTTTTATTCCAGCACTCGGGAGGTAGAGGTAGGAGGATTTCTGTGAATTCGAGGCCAGCCTGGTCTACCGGGAGATACATGTACCATAGTGCACATATGGAGGTCAGAGAACAATTAACAGGAGCATCTTTCTCCTTCTACTCTGTGGATACTGGGAATTGAACTCAGATCATCAGACTTTGTGGCAAAGACCCTTACCTCCTGAGCCATTTCTTCAGCACTGTTTTGTTTGTTTGTTTGTTTTGTTTGTTTATGTGTATGAGTGTTTTGTGTGAACAAATCTATGTACATGTCATGGGTACCTGGTGCCCACAGAGGCCAGAAAAAGACACTATATCCTCAGAACTGGAGTTAGAGATTGTAAGCTGCCACATGGGTTCTAGAATTCTCAGAACCTAACCTTGGTCCTCTGCAAGAACAGCAAGTGCTCTTAACTGCAAGCCATCTCTTAAGACCCAGCACTTTCTTCTTTAAGTAGAAATAACGGGGTATGGACTATTTGGTACAAGTAATAGAAGCCTAATTCCAGCAAACTTATATAAAAGGGAATTTGTTTTAAGGAAGGGAATGTCTTTAAGCTTAAGGAAAGCCCTTGCTGAGGCCCAGGCAACATTGGAAGGTAGGCTCTTTGAGCCAAGATTCTCCTCAGGCTTCCTTTTGTCTCTCTCTCTCTCATCCAGCTTTTTCCATATGGTGAAAAACTACAAAACCCTCCCAAGTTTATTATTTTCTACTCCAGCCACCTAGAAGGACTCAGTTCCCACATGGGTTCCAAGACTGGTTTTTGCAAAGTGGTTATTCCTGTGATAATTGTTTGCTCTGGGCCGTACGGTTTTCTCCTGTCAGGTTGAAGGCAGGCCCACTTGTAGCTTGTTACCCTCTGGACCCTGTGAGCTAAAATGATTTCAGCCATTCCAAAACAGTGACCTTTGGATAGGGCAGGTACCACCTTGAGGCTTCTGTTGTTTCCCTCTAGTCTAATTTCCGGGTTCCTCATGTAGAGTTAAAAGCAGGTTCTTTTTCCTTAAGCTCCAGGTCCTGCACAGACCCAGCGGCAGCAGTAAAGTTGGCTCTTTCTTCCTCTCCAGAAAGAAGGCTGGGCTATATCAAAGCAAGAGCTGCACCTCCGGCCCTCCAGGCCAGCACTCCAGGGGATGAGCCAAATTCTGGCAGCTGATCCAACATCACCCCCGTGGGGTGCTGCCAAAGGGTCTTTCCTTGAAAAAGGAAAGCAAGTCTGGAGTGCTTGTCCTGCCCTCTCAGGCAGCCCTAAACAGAACCATCAGGCCTGTGTGTGTGTGTGTGTGTGTGTGTGTGTGTGTGTGTGTGTGTGTGTGTGAGCGCGCGCGCGCGCGTGCCTGTGTCTGTGTTTTGTTTTTTTGAGACAGGATTTCTCTGTTGTAACTCTGGCTGTCCTGGAACTCGCTCTGTAGACCAGGCTGGCCTTGAACTTACGGAGATCCGCCTGCCCTTGCCTCCCAAATGCAGGGATTAAAGGTATATGCCACAACCGCTGGCTCAGGCCTGTCTTTTAAGGTTCTTAGAGGCATTCTGGGACCAGGTCCCATTCACAAGTAATTACCCAGTCCTTTGTTTTTAATATGAAAAGAAAGCTTTGCTCATATTCTAAAAAGAGTGCTTATACCAAAATTCAAGCATTACAGTTTAAGCATTGTTGGTCTGCTTAAATTGATGACAACCCCCCCCCACCAACACACACACATTCCAACCAGGTAATTTGTGGGATAGACTAGTGACAAAGAAAAAGAAAACCCATTACAAAGGTGTGGCCCTGCAAGTGGGCCCCCTCTGAATGGGGCAACTTTATCTAGGAAACTACCAACTGTCATATGCACATGTGGGTGCATGTGACAGCTCCTGTGGAAACCCTGTGGTGAGGGTACAGATCCTAGCAAAGCCAGAGGACACGCACACAGCACCCATCCAGTGTAATCAGAACCACAATGCACACCAAGGTTTGGGTTCCATGTTTTTCACTGGATAATACATATGAGCATTTTTTGGTATCATAGATTTCTCTTAAGGTCTGTATTAATACATATGTAGCATTGTTGTTGAGCTATGTTTCAACTTTTTAAATATCAGAAATTTAAGTCCATTTTAAAAAAAAGCATGTAGTGCCACATCTTGCCAGAGATTTTTCCATATTAGGAATTTTTTCTTTAGGGTGTAGAAGTTGAAACATGGGATCTAAAGTATGAGGTACTTTATACATTCCCATAGGACCATTTGAGAAATACATGGCACACATGCATGAAAATGTCAAAGAAACTTGTTATTTTGTACTCTTTCTTAAAAATATTCTTTTTAAGGATGATAGGATATAGACCAAGCTGGCCTCGAACTCACAGAGATCCGCCTGCCTCTGCCTCTGCCTCCCTAGTGCTGGGATTAAAGGCATGCACCACCAATGCCCAGCATAATTTTAAAAATCTTATTATTGTTTTTTTTTTTTGAGACAGGGGCTTGCTGTGTAGCTCAAGCTGGCCTTTTACTCATAATCCTCTTGCCTCCTCTAAAGTGCTGACCACTGGCGTGATCAGCACCTGATCTCCATATTCATAATTTATTGAACAAAAGAGATAGGTTTTTAATTGTATTTTGATTGTGAAAAAAAGTTTGGAGTTAGGCTTTTTATAATAGTGGCTTTAATTTATATGATTATAAATTACATTGGAATTTTAATATTTATTTTTGAAGTGCATTGCTTTTTAAATTTTAAAAAAAAATTTCATTTACATATATGTGTGTATACATATGTCATGTGTGCGTGTGTGTACCCATGGGTGCCAGAATAGGACATCAGAGCCTCTGGAGCTCTGAGTATAAGCAGTTGTGAGTGCCTGACAAAGGTGCTGGGAGTTGAACTAGGGTCCTGTGGAAGAACAGAGAGTGCTCTTAACTGCTGAACTGTCTTTCCAGCCCAAGAATCCTGATATTTTAGCATATATATTATTTATATAATAAAGCTAATTTCCTATTTAACTTTAAATTTGTTTTTCTAATTTTTTGCTTAAAAAAAATCTCCTGGCAGCCAGATGGTTGTGGTACACCCCTTTAGTCCCAGCACTCAGGAGGCACAGGCAGGCAGATCTCTGTGAGTTCAAAGTCATCCTTGTCTACAGAGCGAGTTCTTGGACAGACAGGGCTACACAGAGAAACCCTGTCTTGGGGGAAAGAAACAAAATCTCTTGGCAGATGAGAAGTAGTTGTTACTCTTTTCTATTTGTTTTTTTGTTTGTTTTTGAGCACATTTTTATTGGGTAACACCAGAATGTCCCCAAGTGGCTCTAGATCACTAGTGTGACAGAATGAGGTGGTACCTCACTGCAGATATGAGACCCTTCTTCCTGTGGAGCACAGTGATGACTAACACTAGATGACTAGAGGGTGTGAGCTGGGGGGCCAGGACCCAGGGAAGAGACTACTCCCAGTTGCTACTTCAGGTGCTGATGCCATTGTCCTTTCTTAGGTCTGTGGCTGTCAAAGGCACTCTGTGGGTGGGAGAAGTTTTCTTGGGGAGACCAGCGAGGCTTACCTAACCCCAGAGCAGCCTCCACACTGAACCTCATGAGAGCTGGAGGGACAATAGAGCCAGGCTTATCACCATGTGTCACACACACCAGTAAGGACAGGCCCCAAACCCAGAGAAAGCTGAGTGCCTCTCCAACCTGGGGAGCTGACCTAAAGCTTTACTGTTCCAGGTGCCACCAGGACTGGAGCAGGGTCCTCTTCCCTGAAGTCCGCCAGCCTGTGGGGTCACCTGAAAAGTCGCAGTGCCTTTAAGATGGTTTCTTGCTGAGAGTGGTGGCTCCTGCCTTTTTTGATGCATCCTTCAGCAGTGAGAGATTCTTAGGCAGACTGGAGCTGCCCCTCACCACAGCACGCTCAATCTTCTTCCACATCCCCACCTCCAGGCTCTTCAGCTTTTGCTTCTGCACAATGCGTGCCTTACCATTAGATTTCTGCACCTGGAACTTGCGCTGTCCCTGCTCCATGTTCCGTCACAAGCCGGAAGAGCTTATTATGCTATTATGGACTCTCAAAACATGACAAGGCTGTACAGAGTAAAATAGACCTAAGAGAAGGAAGCCAGAGAGCTGACCAAACTGCCCCTTCCATTTCAGGGGTTGTTTGAGATTTTTTGGTCATGTTAGATTATAGACTTGCTGGTCTGTGGGAAGGATCAACATTTAGAATAAAGTTGATTCAGCTCTTGTCTGGACATGTGCTCTTGGATGAAAACATAGACCCTCCAACCTCAGTTTCTTCATCTGTAAGATGGATGATTATATAAAGGTTGATTCTGAGGGCAGGGGCTTGTGATTATACATACCCAAGGTGAAGAAGGAATGTATTGACATGGAGGTATTCTCTATCTCATTGCAGAGTTTTGCAAGTGCCAGCACAGTAACACTGCCTGAAACCTTGTTGTTTGTGTCAACCCTGGATGGAAGTTTACATGCTGTCAGCAAAAGGACGGGCTCAATCAAGTGGACTTTAAAAGAAGGTAATTTGGATTGTCCCTGAGTGATAGAGAAACTTTCCTCGCTGCTGCCAAGTCAACATATTCCAAAGGAAAATGGTTTTACGTTGTTTGATAAAATAAGAAAGGAGAATGAGCTAAAAAGAGGAAAAGGGCTTCTACCCAGAGGGTGCGTTTACAGCCTCGTAACTGTTAGGACTCTCCACTGAGCACAGCAGATGAAGAAACTGCCTTATCTTTTTATGCTTCATTTGAATCACCCTAGGCTTTTCTATTAATAGCTTTGGCTGCTTGGGCTTTCTGAAGACCTGCTCCATTCGATTTGTTAAGTTCTGATGATTAGAGTCTTGTAATCATAATTACAAGAAGATAGCTTCTCAACTCTTCAAATTACTCACTTGTTTTTTATAGAGCCTGAAATAACCAAGCTGAAAGGTTTGACATTCACCCAACTTAACCACGTTACTGAGTTGTTGAAATAGGAGAATAAAAGACTGGGCTTGTTTCCTGTTTAACCCTCATCTGTCCATCTTGCTATCGTACCCTTCCAGTGGTAGTCAGTGGTGGGGAGCTCTAGAGCTGGAGAATTCATCCTGCTTAATTTCCAAAGTGACTTTCCCAGACAAAGCCATGCATATCTCACGGTTAGGGATTTCAGTGTCCTCTCTGCTGCTCTGTCCACTAGTAATTCTTATTCGGTCATAACTCAGGTCTGACGAGTATGCTGTCTTTCATCACTCTCCATGGCTTATTATTTTCCTGAGCACAGCATTAATTTTCCTTTGTTAAGCATTCCAAAGCAGCCTTCCGAAGAAATGGAAAAATTGTCATATGTCAGAAGGTCACACGTCATCCTGTCAATACTGCAGCAAACTTGCTTACCATCCATAGCTGAGGGCAGCTCAGATGCTGTGGGCACCCTGCCCCACCTTTTTGGAGCCTGCAAGGAGCAGCAAGAACTTTAAAGCACCCAGAGAGCCAGCACTGAGGAGTGCCAAAGTTGATTGTTAGTGCTGTCTTTGTAGTGTCGGCTTTGAGAACTCATGTGTACAATCTCCCCTTCATAACTAAGCCTGTTAGTGTTTTAAGATGAAAATGGAATTTTTTAAGTTTCAAAAATGAGAATCAATAAGGGGACAAATATTTTGGCCATTGAATGTTGGGGCCTGTCCTACCATTTTAATGTTTCAAGGCAAGACATCTTTTGTCTGTCGAGCCACTCTGTTCTTCCTGCTCACTGCACACGTCTTTATTTTACAAGTAGCCTTGGCTGTGTCCAGGAAACTGGAGCTGGGCCTGTGTTGTCTGTTACTTACTCAAACACATCAGTCAGTCTATTCTTCCCATAGCTTAGAGATGAAGGCATGTACCTCTTTATTTTTTATCCCGTTGAATGCGTATTAAGAGAATCTTAGCTTGGGAAAGACACTATACGAGACATAAAGAGAAAGGAAGACCTTGTCCTCAAGGTACCAATGGTTTGATAGGGAGCAAGGACAGAACCTCAGTGTAGAACATGGTTCTGCAACTGCTCAAGGGAGGTCCCAGCAATGTGCCTTGAGCCTGTACCCATCTGGGCACAGGATAGGCTGGTGAGCAAGCGATGGTTTCAGAGGTGGGCCATGGATGGGGGATGGGGATGGGCTTAGAATTTCATTTGGGATGGAAGCCTAACAAAGAAAAAGTGGGCTGCAGGGTCTGGGGAGAGAGAGATGATAGACTCAGCAGGAGTCTGGAGATACACTGGAGGGAGAGAGGGAGAGAACCACAGGGTATGTTGAACCTGATTGATTAAACAGGAAATTGGGAGCTATTAACATGTTTGTACAGGTGAGTGACTCATCAGATATTCAGCTTTCAGATTAATCCAGCAGTAGCCTGTGTGAGAAGACTAGAGACAGGAAAGCAACCTGAAAACAGAGTAGGGGAAAACCCACAGATAGACAGGTTCAGTAGAATCCACCCACTGATTAGGTAGGAAGCTCAGAGAGGAATGGTTAAATTACACTTAAGAATGGGTTAGTGGCTAGGCGGTGGTAGCACACACCTTTAATACTCAGCATACCAGCACTCGGGAGGCAGAGGCAGGTGGACCTCTATGAGCTCTAGACCAGTCTGGTCTACAGAGTGAGTTCCAGGGCAGTCAGAGTTACAACTATCTGGGAAAACCAAAAAGAAAAAGAAAAAAAGAGTTAGTGATATTTATTTAAGATCTAATTATTTAAAGTAACATCTACCATGTTGTAGATCTTCTTGAATAAACTATGTGTGGGTGGTGGGAGGGTTGTTTTGTTTTTGTTATTGCTTTCATTTGAGACAGGGCCTGACATAGCCCTGACTGGTCAAAAATTCTGTGAGTAGCTAAGGATGACCTTGAACTCTTGATTCCCTGCCTCCACCTTCCAAGTTACAGGACTATAGACAGAGCTTGTATACCACCAAGCCCAGCAGAACTACATTTTATGATTAGATTAAGCCCTGGATAACAGTAGCTTCAATGTATATTCCTGTACAAAGATAGTAACACATTGATACTATGAGTTGGCAATACAATTTTAATCTTATGGTTGTAACTAAATATTTCAAAATTGGCATACCTAAACTATTAATATACAAGAATATGATGAAGCGTTTAGACCCTGTTACAGACCCTGAAGATACATCAAAGGAATAAAACAGGAGGGAAAAAACTCCTTGCCTGAGCTCAGTAAGGACACAGACAGGAAAGAAATTCATGGTGAAAAAGAGCTCTGAAGAAAAATAGAGCAGCACTGGTCTGGGGTGGAGTTGAAGGACTGCAGTTTTTATCAGACCCACAGAGAGCATGTCATCTGAGCAAGACCTCAGGGAGACAAGGGCTTCTTTAGTGAGAAAGGAGGTTGGGGTGTTATGGCATATGTCCACAGCTGGTGGTGCTCTTTTGGGAGGTTGTGAAACTTTAAAGAGCAAGGTCTGGTTGCTGAAAGCAAGGTACTGGGAGTGAACTCTAAGGACTATAGCTGGTTCTTACCTTCTCATTGGTCAACATGATATCACCAGCAGCCTGCCATCTCCACCCACATGGACTAAGCTTCTCCTTCTATGACATCTCCTTTCCCCCATCGTGGACTGTATTCTCTACACTATGAGCTGAGGGGCTGGAGAGATGACTCAGTGGTTAAGAGCACTGGGTGCTCTTCCAGAGGATCCAGATTTCTAGCACCCACATGGCAGCTCACAATCATCAGTAACTCTGGTTCCAGGGGCTCTAATCTTCTCCTGGCTTCCACAAGCACTAGGTATGCACGTTGCATAGATAAAATGAAACAGAGTGAAACAAGTGAGCCAAAGTAAATCTCTTCTCCCCTTAAATTACATCTGTCTTGTATTTTGTCATAGCAGTGAGAAAAGTAACTGGGATACCGGGTGAAGGGAAGAGTTTCCTCAACTGAAGAGCATTAGAGTAGTTGGGTGTGGCAGGAGCAGAGTTGGTGGAGGTAAACTGAGCTTGGAGGGAAATGGGGGCCAGACAGGATAGAAGAGACCCTGTTCTCTTCTGCCTTTATATGATTTACTCTAAAGGTACATTTTTGCTTTCTTAAAACAAGTTTTATAGATAGTTACTTACAAATGTAGCTTCACAAGGAAATCTAATACTCAGCTAGTAAGCTAAAACTGAATAATAGAAAAAGAATTTTTAAAAACTGAGATAGAATCTTGCTATGTAGTACAAGCTGGTCTATATAGCTCATGTTAGCCTCAAATTTGTGATTCCTTTCACTTAGACTCCTTAGTACTGACATTATAGACACGTTACTATACTTTGCTCAGGAAAATAATTTTTAATCACATAAAACAGAATTTACCCCGTAAATATGTAGGCCATTACATCTGTGAGGGAATGCTGGGTCTATTGATGGGGATGAGGATACAAACAGCATGGAGATAGGCTTTCCAAGATGGTGGACACTTCATATAAAAGAAGCACAGTCTCGACTTGACTCATACAGCAGGTATAGTCTGAGAAAATTCAGTATATCATACAAAATATGCTTTTGTGACTATGTATAAAGCAGATTGTGGACTTGGATAACTACCAAAGGTTTTTGTCGTGTGTGAGCACCTGGCAAATCAGGGCAATGTGTCTTGTTCAAGACTATCTAATGATTACTTATGCCTTTAATTCCTGCACTGGGGAGGCAGAGGCAGGCACGTCTCTGAGTTCAAGGCCAGCCTGGTCTACATAATGAGTTTCAGGGCAACCAGAGCTATATATAGAGACCCTGTCTTGGGGAGGAAGGAAGGAAGGAAGGAAGGGAGGGAAGAAGAAGAAAAAAAGAATACTATGTAGCATCTCTCTGGTTTGCAATCCATCAGAAAATGTGCTCACAGATTTCTGAGTACTCCCTAGTGAACTGTACTTCCTCCCCCAGTAAAAAGCCAGTGTGGGGCCCAGAAGTGAGAGAATCCAAGCACAGGCGTCACATGCCTGGGTCTTACAGACTGAATGTGTCCCTGCCAACTCCACAAGTTGGATCCTTAAGCGCCAATGTAATGACATGTGGTGGTGGGACTTTATGAATAGCATAAGGATGAGACTCCACACATGCATTAATGTCCTCATGAGAAGAGGAGAAACCTCTGTGTGCCTGTGTGTCTTTCTGTCACGTGAGGGCATAATAGGAAAATGTTTCTAGCTATGAAGAGATTCCCCCACAAGAGTCAAGCCGTGCTGGCACCCTGATTCAGAATTCTAGCCTCCAGAACTAGGAAAAATAAATGTCAGTCGCTTAAATTCCTCAGTCTGTGATGTTTTGACAGTTGAGGAGACTAGGATACCTGGCCTCCAATTTGAGGATCAGCAGGTGCTGTGTCTAAAAGAGACTGAACTGAAGGGACCAGGAAGGAGTTGGGATAGTAGGCAGCAGTGTATTGCACATGGCCACACAAGGGAGGATTGTGGCTTGGACCTGTGACAGGAAGGGTGGGAGAAACCTGTGAATTCAAGCACAGACCTTTAGTCCATCAAATTGGTGTTCTCTCAATATATATCTGGGACTCCATTTCATGATTGCCTAATAGTTTACTTTTTTTCAGGAGCCAAAACCACTATTTTCCCCTATTTCCACACTGGTTTTTGGCAGGTATGGTTGTTCCTCAACCAAACACGGGCTGCTGTTCCCAGAAATAGAAGTGTTTTGTGCCAAAGTGGGGAATTATACATAGTAGAAAAAATGAGACTCGTGTGTTTTAGACACTAAGGTGAATTGTGACATTGGCTTTAGGTGTAGTCTTCCTGAGCCTGGTTGTGTGCTGCAGCAATCCCATCTATCTGCCTTTGACATCTTCCCAGTGATCAAGCTTGTGTATGTTCCATTTCTGCAGCTTCAGACCAGACACCAGCTCTGTTCTACATTAGCTTTACAGAGCTCACGTTGGCCTGGGGCAGCTAAATGGACCCTAAAATTCCGAGGACTGGCTGAGGGCTCCTTGTCCTCACCATAAAATGCAAGTTGTTACTGCTTTTTAACACTCAGATCTTCATCAAATTACCAGCTCTTTAGTAACCCAACCATATTTCCTTCTATCTCTTTTCCAACAATGGCGAGTACAAAGAACTGGGTCCAACTTAGAATCATTTTTACTAATCACAAAAAGATGCTAACCATGAAACATGGTTGATCTCCTAGCTAGTATCCCCCAGGGTCCTGTGAGTGATTAATATTGGAGATTCTCAGGAGGGGTTAGAACAAAATTACTTAGTTGAAATTTGAAGACAGCCTTATACAACCACATGAATTTCCTCATCTAAATGAGTGCTTCTTGCCTCGGTCTTTCCTGTGCTGACAGTTTAGAAAATGGAGAGGTGCTCTTCTACTATCCCCTTACTGTTCAGCTGGCCATCAGGTCCTGTTGTGAAGACACAGGAAGTGCCTTCCAAATCTGTCACTCCTCTCAGTCCTCACTTCTAGGTCATAGGCAGGCTTGTGGCATCCACCTCCTAGATTTATGTGGCAGTTTACTGACCATCATCCTCATTCTCCACTGTCCCTTGCTTGCAGTAATATTCTCATTTGTCTGTCACACTGCCATCAGATTTACCCCATCCTCCCCCTTGAACTCTAGTTAGACTGCAGCAAAGCTGCCCTGAAAGACAGCTGTGCCTCCTCCAGTGTTTGCCACCTGTATCCATTTAGGGAGTGTGTCACCTACACACAGAGAGAAGTAAAGAAAGGAAACAGCATCCTTGATGGGCTTTTCAACTATGGATATGAGACCACAGCTAGTCTGAGAAGCGCTGGCTCATTTGGTCGGGTCTGAGCTCATAGTATGCCTGTGCTACCCAACAGTCTACTTCACCCATGTCTCCAGCCTCACTTCCTTGACTGCCCACCCCTGGCACAGAGCTCCTTACCATACCTCAGAAACCGTGGCGTTAGGGGCTGCAGAGATGGCTCCATGGTTAAAAACTCTGGCTGCTCTTCCAGAGAACCAAGGCTCAATGCTCAGCACCCACATAGTGGCTCGCAACCATTTGTAACTCCAATTCCTGGGAATCTGACACACTCTTCTGGCCTCTAAGGATACCAGGCATGCAAATGGTACAGACATACATGAAGGCAAAAACATCTAGACTTTTTTTTTTTTTTTTTAAGTCTCAGCCTTGGCTTATAGTGTTGGACAAAGACCCCATGGCCAGGTCACATCCTTAGTCCTCAGCAACGTGAGCCCCTTCCTCACTTGGGTTCCATTACAACTCATGAAGGTTCTTCCAGCTTGTGCTGAGGTTTGTCTTTCTGTCAGATTTCTCCTTCCTTGGTGGGGTGTCAGGACCGCTGAGGGGCTCAGTTGATATCTGAGACAATTAATGCCAGCTTGGTTCCCAGGGTCCACTGACGAAGTGTCTTTTGGTCGCCCTTGGAAGCACGTGGAACTTACTTGCCTCCGTGGATGCATCTGTCCCCTGTCACTTGTACCACTGTGAAGGCAGGCAGTTCTGGTGTCTTATCTTGACTTTTACACGGCTTTTTGTGTCTTTCGTAGTACCCGTTAGGTTGCATGTGTGTTCTCAGGAACTGTAACAGATCTGTCTGTAACAGAGTGCTGGAGGCACGAGATGGGGAAATTGCGGGGTGTGATGGTGACATTTTTTAGTGGGTCTGTTTCTTGAGGAATTCCCAGGCTTTGGATGTGATGCGCATCATCTTTCTTTCCACCTCTGCTCAAGCACAAGAAAGGCGTTCATTTCCTCTCTGCATCTGCGGAGGATTGAAATCAAGTCTGACAAGAGGGGATTATGACAGAGCTTTTATTTTGAAAATGCATTAGGTTCTCTATCTTTCCATGGCACTAGGGATTAATTCTAGGCCCTCATGCATACTTGGCAAGTACTTCACCACTGAGCTGTATCTCCAGCTCTCCTTTTACTTTTTATTTTGAGATAGTATCTCATTAAATTATCCAGGCTGGCCTTGATCTCATTCTGTAGCCCCTGCAGGCTTTGAACTTTGGATTTTGCTGCCTCAGCCTCCTGAATAGCTAGAATTACCAATATGTGCCATCAGGGTCAGCTCAAGTTCTCGTGTTCTCTCTCTCTCTCTCTCTCTCTCTCTCTGTGTGTATCTGTCTGTCTGTCTGTATTCTCTCACCCATGTGTGTGTCATCCTACCCCCCCACCCATTGCTGAGGTTAGAGGAATGGGTACTAGAGATCCAACTTAGGTCTTCATGTTTGCACAGCAAGTACTTATCCACAGAGTCATCTCCTATAAGACTGTCATAGAGCTAAGAGTGGGCCGAAGCTGGCTTGGAACCCCACGTCATCCCAGGAGATGAGAATGGCAGGCATTAGGCTGCTCCTCACTTAGGCCCTGGCCAGAGCCCAGCTAAATATTAAATATTGCCTCCTTCACAGAAGCAAAAGGAATGTGGCTTGGATGGTGCTTATCTTCTTTGTATCTGGAAGCATAGGGATGAGTCCATTTACTGTTAAGGTGCCTTCCTCTTTTTCCCTGTGGGACCACATCTTATGCAGAAGATGCCTTTGCAAGACCTTGATGCTTAGACTTGAGCTCCGTGTGCAAATGAAGCTAATCCAGTATCCTTGTCTTAACCAGTGGATCCCAACCCTGAGTACCAAAGACCCTCCCCTACCTGTACCCTATAAATGTAACCATCTTCGCTTTAATACATGAGAGAGATGCTTCTCTGACAGCTCTCCTGAGGGTCTGATTCACTCTCATTGACTCCTAGTCCTCTGATCTGGGACCTACCAGGATGTGTTGACCCACTCCCTGCGCTTTCCTTCTCGAGGGCTGAGCTGGCAGCCAATAGCTCAGCCATGCACTGGGGAGGGAAGAGGGAAAACAACAATCTCCCAGCTCTGTATTTTGATTTGTGTGTGTGTGTGTGTTTGTATGTGGATATGTATGGGGACCAGAGATTGATATTGAATGTCTTCCTCAATGGATCTTCATCTTACTTACTGGGGCAAGATCTCTTGAACCTGGTACTTGCTAGTTTAGCTATTCTAATTACTCAATTTGCCCTGTGAATTCCCTGTTTCTGCCTCCCAAGTACTGGGATTAAAGGCAAGCTTTTTTTTATATGGGTGCTGGTGATCCAAACTCTAGTCCTCACATTGCATGGTAAGTGCTTGCTTTATCCATTCAGTCACCTCTGTAGCCTGGACCTAATGCTTGTTAGGCAAGTATCCTACCACAGTGCTAAATCCCTAACCCATGTGAAATGTTTTTAAACATTTTCCAACACAAAGGTACTCTGCAGTATACCCCATGTGCTCACCCTTCAGCTTCAACAAGTGCCAACTCGTGTACAACCTTATTCATTTTGTACTTGGCTCACTTCCCTCTATGGAGGGCTACACTTCAAAATGCAGTGTCTCACACTGGACATTTCTCTTGACAATAAGTCCCCACCAGCAATAGCAGAAACCTGGTTCTAATGCATATTCTTAGCCACTTGATTGGTATATATTGAAACATAGTTATGATTGTGGAAGCATATGGATAAAATGCTTCCTTTGGGCTATGACTGTAACCTGTCCCTAGTTTGCCTTTTGGTGTTTATGGTTTGATATCACCTTGCTCCCACACCCATTGCATCTGTTAAGTTATGGCATTCCAGAAGGTACTTGGTGTGCAGTCTTTAGTTCTGTTAGGATTGGTGGTAATTCCTAGCTTGAATTACTTCTGCTGAGATGAAGATGAGTAAGAATATAAATTTGGCTGCTACAGGTTTGGGCAATTTTCCCAACTGTTTGGATATTTCCACATGATTGTCTTTGTCTTATGGCACTGTGTGATATGTACAAGTTTTCCATGAACACAACTTGTTCTGTCCTTTCCCAGTTGTGGTAAGATTTAGAACACAAGGAACTTTTGATTAGCTATTTATTTTAAGATCGTTTTCCCACGAAAGCTAGATTTTGAGGCACATCTAAGATTTTTTACCTTATGATATGAACCTGACAGCTTTAATGGGAGCATATGGCTTAGATTAGCCATGCACCTTTCCTCTGGGGAGAAATATTTTCCTAATTAGGTTGCTTGAGTGTATGAAATTTAGTTTTGAGTTGAAGAAACATGATTGACTGTTTCTTCCGATATTTTAGAGCAGAAAACAGTATTAGAACATTAAGTTCATTCCTGGGGAAATGGCAGTGGTTTGTTGTGCTCAGACCTTACCCTGCTAGTTTCATTGCTGTGCTATCTACCAGGATTAAAATCTCCATGGCACCTCTCACTCGTTCCCTTCTTTTACAGTGTTTGGTCAGGATTCTAATCTTCTGGTCTCTCATCAATCTCACAATAGCTTAGGCCTATCGTAATTGAGCTGTGGCGTCCTTCCTCACTTCTGTGATTTCTTCTCCTTTCCCCTCCATCTGTGCTTTGATGTCTACCTGCCTACCAGTTTCACTTCACAGGACTGCATCACACTTCTCTTTATCTCAAACTCCCGTTTGGTCTTGGTGCATACATACCCCATTCTGAAGTTTTCTGTAATTTCTCATCTATGGTGGCTCTGCCAGCAGTGCAGCTCGTGTTCCATCTCAGCAGTAACACACCACTGGCCAGGCCTACAGTGAGTAGTGGTTTCTTACTCGTGTTTTCAACCCCATGCCCTGGGCCTGCTTCCTCTATAAAGGTTTAGGGTATGTGTTGAATATTCCACCAACACCTGGGAGGTTCTATGGCATGTGGCGCATGCTCTAGAAGTTTGGTATGTGCCATGTCATAGACACCCACTTCACAAGCCAGTACCCATCCTTTCTTTATCCCGTGAAGCACTTAGCCGAGAGCTAACCTGATAGTAGGTGCCCAGTATTTATCTTGGGGATGCATGTGGTAAATCTCAATAGATAGTTACTAGTAGTTGGATTTTTGTCATTCTAAGAGCGAAAAAAAGAAAGAGGAACAAAGAAACGAAGGAAGGAGAAAAGAAATTGTGGGAGGGGGCAAAGCATTTGGGATTTCACCTCTGGTTTTTATTGTCTTTAAATGCCATTTGAAAAGACCAGTCCAAAATATTTGAAGTCACTTGGAGAGAAGCACTTAGAAGGGTGTCTGACCGAATGCCATAGCATCTAAGTTGTCCTGGAGAAGTCTCCAGTCAGAGAGGAAGCTGGTTCAGTGGTTCTATGTGGAGCCTGATAGAGGTTGAAAGGTGAGGGTGTAGGAGAGCAGTACAACCCGTGCTTTTACCTCTGTGTATCTAGATACCCTGAAGAAATGGAATGTTCCAGAAATATTGATGCTTATTTGGGGTAGGGAAGAGAATGGTCTCTTAAGGCTTCTTGAACAGCAGTTAAATGAGCAATGTGTTCCCAAAGGTTCTGTAATCAAAGGGTTCTTACTCCTTCCGTGTAGGAAGTCTGCCCAGAGCCACCTCCAGAGAAAACTGTCCATCCATCCTCAACTACAGTTCGAAGCACTTAATTACATTTTGGTTGACTCATCAGAGCCCTTTTCTATTTAGCTGACTTGTGTTGCCCCCTCCCTATCCTCTCCTACAGCATGCCAGTCTGCCCAGCCAATGCTAGGCAAGCCTGGGATGGAGATGGGGGGTCTCTGGCATGCAGTTGCACTGGGGAACTGGAGGATCAGACCTCCAGAGGTATCTTACAGGTGAAGGTAGGAATAGGAAAGCCTTTGTTTCCAGCCTGTTGGAAAGGGCTTTCTGAAATAGCTTCTCTATTAGCCTTTTTTTTTTTTCCATTTTGTTTTGTTCTGATACTTTCATTTGAGAAAAATTTCATACATATGCAGAAGTAAAGAAACAGCATCAAGAGAGCCTGATGCAACCAGTGCCCAGCTGCAGTAATGGTCTACACATGGCAGTCTGTTCCTTTCCTCCTTTTAGTTGAAAGCAAATGCCACATCATCTTATCCATAATTTAAGTATTTTTAACGTGAATGAATAAACAGTACTGTGCCTGGGCCGCTGCTTTTAACTTGAATTACTTAGGTGTTCGTGCAGGATTTTGCTTTACATTAGGAAAAATTACCTGCAGTGTTGACTGTCCTAAATTACTGATTGCCTTTCATTCTGAAGATTGCATTGTTCACTGTGTATTAAGAGGGCAAAGGCCTGGGCTGCAGCCACCCAGAGGCTCACTCTTTGGTTAGTAACTACATTTTTGTGAACTTTCTCTATTTGTTGTGTATATTTCACAGCAAACAAAATGGCCCAAAGTACTTGGAATTCAGTACAAGCCTTAGTAGTTGGCACCGAGGAAGCTACATGAAAGAGAGTGCACGTCCCTTGAGAAACATAGGAGGTACATCGTGCTTATGGACCAAGTACATGCAGCAGATGATGTGCTCCTTATTTCCTGGAGAAAGGGCTGTTTGAATGGAGAATGAAAAATGAACTGACTTAGATAGATGGAGGGGATCAAGAAAAGGTGAGCACAGAGACCACCATCAAAGCCCAGGGTGAGTTTGGGGAAGAGTTACCATTGCAAGAAGCAACAGAGAATCGAGCCTGTAGTTGACAAGTGTCAAACATCCTACTTGAAGGAGCTGATAGTTTTAACTTCATATTATGCTACGTGCATTTCAATGGTATATCTTTGTGAAGCTGAGTTTTTGGCAGTTGCTATGACAAAATTCAAATATCATGTGAAAATCTTGTGTTAAAAGATAATGAGAGTGGCTGTATCCAGTAAGCACATTCCATTAGTAAGTAATTATGATTAAGAGTAGTGTGTGTGTGTGTGTGTGTGTGTGTGTGTGTGTGTGTGTGTGTGTGTGTGTTTACCCCGTGGCTTCTCAGCTACTAGACCCTGAATACTAAGTTGTTCAGACCTATCAAGAAATGGAACTATTAGAAATTTCTTTGGGGAAATTGCTGAGAAATGAAGTGCTATGATCCTAAAGGATGGGAACAAACTTAGGCTGCAGCAGTAGAAGCCATTCAGTGTGTGGAAAGAAGCCATTAGGCAAGGAGAGGCACATGATTGCCTTTGTCAACCCCTCTTAGGTAGCAAGTGGACTGTGGCTCCTCGAGGCAGAGACTGAGCTGAGGAGTGTGTGGGAGATGACGATGACTCTCTCATTTCAAAATGATAAGATGAAAAAGAGGCGGTAGTTCCAAAAAACATTTACTAAATCAAAATTTACAAAACTTGGGATCTAATTGATGGGAATAGTAAGAGAAAGTAGTAACTAAGGAAAAGAGATGTTTCCAGATCACATGACTGGGCGGTACTGGGCCAACAGTCCCTCTGGGGTTACAGAGTGAGAAGAAGGTGCTAGGCGTGAGCAGTGCACATGGGCAGTTGTCAGTGCCAGGGGAGACCTAGCAAGAAGGGTCTGAGTGGAACTGCTGCTTGTTCACTGAAAAGTTACTGTGGCCGTGATCTTGACAGAGGGGGAAGGGCTGAGAATGTACAGGTGAGAAGGTGACAGGGAACTTGAGCAGTGCTTTCCTGAATGGCTCAGTATCAAATCACCTGGCCTATGTTACTAGAGCAAATTTCTGCCTCTCCAGACAATGATTTTACTAGGGGATGGGCCTAGAAATCAGCATTTTTAAACCCTCATGGGTAACTGTTGGATGCTGTAGGTAGGTGTGAAATGCTGCATCCACTTTGGAGAACCATTTGGCAGTTTCTTGTCAAACGTAAATAATATGACTCAGCCATTCCACTCCTTAAATAGTTTCCCAGGGGAAAGAAAAAATAGTTCAAATAGAGACCCGTATTCAAGTGTTAGCAGTTTATTCACAATAACCAAAACCGGGAAGCACCCAATGTCCATCAACAAACAAACAGGTAAACAAAAATGGTGCATCTTTAGAGCAGTGGTACTCCACTCCAGTTTTAGTTGATGGTACAACAGGGATGAACTTCAGAAACATTGTACAATGAAGAATCTCTACCCAAAAGAACCTCCATTTGCCAACATAAGAACAAACAGAGGAGTCTGTCAGTGGTTGTCTGGGGGTGGGGAAGATTGGGAGTATTGATTCCAAAGGGGTATAAAACAGTGTTCGTGGTAATGGAAATGCTCTGTGACTGGGAAAGTAGCAACATAGGCCATGCATCCTTCAGGATTACAAACTATGTACTTAAATTTGATGCATTTAGGAAAGAAAAAACAGAAGAGATGAGGAGGAACCAGAATAGGCAGAGAAGGAGCTGGAGATCCTTGGAGATAGGGTGCTGCCTAGGGCTCCAAAGGAGAGTGTGCGATATATGCATATAAAGAGTAGAATTGGCAAACTTAGCCATGGGTGAAAGGTGACAAACTTCAGAAAGCTCATGCAGTCTCCTACATTTTACCTGTGATACTGGAGGTAAGGAGTGAAGATTTGAAATACCAGAGATAAGCAGGCACAGAGGCCAACCAGGAAGTAGATAAATAACTATCCTAATGTCATGGGATCTATCTGTCATATATGTACATAATATTGCCCCAAATGATTGCAGTGTTTTCAACAGAGTACAGAGGTCTGAGTTGAGGAAAGTGCATCTCTAGGTAGATACAGGGTTCACAGTTGATGAAGCAGATATGTTGGATAATTAGAAGTGATCATTGATGGATATGTGGACTGAATAGGAAGTAGGAAGGAAAGTAATGCCTTTTAATTACTTCATTCAACAGCTGCTTTGAGCATCTCCTCTGTGTCAGGTTATTTTAGGTACTGAGAATGTAGCAGACAAGAGAAGACACTCTCCAGAATCAGACATTAAGCAAACAGTAACAACAGAATACCCAGAACTTAAGAGGGGCAAGTGCCATAGAGAAGATTCCAGAAGAGGATACAGGAAACCCTGGGGATAGAGGTGGTCACGGAAGACCTCCACAGTATGACGTTTGGTCAGTGATTTAAGGAGAAGGAAAGGAAATGCAAGGGTACTGTGGCTTGGCACACAGGGAGGCTTGGCAGGATGCTGAGGGGTGCAAGGAAGCAGCATGCTGGGGTAGCATGAGGAGGGCCTAGCGGGAGGGTAGAAGGAGGGAGTGTGTGTGAGCAGTGGCCTGAATAAGCTAGGAAGCCACCAAGGGATTTGGAGTCCTACAAGTATCATCTGATTTATGTCTTTGCGGGATCACTCTTCTCTGTTTAAAGCATTGAAATAAACTTGACAAATATTTAATCTTTATTTAATATTCAAAGATACTCCACGAAATTAGTGTTATCTCTCTTTCTTCCCTCTTTACAGCTTGGAATTGAGTTTAGAGATACTAAGTAACTTTGCCAAAGTCACTTGACATCATTGGCAGTGCTATGACTGAAGCCTGTTTGCCTGATTTACAAGGCCTGTAGATGAGGAGAAAAGGAAGGGCTTGAGAGAGAAAGGGTTCCAGTGATGTTGGAGATGTACTGGAACCAGGAAACAGAAGGGTGCTCATTGTAGAAACAGACCACAGAGTTTGGCAACTGATGACATGTTAGGGAGAAGCGGGGTAGCGTTTGTCTAGACTGTTTTTCTCAGCGTTTCCTAAACTTTTTTTCACTCATGACCCCTTTTCACATGTGACATATTCATGCTACTCTGTGTGTACAGGTATATAAAATAGGTATATATTGACAATAGTAAAGAAATTTAAGGTGATTATTTGATATAGATATAATTTTTCTTTTTATTTAAAGCAGAAGTAAATTTGCATATTAATGAGCCAGGAAAGTTTACTTTAATTATTTGTTATAATTTATTATTATTTTTACATAAAGATTTAAATCTTCTCTGTATGATTGTGTTATATGTCATTATGTGTGCATGGACACGCACATGTGTGTGTGTGTGCGCACGTGCACGGACACACACGGACACAGACACCAGAGGAAGTGGGCCTTGGGTATCCTTCTTTATTGTTCTCTGCCTCATTTCTTCAAGGCAGCATCTCTCCTTGAATTTTTGGAGCTTGCACTTTTTAGTGAGCTAGACAGCCAGCAAGCCCCAGCAATTCTCCTGTTTCTATCTCCCACAGAACTGGGGTTACAGATGTGCTGGACACCACACCCAACTGTTTCATAGGTGTTGGGGACCATACTCAGATCCTCATGTTGCACACCAAGTGCTCTTAACCATAGAGCTAGTCCTTCCTCTGGCTCCAAGAATTCAGTCTTTGAAGAAGGTAGAGAGAGAGTGTGTGTTGGGTTGGTACACATGCTCTCAATGTGTGCATATATTTATAATACGAGAATGTTCTTATGTTGTACAGTACCATGTCTGATAAAGATACACAATGAAAATACAAGAAAGTGTGTGGGAGGAAAACCAAAAAGTGAAAACTAAAAAATACGCTTCTAGAGAAGGAGAAAAAGACTTAAATTTTGGCTGAACATTTGATGCTGCAGAATGTGGAGCATCTTCAATTGATTTTTCCAAGTTGATGAATATTTTGATTTTATAACTATCATTGTTGAGAACCCACTTCACACAAATCTGTAGTACAAAATGATAGACGTTATGTTTAGGGACATTTCAGAAATGGTTGGAAATTTTCTCCTAACTTCAGGGCAAAGTTAAATTATTTTTTTATGAAACTAATGTTAATGACTCAGAGTTTTTTTTAAAAATATTTATTTACTTGGAGATAAGGTCCCACTGTGAAGCCCTGGCAGGCCTGAACTTGCTGTGTCAACTGGTTCGCCTCAAACTCAAGAAATCCACCTGCCTCTGTCTCCTGAGTGCTGGGATTAAAGACATGCGCCACCACACATAGCTCAAACATTTTTTTTGGGGGGGGGTGCTCAAGACAGGGTTTCTCTGTTATAACTTTGGCTGTCCTGGAACTCACTCTGTAGATCAGGCTAGTCTTGAACTCACAGATCCATCTGCCTCTGCCTCCTGAGTGTGGGGATTAAAGGTGTGTACCACTATTGCCTGGCTAAATATCAGTTTTTTTAAGACAAAAATTTTAACACACTGGTGCTGGAGAGAGATGGTTTAGAGGTTAAGAGCACTGACTGCTCCTCCAGAGGTCCTGAGTTCAATTCCCAGCAACCACATGGTAGCTCATAACTATCTATAATTGGGTCTGATTCCTTCTTCTGGCATGCAGGTGTACATGCAGACAGAGCACTTAATAAATAGAAATCTTTAAAAAAAATTTAACACAATATAATCTAAAGATAATAGTAATTTGTTACATACTGAGGAATGAGAGTAGGGAAATATTTAAATGTTTTGTTTCTGTAATAGACCATTTTGCTTTTTGTTGTTGTTGTTGGTAGTATAATAAAGTTTTTGTTAATTTGTTTAAGACAGTCTCAAGTAACTCAGTAACTTGGAGCTTACTATGTAGCCAGGGATGACCTTGAACTCATAATTCTTAAGTTTGGGGATTGTAGATTTGGTGGCCAATTACCACCATAATTGGTCTAAACCAATCTCTTTCTATAAGAGCAGAACACTTTGTATGTACAATAAAAATAATTTAGTTCAAAATATATAGGCATCTCTAATTTGAGCCACAGTGTTCCAGGCAGTATTAATTGATGTTGTGTGGCATGTTGGCATTTGAGGTGCAAAGTATACTTGTGTATTCAGAACCAAGGCTGTAGTGAGGTTGTGCAGTATAGTGTGGGTGAACACTGCCAAAACCATCTCGGTGTTCAGAAAACTCTCACCGTTGCCAAATTCTTCCTGACCCCCACATTCAATTTTGCAGTCCCATATGGGTTTAAGAAGTTAGTTTTGTTAACAATACTGGGTATTCAATCCTGGCACTAGAGGTTTCATTTGTGTGTCTGTCTGTCTGTCTGTCTCTATGTTTATGTGTAGCAGTACACTTACTGTGGTGGAAGACACAGAGGCATATTATAGATGTAAACCCTGCCAGACCTCAGCAGAGGGAACCGTTATCATGGCAAGTGCCATCCTGGACAGTGGAACCCCAAGGCTCTCATTTTAGGGGTTTTTATTGATACTTCTCATCAGATGTTCTGTTGATAACATGATAGCATGTGCAGATCATGAGCAATCAAACATTTTACATAAAGCTAACACCTACAGATAATACAAAATGCCAAGGCCTAGGCAGCCCTTTCCCAATAGTGCATAAAACCATTTTAAACATAACTAAAAATAAATCTGCATCATTTCCCCCTTTCTGTACAAAACAATCAAACATTGCCTTTTCTCTATAACACAATTTAACACTGTACCAGCAAAACTACTTACAAGAGGAACAATCACATGGGCAGGACCCAGTGAAACTGAACATCTATCTAGCTTTTCACAATGTCTTTGGACAACAGAAAAACATTCTCAGTGTCCAGTTATCTGGAATTCACTCATAATCTTCTGGCTCCTCCATAGGGCTTGGATTACTTCTCTGGCTCTGCTCTTTGCAGCATAGTTTGTCTTCCAGGTTCTGTCTGGCTTTACTCTACTGCTGCTGCTGTTCTTGGTGGTCATCCCATGGTACTGATATCTTCAGAACACTGGGGCTGCAACTGGGCTGCTTTTTTACCAATAGCCTCTCCTGGGCTCTCTTCATAATGCCAAGCCTCAATTTTTATGCATGGCCTTCAATTGCTACTGAGGCTGAACCTTCACCAGCAGCTTCTCCTGGGCTCCCTTCGTGCCAAGCCTCAGCTGCTTTCCAATGACCCCTTCATGCCTTCAAAACCAGTACCACCTGGGTGATTCTTAAACATTACCAAGTCTGGCAGCCAGCATGAGATACAACTTTGGCCAGTTCTGGAAGACAGCTTCTGTGTCCTGACCCTGAGGAAATACTTTCCAGATTTTAAGATAGAGTCTGGTTTGCTGGAAAAACTGGTAGTTCTTGTTTGAGTTCAAAGTTCAGTAGAATGTTCCAAAAACTCCTTCATAATGCAGCAACCAGTAGTCCTGATTTTTTTTAGCAAGTGTTTTTCTCAACATCATCTCAGGTATTCCTTGTCTTCAGGAAGGGTTCCTTTGTGGGATGAAGTTCTCATCACCATAGTAGATGTGTCTTGTCAAGACCACCTCACCAGTATCTGGACCACTTGTCTTTCTCTTAGTCAGGTTCGCAGAAAAAAAACAAAACAAAACTGGTAAATAGCAGCTTCTCTGCTCCAAGCCCTACCCCCTTCCACAGTAGTGGGGCGGGCATGGGTCTGTGGGAAGACTCTCTGGCTGAAACATCCTGGTAGTTTGGTGTTCTTTTTCACCTCCACTACAGGGAAACATACAATCTTCTTCGTGGATCTCAAACACAAGATCTGCTTGGGCTTCACATACACACACCCACAAAAGCCATCAGAAAACTCAGTTTGTATGCTCTGGCTTGTGTTTCCCCATGCCTCCACTTCTGCCAGTGACAGGAGAGAACGTCAGCTCTATGACCAGGAAAAGGGATTAGAACCTTGCTTTCTAATGCTTTGTAGGACCCCACCAAGGTTCTTGCACTTTACCAGAAGGACTTCTCAGTTTTTCAGTATCCTTTATCTGCACATAGCTCTCTCTTTCTCTAGAGGCCTCTCTCTGTGGCTCTCCCTTTTGAGCCCTCTTTCTCACTTAATAGTCACAGTGTTCTCTCTTCGTGGAGGGCTTATTTCCTTCCTCACTCTCCTCTTCCTTCAGGAAACTTCTACTTTTTTTTTTTTTTTGCATATATATAATCTCTGTCCTCTGGGAACTGCCCTGAGGGTACTTTTCTAGATTCCATGAGGGCTGGAGTTTCTTTCTCCTTCTTCCTCAGCCCCTTGTTGGATTTCCAGCCCCAAGTTGCATGCACCACTTGCAGTTGTACACTGCTGTGGTGGCTCACCAAAGAAGACACGGAAGCATTTTCATAGATTCAAACCCTGCCAGATCTCAGCAGAGGGAACCACTATCATAGCAAGCATCATCCTGGACAGTGGAAACCTGAGCCTCTCATCTCAGGGGTTTTTATTGATAGCATGTACAGCTCATGAGCAGTCAAATATTTTTTACATAAAGCCAACACCTGCAGACAATACAAATGCCAAGGTCTAGACAACCCTTCACCCAACAATGCACAAAAACATTTTTTTTTCCAAGACAGGGTTTCTCTGTTGTAACTCTGGCTGTCCTGGAACTCACTCTGTAGACCAGACTGGCCTTGAACTCACAGAGATCCGCCTGCCTCTGCCTCCCAAGTGCTAGGATCAAAGGAATGCACCACCACTGCCCAACCAAAACAATCATTTTAAACATAACTAAAAGTAAACTTCTGCATCATGTATGTGCTTCTTGTACTTTTTCTTTTTTTCTTTTTCTCTGTTTTGTTCTATTCTGCTTTTGTTTCTGTGTTTTTAATTTGTTTGCTTTCTAATAAGAGAGAGAAAGAAGACATAGAGTTGGGTGAGTGGCAAGGTAGGATCTGGGAGGAGGTGAGGGAGGGGAAAACCATGATCAGAATATATTCTATGAAAAAAAAATCTACTTTGAAAACAAACAAAATAACCAACGTAGGGTACCCAAAAAGCCAGTCTTGGTTGAAAGATGGAGGGAGCAACTTGGACAGTGGAGGCTAAGGTCCTGGTAGTGACGAACAAAGGAAATGTCCAGTTGATTCCGAGAGAGTAGCTTCTAGGCACGTGCCTGCCTTGTTGTGAGGAATGTGGGCCCTAAGAGAGAGAGGAGGCTTGAGCAGGAGCCTGGACCTGCCCTCCAGATGGAGCAAGGCAGCACTCGTTTCTGTTGGAGATAGGAGTGTTTACACTTCCATCCCGATGAGTTCAGACAAAGGAAAGTGTGGTCATCTGGCTTTGCCAGTTTTGTCTCAGGTTAACAAGGACTAGATTAGCACAGTATGGAAGCAGTGTTACCTGATCTGGCCCAGGATGCTGGACACCAGTGGGTAGAGTCGAGTCCAGCAGCTGCTCCTTCCAGGGCAACAGTGAACGGATTGGTTTCTTCCTAAGGTAATCCTGATAGAGACTGAACATTGTTTTCAGTGGTGTTTCCCTGTAGCTTTACCAAATAGCTTCATCTTCACCTTGAATTACACCCATTTTATCCCTTCCTTTCTTCTTCCTTCTTCCTTTCTGGAAGTAAAACAGGTCAGTGAGGTTGGCATTTACCCTTATCAGGCTCTGAATGGAAGGACTGGCCTATTTTCAGGAGTATTTGCTTACAGCTCTACAGTTTGCCCAGGGTTTCTTTTCACTGGATGAAAACTTATAAGCAAGAATCTTGCCTGATATAGTTCTCATTAGTAAATCAAAAAACACCTTCCTGTTGATCTCTCATCACACATTTTCAAGTGATGCTTTTTAAAAAATTTTGTTAGTGTCACAAAAATGTTTATCTTGAATCTTTATTAATGTAGAAGATCCCAAGCATATGTACAGAAAATAGTGAAATTACTCTGTGTCCCTCATTTCATCTCTAGCAAGTTACCAGCAGTCCGCCACGTTTTACCTAATCTGCCACTCACACAATTCTTTTCTGTACTATTTTCAAGCAAATGTTGGTTTCTCCCCTTAGCAGACAAGGTCTCACTAGCCTAGTTTGGCCTTGAACTTGGCATCCTCCTGCCTCAGGCTCCCAAATGCTAGAATTACATGCATGTACTACTACCATGCCTGACTACCAATGATTCTTTAAGAAGAAAAGTATGTGTAGAACAGGTCGTTGTTACACCTCAGAAACTGAGCAGCAGTTTGCCCGCCTCTGTCAGAGCTGTCTTAATAAATGAATTTTTACCTAATCCACACCTTAGCAGAAGCTTGTCCAGGTACCCTGTTATAGGAGTGGATGGGGAGTGTGAAGGCAACCAATACACCACACCCCTAGAATTTATCTCAGGTTCCTGAGACTAGAAAGCGAGAATGGTTACTCAACACTGATGTTGTTGGCCCAGGGAACCTTCTGTTTTCCACTAACATTCTGTATCTTATGATGTGGGGCATGTCTTCAGACCTGAGGCCCCAGAAAGTCAGAAGGCCAGAAGATAAGCTACAAAAATCTAGGGAAATCTGCCTTTGAAGATGAGTCCATGAGACTGAACAAATACCGCACAGCAAAGATCAGGTTATGAACAGGAATTAAAATCCTGTTAGCATCCATGTCTTCTTTTTTGAATTGTTAGAGTTGAGCAATGCCTCCTTCCTCTGTCTTATCAGTGGCACTATTAAATGGCTGGAGAGAACAAAAAGGCAGCTTTTATACTGCTGTGCTTTCTTTGGAATATAGCATTCTTGCTTTTGCTGGCTGCCGTGGCTTTGGGGCTGAGTTGGAGTTTCTCGACCCTAATTGCACCTTGCCTGGTTTGTTTCAGTTGTGTGAATGTCGTGTGCTTTATTTCCTGTCTCTTGCATCAGTCTGTTTGTGAGAGTGTACCGAGAGGTGATTAATGGGAAAGATAAACATGTGCTTACTGACTGAAAGTTCACCCTGTTTCCTGCGGTGTCTTTGGTTTAGTGAATTGTTTGTTTGCTGCCTGCAGACCACATCTGGTGTGTGTCTCTGCTGTGAGTACTGTCTGCTTTTAGAGCAGAGTCAACATATGATAAGGCTTGAAGGCCTGCTCCGCAGGAGAGTCCTAGTGACTCCATAGCCAGACAACTGTCTGTCACATGAGCCTCTGGAGTCTAGAACTCCGCATATAATTTTTTTTTTTTTGAACATGGGGGTTTGTTGGCAATACTGCCTCACTGTGCAGTCTCTTCCTTGAGGGCTTCAGATGTTGCAGCCTGCTAGAGCTGCTCACATCCTCTTACTGCTATCCATCCCAGCCAATCAGGAGCCTCCTCTTTGGTGTGTGCCTGGGAGAACCTCAGAAGAGAGGAATTCAGCCAGATTTTACAGCTTATAAACATGGAATTGACAGAGAGAAAATATTTCTTTCCAATTTAAAAAGTAATACCAGATCATGTAGAAAATTTGAGAAAAATAGAAAAACTGAGATTTGGGTATACATTAAAAAAGAACATCATCAGTACTTTTGATCTTTCCATCTTGGTTTTTTTTCCCTGTTATTCTCAAGATTTTCTGTATTGTTACATTATAACCTATGTAAATGTGCTTTTCACATGACTACAAAAGCATACAAACTTGTACATGCCTAAAACTTTATTAGACTTATTGACATCGGGCGTAGTGGTACACAACTTTAGTCTCAGCACTGAGGAGGCAGAGCAGGCATCCCTCTGAGTTCAAGGCCAGCTAGAACTACACTATCAGACAGACCTTGTCTCAAAACCAAATAAACAGAACCCCCAAAACTTTATTAGACTTTTAAAGAGGCCTTACTTTTCTGCCAAACAGATGATTTAACCATATCATAGATTAGTTACTTCATTTGTAATGCTATTGTGACTTTGTACAAATAGCTTTTCCTGTGTTTTATACTATTTTAAAATAGATTTTTACAGAAATACGATTAGTGGATCAAAGGGAACCAACGCTTGAAGTCTGTGGGATTGCCATAAGCTGCTGCAGCGGCATTTACTATCCAGTCAGCATCAGTTATGAAACCGTACTGTGGCATTTCCTAATGGGAACATCTACTCCTACTTTAGGTATTCAACAACAAACTAGTGATTCAGATTTAGAAGTCCTTGTGGTAGGAGCTGGAGAGATGGCTCAGGGGTTCAGACACTGGCTGTTCTTCCAGAGGACCTGACTTTAATACCCAGTGTGCATGTAGTGATTCACAACCGTGTGTATCTCTACCCCTAGGGCTCCAGTGCCCTCTTCTGGCTTCTGCAGGCACTTTTATGTGTGTGGTACAGAGACATGCATACACCTAAAAATTTTTATTATATTTATTTTATTTTAATGTGTCAATGTTTTGCCTATGTTGAGTATGCACACCATTCCTGCTTGGTGCCCTTGAAGGCCAGACAAGGGCATCAGAATCCCCTGGAACTGGAGTTACGGGTGGCCATGACCCACCATGTGGGTGCTAGGAATCCAGCCTAGCAAGAGCAATAAATGCCTTCAACCACTGAGCCATCTCTCCAGTCCTCCTCTATCCGATCTTAGTAAGAATTGTGTCTTTGTGTGCTTCTTGAAGTGCCTCACATGACTTACTTATGCAGGTCAGCCTTAGCTGTTGGTACAGCTTGGAGCTGGTCCTGGGATGCCTCCAGGGCCCTGACATTTCAGAGCCATCTAATGATGCTTCTTGTTGTTTTTTGCACAGATCCAGTCCTGCAGGTCCCAACACACGTGGAAGAGTAAGTTTCCTCATCTCCTTAATTTACCTTTAATTTCCTTTAATTTAACATCTTATTTAGTTGCTGGGCGCAAATACACGCACAAGTTTAAAGTGTAATAAGAATTTTTGAGACAAAGAATTTTACAGGTGGTGTGACGGAAGTCTCTGCTCCTTGGGCGAGGAAGGCAGTAATACTAAAAAGGCTTGTTTGAGATGGAACTGGTTTGAGTTGATTTTTTTTTTTAACTAAACTTCCAAAGTCTGGATCTCTCTTTTTAAATTTTACTTGTTTATTTGTGTGTGTGTGTGTGTGTGTGTGTGTGTGTGTGTGTGTGTGTGTGTGTATATGTGTGTGTATGTATGTGTATGGTTGTTTTGCCTACATGCATGTCTGTGTCACATGTGTTGCCTGGTACTTATGGAGGCCGGAAGAGGGCATCAGATCTCCTGGTACTGGAGTTACAGATAATTGTAAGCCACTATGTGGGTGCTGAGAATCGAACCTGGGTCCTCTAGAAGAGCAGACAGCTCTTAACCGCTGAACCATCTCTCCATTCCCTGGACCTCTTTTTTTCACACCACAGAGAGAAAAGATAAATGTAACCTGTTCTTAGAATGTATGCATGTTCAAGGGAACATTGTTGCCTGTAAGACCCTGGAATGATAAAACAGTCCGAGTTGAGAAGAGATCTGATACAGGGTTCCTCGCTGGGACTAAGTATAGTTCCGTCTTTAGCACATTCACCTGACAGAGGGCCAACCTCTCGTTTCCTTGTGAGATGTTGCTGACAGAGACCCTGACCCGTATTGCTGACAGGTTCTCTGATGTCAGGCTTCCAGAGTCTGCTTCTATTGCTGTCATTTAAGAAATAAATGCTTGTTAAAAATGATAAGTAGGGATGGGAGGCACTAATTAGATTTGTGGATTATTTTTTAAAAATTAAAAAGAGGGAGCTAGAGAGATAGCGCAGCAGTTAGAGCACTTGTTGCTACTGTAGAGGATTTGGATTCAATTCCCAGCACCCACACGGTGGCTCACAACCATCCTCCCAGTTCCAGGAGGTCCATCAGACATGTATGTGGTACATGTATATGGGAGAGGAAGTATAGTAGTTGGAAGGCTGTGTGAAGTGGATATGATCAAAACATAACATATATACATTTATGAAATTCTCCAGGAATGAATAAAACTATAGATTTGGTCTGTTTATGCATGGGACTGTTGTTACCAATATTAATTATTGGTGTCCAGGTACAATGGACATGGAAGTGGAAAATAGATTTGCTAAGCTCTTCTTACTTATTTTTATCTTCATCCATATTGCCCTGACAAAAAGGCAGTTCACTCCTTATGGTTTCATATGACTTTCACATATGATTTCCTCAGGTTACTTTTCTCCACTTAAGTAGAATACTCCATTAGGGTATTTTATTCTTATGTGGCTGAAGTGAAAAAGCAGTGGATAAAGTAGCTTTACACACACACACACACTCCTTATCCCCTATGCTATGGCTTGTATGATTTTGATCATTTTGGTTTTTTGTTCTGTGTCCTGGGCTATAGTTTATTATTGACATTTATTATTTAATTTCTAGGCCTGCTTTTCTCCCAGACCCCAATGATGGTAGTCTGTACACACTTGGAGGCAAGAATAACGAAGGCCTGACGGTGAGAATATTTAACTTCTTTGTATACTCTGGGTTCTTAACCAAGTCCTTACCTGGGTCTGCATGGGAGCTTTGCACACACTGTTGGGGATTCTGAGTCACATCATCTGGTACTGACATGAGCATCAATGCTTTTTTAGAGCTTCCTTAAATGAGCTTTAAAAAAAAAGTGTGTGTGTTTGCACATCCATGTTTGTGAATGTATATGTGTATGTCATAGTACAGAGTCAGAAGACAGCCTTGGTGTTGGTCCTTACCTTCTGCCTTATTTGAGACAGGTAACTACAACTATTGTTTTTCCACTGTGTGTGCTGGGACAGCTGACCTGTGAGCTTCCAATGATTCTCCTGCCTCTGCCTCCCATCTTCTCTGTAGGAATGCTGAGATTATAGACACTCAAGATATGTGTCCGGCATCTAGGTGGGCTCTGGGTGTTTGAACTCAGGGCCTCATGATTGCATAGGAAACACTTGTACCCATTGAAGAGCTAGCTCTCCAACCCCTAAATGAGCTTTGGACTTTACAGTTATAGTTTAGAATCACAGACCCAGACCAGCAAATGCTGCTGTCTCAGACAATACACTGCACAGATAGAGGGCTCAGCATAGTGAGATGCTTACTTGAACTAGAGACCCAAGGTGTAATTTGAAATACTATCTCCTGAGCTAGTGAGATGACTGGGCAAAGGCACTTCCTGCCAACCCTGATAACCCAGGTTAGATCTCTAGGCCCCACATGGTAGAAGGAGAGAACTGATTCTTATAAGTTGTTCTCTGGCTATGGCATGTATTCAGTTCCTTTCACAATACACACAGATAAATAAATGTCATAAGAAAGGTTTTAAAAAAATTAATGTCTCCACCCCACTCATAGCAGAGAGATATGCTTCCTTTCTAGGGGAAGCATGTGATAGTCTACAACCATCTCCACTTGGGATTTGAGTAGTTCACAGCTTTTGTTACACAATGTAATAACCTGAGGCATGCTAAAAAATACTGAGCCTATGAGGCTCAAGAGATGGCTCAGCTATTATGAGCACTGGCTGCTCTTCTAAGAGACCTAGATTCAATTCCCAACACTTACATGGCAGTTCACAACCATCTGTAACCCCAGTCCCCGGGCATCTGACACCTTCTGCCCTCCTTGGGCTCTACATGCATGCAATTCACTTATACACGTATACACTTAGAAAAAAATTTTCAAAAATTTAAAAGACATACTGATCTTAGTCAGATTTGGTGGTGCATGCCTTTAGTGCCAGCACTCAGAAGACAGAGGGAAGCAGATCTCCATGAGTTCAAGGCCATCCTGGTCTATTTGGAAAGTTCTGGGTCAGCCAGGACTACATAGTGAGACTAGGGCTAAACAGTGAGACCCTGTCTATATACACAACACGCACAATTGAACCTAGGTCTTAGTCCCACAATTGATTCAGGTTATCTGGATTTTTCTTTTAAATTCTCCAGATAAGAAAATTTAGAAATTGACCAATACAGATAACCACCTGATTTGTGTTAAAGATGACACTTTAGGGGGGGCGGGGCTTGAGGGGATGGGTGAGGGTAGGGGGATGGAGGGGCAAGGTATCTTTTTAATTTTAGTGTGTGTCTTGTGGTGGAAATGTGGCTCAATAGAACACTTTTCTTGTATGTAAAGGGCTCTGGGTTTGCTCCCTGGCACAAGGAGGGGTGGAGATACGAATAGATAGTGGGGTATCTAAAAATCTGTTTCTGACAAGTCACATATTTATTAATAAATGGGAAATGCAAGATAATAAAGCTTTAGGAAGAAATAGTAGAACAGCTTCATGGTCTTAGAATATGTCATAATTTTAAACATTTTTATTATATTTATTTATTTGTGTATGTGTACACGCATTCATGCCACATTGATGTGTAAAAAGTCAGAGGAGGCACACCATTTCACCAGCCCGTAATGATTTCTTAAATAGGATACTTTTAAACATACCAACCATAAATTTAGGTAAAGATTGATACATTGATTATGTTAAAATTGAGAACTTTTCTTCCTGAAGAGAGGGCACAAAGTATTTGTAGTTCACACATCCAACACTTGGAAAAAAACAACATCCAACCATCCACATTTAGAAAACAAAAACAACTCCTGTAGGAGCTGTGTTCAATCCTAGCACTGCAAAAGCTGGGTGTGGGAGCACGTCTCTAATCTCAGCACTCAAGAGGTGGAAACAGGATCAGAAGTCAAAGATCATCCTCAGCTACATAGTGAGTTTGAGAACAGTCTGAATTATGTGAGACTCTATCTCATATAATCAACCAAAAGAACTCCTCTGTGTCATTAGAAAAAGACAGGTGCCTGGGCGTGGTGATACACACCTTTCATCCCAGCACAGAGGCAGAAGCAGGCAGATCTGTGTGAGTCTGAGGCCAATTTGATCTACATAGTGGGTTCCAGGCCACCCAGGCCAACAGAGTGAGACCCTGTCTCAAAACACCAAAAGAGAAAGACAGATGAGCCAATAGAAAGGTAGAAGAATGTATTCAAATGGTGAATAAATGCATGAGCAGGTGTCATTAGGGAAATACAAATTGCAATCATAATGTCAGCTCCAATCCAGTGTGGGTAAGATGTCTAGCAGAAGAAAGAGGAACTTCATGTGTTTGGAGATGCTGGTAGCCAGAGCTCTATCCACTGGGAAAAAGAAAATGCCCCATGGGCTTGTTTGCCAGTTCCCTAACAGGCTAGTCTGATGAGAGCATTTTCTCAGTTGAGGTTCCCTTTTAAGATGACTCTAGTCCATGTAAAGTTGACAAAATAACAATAAAAATAAATAAACAACCAGAACAGATGTACTGCTTGTTATATGAAAAGTGTATCAATAATAGAATATATATATATATATATCAATAATAGAATAGGTAAATTATGAGATAATCATTCAGTTGAATGCTCAGCTTTAAGAGCCAGCAGTCTACAATGCATACATCATGGGTTTATCTCATAAATGTAACACTAAGTAAAACATGAGAAACAGAACAGGCCACATACTTAAGGGTCCATTTATATGAATCTCAAAACCAGAAAAAACTAGCCTCTGCTGGTTTTAGAGTTAGGATAGTAGTTACTCCAGAGAGTTAATAGCAACAAAAGGACACAGAATGGGCTTTCAGAGAGCTGGAACCGTTCTCTCTCATCTGATACAGATGTTAGTGAAAAATATGTTTACTTGGTGCAAGTTACTGAGCTATGATTATAAGTGCCATTTCGATTGTGTTATGCTTCACCAGGAAGTTTTAAAAGCCTTCATGTCATTCTAAGGTGCAGCCAAGGATGAAAACCCCTGATCTAGAGTCTTAAGTGGATTGTGGGCTCTCAAATGGATATTTTAAAATTAGGTTTCGAGCACCTGGGCTGATACAGACAGAGAAAGGCAAACCTGGGGGTGGAGCTGCATGCACTTCACCCTCCACGTGTCTCTGCATTGGTGTCTCTCCACAGCACATAAAACACATCTGTTTTTTAAGCATTTTGTTTGCTAGAAATAGTACATCGGTATAAGTCGTCTCGTGAAGTTCCTGTTAGCCCGTGGGTGTTGCCAACCCTCACTTTAGAGGTACAGAAACTGAGCCTGGACAAGTAAGAAATGTACCATGGTCAAGCTTCCAGGGTTGGTGTTTGGACTTACAGAATTGTGATTTCCCAAGAATGTTGTCTCAGAGCTGTGGTAGTGCCTGTCTTGGAGCACAGGACTCCAGACTGCTGGACAGGCAAGGACTTCCTGACTCCAGAAACATCTGGCAAAACTCGAGGCATTGCCACCTCTTGCTGGCATTTCCCCTTTTTCTAAGGTTTTGTTTGACTGTTGGAATGATGGAAAAATCAAATAGTTAATTAGTACCTATGGTTCTGTTTATTAACACTACCAAGAAATTTTCTTTCTTGGAGAAAAGGTGACCGTGTAGTAGAAGACTAACAGCAGGTATCTGCACAGTTTCAGGCCCCGTTCCAAAAATAAAGTTCACCGAAACAGGCAGTGGCCAAAAGGGCCATCAGAGGTCATCTGTGGGCTCAGAAGAGGCAGTTTTATGATGAAATATGTTGAAATGTTGGGAGTTCTTGGAGTTTCTTTTCCTGGCACATACCATAACTTCCTTTTTATAACCCAAAAGCTCTGTTTTCAATAGAAGGTTTCTTAAAGAAAACACCCAAACTCAGACCTTTGTGTTGCCCATGTAGCCATGTCTTCTCCTTCCCTTGAAGCTTGGTCTTACTTCTAAGTTCCTTCTTTTCAATATTAGTGCTGTGGTCCTCCCATGGTAAAAGGCGTTGTCATTCTACCTAGCTTGGCCATCTCTGGGTTAGTTTTTGAAAACAGGCAATTGCTTTCTCCCTTAAAATATCCAAGACTTCGTAATTCTCCATATTTGTGTAATCTTCTCAGAAAAGATCTATGGCATCCCTCAGGCATACCCTGGACAGGAGACCTGAGGGACCCGTACATCCTGTTCAAATACACGAGTTGGTGTACAGAGTTCAAAGGCCGTGGAGCCCAGAGGCTATTGGAAGTAGATGTGGAAGCTGAGGGCCTCCTTGGTTCTCATAAGAAACCTCTATCTGCAACCTCCTTCTCTGTTTTTAGAACTGGGTAACAAAAACAGCATGCTTGGTAAAATTACAGTAATTTCATAAGACTTGTATAATCTTTTTTTCCCTGTTTTTCTTTTTTTAAAGAAACTTCCCTTTACCATCCCAGAATTGGTCCAAGCATCCCCATGCCGAAGTTCAGATGGAATCCTCTACATGGGTAAGAGTTTCCGTTTTCAGCGCTGAAAACTTGGTTCTTTTTGATAGTGAATCCTGGAATCCGGGAGAGTTTGAGCTGAGAGAGCAGGCTGTTGTCTGTTCAGATCTCTCTGAGAAAAGCCTTTCTTTGCCTCAGTTGTGCTTGAGTGCTGTACAGGCCAAGATCATCTGGTCAATTAAGAAAGAGCTCTCCCCATCTGAGAAAAAACTGACACCATTAATATGGTTACTCATTTAGCAAGCTTTTAGCCGCCGGGTTGGCCTACTGCTGTTATTTCATGATTGCATCATACCTAGCTGCAAATGGATAAAATTTAAAGTGAGTACAATAGTCTGAGCCAACGAAGGGAAGCCAGGCCCTGCCTATTAATTATAGGACTTTCTTAGTATTTCCTGCTATCAGAATATTTGGTAGGAGCAGCACTTAGCAGCTTGCTTAGATAAGCTGCCTTCTTACCTGTGGGGTCACAGCTTTCAAAGCATCAGCTCACCTACTTTTCTTTAGCACATTGCTGCCAAAATGTCAATAAAAATGCATTTGTAGTACAAAGGAGATCTGTATTTATCTTGAAATCCTAGTAGCAATAATAGCCCATGTTTATATGGCAGCTTTCTTTTTGAGGAACTGAAAGTGCTTATTGCCTATTCATGCCTCAGGAGCTGTATGTACATTTCCAAGTCTCAAATGCAGGCTGGTTTTAGTTTTTGCTAGGGACACCCGGCTTCTGCTTCTTTACACAAGCCTTTCAGAATGAGGAACTCCTGGCCCAGAGATTCAGAGGAAATGACCAGCAAACCGTCCCTCCTCCAGGCCATGCTCTGGGCTCATCTAACCGTCTTCTGACTGTGTTATTGTTCCATATTAGTCTTCCAGCTTTTGCCAACAATTCATCATCTGTGGTCAACTTAGGATATTGTGTTTCCACCATCTTTGTGCCATGTATTAAATGAGTTGACTGGGTATATTTATGAGCATGATAATTACTCAGTCCATCCATTATACAGACTGCAGTGGTCCTTGAAGTAACCAGATGTATGTCACATAGATGGAAGTTATTCATGGTCATAGTTATTTAGATGTAATTTACTCTCTATCTTCGGACATTTTTCATATTAAGATCTTATTGTTGAGAACAGTTAGAATGCACAAACGAGTTGTGCATGTGTGGAATCTGGTTACTACATCTGTTACAGCTAAGTATAGCTTTAACAAACTCTGGTGTCCTGTGACCTTCTGTGGCATCTCTGTATTCTGCTTTCATGGGAACTTGAATGTAGGAAACATCTATTAAAGCAGGAAGACATAAACGACCAGAGGCTTGGCTTACAGAACAGAGAGGCACACATTACAGTGACTGTGTTGGCTTTCAGATCAGAAGCCTGCTTTTCCAGGATGCCTGTGTCTGTACCATGCACACATGCTATATGTTTTCCTAAAAAATGTTTATGTGGCTGTGCTGTTTGCCTGTTCATGGTTAAACAGCTGACCAAGGCAAAGGATACAACCTTTGACCTGGAAATAGTTTACTGGCTAGAGACAAGGTTGAGATGATTTTAGCCTCATTAGCATCGGGTTGCAGCAACTCTGCTGACCAGTCACAGGTACTAGCTAATTATAGTTATATACTGTTTCACATGTGAACTAATTGGTAGGGATGTTGAGCATTATGAATCATAGTTACCAGATGAGCCCCTAGGTATGCTTGTATTACATAGGTCCTCGTTCATGGGAAAAGGACAGGCAAGATTTTTCATATTTAAGATAGTTACTCAAAGCAATAAAGTCCAACTTGAAAGTTAAGAGAACTTTTTTCATGTTATAATTAGATTAGAAGGTTTAGATTTTTATGTCAGGATTAAGTTATTAAATTAATATAGGACTCAGTGGCCCAAGGAGTTATTATGTTCACACTACCACTTACTTTGTCATTTTCAGAGCACCATAGAAACATCTCCAGCAACCTAGGGATTTCAGGCCTGTCTCCCAGCACAGAAAGGAACTTGGATGGTTAGAACTGTCACCTTGACAATGCTGTTTATTTCCACTTGGGATTGGTGTTAACAGTGTCTCCACTAACATTCCAGGTAAAAAGCAGGACATTTGGTATGTTATCGACCTCCTGACTGGCGAGAAGCAGCAGACTTTGTCATCGGCCTTTGCAGATAGTCTCTGCCCATCGACCTCCCTTCTGTATCTTGGACGGACAGGTAAGAAATAAGCCTTTGTTACACAACCTGCCTGTTTCTAGAACAGACAGGACAAAGCCCTCACTTGCCTCTGTTACTGGATTTGTTCTCCAAAAAGTGGCAGTTAACCTTTCCAAGCAGCCAGATTTTGCAGACCCTTCAGACCCTAAGGGATGTAGTCCAGACTACTCTCTGACCTACAGAACACCATCATGCAGCTGCTGTATTTCCCTTCTTGAAATGTTGCAGCTGGGTGCACTACCTACAGCTCTGGGAATAGCAATGGAGAGGCTCTCTCTACCAGGTACACCTGGTTTTGCCTGTCTGGCAAGGAAATGTTCTTTCTCCTTTTACAACTTTGCTTACAAGTTCTTTCCTCTATAAAGCTGTTTCTAGTCTTCAAGCTCCCACCTTGTTCAGGAACACTCCAATTTACTCTGAGGACACAAGTAACAGTTGACAGGCCTGCTACAGCAGCCATCTTCCCTTACAAAAGTCAAGTAGCCTCATTTCTAACTGTTGGGACTATTTAAGACTTGTTGTCCCTTTTTCCATCCACGGAAGCCTTATAGTGATTCCTAGCTTCACAGGTATAAAAATTGTGTGCGTCTCAAGTAGAATTGGGATATTGGAGGGAGTTTGGATGTACTCTGGCTTTAGTTGGAATGTGTATGCTTAGTTTATAAAGCCACGGTTTCTATTATCTTTTGCCATATAATAAGCCACCTAACCTAGTGTCTTAAAGTAATGGCCATTTCTTTTTTGTTTCTAATTATCTGACTAAGGAATCAGGAAGGGCTCCACACAGAGCGCGCTCTGCTCTTCATGCTAGGATCATGTCTAGAATCTTGGTTCAACTCCATGTAAACTTCCCCCTACATTCATATGGATAGCCTGCATTCTTGACATGGTTCCTTCTTGGGCAAAAGTGGATGTTAGAATGTCTCATGAGGTCTGAGCTCAGAACTCCCACAGCCTTACTTCTGCTTCAATAATTTAATCAAAGCAGGTTATTAGGCAGGTCCAGAGCCAAGGGTGAAGACAAAGACCCAGCCTCTTGATAGAAAAAGTGGCTTGCGTATTTCCAGAAAGAAGTGATGATGGTCTTACATAACCTTCTCTCTGACTACAGTAGGTTGCAACTCTCCACATACAAAATATCACCCCCAAAGACCCCAAAATCCAATCATAGCATTGGTCTCAAAACCCAGTGTCTTGGGATCTGTATCAGGTATCAGACATGATGGTAGGTGAGGATCATTTGATCTGGAAACCTACAAATTAAAGAGATAAGTTTTCGCTGAGCATGGTGGTACACTCCTGTAATCCCAGCATGTGGGATTAAAGGCAAGAGGATCAGGAATGCAGTGCCAGCCTTGGTTGCGTTGTGTGTTCAAGTCCAGCCAGACTGTATGAAATCCTATCTTGACAAACGAATAAGAGGAGTAGAGGAGGAGGGGTTCTTTCTCTTGTGCCTTTCCCTTCATCTACTTGAAGTACAATAATGAGACAGGGTTAAAAGGGTAGAGGACTTAGCTCAGTGGTAGAATGATTGCCTAACATGTACAGGGTCCTGGGTTTAATCCTGAACACTGAGGGGAAAACTAGCGAAAAAGGGAAAGACACTGGTCTTTAGTAATTCTGAAATCCAGTCAGGGATATATTTTCAGATTCTCCTACTCTGGGACGCAGAAAACAGTCCTTGCAGGGCCGAGTTTTACCCCCTGACACTGGTTCCCTACTGTGCTGTTCTCAGTAGCTCTTGGTTCTATCCTTGGAAAGAAATGCTTTCTTTTCATCAGAAATGGCTAGTTCAGGGGCTGGAGAGCTGGCTCAGCAGTTACAAGCACTGGTTGCTCTCCTCAATTCCCAGCACACATGTGATGGCTCACAACTGCCTGTAGCTCCAGGCAGATGTTGTCTCGTGCCTTCACAGCACTGCATGTGCATGGTGCTCAGACATACAGTCAGGCACACATGAACCTAAAAGGAAAATGAATAAATACAAATTTCTTAATTTTAAAAGAAAAACAGCTAGTTCTATTATCTTTCTCAATCTGTTTCTTATTGAAAGTAGGGACTCGGGAGCTCTGCTTACTATCTGAGTATTTTACTAATATTACTCCTTTAAAAATTTGCTGAGTTTCCTATGTGTCAAATTATAGTCAGTCCCTTAGATAAAGACCATACCACAAATACCCACTTGAGAAAGTGAGGGTCCCTGGCAACACTCTTATGACTCAATCTAGGAGGGTTCTAAATCTTCCCGAGGTTTCTAAGAAGGATTTTTTTTGCTTTTGTTTTTGTTTGGTTTTTTCAAGACAGGTTTTTTTTTTTTTTCTGTGTAGCCCTGGCTGACCTGGAACTCACTCTGTAGACAAAGCTGGTCTCAAACTCACAGAGATCCTCCTGCCTCTGCTTCCCAAGTGCTGGGATTAAAGGTCTAAGAAGGATTTTATGTACTCATCTGAGTTTGATTTTAACTTTTTCCTAGGATGTTTTTCTCCCCTGCTGATAACTCTGGCCTTTTTCTTTTCCAAAAATAAGAATCTTTTTCCAGCCAGAGAATCAGTCCTGAACTCTTATTTCTTCTGTATTCTGCTTGAAACTGAAGCAGTTTCCTCCTGAGCTCATTGTCTTGTAGTATGTCATATACAGCTAGGAGAAACCATTCAGCAGTTCCTGCCTGCTGCCTTGAATCTTATTAGCTAGATCCCAGAGTCCAGTAGGTACCTTTTCTGTCTTCCAAGTTACTGCAAGCAGAGCCTTACTAATTGTGTCACTACTATATAAGCTCATAACTGGGCTTCCTTCTGTCAGCTTTCCATGCTGGTTTCCTCAATGTTCTCTCAGGTTGTTGCCTAACACTCCTCCTGTCACTTTCCACTACCTGGTCCCAAAATCAGTACCACCATCCCACTTCTGGGTACCCATTTCTAACATCACCTATGTAATAAAAGACCCTGAAACTTAGTGGCTAAAAACAGCCACTAAGCCACTGTGGCTTTTAGAGCACAGCCAGGGTGACTTATCTCTGCCAGGTTCACTCTTGTGTCTGGGACTTTAGTCCTCCATATGGTCTTTCCCTTTCCACGTGGATAGTCTTGATGCAATTTAGTGAAAATTTTCTTGTTGTAACTGTATAACACTGCAGTAGGTTCTACAGCCCCTCCATGGTAACCGATTGGTCTGTATTCTGCAGAATACACCATCACCATGTATGACACCAAGACCCGAGAGCTCCGCTGGAATGCCACCTACTTTGACTATGCAGCCTCATTGCCTGAGGACGATGTGGACTATAGTAAGTGTTCCTGATGAGAGGACACTCACACAGTTGGACTGGCACCTCCACATATAGAAATGATCTCTCCAGAAAGCAGGATTTTTTTTTTTTTAAAGTCATCTCCCATCACCAGGTTCTGAATTTTTCTAGGCTTGTGATGGTGATGGCATTAGCCATCAGGGAGAAGGAACGGCACACCTTTTGAGTCCCTATGTATCACAGAAGGAATTTGCTACCAATCCATGGGCAATAGAATTAAACTTTAGCATGTAGCATCAGTAACCCCGTCAAGAAGGCCACTGTGAGGGGCTGAAGAGATGGCTCAGCTCATAGTACTTGCAAAGGACCTGAGTTCAGTTCCCAACACAAAATGGCTCATAGCCACCTGTAACTCCAGTTCCAGCCTTCACTTAGCTTCCATGAACACCAAACACATGCATGGTACACATAAATACATACATGTAGGTACTTACTTGTACTCATAAAATAAATCTGAAAAATCTTGCCAGGCTAGGCATGGTGGCATATGTAGGCAGAGAGGCAGGCGGATCTTGTGAGTTCCAGGACAGCCAGAGCTACAAAGAGAGACCCTGTCTTAAAAACAAAACAACAAAAATCTTGCCTAGCATTTATAAGTCCTTGGGTCCAATCCCTGTATCACAGTAGGAAAAAAAATGTATTTGTTTTTTTGTTTGGTTTCTTAAAAACCACTTTTAAATGTGGTTCATATACTCTAATTACTTCCCTAGTTTTAACGTTCTGCAACTCAGATGATAGCTGTGCAACCTAAGTTGATTGTCTTAACACTGGGATTTGAAAGTTTGACTACTGTTTCTGGCTCAGGACCTCACACCCTTTGTCTCTGAGAGCCCCTTTGTGGGGTCAGATGCACACAGGCCTGCTTTCAGTCTGAGCCATAGGCTGGTTTTAAATGATTGCTATTAAATGTCAACTTCGTAGACTCCATTTTCCCTCAGCATTTACTCTCACTTATTGGATAGAATAGTTAAAAAAAAAAAAACCAAAAAACAGAAAGGTGGGAAAATAAGCCTATTTTACATTTATTTCTAAGCCAGGCAAGTATCTTTCATTGTCTTGATACTGAAGAGCTCATTTGAAAGCAGTGAATTCTTGTGACCTGAGAATATTCTAGAAGTCTCCTCTTCAGTGAAATAACTGCAGCTTGCCAAGAGCGTAGAGGGTGTGGTTACAGAACGTTGTTGACACGCTTTGTTTGATCTTTACAGAGATGTCCCACTTTGTGTCCAATGGCGATGGACTGGTGGTAACTGTGGACAGTGAATCTGGGGATGTCTTATGGATCCAAAACTATGCCTCTCCTGTGGTAGCCTTCTATGTCTGGCATCGGGAGGGCTTGAAGAAGGTGGTGCATATCAACGTTGCTGTGGAGACTCTACGCTACTTGACCTTCATGTCTGGGGAAGTGGGGCGCATCACCAAGTGGAAGTATCCATTCCCCAAGGAGACGGAGGCCAAGAGCAAGTTGACGTGAGTTAGAGACGTTGGGACATATGGAGCAGCAAAGAACAGCCATAACCATGGCATTCTGGGACTGCTGCAGTGTAATGTTCTCTATAGTGGAGGAGATCTGGGGTGGGCAGACAACTCCGAGGTCATATAGAACATCAAGAGTCAACACTAGCTCTTTTGAGCCAGGCATGGTGGCACATGCCTTTAATCCAGCATTTGGGAGGCAGAGGCAGATCGATCTCTGAGTTCAAGGCCGGCCTGGTCTACAGAGGAGTTCCAGGACAGACAGGGCTACATGGAGAAACCCTATCTCAAAAACAAACAAACAACAAAACCAACCAAACAAACAAATAACAAAACCACTGGCTCATTTGGGAACCTCAGAATGCAAACTATGGGGTACCCTTTTATGCTTCAGACTTTCTGTCTCCCTCTGTCTGTCTTTGTCTATCTCTGTCTTTCTGTCTCTGTAACTCTCTCTCTCTCTGTCTTTCTCTCTTTCTCTTTCTCTCTCAGTCTATATTCTATTTATGGGTTTTGGGAGAAAATCCCATTATGTAACCCAGGCTAGCTCAAACTTATGAATCTTTCTAACTCAACCTCCTAAATGATGGGATTACAGTAATCCCACTACCTACCTGGACTTCTCGAACATATACTATAAAATATGGGTGGGAGACTGTAGTACAATGCTATATTTTAAATTTTTTATTATAAGTTATACTCATTTTAAAAATCAGAGGAAAAACTGTGACAAATACGTGACCAAGACTAAGCAGGCTTGTATTCTTCATCCCCCCTTTGAAAAGCCTGTCAGACACCTAATAGGTGAGGCCTCACTGTCCTACTTTATAGATTTGTGGGGAAGTTCAAATATGATCACATATGTGAAAATATTGTCTATAGTGAAGCAGCATTTTGGTGGAAGGTATTTGTTGCAAGAAGTTTGGATAATTTCATAGATGACTGGTCCACAAGGCTACTGACAGTAGTAATCAGAGGGTCTGTAAGTATAGTTCCAAACCGCTGTTTTCATGCGGATACTAGACAGCCCTCTGCAATGCCTCAGGTAGGAGTGGACTACCAGGAAATATCACTCAGTTTAGATTGGAGCTTCCTTTCTTCTCTTCTCTTTTTTTTTCTCTTTATTTGAGACAGGGTCTCTTGAGCCTAGGCTGGCCCAAACATGTATGTAGACTGGGATTAGAGGTGTGCACTATCCTCCTGGCTTGTGCATCATGTGCATCCTTTTTGCTCTCAGCATCTGGAGTGGAGCAGTTACCTGTTCTTCTGCTGAGCCCTTAGAGTCCTCAAAAAGCCCAAGGCAGCATGGTAATGCTGAGGGTGGTTGCCCTGAAAGGGTGTTGGCTCAGGGTCACCTGAGAAACTGGCAGTGGGTGCTCAGTATTGAGTCCCCTGCTGGTCATCGATGCAGCCCTTTCCTCAGGCTGTACTGGACTCAGCCAGACCAGTCCTGGCATTTTGCAGGTAAGGAAAGTGACGGTTGCCATCCTGTAGGTGACAGGTAAAGTTGGGGCCTGAAGTCCTACTGTCCTGTTACCTGCAGCACCCCTGCCATCTTGCTAGTTTCTCTGTGGGAATTGCATGGTCTGTGTGGGTGGGGGTGATACTTGAATCTGATTCTGACTCCTAGAAGCCCCACTTTGTGGGGTTTGGAAGAAATGACCTCAGAATGCATGTTTCTGTTTTTCATTGTTTTTTTTTTTTCTACCAGACCTACCCTGTATGTTGGGAAGTACTCCACCAGCCTCTACGCCTCTCCCTCGATGGTGCATGAGGGTGTTGCTGTTGTGGTAAGTCATTGAGGGACCCAAACATGCAGTCTCTCAACTGCTTTTGTTCCTTTTAACAAAAAAAAAAAAAAAAAAAAAAAAAAATGACCATGACTTACATGTAAACATCTGGTTAAGAAGAGGAAATGCAGAGCTGAAAGAATCATGAACAGCTTCTGCACATCCATATTCTACTTTGAAAGCAAGATAGTTGACAGGAGCAGCTTCCTAAAGCCAGGAAACACTTATTCCCCATGGCTTCTGTGTTCAGATCTAAACTCCTCAGGCTTTCTTCAAGCTGGTCCTTCCACATCGTCCTACCACTCTGCCAGCTTGCTGTTGTTGCGGTCCAGACAAACACATCTCTCTCGTCTCCCAAACTTCCCTACTCATCTTTCTTCTGAGCCTCTGCTGCTGATCTCTCACTTCCTTTCCCTTGCCCAATCCCTTCCATCCCTTGTGACCTTCTGTGTCTCCACAGGCCTCACCACCTGCCTTGACCGCTTACACTCCTGGCCACTTGTCTGATCCTCTAGTGTCTGGTCTGGTTGTTTGCATATTGTCTGCCCAATGAATTGGTTTATTGCTGTAGCAGTGGGGCCACCCCTGCCTGTTAGCTCATGAAGATCTGGAGTTTATTCCACACTGTCAGTTGCATCATTTGTAACTAGTACATATGCTACATTCTCTTCTAATTTCTTTCTCTTCTAATTCTTGTTTCATATAATTTTTAATAGTAACTTCTTCGAGTTCTATATGCATCTTCTTCCTGGTTCTCGGTACTGAAATATAAGAATCTGAAAAGGCCCAGGCATGATAGTATATGCCTGTAATCTCAGTACCTGTGAGGTGGAGACAAGAAGATCTGGAGTTCAAGGGCAGCCTGGGCTTCTTGAGGCCTGACTCACATAAAAAATCTGAAAAGGTGTCAGTGGAGCTCTGTTGTAACCTGAGGGAGGGGCTTCCCTTGCCTGGTCCCAGGACCTTTGTGTCATGCTTTGATTGCCTAGTTGGAGCCATAGCAGTCCCTTCAAGAGACAGTGGTTGGGGTGGGGGCCGTGTTGCAGGACCTAGAGAAGCTCTCTTGCAAGCTCTGCAGCTCACCACATCCATCTCCACAGCCCCGAGGCAGCACTCTTCCTTTGCTGGAAGGCCCCCAGACAGATGGTGTCACCATTGGAGACAAAGGAGAGTGTGTGATCACCCCTAGCACAGACCTCAAGTTTGACCCTGGACTCAAAGGGAAGAGCAAGCTGAACTACTTGAGGAATTACTGGCTTCTGATAGGTAAGAGCTGCTCTTCACTGGGTGATGGCATGCTGCCTCCTGGTGGGCAAAAGCCAGACCACTGGTTTATTGCTGATCTTTATTCTGAATGCATTGTATGCTCTGTCCATTTCAAGATGGCTTAGACCTGGGAATATTTTTACTTCCAAGGGATTACAGAGTTCCAGGTTACCTTAAGTCTCCAAAAGAGCATCTCTAGTGTTCTAAGATTCAAATACGTGATATAGTTTTCAGACACAGAATGTCTGCTCCCTGTTCCTCATAGTGACCGTGTGAGGTGGGTACCCTTGTTATTCCTACTCACTGTATAATGAAGAACACCGAGGCTGTTCATATGGAATAGCAATGAATATGGTTAGAGGCTGATCAGGACAAGTTTGAAGACCCATGATGATTGACAGTTGTGAAGTAAAAGGCAAATGGTTTGTACAGTCTGAAGAGAATGAACAGCCTTGGATTCTGAGCTGTCCTTGGGCCATCACAGAATGGTCCTAGGGGAGCTTCTTTTTCTCGGTCTATTTTTTTGATTTGTTTCATATTGTTGTGAGACAGAATCTCACTATGTTACTCAAGCTCCCCTCAAACTTAAAATAGTTCAGCCTCTGCTTCGCAAGTGCTAGGATTATAGGAGTGCACTACCATGCTTGGCTTCTTTACTCCCTTTCATACTGTTTCCCCTTGCCAAGGAGGAAACCAGGGACTTAGGTGTGCTCAGCATGCTTTCACTCTGGGCTACACCCTGGCCCTTCTTTTTTTTCTTCTTCCCATTGTTGAATTAGAGGCCTTGTTACAAAGATAAGGAGTTGAGATACACCTCAAGGCGATGAATGTCACAAAGGCAGAAGTGAGGAGGACAGTGTCCCTGGCAATTAGAGCAGGATGGAGTTTTCTTGAATCAGATCCTTCCTGTGCCTACCCTCCTCCAACAACAACAGCACACACCAATTCTGATGACCCAGCCTAAATGATGGTGAAAGGTGAGGTGAGTCCCAGCAAGCTAGAGTGTATTTGAGTAGCTAGGAGAGTATGAGCCCAGGAAGCAGCAGGACCTGCCAGGCAGTGGGTCTGGACCAGAATTTGAGTACCCAGGAGCCAAGAAAACTGGGAAAAAAGAAGGAAAACTTTTTAAAATAAAAATTTAAAACTATGTTTAAAATGATTGTTTTGTGCAGTCTTGGGGAAAGGGCTGCCTATGCCTTGGCATTTTATTGTCTGCAGGTGTTGGCTTTATGTAAAAGATGTTTGATTGCTTATGATCTGCATGTGGTATCAGTAAAACACCTGAGGAGCTTGGGTATCAATAAAAACCCCTGAGGTGAGATGCTCAGGGTTCTACTGTTCAGAATGGCGTTTGCCATGATGGTGCTTCCCTCTGCTGAGGTCTGGCAGGGTGTGCAGCTATGAAAATGCCTCCTTGTCTTCTTGGCTGAGTGACCCAGTAATCAATCTACTACAATGTAGGACTCTGAACAGTAGGATTGGGCATCAGGGGATCGGGATGGGGTAGACAGGACACTGTAATGCAGCATAGCCTGTGGAAGGACAACCTTGTTCTCCTGGCCATTGATCTCTTGTCGGTTGGCCTCGGTGACCTACGGTTACCCACACTTAGCTTCCTGTGTCCACCACCAAGTCTGACTCAGAGTTTCTGACATAGGAAGGCAGCCACATGTGGGAAAACCCTTTTGTGGAGCAAAGCATGCCTTAGCATGCCATGGTAGACAAGAGAAACTTTGTGATAGTTCAGAACAAACGTAGGCTTCCCTTTAAGAACTATGTCACACTACAGGTAGAGAAAACCTGAAGAGATTGAGGTCAGATTGAGGGATTAAAGAGGGACTTTCCAGATCAGGAAATGCAAGCTCTGTGTAGTTCTTGTCATTTTTTACCTTGGTACACATGTCAGACAATCTAATAGATGTCAAGCAGCATTGAAGTGGAGGCTGAGGGAATGAGTCAGTGGGTAAAGTACTTACTGTGTGGATGTGAAAACCATGTAAAAAGCCAGCTATAGGGAGGCAGAGACAGGTGGACCTGGGACTCACTGGCTAGCCAATCTAGTTGAAACATTAGCTCCAATTTCAATGAGAGGCCCTATCTTAAAAAAAAAAAAAAAAAAGATTTTAAAAATAATAGTAGAGAAGCAGTTGAGGAAGATACCGCAAGATACCTGTGGTCTACACACACAACCACAAAGGAGGAAAAGATTATAGAGTGAAAAGCCTGAATCAAGCTAAGAGCTGATCCCAGTGAGAACAGAAAAGAGGGAAACTGATGGGGCTTTTCTAGCCTGTGCATGGAGTCATTTGATTTTCAAGCCTCTGATAGGAAACACCACTTCCTTATTTGAGTTACTGCACACACTAGATATAGAAAGGAGGTATGCTGAATGCCAGGCAGTCATGAAATAGTATGTTCAGAACAGTGAACAAGTCAGTGAGCTTCGTCACTCTGCACCCAGCTCATGTGTAGCTAGGAGGAGAAGCAGAACTCAGCCTGAGCTACTGAAGGGTGCAAAAGGGAGCTTAGCCTTACTAGACTACTGATGCTACTAGAAAAAGCAGTGAGAGAACTTCTTGAACTCTGATGAAGCATCATACTATTTATTGAGTTGAACACATGCACCCACACAAGCCCTGCCAAACATCCTGATATCTTCCACGACAAGGGCATGAGTGTTTTTATTTGCAGAAGAACCAGAATACTAGGCTAGAGCAGAGGACCTGAGTTTGGTTCCCAGCATCCATGTCAGATGACTCAAAACCACCTGTAATTCCAGCTCCAGGGGGATCTGTCACCTGTCCTTGGGCACTGCACTAATGTACACATACCCACACACGTGCATTAATTAATAGTAAAAAAAAAAAAAAAAAAAAAAAAAGCAGCTGGGCAGTGGTGTCACATGCCCTTAATCCCAGCAACTCAGGAGGAAGAGGAAAGTGGATCTCTGTGAGTTTGAGGCCAGCCTGGTCTACAGAGTGAGTTCCTGGACAGGCAGAGTTATAACAGAGAAACACTGTCTAGAAAAACCAAAAACTAAATGAAAAACAAACAAACAAAAAAAGAAGCAGAAGACTGTTTTCTGTCATCAACTAGTAAAACTTGTTTTATTTTAAAGTTTGTAAAAAGTATGTACATGTTTGCAGGGGTGTGTGTGTATGGAGACGAGAAGACAACCTCAGGTGTCATTCCTCTTCACCATCCACCTTGCTATTTGAGACAGTCTCTTAGTTGCCTGGAATACACTGATTAGGTTAGACTAGCTAGCCAACAAGCCCCGGGATCAACCTGTCTCCATATCCCTGTTGGATTACAAACACATGTCATCAGCTTTTCTCACATTGGTTTTAAGGATCAAACTTGGGTCCTTTTACAAACACTTTACTAACTGAGCCATCTTTCCAGTCCTAAAGTTTCTTTTGGAAGGGGTTGTTTTTGAGGTTTTGTTTGTTTGGAGACAGGGTGGCACTGTGAAGCTCTGGCTGGCCTGGAACTCACTGTGTGAACCAGGCTGGTTGTGAAGTCACAGAGATCCACCACCTCTGCCTCCTAAGTGCTGGGATTCTAGGTGTGCGGCACCACACCCTGTAAGTTTTCTGTTTCCACGCTAATTCTCTAGTTAGCTGCCTTTCCCTTTTTCTCACTGTGTAGATATTGGATTGTATTGTAGGAAAGACTCCGCAGCAGGTAGAGACTGTTACTGAAATTAAGTGTTGAGAACTACCACTGCTTGGAAGCCCTTCTCATTAAAGGTCTGTTTCCTCTTGTAGGACACCACGAGACCCCTCTGTCTGCATCTACTAAGATGCTGGAGAGGTTCCCCAACAACCTGCCCAGACATCGGGAAAATGTGATCCCTGCTGACTCAGAGAAAAGGAGCTTTGAGGAAGTAAGTGAGGCTCTAGCTCTCCCTACCAGGTGCTGAGGGATGGGTCAGGGCCTCAGCTTGTTGGGACTGCATGAGGGAACTGTGTAGTGGAACTATTCATACAGATGCTCTCATAGCATACCTTGTCCTGAGGCAGAGAGGGTGGAGTGGAAAGGTCTTCTGAGCAGAAGCTGGGAGCTTCAGTCAGATGTCCCCAGCAAATCCCCTCTGCTGGCATTTCCTGTTGGCTGTTCCTAGTCAGAGGGCTGGGGAGACTTTTCCTGGCCTACATGGCCAGCAAAAGGAACTGGGGCATGCCTGAAGGCGTTGGTGAGCTAACTATTCATGTCTGGAACTCCTACAGCCCTATCAAGTGGGGAAGGGAGATGGAGAAGTGGCCCAGACTGGGGGAGGATTTGAAGAACTACTATGGGCTGTCTGTGGTCTAACAAATCACTCAAGACTTAGTTTTTATTCATTTTATTTTATTGCTTATTTATTTATTTTTAAGACAAGGTCTCATTGTGTAGCTCTGGCTTTCCTGGAACTCACTAGATGGATCAGGCTGGTCTCGAACTCATAGGTCTATCTGCCTCTATCTCCCAAGTTCAAGGATTAAAGGTGTTTACCACTATGGCTAGCTTTAAGTCTTATTTAAAAGAAGAAGAATATTATGGCCATTTGAGTCCAGGGCATGGTGTCTCTGTTCATAACCTACAGTATTAGCTGAGTTGGAGAAATAGGCTGATTTCTAAAATTGGGATCCTGAACTGCATTGCTCTACGATCTTATTTTAAAGTCCTGTATATTCATTATTGACTATTTACAAAACTATAAAGAAGGAAATAGAAGAATACAATTAATCTAATACCCAGAGGTAGCCATGGTCCAGAATTTTATATTTAACCCTCTGATCTTGAGCAAAGCGGTCTTTAAAATGCTTTTTTTTACATTGATGTAGTGTGTGTGTGTGTGTGTGTGTGTGTGTGTGTGTGTGTAAATTCACGTTGATATGCATATGTGTCATGGTGCAAGTGTGAAAGAGTCAGGACAACTTGTAGGAATTGGTTTTCTTCTTTCACACAGAAATCAAACTCAGATTGTCAGACTAGGTGGCAAGTGCCTTTCAGCCACTGAGCCATCTTGCTGGCACAAAGCAAAGGATCTCAGAGCCCAGAAGAGGGTGTTGGATACCCCGGAGCTGGAGTTACAGGTGGTTGTGAGCTGCCTGGTGTGGTTGCTGAGAGCCAAAGCAGTACATGAAGTTAACCATGGAGCTATCTCTCCAGTCCTTGAACAGTTAATATATAAATAAATGTTGTTCCTTGTCACATGCTCAGCACACATTTCTCAGCCACCTGCTACATACCAAACAAGCCATATTCGCCATGCACTGTAGGATACATTGTAAGGCAGGCATGAACAAAAAAGGTATGTACCTGATGGACTCAGATAGCAACTGAAGGGGAGAAGAGCATCAAAGGCTGATGTCTTGCAGGAGAGAATATAGTGATGTAATCATGTGGAGAATACAGTATGCAAGGCCAGGAAAGTGTGTTACCTTTGTTGGACAAACAGGGAAAACTAGTTGTTTGAGTACAGATCAGTGCGTTTTTCTAAACCAGGAAATCTCTTGAGATTCTGAGGAACTTGGAGGGAAGCTACATGCTTATCTGATTTAATTTGGAGCTTCTAAATAAGCATAACAACCTAAGGAAGTGGCTTCATTGCTTTGTTAGCTGTACTAGGTACATGCCTGCACACAAATGCACATGTACAACCTTCTTGTTGGTGTGTGTGTGTGTTGTGTGTGTGTGTTATAGTATAGGAGGGTGTGCATAAATGCAAGGAGGCCAGAAGGAAATGCTGGCGTTCTGCTCTATCATTCACCACCTTACTTCCTTGGGGCAGAGTCTCTCACTGAATCTAGAGCTAAACCTCAAGATCCTCCTGTCTCCACCCCACCCCACTGATGGGGTTACAGGTATACGTACTACTATATCTGGCTTTTTATGGAGGGTTTTAGGATTTGAACTCAGATCTTTATACTTGTTCAGTTTTGCTTTGGTTTTGTGGTTTTTTTGTTTATCTGTTTGTAATGTTGAAATTAACAGGACTTTCTGCATGCCCTAGCTAGCTTAGTTTTCAGTGTGAAAAGGTATTAAATTGATGACCAATTAGACTTTTTTCAACAGTTGACTCAGGAGATTTTTCCCCTCAGTTTTCCTCAAATAGCAAATCTGCCATCAAAGGAGGATGTTTCTGCCTCACTAGAAAATTTAAAGGACTGTCAGGGTATTTCAAAATATACTGTCTGAAATCTGTGTGAACAGTGGCATCATCACTACAGAGCTGTATGGTTCTCACAGTAATGGTTTAGAAAGAGGCAACAGTTACTACCTGGTCCACCAGACTTCTGATGAACTAGAAAATGTATTTCAGTATACTCCTACATTTTAAATAGACGTGGCTTTCCTTGAGTGCTAACTTCGTCTATATCTGGTTAGACATTTAGTAAATCTCTTCCATACAAGGTTATCAACCTGGTTGGCCATACTTCAGAAAACACACCAACCACCGTGTCTCGGGATGTAGAAGAGAAGCTGGCCCGTGCCCCTGCCAAGCCTGAGGCCCCAGTTGACTCCATGCTCAAGGACATGGCTACTATTATCCTGAGTACCTTCCTGCTGGTTGGATGGATAGCCTTCATCATCACTTACCCTCTGGTAAGGCTTGACCCTCCTTATAGTCCTCCATGATCTGGTACCTCTTTGTCAATCACTGGGTGTCAGTGAAGTCCACACAAAAGCAGCCAACATGTTTCATATTTAAAAGTCAATATTTGAGCTAGGTATGGTTACACACCTTTAATTGTAGTACTTGGAAGTTTGAGACTAGTCTGGTCTACATAGCAAGTTCAAAACTAGCCATGGCTATATCCTGAGACCCAGTCTCAAAATAATAAAAAACAAAACCAGAGAGAGAAAGAGCGGGAGAAGAAGAGAGGGAGAAAGAGACAGACAGACAGACAGACAGAGACAGAGACTCACTTACAGAGCTGGAGAGATGGCTCAGAGGTTAAAAGCACTGGCTGTTTTTCCAAAAGGACCCAGGTTCAATTCACAGTACCCATATGGCAGCTCACAACTGTCTATAGCTCTAGTTCTAGGGAATCTAACACCCTCACATAGACATGCATGCAGGCAAAACACCAATGCACATAAAATAAAAGTAAATCATAAAAAAAAGAAATATTTGCTTCAAAAGCATCATTAGAGATACTAGATTCTCATGAAAGGACAGTTTTGTAACTAAATATTAGTGTTTTTCAAGAAAAGTCTATAAAAGCTGTTGTATAGCACTGCCTAAGATCATGTAAATAGTTAATTGTATCTTGTTTTTTAAAAGGAAGGATAGAAGATGAAAATCTTCTTCCTTACACTACTGTGAGGTCAGCTAGAGTGTAATGGGTGGTATAGTGTCCCTTCGCTTCCTAGTTGCAGAGACGACAAGATGATGTATTTGAGGAGGTAAGACAGCAGTCTCTTCAGCAGGTTGTTCAAGCCTGTAGCATTATGTCCTCAGAACAGCAGCACCTAGGCAGCTCACACCCCTACCGGGTGGGGAAGACAGAGACTGGATGCTCTGCTTTCTGTGGACAAAGTACAACTACCTAATTTTTTTAAATCTCACACAGTTCTATGAGGTAATTATTATTGATTCTATGTTGACAGAAGAAGAAATTAGGCTCAGAGAGGCTATGTGCCTTCCTGGGATACTCAGCTAATAAATGGTACCCAGAACTTCAACCCTAGAATAAAAAAGAGCTAGAAAACTGCCCTTTAGTCCACCTTCTATTCCCAGGCAAGAATGATTGCAGAATACTGATGCTGATTATGGTGGTGAGCAAAGCTTTCAGGGTATTTGAGGAGATGGTACTGGTGGTGCTGGAGAGCAGGACCTTAGTCAGGCATCTTGGTTCAGCCCACACTGCCTCATTCTGAGCCACAGCTTCCAGTCTGCCTTCTAGACTTCAGGCCACCCTGCTCTAACCTCTGTTCAGCACAGCCATTGTGGAGGCTTGCCCTACCCACCACACCCCATACATCTCTAACCATTCTTCCTTTTTGTTTCACTTTTACAATTCCTGGGTTTTCTTAAAAGTCACAAGTTTCTAAGATTGAATGGAAACTTCTCCACCTGGCTCAGCCCTCTTTCCAGCACAAGATCCTTTCAGGTTCTCCTCACTGGTGGCCAGTCTCTACCTGCCTCTCCAGGGCTTGACAATGCACCCTACAGAGGAGGAAGACTGCTGAATCAATTCTGTCTCTCCATGGCCTCGCCTCTCTCTGGCCTTGTGCTTTGGGGTTAAAGTCTGCCTTCCCCTTTTGCCACAGGGAACTCCTCTCCCTGGGACTTGTTTCCCAGCTACACTAGCCTGGATGTGGGTTTCTCTTCACAGAGCATGCATCAGCAGCGCCAGCTCCAGCACCAGCAATTCCAGAAGGAGCTGGAGAAAATTCAGCTCCTGCAGCAGCAGCAGCTGTCCTTCCACCCACACGGGGACCTAACCCAGGACTCCGAGTTCCTGGATTCATCTGGCCTCTTCTCAGAGAGCTCAGGCACCAGCAGCCCCAGCCCATCCCCCAGAGCGTCCAACCACTCGCTCCACTCCAGCAGCTCTGCCTCCAAGGCTGGCACCAGCCCTTCCCTGGAGCAGGATGATGAGGGTAAAGACCGTTCCCGTGTATCTTTGAACATCACCTGGAACACAGAGCACCGTGTCCTTCCAAGATTATAGGGTTTCACTCCTGAGGGCTCACCATGTTCTCCCCTGGCTTCCTCCCACCTATAGGTCTTTGGGATAGGGGCTTCTGCCCTATTCATGATATCTGTCATTTGAGGGTTTCTTCCTCCATCTTTCCCTACAGTGCTGTGAACTGCTGTTGACCAGAGGGTAGCTTCCCACTTGGCTTAAGTGAATTCCTGAGACCAGACAATGGCCAAATTCAAAAGTGAAGCAATGACCAATTTTCCTCTTGGGGGGGAGTGGGTTTAGCCAGTTACTAGGGCATATATTCTGGGAGGATTGGCACAGAGATTGTGAAGGGGCCTCAGAGTTCCGAGTTCTAAGCAGTCTCTGTACCTGTCCTGCCACACTGAGACGTTTCAGATATGGATCTTTGAGGTAGACCTTTTGCCAGTTTTATTCACTATTAACCATGGGTAGGTAAATCTTAATATGAGGCTATGCACAGAATCCTTTTCTTTGGGAAAGTTTAAGATTCCAGAGATAATGTAAAGGCAATGTAAACACAGAAGTGGAATGTAGGAGCAGGGGGCAAGTGCTGAGGAGGAGACAGTGGGCCCAGGCGTAAACAAGCAGTGGGCAGGAAGCTGGGGTTTAGACCCTCAGAAGTCGGGAAGCTGGGAGCCCTTGTGCTCTGAGTTCTTTAGGTGATGTCTGTTTATAATGACTCTTCTTTTTTCCTGTTTTGCCCAGATGAGGAAACCAGAATGGTGATTGTTGGGAAAATTTCATTCTGCCCTAAAGACGTCCTGGGCCATGGAGCTGAGGGCACTATTGTGTACAAGTGAGTGGTGTGGCCAACCCACCAGCCCTGTGAGTGCTTGTCGGGTTGATGTCTTAGGTGCCAGGTTCCTGGGGCATTCCAGGGCCAACGTGATGACCAAGGCAAGTGAGCCTTGCCTCCAGTGGGCTCCCGCACTGTCTTAGAGTCTGTTGCTGGAATAAAACACCATGACCAAGGAACTTGGGGAGGAAGGCCCTTACTTCACTTCCACACACAGTCCATTGAAGGAAGTCAGGACAGGAACCCAAAGCAGGAACTGAAGTAGAAGCCATGAAGAAGTGCTATTTACATCTTGCTCAGCTGCCTCATATATACTCCAGGACCACCTGCCCAGACGGGTACCACTCTCAATGGACTGGGCCTTCCCACATCAATCACCAATTACAAAATGCACTACAGAATTGCACATGGGCAAATCTTACGGAGGCATTTTCTCAGTTGAGAATCCCTCTTCCTAAATGACTCTAGCTAGCCAGGACACACACTAAAAGACACGTGGTGACCATGGGTTGCAGGTGGTTGACCAGGGCCTCTGGGCCTTGAAGCTGGGGTGGCTGATACTGGCCAAAGGAGCACTGGTGTCTTACAGGGCTGATCTCATGTCTACTGCCCAGTTTGCACTAACCAAACTCAGTTATGACTTCTTGTCCTACAGAGGCATGTTTGACAACCGTGACGTGGCTGTGAAGAGGATCCTCCCTGAGTGTTTCAGCTTCGCAGACCGTGAGGTCCAGCTGCTTCGAGAATCAGATGAGCACCCAAACGTAATCCGCTACTTTTGCACAGAGAAAGACCGGCAGTTCCAGTACATTGCCATTGAGCTGTGTGCAGCCACCCTGCAAGAGGTGGGTCTGGCTGGCCTGCTAGTGCCTGGGGTCAGTGACAGCTTTGCCGCAGCCATGCAGCCTCTTCCCCCATGAACTGGGTTGTGTTCAGGAAGTATCTATTGTTTTTTAACTTTGCTTTATTAACTTTATTGAAATTACAGTGCAGTAATTTCTGTTCATCTTAAATGTACAGTTTGTATTCATGTATGTTTGTATGTATGTAAGTCCACTTAGCCACCGGCCACAAAAGCAGAACATTTTTATCACCCCAGTTTTAGTGGCGTGATCTACTCAGCATTCCTAGGCAGTTGGGGTGCAGTTGGCATATCTCTGCTTCCTCTCTTCTAGGGAACCTAGTAGGTTCTTCTCATCTCCTGTCATGGCTGGTATAAGTTTGGAGGTTGCTGGTTGACAGCTCCAGGCTAGAAGAATATCCCACAAACTCCTTTAGCTCCATTTTCAGACTCACCCTGAACATTTCAGTACCATTTGGGTTCCTTTTTAGGCTTGCCTATCCATGGCAATGAACCTGAGTATCCTGCCTTATTATCTTTCTCATTGTAAATTAGTAAACTTTATGTGTTCATGACTTTAGGAGGTCTGTTGGAAAATATGGGTTTGAACTGAGAATGTTGTCAGTAAAATGGGATTGAAAGAAATTATGTCACAGGCCAAGGAGTCATGAATTATGTGACATGACCCTGCCGTTGTGTCTTACAGTATGTGGAGCAGAAGGACTTTGCCCACCTTGGCCTAGAGCCCATCACCTTGCTTCAGCAGACCACCTCAGGCCTGGCACACCTGCACTCTCTCAACATTGGTAAGAGGATCCTCTTTGCCAGGCTGACGGCCTGGTTGTGGGTGGCTAGCTGGCCTTCGTAGCAGAAAGGTTGTGTGTAAGTGGTCTCGTGACAGATTGTGTAGGAATTTGAGGGAGAACCTTAGGTAATTGAAAACTGGACATTTGAAGATGGCTGCAGATGTTTAGGGGTCTGACAAGGAACTACAACCCCTCATAGGAAACTGGGATCACTCATGGTAAGTGTTGGATACATTCGGAGTTCTTTCCTAGTTCACAGAGACCTGAAACCCCACAACATTCTCCTCTCCATGCCCAATGCACATGGCAGGATCAAAGCCATGATCTCTGACTTTGGCCTCTGCAAGAAGCTGGCAGTGGGCAGGCACAGTTTCAGCCGCCGTTCGGGGGTACCTGGCACCGAAGGGTGGATTGCCCCGGAGATGCTGAGTGAAGACTGCAAGGAGAACCCTGTAAGTAAATGGTGATATCTCTAAAGAACACCACGGCACCGGCCCATTATTTCTCAAGGTTTGGCGACCAGGCTCACGTGGTTACAGAATGACATTCCTTTAACAACAAGCTGTTCCTTTAACAACAACTTTGCATGTTGTCTCATGTTCTCATAGAGACATGAGAAAACCAGATGTGAACAGTTGTCTCTTTGCAAACCCTTCCAGTCACTTTAATCCCTTTTCCTTTGGGAACCTGGAAAGTCAGGACTTGCCTAAGATGAGCAGATCTCCAATTTTCTTTTGTTTAAGTTTGATTTGTTTCCCCAGACTTTTGTTTTAAGAATTTCTAGACATACAGAAGATTGAAAGAATGTTAAGACCTGTGTGCTTCCACCTAGATTCACTGCTTATACGTAATTAGATTTGCAACATCTTCTGCGTTTGACCTGTGGCTGGACCATTTGAATATCAGGAGTAGGCATCTCAGCCCTTCACCCCTAAAGCCGCAGCACTTGTTTGCTGAGAACAGTACCTCTTCCCACCACCTCATTGTCACACCCAGACCGTCAGCACACTTCCTACCCTGTTTCCTAATACTCAGTCCATGTTCACATCCCCCAGCAAGTCCCCAAGTCTTACACAGAAGGTTTTCTGTTCCAGGACTCTATCAGTGCTGAATTTGACTGTATCTCTAAATTCCCAGCAGCCGGATGGTTACTCTTGTGAAGTCCTTGAATACCTGTTCTAGGCTGCTTTGCCTGCGTCCTCATGGACACAGAGACAAAGAATTGATCACAGTCGCCATCAGGAGGAATGTGATGGCGGATTGTACCTGATCGGTGACGCTAACTTATGGCACCTGGTAAAGCCAGCATCCCAGGCTGTTAGCCCCCAAGCTGACATCAGTCGAGACCCTTGGGCAGCACTGCAGAGTGTCCCTGGCTGTCCTGGGCAGTTCCCATTCATTACCAGATATCTCTCAGAAGGATCCTTTCAGGTGAAGAGAAGTCAGGGCTGTGAGTACAGCAATGGCTGTCTGAAGCTCCCCACTCTGCATTTCTTTCAGACCTACACAGTGGACATCTTCTCTGCAGGCTGTGTCTTTTACTATGTCATTTCTGAGGGGAACCATCCTTTCGGCAAGTCCTTGCAGCGGCAGGCCAACATCCTACTAGGCGCCTGCAGCCTTGACTGCTTTCACGCTGACAAGCACGGTGAGCAAGTGGTCTGGGTGGTAACACCTTCCGCTATACTGCATGCCGGGCCTTAGGGAATGCTGAGACATCCAGAGCTGATGGAGGCTGGCTAAGGTCATCCTTAAGGCACTGAGATGCTGCCTGGGGAAGGGCCCTCTGGAGACTCTCTTTCTACCTTGTGATCAGAGGGTCTTAACTGGCACTTGGGAGGACTCTGTAAACCGGACTCTGTGTGTGAGGGAGCTGTGGTTACAAGACAAGTCTGTGTCCAGCAGGGATAGACAGGTTCTGTCCTTGCTCTGCTGACTTGGACATGACAGATGCTTCTTCCTGAGGGGGAAGTTGAGAGGTTATATTAAATCATAGCACTCCAGTGCTGCTGTATGAAGATTAAAGCAGAATAATTGCTTTGCTTATGTTTTTTTTCCTTATTCATTGTATAAAATTGCACTAGCATAAAGACCTGTATCATACAGGGATAAATATCTGCTGTCTGTTTATCTAAATATGTATAATATTATAAAATGGGCCCAGGAGTGGTGGTATACCACTTTAATCCCATCACTTGGGAGGCAGAGGACAGGAAGATCTCTATAAATTCAAGGCCAGCCTGATCTACATAGTGAATTCCAGGGCAGCCAAGGCTTCATAGTTCACCCTGTCTCAAAACAACAACAATAAGATGGGGTTAAGGGGTTGGTAAGATGGCTCAGTGAGTAAAGGCACTTGTCTGCAAGCCTGATGACGAGTTCAGTCCCTGGGACCCACCCACATGGTAGAAGGAGAGAACCAACTTCCAACAAGTTGTCCTCTGACCTCCACATGTGTGCCGTGTCACACACGTGCCCTCCTCTATACACACATGTGCTGCATCACATACACACGCGCCTTCCCCTATACACACGTGTGTCACGTCACACATACACACATGCCCTCCCCTATACATACGTGTGCTGCGTCACACACACGTGCCCTCCCCATACACATGGGTGCCATGTCACACACACATGCCATCCCCTATACACACGGGTGCCATGTCACACACACGTGCCCTCCCCATACACATGGGTGCCATGTCACACACACATGCCCTCCCCTATACACACGGGTGCCACGTCACACACACGTGCCGCATCACATACGCACGTGCCCTCCCCTATACATGTGTGCTGCTTCACACACACACACACGTGCCCTCCCTATACACATGTGCCCTCCCCTATACACACATGTGCCGCTTCACACACACACGTGCCCTCCCCGTACACACATGTGCTGCATCACATACACACATGCCCTCCCCTATACACAGTCAAACAAATGTAAAAGAAAAGAGGGGGGTAAGGCTGTAGGTGGTGGAACAGGATGCTGAGGCAGGAGAATCTCACATTTGAGACCAGCCTAGGGAGTTCCAGGTGAGCCTGAGCTGTTAGGTTCCTGGTGGGAGAGGGGTGGGTTAAATCACACATTTGCAACAGGCTCGATTTTTCAACTTTATCGTTTTGTTTTTTTGTTTAATGACTCAGGGTCTCTTTGTGTGGCCCAGGCTAGCTTAAGTCTTCCTGTGTAACCCAGACAGGTCTCAAAATCATGATCTTCCTGCCTCAGCTTCCTGAGTACTGGGGCTGCAGCCCATCATGCCTTGTCTCAAGTGCCTTTCTAACCCATCCACATTTAGCCCCGTCATCGTTTTGACGGCTCATCATCTCGTACACAAGCCTCTGGTTTGGGACAGTTTTAGTCACTACTTTTCACAAACCACATAGTGAAGATCTGTTATCAACTGATGTTAGGTGTGAGTTCTTTATTTTATTAGAATCAATTCCTGTACAGGATCTTATGTCAAACAGCATGCAGGGACTGGGGAGACGGCTCAGTTGGTAAAGCGTAAAACTCAAGTCAAAAACATGAGGATTTGAGTTTGGATCCTCAGCACCCAGGTTAAAAATAAATGAATAAAAGCCTGGTGCCATGCATCTGTAACCCCAGTACTGGAGACTTTGTGGAGAAACAGGAGAATCCTCCTGTTGCTGGACAGCCAGTCTAACTGAGTTGGTGAGTCCCAGGTTCAGTGAGACACTCTTATCTCAGAAAACGTAAGGTGTAGAGCAAGTGACCTCTGACCTCCACAAGTACACACACACAAACACACACAAACATGTACACACATACAACAAACACAAATGTGGGACCATCCAGATGTTTAGGGTATCTGATATTTCATTTGATTATAGGTTGGGAATAATGGCTGTTCACCTTCCTCCCCTTTAGAGGACGTCATTGCTCGTGAATTGATAGAGAAAATGATTGCAATGGATCCCCAGCAGCGGCCTTCTGCAAAGCACGTGCTAAAACACCCATTCTTCTGGAGCCTGGAAAAGCAGCTCCAGTTCTTCCAGGTACCTGCATCTGTTTCTTCATCAAAATGCTAATGTCTTCTAGATTCTAAAAAGGTAGAAAGGACAAAGAGAGAAACAAATGACCTATAGCCTATAACCAAGACAAACGTGATTGGCATTTGTGTTAGTAAATTCAACGTGTGTATTGTAAAGGGGCTGTGCTAGAAAGGCTCACACAATACAGGCTGGGTAGTCCAGCCGTGGTCATCTGTACACTGGAGAGACTGAGAAGCCAGTAGCTGCTCAGTCCACAAAACTAGGTTGCCTTAGCAGTTCCAATCTACACAGAAGTCCTGGAAGATTACTAGAGAGCCCCCAGTTTTCAGTCCACACTGGAAGGCTCAAGAAGCTGGGTTCTGATGTCAATGAAGGGCAGGTAGCAGCAACAAATAGACACTCTTACCAGCAAGAAGCAGAGGCCAGCAGGCCAGGCTTTCCCTCAGACCTCTTTCTATCCAGCCCACCTGTCAGAAGGTGCTGCCCACACTGGGAGAAGGTCCTTTGCTCCGGGTTAATCTTTTCTGGAATTGCCCTACAGACCTACACAGGCATATGTCTTAGTTGATTCTAGATATGAGCAAGCTCACAACTAAAAATAACCATCACATTTAATAGTTTTTCATATAAAAAAAAGTATAATTGGGATCAAACTATATATACAGTATTATCCTGCTTTTTAAAAAATATGCATAAAATTATGACTGTAACATTCCATCATATGAATGTGCCCTATTTTTTAATTTCTTTTTAAAAATTAGATTTTTTTATATTATGTGTATGAATATTTTGCTTGCATGTATGTGTGTGTACCATGTGTGCCTGGTGCCTGTGGAATTTAGAAGAGGGTGTCAGGTCCCCTGGAACTAGAGTTGCAGATGGTTGTAAGCTACCATGTGGGTGCTGGGAACCAAACCCAGGTACTCTGTGAGAGTAGGAAGTGTTCTTAACCACTGAATCGTATCTCTTTAGCCCCTAAATGTGCCCTAATTGTTAAACTTTATATATGGGCATCACTAATAGACACAAAAGGTAGACTAAATGCTATAGAGATCTCCTTTATCCATCCTCCAGTTTTAGCAAGTATTAATTTCTGTGTTCTTCTACACCCCAGATTGTTTAAGATTTCTTTTTATAGCCAGACAGTTTTTTTCTATTGTCTTTTAGTTTAGTATACACTTTGCAGCTAAAATTTAAAATCAGTAACTCTGAACTCCTTTGGCAATCAATAGCTCTGTAGCTTTGTGACATTGCCAGATGGCTTTGTGGGTGGCATGAGATGAGTAAACTAAAATGCCTTCCTTGCTATGAAGAGCAGTAGGGGCAGCAGGATTTTCTCCTGGAGAGCACCCTGACTCAGAATGGACACTCACTTTGTCTGGAGTTTGACGAGGTGTTGGCTATAGTGACGCCCTTGAGATAGGACTTTCTAGACAATTTCAATCACTGCTCTGTCCCCAGCACCTAGCAAGGACACTGCCTGGCCCATTGCTGGTGCTTAGTAACCATTCAAATGTCTCTGGGGTGGAGAGTCCAGTATCATATTCCAGGACAGCTGTGGATGTGTGTAGCATCATGATTGATCACTGTGTGCCAAAGGATGTAACATGAAAATTCTCAAGTCTAGGTCACTTTAATGACAAACTTACGTAGGAAGACCTTAATCACCATGAGTTAGTGTATCCAGGTTGTATATCTGCAAACACAGCTGACTTCTCTTCCCGTAAACCAGCTGTAACTAAAGCAGTTACTCTGAAACTCATCTCCACCATGCCCACTGGGACGTCCAGTCTCTACAAAACTTTTATTTTTTACATGTATTGTGTATGTATGTGTGTGTGTGTGTGTGTGTGTGTGTGTGTGTGTGTGTGTGTGTGTGTGAAGGTCAGAGGACCTCTTTTGGGAATCACTTCTCTCCTTCCATCATCTGAGTTCAGGGATAAATTCAGATCATTGGGCTTGTTGGTGAGTACCATTACCTAACTGAGCATCCCACCAGCTTTTCTCCAAGACATCTCCCTTAGAATTTCCAGTTTGGAATTCAGACAGTTCACTGGTCATGATTACACCTATAACCTGTAATTTCATCACTCCAGAGGTAGAAGCAAAAGGATCTTGAATTCAAAGTCAGTTTTAGATATGTAACACATTCAAGGTCAGCCTGGGCTACATGAGACCCTGTCTCAAAAAAACAATCAATCAAACAAACAAAATTACCCAGTCTGATTTTGCCTTCATTGAAGAAAAATGTGACTCGCTCAGCGCTGACGTGTGGGCTCATCATTCTCCATCTCTTAGGCAGTTTTACTGGCGGGCTCTAAAAGGCTAGTAGTTTACCCCCTGCTGACCCTCTACCTCCCTCTTACCATGCTTAAAGCCAGCAAGACCCACAAATCCCATATCTACCACCTAGCTTTTCCAGTATTTGGGTGAGGAGTTACGATCTTCTGGTTAGGATTTGAGATGACTTGTTTCAGGGATATCTAAAGCACAGAATGAGTTGGGCTTTCTCCTTCGTTTTGGCTCCTGGAGGATGTGTGTTGTATCTATAGCTCTGTGTAAGTGTGTTTTGTGTGAGTGTGAACTTCCAGTGTGTGCTCTGTACACAAGTATACTCTGTAACATCTCTTTTGCCCTGGAGGGGATCTCTGCAGGTTTGTCCCAGTGAGTGACAAATGTTATCTGTTCACAGGGGAAAAATGATTGGGTCAGGGTAGTGAGCTGCAGGTACCTGCTGCCCAGCTCTGAGGAAGCTGCAGCCTGGGCCTAAGGGATGCCAGCCTGCTTACAGCCACATGCCGGTGGCTCCTCTGTAACTCAGGGCCAACAAACCCCAGCTCCAGTGCTCCTAAGCCTGACTGCCTGCCGCCTGTTGCCTGTTTTCCTCACAGGATGTGAGTGACCGAATAGAGAAGGAGTCCTTGGATGGACCGATAGTAAGGCAGTTGGAGAGAGGCGGGAGAGCCGTGGTGAAGATGGATTGGAGAGAGAACATCACTGTCCCCCTGCAGACAGGTGACCATGATGAAGGCGGGAGGAAACATTTTGAAAGCTGCAGTTATTTCTGAGAACTTGATGTGTTCAGGGCAGCTCCAGCTGTTGGAATTCCTTGTCCCACTTCTTGGATCTGAGACTTATTTGAGTATGTCCTTATAGGCTTGATTACATGGATGGGTGCACATTTGATGTTTGTCCCTTAGAGTGACAGGTTAGTGACAGTGTCGTGCTCTGAGGTGCCATTTCTGATCTGGATGAACTTCATCTCAGATGGACACCACCTTAGACCCAAGAGGCAGCTCTTTGTCATGACCAAGAATCAGACCAATTGCAAGACCCCAGGAATTTTCTCTAAAAATTTACTCCTTAACCATTACATCCCTTAACTTTTTTCTAGATCTGCGCAAATTCAGAACCTACAAAGGTGGCTCTGTCAGAGATCTCCTCCGAGCCATGAGAAATAAGGTAAAGGCTTGTGAGTACGGTGGGGGGTGGGGGGTGGCTGCAGCAGCTAGGACCACCTCCTTATATTCATTTCTGTGGATCTTTTTCTCATAATGGATTCAACCTTGTAGAGCGGGCAGCCTCAGCTGGATTTGACAATCTTTAAATCTGTTGACAACAGTAACAGTCTTAGTTACTGTTCTATTGCTGTGAAGAGACACCATAACCAAGGCAACTTACAGCAGGAAGCATATTAATTGGTGGCTTGCTTACAGTTTCAGAGGGTGAGTCCATGACCATCATGGCAGGGAGCATGGCAGAAGACAGGCAGGCATGGTGCTGGAGCAGTAGCCGAGAGCTACATCCTGATCCACAAGTTGGCAGTAGAGAGAGACTGGCCTGGTGCAACCCACTCGCAGTGACACACCTCCTGCAACAAGGCCACACCTCCTAATCCTTCCTAAACAGTCTACCAGCTGGGAACCACACATTCAAATATATGCATTCCAACTCACAAGTAAAAGGCCATGTCTTCCCTCAAGGAGTTTCTCTCCAGAGACTTTAGCATGCAGGGCTAAAGCTCTAGGGACCAGTCTCTTGGAATTTAAGTCCTTCGTTGTCTCTTTGCTGATTTATGACACCCTCTGACTGCCTGACAGCCACCTTATAAACAAACACTCTCTAACAGGGACTTTCTGGTCACTTTCCTTTATGAGGCCAAATCCAGGGAAAGGGTCTGTGTCCTCTTGGAGTCCAGGGATGCCCTTGACCTGTGCTGTCACCCAGCAGCCTTCACACAGCTGACCCCTGGCACAGAAGCAGCCCCAAGCCTGTTGGGACAGACACAATTCCATGGCTTTCATGGGAGCCTGTGCTCCCTTCCAGGTCACTAGACCCAGAGTGAAGCTAAAGCTGCCTCCCTAGACTGAGCCTCACCTGCTTTGAGCTCTGCTTCTGAAGGACGGAAAACTGCAGGACAACTGGGATATACTGTCGGTGCATGAATCTCTTGGCTTTCCTTCCAGAGAAGCCCTTAACACTGTTATCCAGCGGCTAACACTGTGTGTGTCTCTGCTCATTCACAGAAGCACCACTACCGAGAGCTCCCTGTGGAGGTTCAGGAGACACTGGGCTCCATCCCTGATGACTTTGTGCGCTACTTCACCTCACGCTTCCCCCACCTCCTGTCACACACCTACCGAGCCATGGAGCTGTGCAGACATGAGAGACTCTTCCAGACCTACTACTTGCACGAGCCCACAGAACCCCAGCCCCCAGTGACTCCAGACGCCCTCTGAGCTAGGGGAGCCCCTCTGGTCTGGTGACCCCAACAGTGACCATGGGCCTGATCTCTGCAGTCCATATCTCGCTGCCTCTGGGATTAGCAGGAAGACTAAGTGTCTCAAACCAAGTGCCTTGAGCTGCTGATCTGCAGCCAGAAGAGGATAATGCTGATCCCAGGAAGCAGGACAGGTGGCCCCTCATGACTACAGAGAGCTGAGGTGATGTGGCCCTGAAGCCTTGTAGTCAGGGATGTCTACAAAGGTGGCCCTGTCCTGGAGGCTGCAAAAGGAGCAGCATCAACCTTCCATTGGATGAGCTCGCTTCCCTTCCACTGGATGAGCTCGCTTCCACTTATGTGTCTTTCTAACGTTCCTGTGGGATGACAGTTTGGGGGCCTTTCAGAGGGGGGTGCAGGAATCCTGTTTAGCCTGCATGCTAGGAGCAGCCTGGCTAGGGTGCAGCAAGTGTAGCTTCTGCTAGAAATGGTTTCAGAGATGAGGGCACTAAGGAAGAGGACATTCAGAGGTGTCCTGGGGGATAGGAGGCACCCCCAAGTTACTGGTAGCCTGTGTTACCTTGTGCAGAAAGTTGTGAGCATGGGGCATGGAGTTAGAGACTGGTTAGCAATGCGTGTGGACAGCCAAAGCATGTCTGGCTCTGGGAGATGAACAGGACCTCAGTTCTGATGCAGTGCTGGCCCAGCACAAGTTCCTGAATGGTGGCTCCTGAGAGTGAACCCTGGCCGGGATGAGGGCCAGAGATGAAGAGTTCCCTGGCCCTCAAGGAGGTTCCTAAGGGACAGAGACAGGTCTTCAGGGCCAGAGGGGAACAGCTAGAGGGAGCCTCACGGTCACCTGGAAAGGCTTAGAACCAAAGATGAGAGATAGGGCCCCTCTGCCAAGAGACCAACAGGGGCACGCAGATGTGAGTGAAAGCCTGGCGTAGAGGCCAGGGCCACCACAGGCCTTTTAGGCCAGCTTTTACGGGTCTTCTGGCAAATTTTAATGAGTGTATTTTGATCATTTTGCAGAAGGCTGCATTTGCATAAGTTAAATGTAGCTTGCTGCTTGTGAAAAAGAAATGCAAGATATAGTATCTTCTGTTTTACGTGGTACCAAAAATTACCATTCCCTCAAGAATGTAGAACATTCTCTAATGCTGAAGAGTAAGACCTTCTACCACTATGTAAATGTATTAATGTCGAAAGTAATTACGTTGGTACCTTTTTCCTCTAAAATTAATTTTTAACTTTAGTTCCAGTCAGAATTTACTATCTTCTCCCTCGCAAGAGCCTTAGAGGTTAGAATGCAGTCAGGGTCCATGGGGGGAGGTCCTGTGTAGACTCCCTGGACCCAGTGTGGTCTCTGTAGCGTAGTCCTGGTGAGCTGTGGCTCCCTTCTGTCTGTGCTAAGAGTGGCCTCAGCAGCTGTGTGCACTGACTGGAGTCACCCTCAGAGGTCTTCTGGACGGACCTCAAGCTTCCTCCACTGCTGTAGAATTTGATTTCCTTACTTCAATACTAGATGAAGTGGACTTTTCCTTAATCGCCTACATCTTTGAACCTCATGGATGACTCTGTTTAGACCTTGGCACCTCGGTCGGCCCCATGATTGGCTTCCTGCACGTCTCTAAGCATAGCACTTTGTCAGTGGGCCCGAGAGGGAACAGCCCAGGACCAATGTCAGGAGGTGGAGCCAGTGTGGTCTAACAGGGTTGCCACTCGCCTTTTTCCCCATGGCTGAGTTTCCCTTTGGGAAGTGCTGAAGTCTTTTCTAAAGGCCCAGCTTGGTGTTACCTCCCAGTTTGAACAGTTTACCTAGAGTCAGCTTTTCAAATGTCTTTGCCACTTACCAGATCAGTTTCTAACCAATCAGATTTCCAAAAGCCCTCTATTCATTGTACTTCTTGAAAACTTTCTGTAGAACTAGGTGGGACACGAGACACTTGGGACACAGGTGAAGAATACAGGAAAGACTTCTGCCTTCTGATGCCTCATGAGAATTAGCAGCACACAAGTGTCAGGGCAGAAAGAAAACTCAGGTGGGTAGGAAGTGTATATTTGGGGTTTGCCCTGCTGTGTGCCTTAAGACTGTCCCATCTGAAACCAGTCAGCTCTATCAGGCCACCTTCTGTCTGTCCTCTTCCCCTCACCCTTAAGGACCCAGGCAGTTGTCAGCTCTCCAGGTGTGTCATGGAAACACTGTGGACATCTGAGGTGCTCAGCAAGAGATGCTGCTGTCTTGAGGCCAGGGCAACTCTGTAGCGTTGTACTTCTCAGAGGCTGCTGGGATCCCCAGAAGCCTGCCCAGCTGTCTACAAGCACAGCATCATCTTTAGGATGGAACTGAGCTGTGTCTGGGGTTTTATCATTGTTTAAACCTTGTCTTGTGTTGAACTTTCAATTTAGGACGTGTGCCGTGTCATTAGGCATAAAAGCACTTGCACTTTTGGGAGCATAGGTGTCACCTGGTAAATCACGAGGCCATCTAGAGACTGAAGGTGAACCCCTGGGTGTGGAGGGGTCCTCTGCTCTAGATACAGCAGCAGCTGTAGGCTCTTCCCATGATGCATTACAGAGAAGGTGGAGGTCCGAGGTCAATGGGTATAACCTAGTACTTTCCACCAACTTTGAAGATAGGCTTGAGACTCTCCCTGGAACCCACTTGACTTTGTGGAAGTTTTGTGTGCATGGAATTCAGTTAGCCTGGGATTCAGTTAGCCGCAGCAGCTCCTTTTCCCAAAATAAAAGACTAATCAGTTGGCTGCTGCTGTGACCTCCTGCAGAGCTGCCTCTGGCTGCCCAATTCTCCTGTGCTGGCCACTTGCTTGCCATCTGCAGGGCTTTGGTCCTGTGTGGCTTCCTGCAGGTCCCCCTCTCCAGCTGTGCCAGGCTTCTTCCTCGGCTCCTGGGTCTGCTCTTTGTTCATTGTCTTCACCAAGGTCCAGAGGTGCAAGAGGAGCTGGAAGAGCAAGCGACAGCCGCCCTGAAAAGAGCCTTTCTGTGATTGGCTTTCCAGACCTCTGTCCTTGCCCATCACTGACATCTGGAAGCCATGGTGTTGGCTCCCTAGGGCCTGGCATCAGCTCCTTCTGAAGGTTATCATATCTCCAGCTGAGGTCTGAATTCTTTTAAGCCAAAGTGCCTGTTCTTTCCCCATTCTCAGATTTCATTGTTAACTAGTGATTTTTCCATGGGTTACGTAATGCTGGTTGCTTTAGGCACTCAGTCTCTCTGTACTTACTAGAAAGCCACAGAGGCACATTGGCGCTGGGCCTCCCTTTGGAGCAGCCTTACCCACACTGCTTGGCAGAGTCCTGTGGCCTCATCCCTCCTATCCCCGTGTGTGGTGGGTATTGTGTCCTTTCCCGGTTGTCCCTAAAACTGACGGGAGTCCCCAGTCACCTAAGCATTGACCAGCCAGCTGCGTGGCACCCACACAGACATTGTGTGGTCCTTCTGCAATGACCTATTTATTGAATCTATTTATATTTATTTAATTTTTACCCTGAAGTATATCTGGTTACAATTGCACTTGCTTAAAGCACATCAGATCTGTTTTGGACAATATCCCTGACCATTTTAAAACTGGAAAAGGAAAAGTTACACTGTATCCTGCCACCTTATGGTAGCCTTGTCTTTAAAGGGTGAATAATTTGGTCTGGGTAAAATGGTAACTGTAGATGATTTTAAAAACGTTGTGCCATGTGTCTTCTCTGTGGACAGTAAATTGTTTAATTGCTATGTGCTGACTGTGATTCACTCCTCTTTATGGAAACTAAAATATTCTTTTTAGCTTTATATTTTATACACTGCCAGATTGTACAACTTTTATGTGTATTTTTTAAAGCTCATGATATGAGGGTCATTATCTAAGTTAAATGGCCTATTTTTGTACCTCCTGTACAGTTTTATAATTCTGCTCATTGATGAGGGCAACTTACGCTGAGCCAACCACAAATAAAGCTAGTTTTAGATTTGGGAGTTGCTTTGTTTCTTAAAGACTAGAGCGCCACTCGAAGCAAGGAGCTGGGCCCACGTGTTCCAGGGCGCAGTATCCATGTAGCCTGGACAGCTGGCTGGGCTTGTGAGAAAATGGTTCCCTGGTATCTACAGCTGGGTTTCAGAGCTAGAACATCCTCCTTCAGGCTGTTTGAGTAAAAGGCCACCTTGAAATGTTGCAGGAAGTTTCCTGAAGTATTACTTAACTGAATTTCAGGAAGGTGGGGCCCAGTGGGACCACTCTGCCACACAGTGGGAATTAGACTTCTAGTCAGAGTCCGGAGTACCTGTAGGGTGAGTAAGGTTCTAGACCAAGATACCCAGGAAGAGAGAAAAACATAATTAACTTCACTAACAAAGCATCAGGGAAGTGAGACAGTCTGGACTGGACCCTGTTAGCAGCTCACTAGACAGCTGCGCCCCAGGAATGCGCTGATGCAACCTACCCCATGTGCTTCTCTTCTCCATCCTGTCAGGAAACATGGAGGTTCCTCGTGCTCTTGCCCCAAGACAAGGGCTGTTCACAAAGAGTGGACCCAAGATCCCACTAGCACCAGAACAGCTTGTCAGACACCATATAGATGCTAACCATCCCCTCCCACTTTGTGCCTCAGTAATCCAGGAGAGTCCTGAGACTTATGGTCATATCTTCTCTCTGAAGTACTAAGTCTTGGACCCAGCCACATCCCCAGGAGACTGAAACCAACCTCTTCCATGATCCATAAAGGCCTGTTGACGTTTAGTCCCCATGACAACTCCTGGGAGGTGGTAGAGCCTTCAAGAGGTAAAACCTTGTATTGGGCTTGGGGGCCATTGGGAATGTGCTCTTGAGGGGAAATGGGCCCCTCCCCTTCTCTCTGTTTTCTGGTCACAAGGTAAGTAGTTCTCTCTGGCCTCAGGGTGGCTAGAGAGGCTGCTGACAAGTGGGGTGGGAGAGAGACCAAGTCTATATCCCAGAACTCTATGCTCTCATTACAGTTACTCAGCCCCCTACCTCCAGGAAACTTCATCCTGATCTCCACTGTGTCCCAGAGTAACAGTCAAGCATGAGATGTCTGAGAGAAGCAAAGGAGGCTGGGAAAGCCAGTGTCTAGCACTGTCCACCTCCACAGTGGGACATGACAGTTCTCATAACCTTCCCAAGGTGGGAGATTATCCGCTGCCAGGCACCACCACTCTAATGGCTGTATCTGCAGCTGTTTAACATGATACTTACTATTCTTGGAAAAAAAAAAAAAAAAAGCCCTGTAAACTCTGCTTGTTGGATTTTTCCATTGCCAAATAGCTGCCTCTGGTAGATTCCCCCTTCTGGTCCCCAGTTGACAACACTGGTTTTATTTATCTATGAAGTAGGACACACCTTTAATCCCAGCACTCCAAAGGCAGAGACTGGTAGATCTCAGTGAATTTAAGGCCTCATTAAATTTAGTGAATTTAAGCAGCCTCATCCACACAGCCAGTTCCAGGCCTGCCAGGGCTATGTAGTAAGCTCTTGTCTCAAAAAAACAAGGAAGCTGAGGAAAGAGGATTGCCAGGAGTTCAAATCCAGCCTGGGCCTCGCTGGCACCTCCATCTGCATGTCCCCCAACTCAGCTGTTAGGCTCCTGGATGTTTATGGATCCGTTTATTCACCCATGTATATTACCCTCCTTAAAAATAGTCCCTCCAGGGACTGGAGAGATAGCATGCAGGTTAAGAGTGTTAGATGCTCTTCCAGAAGATGGAGCCCAGTTCCCAGCACCCACCTGGGTGTGTCACAATCACCTGTAACCATGGCTCCAGATCTACTGCCGCCTTCTGGCTGCTGTGAGCACCTGGCTCATGTGCAAGTAGCTGCATGCAGACAAAACACATATACATATAATTAGAAACAAAATAGTCCATCAAACTGCCTGGTGGCCCAGTCCTCTAATCCCAGCCCTTGGGAGACTGGAGCAGAATTGCCGCAAGGTCTAGACCAACCTAGGCTATCCAGTGAATTTTGGGCCAGCCTGGGCTACAGGGTGAAATCCTGATTCTAAAGTTTCTCAGGGATCTATCTGCATCCAAATCTACCTTTAAACATAAAGGAATGTTTGGTTCAGCCACCCTGACCTGAGGTGTAATTTTTAGAGTGGGTGGCTGGATGCTCACTCTCTCCATCACTAGGTGGCACCCATGGCTGTCCACATTTCTCCTGTGGGGGATTGTTCAGTGTGGCCACTAGGAGGAGCTGCCTGAATGCTGATCTGACTCTACGCTACAGTAGGACTCCCCTGAAATGAGGCTGGGGTCCAGATCAAAGAAGACCTAGTCTTTTTTTCCAAACACTTTTTGGTGTGTGTGTGTGTGTGTGTGTGTGTGTGTGTGTGTGTTGTCCACATATATGTCTGTGCATCACACATACAGTACCTGTAGAGGCCAGAAGAGGGCGGCAGATCCTCCAGAACTGGCATTACAGTTGTGAGCCAGTGAGTGCCGGATTGAACCTGGGTCTTCTGGAAGAACAGCCAATACTCTTTAACAGCTGAACCATCTTTCCCCCCAGGGACCTGGCTTTCTATACCCATCTTCTTCCTTCATTAATTGGTAGTTTTCTAAGTAACCCGTCACAAGCTCTTCTCATTGCGAATTATTGACCAGAATATATGCCACTCTGTCCCTTGTACAATGAGGGTGACCCTGGAACTGGGCATTCTGTGACCCCTGCAATAGTACAGGTGTCACAGTGTTCTTGAACACAGTCTACAAGGACAACTGTAGTAACCAAACTTCATTGTGTTCCTGTTGTTTACAAGTTCTTGATCGATATTTACAAATTATCTGTATAAATCCACGATTCCAGACTGACCCACAGCCTCTTCTTTGGGCTCTCAGCCAGGGATTCTCAGTCTACCATGAAACTCTAAGTCTTCTCTGCCCTGGTCAGCACCTTGCTCGGTGTTCTACTTGTGGTTAGTTGGCCATTACTGAGATTGACAGCCCTTCCTCATTCTGCTAAAACACCATGTACACCCCCCACCTCTCAACCCACCAAGGGAGAAAGGGGGTTAAGTCAGCATAAACAAACCGTTAACAGCAAGACGTCCTGATTGCTCTTTGTGGTGTGGAGCACAGGTACGCCATTACAGTACAGACTAAGTGGCGGTTTCCCCCCTGCTCCTCTGTCCCATATCAAAGGAGGCTGTAGCACTTGCTCCCTGGCCTAAGACGTGAAGCCTCTCCTCCGCGTTCCCACCGTTGCTATACACCACCCTTGTTAGAAGCCAACCAGTGCCTCCCATCTTTAAACCTCTAAAACTGAACCGATTTTTATTTTATTCTTACTAAGTTTGATTACCAGGGCTGGAGAGATGGCTCACTGGTTAAGAGCATTGGCTGATCTTCTAAAGGACCAGGGTTCGATTCCCTGCACCTGTGTGGCAGCTCCCAACTACCTGTAACTTTGGTTCCAGGGGATCCAGTGCCCTCTTCTGGCCTCTGTGCACACCGGGGATGCATGCGGTACACAGACAGACATACGTGCTGGCTAGACACCCATACACATCAAATAATTAAAAGACAAGTTTGATTACCTCAGGTGTTTTTTTGTGGCAATGCGATGCTGACAGATGGTAGACATGTCTACCCCAATTTATGGCTACAGCAGGTGCCGCTAAAACAGTGGTAACATGAGTCCCTGGCTTGTCAGCACTGTGGCAGGACATTTAAAAATTGCTCTTGAGAAAACGGAGGCACAAAGCCCTGAGGGAAATTGCTCCAGTGCCAGCAGATCCTCAGCGTCACAGCATCCATTCACAGTCTGGAAGGTTCTGTGGATTCCTGATAAGATCTACTTTGTGACTTCGCTGAGCTAGAACTTTAACTGGTGTGGACTGTGAAGCTGGCCTATGGGAACAAGATGGCTTATGAGTGGATCTAGCTGGCTGGCTGCCCAGTACCCACCCCTGCATCCAACTTTCAAACTTCCTGCTTGTTAAAACAAATCCATCCTGTTAGAGTAAACGCCTTGCCAGTTGAGGCCACAGACATGAGGAGATCGGAGGTGATGGGTCTAACAGACCTCTGTGAAGTGCAGGACACAGCTGGAGAAGACTGTTCTGTGCTATTAACTAGACAAGCACAGGGGAACAGTAAGTGACTCATTCATCAAAGGCCTCAAACTGCACGCCAAGGGGAGTCAACAAGATGGTGATTCTTTTGTAACTTGCACAGAGTGGCCATCTGATAAAAGCAATTCCACTTTGGGGTATGTCCCCAAAGAACTGGAAGCTGGGATCGCCCAGCCCTTTAACCGTTTTCAAATGCCATAGTTCTGTGGTATTCTATATTCGCACCTTCCCGTGGTGGTGACTGGAGAGCCATGGAAGGGGTCGCCGTGTTTCTAGCTAAGGAGCAAAGAAAAAGGAACATGGAGTCCCACGGCGTCTTTCAAGGCTGGTCTCCAACGACCTGAGCATCTCCCACTAGGTCCTTGTTTGCTTTGAAAAGCCTTTATGTTAGGTTAAGACTTCAGAGGAATCAGTGGTGACTTGGCTCTGTTGTTCCAGGGCGCTGGGGAGGCAGAGCGTTGTGGCAGGGAGCAGAGAAGAAGAGAAATTAAAAACAGGAATTTGAGCCGACTTGGTGGCTCAGCAGGTAAAGGTGTATGCCAAGCCTAATGTCCTGAGTTCAATCCCCGGGACCCACGAGGTAGCAGACAGCTGACTCCCACAAGTTGTCCACCATGTGGTGCGAACATCCGCACCCGAGAACACGCACCCACTAAGTAAATGCACTAATAATTGTTTGAAAGACAATGGGAATTTCACACCTGGTTCAGAGCAGAAATCTTCACAATAGCTGGAATGTGAAAGTAACATGTGTGTCCAACTGTGGACCGCTGAATGACGAATGTGTGGCGTGCAAATATGTACAGTGGAACAGCCCTCCAACAGGACATTCTGCCACATGCCACTACATGGATGAACCCGGATGAGGTCATACGGAAGGAAATGAAGCAGTCACAAAGGACTCAGAGAAGTCAGACACAGAGAGTAGAATGGGAGTTGCCGGGGGTTGGGGAAGGAATGGAGAATTATTGCCACGGGTCTGGAGTTTCAGTTTGGAAAGGTGAAGAATTCTAGAGATGAATGAACTAAGAGCTACACAACTGTGCATTTGAAAACAGTTAAAGAGCCAGGCAGGGTGGCTCGTGCCTGTAATCCTAGCTAGCCCTAAAGAGGCTAAGGCTGGAAGACTTTGAATTTGAGGCTAGCTTGGTCTATATGGTGGGGACCCTGCCTGAAAATTTAAAAAGGAAAAAAAAAAAAGTAGATAAAATAATAAATTTTGTTAGGTGTATTTTATGCCAACGTAGGGGGGGACGCAGGTGGTAGAGCAAAAGTCATGTTAATTTGGTGTAGAAACCAGGGCACAGGAAACACGTGACCCCTGAGAGCGTTAAATGTTGAACCTATAGAAACTTACACACATACCACATTGTGGCAGGATCTTCAGTTGCCAGCATCCGAGCCCAGCATTGTGGTAAGTCACAGCCTCTGGCTTCCCTTCCCTTCCCTCCAATGAGCAGGGAACTTTTGAACTCCTTAAGACCCTGAATTCTGATCTCTTCCCCTCCCACTCTGGTAAACATGGTGGTTGGAGGAACCCTAGAGGGAGCACCTCCCTCAAAGCTTCAGAGCCCTTGTTTTTTTTTGTCTCCAGCCGCACCACCCCTGACCTGCCTCGGGCGACTATTTCCTGTTTTTTTGCTTTCTTCCTTCCCTTCCCTGTCTGAATGGCATCCATCTAGGTGACAGATTTAGAAACCTAGCCCTGGCTAGCTTGGAACTCCTTGAGCTCCGCCTGCCTCTGTCTCCCCAGTGCTGGGATTAAAGTCATGAGCCACATACCACCTTCATAACCACATGACTATGGGAAGGGACCATCCCCTCCTCTCAAGTGAGCACCGTGGTTCTCATCCTGAGAACCTTGGCAGTCTGTAGCAGGAGAACCATCAAAGCTGTGGCCCACATTCCCACCGAGGCTCCTCTGCCCTGTAGAAATGCAGGAATTTCCCCTTCCCCTTTGTATTCTTTCTGGAAGATTGAACAGGCATCTGTGACGTAAGTATCTGTCACCACAGTGTGTGCTAAGGTAATGGCTGCGGGTGAAATGTCACTAGCGCTCTCGTGGACTCAGCTCTGTAAGGTGCTACTCTCCTTCCACCCACTCGCTAAACTCTTGTGTTAGTTTCTTCTCTGACGTACTTGGTCATAAAACATGCTTATTTTTATTTCGCGAGACAGTTACGTGGTGCCTAGCATTCCAAATACCTTAAAACATCAACTCGTTTAAGCCAGATGTGGTGGCAGCTGCCTGCAACCCTAGCACTTGGATGGGGAAGAAAAAAGGATCAAGAGTTCAAGGCCAACCTCAGCCGTATCTCGGATTTGAGGCCAGCCTGGATTCTCGAAGACTCTGTTTCAAGGGGGAAAAATAATAATTCATTTAGTTCACACAGCTCTATGAAGGAGCTGGTGTCGTCAATCCCGCTTTACAGGCAAGGGAATGGAAGCCATTAAGAGATGGAAAGATTTGCCTAAGGTCACGCAGACAATAGGAAGGGATCGTAAGTTTCCGGACTCAGCACAAAAGTTCTCCTAGGGCGTGTACATATCTAAGAGAGGATCTGTGCATTATAGGGAGGAGTAAGACCCGAGCTCGGGCTGGAGAGATGACTCCGTGGCTGAGAGGTCTTGCTGCTCTTGTGCAGAGGACGTGAGTTCTATTCTCAGCAGCCACACTGAGGGTCTCACAGCCACTCCAGGAGCATCCCCCACGCTCTTTCGTCACAAACACGTCAACATAAAGGATAAAATAAGTCTGCTTTCACTCAGCTTTACAAGATATTTCGTTGTTCTCCAGGAGATACATATACTCTCCCATCAGTAATTATAAAAGTTGTGATTGACCTTAACCTCTGCCAACTTACTATTCATTTCCTGGCTACCGTTGAGTTCAAAGTAATGTCTTCTTTCCTTTGAAATTGTCATGTGTATTTGATGCACTCAGTTATCGATGATTTAATTTATGTGTTTTTCAGTGCTGGGAATGGAACCCAGGACGTGTGCGCGCCAGGGAAGTGCTCTGCCCACTGAGCTACATCCCTAGCCGCTATGGTTTATGATTGACAATCCCTTCACATATGAGTACTTAATGTGAATGGAATTGAGCTCTCCAGTTGATGAGACGTGGGGGTACCACAGCCCCCTTTCCTGGTTAATCAATGGACCCAGCAGCACACAGCAGACCTTTCTTTTACCCAGCCATCAACACTGTCACCTTTGTCTTAGTCGCAGGTGTGTTTCTAGGTTCTAGAAGCTAGGACCCACTAGCTAACCTTCCTACAGCCATATTAATATTTTATATGAAGTCTCGGTATTTAAAGAGCAAATTGCCTATTTTATTTTCCTGGTGACTTGACCCTTTTACTCTCTCACATACACTTATGCCAGGCTTTCACGTTCCGCGAACAACTTAATGGTAATTAACTGGAATTTCACTGAATCTTCATTCATTTGGGGAAGGCCACAGCGCTCTTGTAGGTGTCAAAGGGCAGCTGGGAGGAGTCAGTTCTCTCTCTCCCAATCCCCCCTCCCTCCCGCAGGCCTCAGAGGTCACACTCAGGTCATCCGGCTCGATGGCAAGAGCCTTCACCCTCTGAGGGAGCCCCGACTCAGGCTTTTTATTTCTTCTCAAATTAAGTCTGAAAAGTTAATTTTTCTGAGATTTGGTTTACCTTGTTCCATATCTTATGGCATAAATTATTTATAGTCTTCTTCATTTTTTATTATTGGGCAGGAGGGTGGAGAGTAGCACACGCTGGCTTTAAATTCACCTCCACCTGGCTCAGCCACGCAGGCGGCGATGGGATCACGAGACTGAGCCAACGTACCTGGCTTATTTGTATTTTTAAATTGTGGCACGGTAAATATAAAATGTGCTTGCCCGTTTATTTATTTCCATCCAAGCAGGTTTGCATTGTTCTGCAACTAATCTTTGGAAGCAATCTCACAAAATGAAACCACCCCTAAGGCTACTCCCACTTCCCTTCAGCCCTCCACCCCACCCCTCCCACCCTCCTCACCCCACCCCACCCCACCCCACACGCAGCCTCCCTTCTGCTTTCTATTGCACAATCTTTTTATAACCTTGCTGTGTCTCTACGGTTCCTCTGGTCATGATTATTTGCTTTCATTTTGAGCCTTGTCCAGAAGTTTCCTCTGGCCTCCGACTGCCTTGCAAGTTCCTCTTAAGGGTCTCCAGGCAATCTGACCCTCACACAGCTCCCTTTGTCCCTTCACTGGTGGGCTCCATCAGCTACCACAGCCCCCTGTCACTCCCAGGGGCTTCAGTCTTTCTTAGGTATGTGACCTTGGTCAAGCCACTTAGCCTCTCTGTGCCTCAGTTTCTCCTCCTAGGAGATGAGAGCGGTAGGAGTATTTGAGCTTGTAGAGTTTAGGAATAATTAGTTAATATTTATGCAGTGCTTTGACAGCGGCCAGCCTGAAGCAGGTATGGCTACATGCCCCCAGGAGACATTTCCGTCGAGGACGGGCCACATGTGAATGAGAAGAGAAATAAGAGGAAAAGAATATGACTGCTCCTACGTATGGTGGATGGGAAAGTTTGTTGTAGATAGAAGGGTGAACATATAGAGACATCTCGGGGAGTCCAGGGTGGATGTGACCAGACTGAGCTGCTGGACATGTGAGCAGAGGGGGCGAGGGGAGAGAGGAGAGAGGGGACCTGGAGACCAAGACACCAGGAGGCCAAAAGAGGAGGAGTAACCAAAATGGCTGGATTATATAAGGAAGAGCAGTCTAGCCCCCTGGGCTGGAGAGTTCAGGGTAGGGCGTGGAGTATACAAACCAGGAGGACCCTGTAACAGATAGGGACTGAGGGATGCTGGGAGAACCTGGTAGCCGGGTTCACTTTGATATGTTAAATAGGTATCACAGCCAACAGTTTGTCCTGAGCTTGAGACCTAACATTCCAGAAGAAATGAGGGCAACATAATCTTCTATGACTACTTCCTGCTGACATTGGGGCACCATTGTTGGGAACCCTCCTCTCCTCAAAAAAAAAAAAAAAAAGAAAGAAAAAAGCTGGAATGTTGGCCAAGGCAGGGAAGAGCAGGCTGTTTTGCTCACTGTCCAGGCTCTTGGGACAGTCTGTAAAGCTGAACAAACCTGGGGCGAGCCACTCTGGGGCCTTCAGGATCCCGGGAGCACCGGGGCCTGTCGCTGGAGCAGTCCGTGATTGATTTGAAGTCTGCTGGAGCAGACGGGCTAGGGGTGGAAGGTAAGGTTAAGGAGTTTAGGAGGAAATTTTTATCTTGGGTATACATTTGAAGATTTTATGCCCATCTTGGTAACAGGGGGAGGGGAGAAGCCCGAAGACCAGGGAAAGAGAGAGGATCTCTCTTTCTACCCTCAGGAATAGGTAGAGTCTGCCGGTGGGGAAAAGAGGCTGTTGATTGACAGTTCTTATCTGGAGTGCATTTGACCTGGGAGAGGTGGATCCTAGGCGACTTCCAGGGGCTCAGCAGAAGTTTTTAAGTTCTAAAGATAAAGGTTCTAGATACGATAGCATTGCCATGGTTTGTAATCTGTATTGCAATCCACGTTGTAGAAAGCAGTAGAGTCACACTTTGAATAAAGGCTTAGGGACCCAAAAATGATTCTGGATTAAAAACATTAACATAACACACTTTTCAGCGGGCTGGAGATATAGATTGGACAGAGATGTTCTTAGCATGATGGGAAGCATGTTGAAGTCTATACTTAGAAGATAACCAAAGGAATCTTAAATTTTTGAGTTTATGACTATTATAATACTAGCAGTACTTTATCAGGACTAGATTAATGGCTTATCAGAACTCCATTGATTCTTGTTAAAATTCTGAACTTGAGCATACAATAGCATAGAGGAGAAAGGAATCTGAAACATTTATTTTTTATATACCTTAAATCACTTTCTTGCTCCTTTATAACTTGTATTTACACAGCTTAAAACAGTTTTTTAGACCCTCACAACTTACCTAGAACATTTTCTTAGACCCTCAGAACTTATATTAACTTTAAACTTTTTTTTGGTTTGTTTGTTTGTTTTTGTTTCTTGAGACAGGTTTCTCTGTTGTAACTCTGGCTGCCCTGGAACTCACTCTGTGGACCAGGCTGGCCTCGAACTCACAGAGATCCGATGGCCTGCCTCTCCTTCCGAGTGCTGGTATCTAAGCCGCGCATCGCTGCCTCCGCCACCACCACCCACCTAGCTAAACTTTTTTTTTACCACTCATTTATCGTCAGATACAAGTATTGAAGGCAAATTTCTTTAAATAGTGAAATAGTAAAAAGTTACTTTGAAACCTGTTTTGTGAGTTTATCTCTTCAGAGCCTGGTAGGGAGGTAAACTGTCTTTCTCACCTTGTGGCCTAAGGTCTGATTTTTTTTCCTTAGGAAGAGAACTGAGAAGGCAGCTGAAGCTTTGGGGGTGGAGGGTGGGAGTTGGAGGGCTGGTTGAATGACAAAGCTTCTTTGAGCCTAGTCCTCAAGCCATCAGAGTTCAGAAAAGGATAAATTATAGAATCAAAATAGCCTATATATCAATTAAAATGACAGAGGCTTACCCATTACCTGGACGCATTACCCTAGGCTTCCATGGTTCGTTTGGGAGCCGAAGAGACTGTCGGCTGTCAAACTTGACAGCATTTAATCTGCAGCATAGGCCTTTAGCTGCCCTGGTCTGAGATTTTCCTGTGGAAAAAACTTGGGAATACTGCCTTGCTTTGATGAGGCAGAGTGTGGCAATGAACCCAAAAGAGTCCACGGTTTGGGCAGAGCTCTGGCAGCAGGCAAGGCATGGAGCAGTTTTTCCCAGTGGTTTGTGTTACCACAATCCAGTCACCATGGAGTCATCCGTTCTGTCTTCGTTGGAGACCTTAAAGAGTTCCCGCTAGGAGGAGGCCAGCCTCCACTGTACCACCCCAACCCTCCCAGTGTCCAATCCCTGTCCTCCACACTCCGTGGGCTCCATGCGAGGTCCGACACCCCTGACCCCACTCCACTTCGCCCTTCTCTCTCTTCCTCTGTCTTCACCTTCCTGCTGGCATAACTCCAAAGCCTCCTGCAAGGACTTCCCTGGATCTGGAGTGTTGACAGCTACACTAGATAGCTGTACACAGCAGTCAGGACTCAGCCCTCTGGAAAGCGCAGGTCTCCACAGTGCCCTCTGACCCAGGAACCTTGGTCATGGGTTGAGAAATTAAGTCTTCCTCTGCCTGGCTTCTTTCTGGAGAGCGCAATGGTCTGGAGAGCTAGTTTGTGCACATGACCTTCCTCATCTTAGATAAGAAGCCCTGAAAACCCTGGGAACCCCTTCGGATAGGGATCCTACTGAGAAAGCAAGGAAACAGAACTAAGTTTGGCTACGTGGCGAACAGAATTCTACCTGGGAAGGCCTTCTGTCCCATCAATGTTCACTGCCTGTGGAGACACCTGCCTGGAAACCATTGAGCTCTAGCCTTCCCAGACCAAGGCCCTGCCTGGGCAGGGAGGCACTGGCAACCCCAGAAAAGGGCTTAGGATTTGGGAATGGGTTATAGCCAGTCTGTCCCCTGACCTGGGCCTGGACCACTACTGTGGGCTGCTCTTTCGCCGTCTCTGAACCCTGTGTGGGCTGAGTTAAGGCTAAGCTTCCACTGGAAACTAAGCAAGGCATTAAGGTGTGCAGACCCGAGCAGAGCCGTTAGCAGAGGATGGCTGTGTGACTGTTCGTCTTCCCAGAGATGACTCCAACAGAGGCCCGGTAGGATTCAGAGCTCCCCAGATCTGGGTCTTGGAAGCCTCATTTTACCCCATGGACAGAAATAGGAATTCTGTGGGGACACACACACACACACACACACACACACACACACACACATGATTCCCAGCGTGTGAAAATAGGAATTCCGTGGAGACACACACACACACACACACACACACACACACACACACACACACACACACGATTCCCAGTGTGTGAGCTCCTATCGCTCTCCTAACCCTGCACAGGGAGCAGGCCACGTGTGGGAGGATCGTGTTACACCCCTGCTTATCAGCCTCTTCCCGGCTTCCTCTGCCTGGATTCTTGAGAGCCCGAAGGCTTGGGAGCTGGTCTGTGCTTATATGGCTTCCTGGTCTCACATAATGAGAGGAAATGAGATCACTGATACAGAAAGACAACGGATTTCAGTCTGGGGCTTCAGTCTTTGCTGGACCTGTGGTGTTCATCTCTCTGTCTCCCTGCAGGCAGCCATCGGCTGTGCCCCTGGGGCCCACAGAACCCACTGAGATGCCTTCCTTTGGTTGCTGGAGCCTACCTATAACCCTTTTTGCCCTGCTCTACTGCCCAGGTAAGCGGACTCCCAGGGTTCCGGCACGTGGCAGCATACGGCGGAGAGCCTTTCACTAGTCCTTGGGTTTCAGGCTGGGGAGGGGGCATTTTGCCCACAGGGGCCTCTCCACCATGGATACGAAAGACTGCCAGCCTGACTTTGGGTTCCTGTGGCCTCAGGCAGTGGCTAGGCTCATTCATGGTCTCGTGGATACTAGATGGAACAAGTCCAGAGCTCCGGTGTGACTTAGAAAGCTGGCTGGTGAGCAGTGGGTGGTGGGGGACTCAGGAAGGGATGTCAGGGTCTCATCTTACCCTGACACCCCTGTGCCAAGGGGGACAGCACATGGCAGCTGAAGACACCATGCTCACTAGGACAACAAAATGAAAACAAACCCTTTCCAGTGGGTCAAGGAAACTGGTAGGACACTGCCACCTGCTGAGTGCCCTGCGTCTTAGACAGCAAGTGACGCTCAGGACCCGGGGAGGGCACATTAGCCCTCTTGACAAATGAAGAAACTGAGGCTCATGACCCTAGGCTGCCCAGCCAGTGCATGGCAAATGTTGAGTTCGAATCCAGCACTATCTATATAGAAAGCCTCTCTTTTACAATTAATTATATACCACTGGCTGGTGGCTGTCTGGGGCTGTGTGGGGAGGTAGAAGGCACAGGACACACGTGTAGGGGCCCTGCCGGCTGGGACGTAGGACCTTCGTATGCACCTTCACAGTGGAGGTGCACACTGAAGGTCCCATCTTCATACACCAGATACTCCCCAAATGTCTGCCCCACACAGAGCTGTGTGATCAGCATAAAGAGAAACACGCAAAAGGCAGGCGCAGACTCCTAGAAGCTGCAAAATGTATATTTTGCATCAACGTAGATTATGAGTCATTAGTGCAACAGGTCCTTCCATGGTGGCCCGTTGCTTTTCTGGCCTTCTCTCTAACATTCCTCTTCCTGGCAAGCTCTGGCTATTTTAGCTCTCCACGGCTTCTCGAGAGCATGTCCCCTGTGGCAGGTCTGTGAGCCATCCCTTTACCGGAAGGAGCTCCTGCAGCATTTGCAAGGCTCCCCACCCGCCTCGTCTTTGCCCAATGTCACTGTCATTATCTTTTATTAACCACATTATTAAAAATGGAGTCCCGCCATCACCTCTGTCCCTTTCCCAGGAGCTTACCACAACCCAAAGGCTATCCTGGCAGCTCTCTATGATTATGTGAGCTTGGAGCTTACATTCTCCAAAGGGTCTTTGCCACAGAGGGAACATTGTACTGGAGCTTTAAGGGAGCCAAAGACAGCTTGGGGAAGATTGACTTAGGGCTGATCAGTGGAGGAACTGGAGGAAAGAGCCCAAGAGCCAATGGCAGCAGTCTTGTGGCTCTGTAGGCCTGGCCCAGGAATGAGGCACAGGGACAAAGGTGACCTGTCTTCTTGGGCCTTAATCACAACTGCTGGTAATAGAGAGGCCCGAGGGCAGACATCGGAGACATCTGCTACCTGATGCTTTAGGTATTACAGAGTCTGTTGAGGTGGCATTTGAGGTCAACATACGGCCTGAAAAGCAAGTCGTCAAAGCCAGTGACTCTTTGAAAGTCAACTGCAGCACCACCTGCGCCAATCCTGAACTGGGGGGTCTGGAGACCTCCATGACTAAGAAGATACTGGAAGAGCACCCTCAAGGGCAATGGAAGCAGTTCTTAGTCTCAAATGTCTCTGAGGACACGAAACTCATCTGTCACTTCACCTGTGCAGGGGAGCAGCAGTCGGAGACTCTCAGCATCAGAGTGTACCGTGAGTATGCTTGGGCCTCCACTCCCGCGGGGCAGAGCCCCTGCCTACTACACAGTCCCCAAATGGCTCAGCGACTGCTCCTGGGTCCTCTCATCACCGTCCTCTCCTCCCTGGGCTCCTGATCCACAAGCATCGGGCCAGGCCTGTGGGCTCAGGGTCTGCTCACACCCTTGGCTGGATTCCATGGGTCCTCCTGCACCTCCAAGGCAGAACACACAGGTTTGGAATCTAGCTCCAAGACAAAGGTCAGTGTAGCCAAGGTTTGCACAGATCCAGAAGTCAGTTCCTACCCCAGTTCAGCCCCACGTGAATCCCAAGCAGTGGGAGAATCACGAGAGCTAGCATAGCTCCATCTCCTGGGAGAAAGTGGAGGTGCCATTGTCTTTTCATGGACTTACGGCAAGGTGTGAGCCTTAACTACACACCTGCCAGGATAAGCCAGGATTGTCTTAACACCTTAGCTCCAAGTGTTTCGCTGAGACCCATTACCGACATTGGTGGGTCAAAGAATAGAACGATGTTCTAAATCCTAGGTGGGGTGAGGGTGGTCGGAGGAAGGGTGATCTAGTTTAGAAGAGAACCAGGGTACCACTGTAGTCCTTAGTCCGTGGGTCTGGAATTATGCTGATCACAGAACTGACTGGAGCAGTGAGATAAATTCAACCCCTACCTCAGCCTCCTGAGGATGCTCGGTCAGCTCCCAAGCGCCCACTTGCAGAAGTGTTCCCTTCCACATGCTCAACACAAACACCCTGCTGTTTAACTTGAAATTTGTATTTAGCATCTGGAGGGGATGGAGATAGACCCAGTTTTTTAAAAAAAAATAATTTATTTAATTTTATCTTACATACATTGGTGTGAGGATGTCAGATCCCCTGGAACTGGAGTTATAGACAGTTGTGAGCTGCCATGTGGGTGCTGGGAATTGAACCTGGGTCCTTTAGAAGGGCAACTAGTGCTCTTAACTCCCGAGCCACCTCTCCAGCCCCAGTTCTTAAAAAAAACTATCCTTCTAGCTGGCTGTACAATTTCTAGATCTCTTTTAGGTGACCCCTTTGTGTGTCCCAGATCGTGCCCACAGAACTAGCATGTAGCACGTCCTCCACCACATACTTCTTCCTCCTTCCGATGAGCAGGCCAAGCTCCAGCCCTTCCTCTCCCTCAAGTCCAGCTAGGGACCCGGGTTACCAGGCGATGGGTCCTGGCCAAGCCGGGCCTGCAGGGACATAGTTCCATCCTGACGAGTTTCCTCCTTTGTCTCCGGCAGAGCCTCCAGTTCAGGTCACTCTGAAGCTGCAGCCCACTCGGGTGGTTGTGGGTGAAAACTTCACCCTTGAGTGCAAGGCATTGGCCGTGAAGCCCCTTGAGAGCCTCACCCTCACTCTGCTCCGTGGCATGGAGACACTGCAGAGCCAGACCTTCAAGGGAGATAAATCTGACCCCCAAGAGGCCACAGCCACATTCAACAGCACAGCCCTAACAAAGGATGGCCTCAACTTCTCCTGCCAGGCTGAGCTGGACCTGCGGCCCCACGGTGGTTACATCATCCGCAGCATCTCAGAATACAGGATCCTTGAAGTCTTTGGTAAGGGGACCCTATGGGCCGAGAGGGACAGAGGTGGCAGGCACTCCTTCTTGACGCCTTGGGGAAAGAACACCCAGGATCCCCACTCTTGAGTGGTTTGAAGTGCATGCATATTCCTGAGGGTTCCCTCTTACTTCCTGATTCCCTGGCTCTCTCTCCAAGTTCCAAGCCTGGACCTTAACTTTTCCAGGAGCCAGGAGAGCTCAACTAGCAGGCTCGGCCGTTATTGATCTGTGTAACCGTGACCATGGCAATGAGCTCCCTCTAGCCTTGGCTCTTTTCTACAGTGAGAAGGCTGGCTGGCCTGACCTGTAGGTCAGAGCAGTACTGTTCTGTGACTCATGATGTCCAAAGCCTGTTGTCAGTGAGCTTGCCTCAAGCTTGCTCAGCTCTGCCTTGAGAGAAGAGGTGTGATCTGAACCTGACCATTCTCTAGCCCATGGTGTCCAGGCATTGCATACCGGCCTCAGGGGCTGCTGGGAGAGGGGTGTCTGCATTGACTGGTGCCCTAGAGCATAGACCACTTTCTTCTTGGATGTCACTCTGGAAGCAGACACCTTATGCTACTGCTCTCTGCTACCTGGTTGACTGAGGAATAAGGAGTGGCAAGGAGTGATGGGTAGACTTCCTGAAGATCTCTAAGACTACTGTCTCTTCCCTCTCCAGAGCCTATGCAGGACAACCAGGCGGTCATCATAACCGTGGTGGTGTCAATACTGCTCGTCCTATTTGTGACTTCCGTCCTACTCTGCTTTATCCTCGGCCAGCACTGGCACAGGAGGCGGACGGGCACCTATGAGGTGCTGGCTGCCTGGAGGAGGTTGTCCCGAGCCTTCCGGACACGTCCTGTGACACGTCCTGTGTGAGCTGATCTTGCCAGGCCCCTGGTGACTGCTGGAACTCAGCATGGAGCCCCCAGGGTGTGGCCCAGCACTGGCTGAAAGACTGCAGCACAAAGCTCTGGTGACATTACCTTTCTTCGCCTCATACAAATACCTGGACTTCACCCTGTGCCCGCCATGTCTACGCCTGGGATAACAGTAAACACCTATGACAGGGAAGGTATTAAGTGTTACCTGCTCACCCCCAGGGTCTCCCCACTCTTTCCTAGGGCTTCCCAGAGCCCCAGCAGCCCAGGCCCCAAATATCCACCCATACCATTAGGAAACTCCTACCGAGGTCCCATGAGGTGGAGGATGTTCTGTTTGCACCTGGCCCTGGGGACCTCAGGCTGTTCCAGGTTAAATCAGGACTCAGCCCCTTTCTGCCAGCAAAGTCAAGGGGAAGGAGGCTGGGGAACTGAATCAGCTGCAGGGCCTCCCCAGCCGGGGCTCTCCCCAACCCTGCTGTTTTCCAGGGGCCTTAAAGAGCCATCCTTTTCTCTCTTGCCCATGGGTGATGCTACAGCCTTCATCATCCCAGAGCGAGGAGAGAGGGGCAGGGACTGGCTGGGGCTCTGGTAGCTGGGCTGTACTCTGGTCCAGGCAGGAAGCACTGAATCAACCGGGCTTATGTGGCTTCTGGGTCGTGGTGGGGTTTAGAGGAGCTTTTGCCCCAGAAGGGCCAGCTCAAGATGGCAGTGGAGTAGAGAGCTGGGTGGAGTGCTTGACTGGGGCAGAGGGGGTTGGAAGGGCTCCAGCGTGGGTACGGGGTCAGCCAAGAGCAGAACAGATGGAGGGTCCGGGGTTTTGGCAGCCCTGTGTAGACGCTGGCAAGGCCTGGTGAATATCTGTCTTCATGGCAGGCTCTCAGCATCGTAGTAGTCTAGGGAGACAGGACCCTCGGCTTGCTCCTTCCTGCCTCAGTATACCCCAAGGAAAAACAGGATGGGGCATGGCAGTGGCTGGAGAAGAGGTTGGCAGAAGCCCCTATCCACAGGGCACATGACATCTTAGTCTGCCCCAGGTCAGGCCCCACTGCCCGCCCACCCAGCCCCTTACCTGAAGCTGGGGGTACATCTGCACCAACAGTCCCCGTGGCACTGGGGGGCGGGGGTGGGGGCACATCTCTCCTGGGACGGGAGGGAGAAGAGAAAGATCCCTTCAGACGCCCAAGGTGGCTTTTGAGATTTCATCCCTCCCCCAAGCCAGCTCCTTCAACCCAGAGCAGAGCCTGGCCACACCCAGACCCCCTTCAGCCTCACTTACACCTGCCCTTGCGGAGAGGCAGGCTGGTGCTGGATCCTGGGTGCACCCTGCCAGGGAGGCTGTTGCAGGGGAACAGGGAGGAAAGAGGCTGGCCAGAGAGGCATGGGGCCCAAGGCTGTCACCGGGCAAGGCAAGTAGTGGTGGTGGAACACCAAAGGCTCTCCCTCCTGAGTCTCCAGCTCTTCCTCCACCTGCTCCTGCTGGCTGTCCACATGGACCTGGGGCTGTGCAAAGAGGGGAGGTGGTGGCACAGGCTCCGCCCTCCCTGCCCCACCCCGCTGTTTTCTGCACAGTCATCAGCATAAAGGCTGTTGTTAAGTGAGCTTGCGCTGCTTGCAAGTAAGGCGCTTTGGAGATGCCCACCTGAGGCTCTAAGAGGTTAAGCAACTCATCTGTGAGCCTCACGGGTTAACAAGAGGCAATGCGGAGACTGACTGGAAAACGCCCTGTGACTCCAGAGTCTACAGATCAGGGCCTCTCAAGGAGGGGAGATGTTCATCTCAGGGCCTCCGAGGGCCTAGGGGTGAGAGGTAGCAGCTATAACTCAGGATCTCCACCTATTTGAACTTCTCCTGCCCTGCCCCTCCTTGAACCCTCCCCACTGGGTCCTCAGTTCTCAGACCTCACCCCCCTCGCTAACCCCTAACCCTGTCAAAATCCTACCCGGCTCTCAAGGGCACTGAGGCCACCTGCAGTGCTCTGAGGATGCTCCCTCCCTCCCTCCCTCCTCAGGAGTGCACTCCTAACCAGGTTTCCACAAGTGCCTGTCACAGTCTTAGCCACTCATGTCTGAGCCCCTAAAAGGAGTTCTGCACCAGGCTTCAGTGGTGCCCGCCCTCCTTGGGCCTGAAGTGCACGGGGAAACGCCCACTAGGAAAACCTTGAAAACAAATCTGGGTGGTAGTGGGGATTGGGGAATTGGCTTCCTATTGGAAGCTGACACTGGGCCTTGGCACACAGTACATGCCAAAGGGACTCAGCTAGACAGGGGTATGAGCTGACTTCCTGTTACTCTATGCTCCGTCTTTTTTCCGGGGGGGGGGCACCTCCAGGTAGAGCTCCCCCCGGGCCCCTCCCTCACACACCTGCGCGCCGGGCCACTCTGGCCCCGGGTTCAGCGCTCCTGCCACCATACGACCCAGCAACAGCTGGTGCATCTGTGCGTTCTGCAGCATCATCAGCTCCAGCAGGTCTAGGGGACGGGTTTCAACAGGCCCACCCGGCGCCACATCGTCCCTTCCTCCCACGCCCAAACCCCGCTTATAGGATGTAACCAGCAGAAAGAGGGAGGCCCCAAGAATGTGTGGGAAGGTGACCCAGCAATGTTACCTTCCTTGACACGGCTAGGCTGAGGCAGAGGAGAGGGCACAGTCCAAGGAAAGGGCTGCAAGATGGTCACCCAGGGCTAGGGACCGGAGTGGGGAGAAACTCAGCCAAATCAGGTGGGAGAGGGCTGGGGCATGCCGGGAGCCCCCACTCTTCCCTCTCAGTGTCTCAGGACCTCATGGCCTTCCTCCTCCCAGTCCAATCTCTTCCTCCCAGTTTGGGACATCCCTTCTCACCACCACCCCATAAACGCCCCAGAGTTTACCCCTACTCCACTTCCCATCCAAGACAGTCTGCTCCTGGCCTCAGGCCTCACCATAGGGGTTGCGCTCTGGGATGTGGAGCCACTCCAGCTCCCACTCCCGGGAGAGGCCATGGCCGTGTAGGTCAGTTACCTTGGTAGCTCTGCAGACGCCAGAGAGGACTCCTCCCAGGTCTACATGCCCAGCCCAGGACGCCTGGGAAACGGCCCAAGTCTCCGCCTTGGCCCTCCTCTTCTTCCAGATTGTGGGGTCTTATGGGATTTCGAGGCTCTGGTCTCTCTTCTGGAGATCCATCTTCAGGCCCCTGCACGGGGTTCCCCAGACTTATTCGGAACTCTTCTTGCACTTGGTGCGGGTACCAACTAGGGTGGGGGTGGGGGCACATTTGTTGAGTGAGTAGCACAGGAATAGGGAATGTTCCAGGACATGGCATGAATGTGAGGCGGGTAAGGGAGGGCAGAGGATCCGCTTGCTGTCAGTCTGTCGAGCACTCTTGAGAGAGGGGGCTCCTAAGGACTCAGTGGTTTCTGGAGGGGACCAGGCAGTCACTGGGCAAGTTTCACAGAACAGGCTGGAGCTCTGGTCAGAAAGCCTAGACTGTTTATCTCTCCTCTGCAAATGTGCTCACTTTCTGGCCAAGCTGAGGCACCCACTAGCCTCTCGGAGGTGGGCAGTTCGGTACTGGAGTCCCCGATATTGTCTTCTGTTTCCAAAGCATGCGTTCCCCTGACAGGAAGTTAGAGAAGTGTCTGTTGCTTAAGAACAGGTGAGGGGGAGATCTGTTTCCACAGCTGTGACATCCGAAGATAGTCCCTAAACAGCAGTCCAGGACAATCCCCACAGGAAGCTGGGATTAGCACCAAAGACTCACCCTTCCCCCATCCTCCATTTCTCTTCCCCTTTCCACAGTCCTGGAGAGTGTAGAGCCAGAGGGAACATTCCCATCTCCTCAGCGTGTGGTTAGTGGGGACTCTGGGCAGGTGCCAGCAGGAGAGAAGGGGTGATATACACGGCCATGTTTAGGAAGAATCACTTTATTCCTGACATCTTTATGCCAACCCCAATCCTATGGACACACACGCACACATACACACATTTTGAGATGGGGTCCCAGGTAGTCCGGGCTGCTTTCAAATTATGTAGGAGCCCTAGGACACCCCACTCCCGATCGCCTTGCCTATATTTCTTAAGTGCTGGCTAATATTGCAGGTATGTTTCATCACACCTTGCTTATGTGGTGCTGGACAGGGCTTCATGAACAAACGTTTTATCAAGTGAATCCTAACCCCAGCCCCAACAGCCACAGTTCTAAATAACAAAGGTTTCGTGTGGTTGTAGCCCCTCAGTACAATACCGTTCAGCCACAGTGTGTCTATATGATGTGGAAAGATGGCATATTGAGTGAAAAAATTCAGTAGGATCTTACTATGTTTGTTGTTAAATTCAAATTTAATTTTATGTGTATTGGTGTTTTGCCTGCATGTGTGTTTGTGTACACATGTGTGCCTAGTACCCTAGAGGACAGAAGAGGGTATTAGTCCCCTTGGAACTAGAGTTACAGGTGGTTGTGAGCCATGATGTGGGTATTTGGAATCAAATACAGCTATTCACCACTGAGCCATCTCTCCAACCCCTTTATGATAATTTGTAAAGGGTGGGGCTGGCCTAGAGCTAAGAAGGAGTTGAAGCATGCTTCAAGCCCTGGATTTTCTCACCCTGAGAACAGAAGGCATTCGGCTGCTCCCCTTTTTCTTACTCGAACAGCTAGCAAATGTCCCTCAGGTGCTGATGTTCCTTGGGTCACTAGTCACTGATAAGACCCTGCTTCTCCAAGCTGTGTTTATCTGACCACTACAACTGGAGGACCCTGGGATTCCTCTCTACCTTATATGACCTTATGAGGTCTCTTCCCCTGACCCCTGTGAGACCTCTGCTTATGCAAAGGAGACTTCCTCAAGACTTTGGACCCAGCCAATAACATACGACCACCCATATCTGGTTGTGAGCCCCCCACACGCAAATAGAGCTCTCCTGGTGTCACTGGCCTAGCCAATAACGCATCACCACATAAGGCGTTCCCTTTCCTCTCTACCCTATATATGTCCCTCCTCTTGCAGGCAGTGACACTGCCTCCCGGGAAGTCAGCCTCTGCTCAAGACCTTCTGGACCCAATGGTTCCTGACTACGATGCTCCCTCTCTGAAGCTGCTTGGCTGTCCCAGGGAGGGAGCCAGGAAACAGGGACCTACAGTAAAGATTTCCTTTGGTGATATTTTGTGCTTAGAATCCTAACTACAGATGCCCTCTGTGGTCAGTTCTTCCTAGAGGTTAATCTGCATGATAAGATCTTATTTTGTGTTGTTAAGAAATCACATCTTGGAGGTAGCTCTGTAGGCTCAGTGAGGCCCTGGGTTCAAACCCTAGTGACACACAGGTACACAACTCATAGATATAGATTGTATATTTGTGGACTGTGTGTGTGTGTGCCTGTCTGTCTGTCTGTACACCAGGAGAGAGAGCGAGAGGATCAACTGCAGAGTCTGTGGGTACTTGCCTCCCTCCCCAGGTCTCTCATGGCTGGTTCCCCTACTTATCTGGCTCTCCCCATATATCTTGCTCTGAGAAGCAAAATACTGACGTAGACATGGAAAAAAAATCTGTCTGGGTATAAAATAAATTCCGTATAGGCAAAGCTGGAGATTGAGGCTTGTGGGGGACCATCACCCTCATCTTCCCAGAAGAAGCTCGGACAAGCTGGAGGAAGGTGACGACCCAGATCTTTAGACAGAGAGCTGCATGTTCGTCAGCTGTGAAACCTGAATTTAGAACACAGGGCTGAGGGGGAAACTGGGGTGCCCTATTCAGATTCTTTGTCTAAGGAAACCAAACCATATCCGTACAAAGGCAGAACATTCCCAAAAGGCTGCCTGAACCCTGGAGAGTTGAGGAAGTAGCACCAGCTACTGACCTGCCCCCATGGTGTTCTTTTAGATGCTGGATGCTCCACCTTTCCCTCTTCATTGCTCCCTCAGTAGGGACTCCTGTTTATGTCCTTGGAGTTTTTAATTTGTTAGTGTGTGTGTGTGTGTGTGTGTGTGTGTGTGCGTGCGCATGCATCTGTGTGTGCATGCATCTGTGTGTGCCAGTGTACACACTTGTGTGTGTGTGTATCTGTGTGTGCCACTGTACACACTTGCGTGTCTGTGTATGGACCTGTGTGTGCCAGTGTACACATTTGTGTGTGGGTGTGTGTGCATCTGTGTGTGCCAGTGTACACACTTGCATGTGTGTGTATGCACCTGTGTGTGCCAGTGTACACACGTGTGTGTGCATGCACCTGTGTGTGCCAGTGTACACACATGTGTGTGTGCATCTGTGTGTGCCAGTGTACACACGTGTGTGTGCATCTGTGTGTGCCAGTGTACACACTTGTGTGTGGGTGTGTGTGCATCTGTGTGTGCCAGTGTACACACTTGCATGTGTGTGTATGCACCTGTGTGTGCCAGTGTACACACTTGTGTGTGTGCATGCACCTGTGCGTGCCAGTGTACACACATGCATGTGTGTGTGTGCATCTGTGTGTGCCAGTGTACACACTTGTGTGTGTGTATATGCATCTGTGTGTGCCAGTGTAGACAAGTGTGTATGTGTGTGTATGCATCTGTGTGCCAGTGTACACACACACAAACGTGTGTGTCTGTGTGTGTGTGTGTAGGCCAGAGGTTGACATTGGCATCACTTTCTCAAACACCTTTCCGCCTTTTTAAACCATTTTGAATATTTTTTTAAATTTTATTTTGTGTGTCTGAGTGTTTCACTTGCATGTGTATATGTGCACTGTGTGCACAAGGCATCCAGTCCCCCACTGCACTGACAGATGGTTGTGGGTCACCATGTGACAGAGAATCAAACTCAGGTCCCCGGCAGGAGTGAGTGCTTTAATCTCTGGCCATCTCCCAGCCCCACCTTTTCTTTTGAGATGAGGTCTCTCACTAAACTTGTTGTTCATTGTCTCAGCCAGACTGGCTGGTCATCCGGTCCCCTGGGATCCATCTGTTCCTCCCTCTCACCACTGAGCACCCCCTACCAGGCTTTCACATGGTGCTGGAGATCTGAACTCAGGTTCTCATGCCTGCACAGCCCACCTTCCTGGCCTGTTTGCTCACCGGGAGTGGAGGGCGTTCCCAAGACAGTTTGTCCTCTCTGTTGCCTTACTAAATCTGTGTCTGGAGATAAGCTGAACGTGGGGAAAGATTCACATCCAAACATATGCATCACAGTGTTATTTTTAAATTACTTATTTTTCTGTTTTTTATACATATGGGTGTTTTGTCTGCGTGAATGTCTGTGTACCACATGTGTGCCTGGTGCCTGCAGAGGCCAGAGGAGGGCATTGGATCCCCTGGAACTGGAGCTACAGATGGCTGTGAGCCGCCATGAGGGTTCTGGAAATGAAACTTGGTCTTCTGCAAGAGCAGCTAGTGCTCTTCACCCATTGAACCGGCTCTCCAGTCCCCGTAGTGGTATTTTGAAAAATTAAAAAATTGAATATTGCTCAATGTTCAATAATAAGTAAACGGTTGAGCCAAGGACAATAATTCACCCGAAGGAACCTTATAATGCCATTAAAACTTACGCAACTGGAAGAATGAACTGCCTCCTGCTCTCAAGTGAATAATGGACCAGAAAAGACCCATTGTACGAATTCCAGGCATTTCAATGTCCACATTACTTACAAGTGAGAAGGAGCCAGAGGGAGCAACAGACAGCAATGGGCCACTTTAAAGGACCTAGTTTCATAAGAAGCAAGGAGCCAGGATCTGAGGTGTTGGTCTGATGTTCTGGACCGGATGCTCCCTTGTCTCGCCTGCCTAGTGCGACTCCCTAGCTGGCTGGACCACTGGAACTGCTCCGAGTGAGCAGAGGTGGGCAGAAACGAGGAAGGGAGGGGGACTCGGGTTTGAACGGCCAGGGATCCTGGTCGAGGCACCAAGAGCTGGGCAGGATAAATGAATACCCCCGGCCTTTTATTCAGGCATGGTGAACAAAGTCAAAGTCACTTTATTTGAGAGGGTAGGAGAATATATTGGGGTGTTGGGTGGGAAGACAGGTAGCCAATCTGCCAATCACTTGCTCAGGGCTGGCTAGGGCACGGATTGCCATGACACATGAGGGAAGGGGCCTACGGAGACACATGGGGGAGGGGCCTACAGCTTCTTCAGCTTTGTCAGCAGGAACTGTTTAGGGCCCTCTACCTAGGCCATGTGCAGCTTTGACCCATTTCCACGGTGCTGCACTGAGGGTTGAAGGAAATTAAATATCGGTCTAGGAAACACCAGAAAGTCTGTCCTGCATACATGCTCTCACTGCGCTACTTCTACCAATCGCAGTTGTCCTTGTGTGGTGTGGGTGTGGCTTTGTTCAACATGTCACTGGTAGTACTTGGGAGCTTGTGAGCATGTGAACCGAGCTGATGGGAGAGTCCCACCCATTGGAACTACAAAATGGGATTTCAGAGCCTCCCTCCCTACCAGGACTCTAGAACTGAGGTGCCATCACCCATGAATGAGCATCTGATAGAAGACCCAGGAAACCACCCTGACCAAACGACCCAGGGAAGAAGCCAAGCGCTCTGGCTAGCAGTGGGCTTGGCACACTCATCTCTGGGTCGCAGTGGGACTTTCTAGAAGGTGGCTCTACTTTGCAGAATTCACTTGTCTGTGGGTGATGGTAACTTGTAAATTAGCTCAAGGAAAAAGAAAGGGTTTTTTTTTAATTTTATTTATCTTATTTTATTTTATTTTTATTTTTTATCTTCGGTTTGCTCATGAGATAGGAAAGGGATGGGACAGGTGTACTGTCTGATTGGTTCAGGGGTCCGTGATGACTCATACTGTCAACTGGATTGGAATAAGTAATAATAATAATAATAATAATAATAATAAGAAGAAGAAGAAGAAGAAGAAGAAGAAGAAGAAGAAGAAGAAAGTCGCAGCTCTGTGAGGGCGTGTCCAGGAAGGATGAATTCATGAGGAATCTGAGCTCATAGATGAATGCATTCCTTGATGGATTCACAACGTGATGGTATCTGGGGGAAGGTGGTATGAAGTAACTGGGCGAGACTAGTTGAAGGAAGTAGGTTACTGGGGGTGTGTCCTCGGGGCTCTGTCATGCCCTGGCCCCTTCATACATGCCTCCCTTTCTCTGTATCCTGGACACTGTGCTGTGAGCTGCTCTGCTCCACCCTGAGAGACTGATGTATCAGAAACAGTGAGCCAACATAAATTCGTTCTGCTTTAAGCTGTCTGTGCCAGGTGTTTGGGGCACAGTGGCCAAAGGCTGACCAGTGCAGTCTGTGGGTGACCTCCATCCCTGCCTTCCTGTGGCCCTCTTCTGCATCTCTCCTCTATTTGGAGTTCTTGCTCCCCTTTCCTACAGACAAGCTTCCTCCTCCAGCATCTTCAGCTATGCCCCTCTTCCACCCCGTTACTTCTGACAAACTTAGAGGCTCCTCTGGGTACGTACAGTGTCAGAGAAGGGAACTTCAGCCTCGGGGACTGGCCAACCAGAGGTGCAACTCCATCGCTGTGGTAGAGTGGGGTGGCTGCCATAACATCTGCAGCCCCACAGAATCATGTATTTGGAGCAGGGGGGAGCAGCTGCCCAAAGGAGGGGGGAATCCTCTTACTCAGAGAAGGAGGTGTGGTCCCTCTTGGGCTTTTGTCTCCTAATCTGACTAACCCAAATGATACTTGATGCAAAATAGAAAAATTAGCTCCATCTCCCAGACATTTCGCTGCCATCTCCATAAAATAATCATGCTATACCCACCGCCTATATACGTCAACGTGACTGCTGCCCAGAGCGGTGTAGCATGCAGCTCGTACAAAGGGGTATCACAGCCTTGTCCCTCATGTTACCCCATCCCCATAGAGCTTTGCGCAGGCAAAGGCAGGGCGGTAGCAGTGACACACGACGCCCATTATCATCCGTCTTGGCCGTGCTCTGCTGCTGTGAAGAGACACCACAGCCACAGCGACTGTTATACTTTAGAAAAGCATCTAATCGGGGCTTGCTTAGGGCTTCAGAGATTTCGTCCTTTGTCATCATGGTGAGGAACACGCAGACAGACGTAGCTGAGGAGCAGCTGAGAGTTCTATATCCAGATCCACAGGCAGCAGGAAGAGAGAGACTCTGGGCTTGGAATGGGCTTTCTGAAACCTCAAATCCCACCCCCAGTGACGCACTTCCTCCAACAAAGCCACACCTCCTAATCCTTCTAATCCTGTCAAAGAGTTCCACTCCCTGGTGACTTGACGGTCAAATATATGAGCCGGTGGGGACCAGTCTCATTCAAACGCCACATCACCCATCCAGTATCCGCAGACCAGGAGGAACGCCCTGTCAAGGGGACTGAAGCCAGAGCACGGCTGGGAGTGAAGAGGGGGACCTCGGGGAGTGACTTGGGGAGAACATCTGTGAAGCGTCTGAGAAGAACTGCGTTGGAAGCAGCCCCTTGTGAAGAAACACGGATGCATTAGCAGCAGGTCTCTGTAGGGACTGCTCCCCAGAAAGGCCCCCCAGCCAGGCCGGATAAGTGACTGTGTGCAGAGGAGACCAGTGTTCTGTTCACACCTGGGTTTAGGAAATGCTCAGAGTGTCAGTGACTCTCCACAAGTACCGCGGTGGCCATGCAACGGGAGTCCCGGGCTCAGCAAGAAGCGCTCAAACCACAGTCAGGCCTGGTGCCCTAGGAGGGACATCTGAGGTTCTGCCCACAGATGAGGGTGGCTGCTGGTCAGGCCTCCCTGAGCCTATCAAAGCGCACTTCATCCAAATCTCAGTCTGCTGAGGACTGGAAGCAACTGCCTGTGGCAAGAACAGACACAGCATGGCCAAGGCAGGCTGCTTTGGAAGATCTGAAGAGGGAGGACCAGATAGAATCCACGGCTCCTGCAGGCTGAAGATGATGCACTTCATAATAACTCCGCTAGGGGCCACCACAGCTACAGAGTGAATTTGGGAGCTAAGCCCATCTCATTTTCCCAACCACAACCCCTCCCCGAGCTTGAAGGGACAGATGTCATGCTGGCTGGGGGGTCGGGGGGTGGGGGAGGAGGCAGACAAATGCTTCTCGAGACCTCTGTGTGGTCCTGTTGAACACTGGGTGCGAATGTGCACACTCACATGTGTGTGCATCTGTGTGTGTCTGTGGGAGTGTACAGACAGACAAACACTTGATAAGAATCTATTGGTTGAGCTAGCAAGCCCTGTTCATGTGAACCGGACTGAGTATGCTGGCATGGACATATCACACATGTAAAAATGCAAAAATACGCGGACATACACACAGACATACCTTCCATAAAAGCCCGTGTCCGGAACATGTGGCATTTGTGTCATCTGGCACAGATGTGACTGAGAGTATAGGGTTTGGGGGGGTGTATAACTTGAAGGTTTGCACAAGACTGTGGTGTGAGCCTGGGAATGCGTGTGCGTGTGTGTGTGTGTGTGTGTGTGAGAAAGAGAGAGAGAGAGAGAGAAAGGTGATCTGTGTGTGTTGCTAAGAGCACAGACATGAACCATTTGGGTGTAGCAAGTTCACACGTGAGTATGTACCAGAGTAAGTGTGTGAGTGTGAGTGTGTGAATCAGCTTGTTCCTTGGGGGTGTTTCTAGACGTGCCTATGAGGGAGACTGGGTACAAAAATGAGCCTGCTTATGTTTGCTATGGTTGGGAGAAGTCCGGGATGGGGGAGGTGTGTGTGTATGTGTGTGTGTGTGTGTGCACGCACACAAGCGTGTGTGCATGACCCTGTGTGGATGGATGTGTCTTGTTCTGGACTCCTGGATCCGTGTGGCCCCAGAACCCAGGCACTTGCAGGGTGAGCCTGGAGCATGCCAAGAGGGAAGTGTGGCTGAGCACCCACCTGAAGATTGGCCCAGTCCTCGGGTTTCACTCATGACCCTGTGACATCAGCGGCAGCAGCTGTCCTCGCCGGCCTGGGCCCCAGCAAAGTCCCCCAGAGCTCCAGCCCGGGCCCGAGGTGGGCAAGGCACCGGGCTCTCCAGCCGCCGCTCTGCTCTGCTTCTGCCCAACAGTGAGTACTATGCCTTTCTGTGCCAGCCCAGCCTGGCACCCCCGGGGACGGGTCACCCCAAGAAACAGGTGATCCTAACCTCAACCCCAGCATGGTTCTGAGGAAGTCACCACTTTGCTCTCTGGCTCGGCTGACCTCTGTCCGCTCCGGGCTCTGCTGTCTGAGCCTCGGCCCCACTCTGCCCATTTGCCCTGTCGGACTTCCTTGTGCCCTGATCCTCTCTCTCCCCAAACTTGCCTTCTCTGTCCCGTCCTCAGTTCTCTCTGCTCCTGCCTAGCTGTCCTTTCCCTGAGCAAAAGTCCTCGTTTTGGTCACAAAGAGCCTCTGACTAAAGCTTAGATCCAGACAGGCATAGGGCAACCCAGTGGAAGGGTCCAGGCTATAGCTTCTTCGGGAAGGGACCCGAGGGGGAACCCAAACAGTGACTTGGCTTCGGGCGGAGGAGAGCGGCTGGAGGCTGGGTGGGGGTGGCGGCGGCTCCTTTGCTCTAGTGAAAGAGGAATCTGTGAGGTGCCAGCAGAGGACACATCCCGGCTGCCACCAGTCTAGGCTCTGCCCCCTGTCCCGCCCTCCTCCAGAGCTCTCTGCCAGCTGCGGGCCTCTTTTCCTTGTGAATCTGGAAGGGGCAGAGGCCTAATGGCACAGCAGAGGGGGACCCAGGGGAGCAGCCCCACAGAACTAAGAGGGATGTGGAGGCAGCGAGTGTACCTGCGAGGAAAGATGGGGTCCCAGCACTCAGGGTACTCTGGGAACCAGAGTTAACTCTGAGTTAACACTGAGAGCCCTGAGTTAACTCAGGAGGACGCATAGGTTCCCAATGTAGATCAGGGGAGCAGTGCCCAGCAGACCTCAACCCCTTGCACCCTGTTTACTGAGACTAGGGCCCTGAGGACACCAGCGTGGCTGGTACAGACCAGCGTTGGGAGACACCACTTGGAGGAGCTAGAGCTAGTTGGGTGTGTATGTGTTACTATTTATCAGACTTGTTGAACATTAAGACATCCCAGTCTTCGTTGGGCATAGTTGTATATACCTGTAATCCCAGCACTTGGAAAGCTGAGGCAGAAGGATTGCCATGACTTCAAGGCCAATCAGCCTGGGCCACATATGACTTCGTATGGGTAGAGACTGAGAGCTCCAGGTCCAAGCAGTGTGTCCCAACAGAGGAGGGGACCCTCCATGTACCCCCCTCTTCACCCTTACCTCCCAAAGTTTGCTCATGAACAAGTCACTCAGCAGAGCTTCAGAAGGCTAGAGGCACTGGGAGCCTTTGATGAGGTCAGGGAGTTTGAGGAGCAGGAAGGGGCTGAACTGTGGAGAGATGTCAAGAGCAAGGTGTATTACCAACCCTCCGCCACCGTAGCTATGGCTGTGTCAGGAGGACCCTAACCACGGCAGAGGCCAGGTTTCATTGTGTGTGGTGGGGTTGGGGATAAGGGTAGGAAGGGCTGTTTCTTTTAGGAGCTCCCCCCCATACTACTGGGATGACCCCCCACATCCTCTGCCTATAGCAGGAAGCATCGCCCTCTGTGGCACTGATGGGGACAGAAGTGGTCGATATGCTACCTTCTGCAGCCACATTAACTGTGTAGAACAAGATAGAAGCTGAGTATCCCAGGATCTTTGAACCTGCGTGTCAGGTAGGGCGTCTGAGCAAAGGGAAGCCAGGCCTTGAGTCCCCACACAGAGCCCAGGTCACAGAGGACAGAGACCACACACAGCTCTGGGAGCTCAGAAGCCCACCTCCATCTGTAGCCCAGGCACCCCTCAAAGGATTATATAGGGACTTCGAGGGCTAGGAAAGGTGGATGAAGGACTTTTGTGGGCCCAGCCTGACCCTGCTTGTCATTTCTGGTTTAGAAGCATGTGTGGGTGAAGATTCAAGACTGAGGGGGTCGCTTCCCTGCTCCAGGCTGGGCAGGTGAGATATCTACGCCAATGCTATCTCTCCGGAAGGTTCTGTTCACCCCAGACCAGGACCCAAGTCAGACACTGACAGCATCGGATCTCCTAGTGAGATGCTGGGGGGTGTTCCTGACATGGGCTCTGCCAGAGGCTAGCAATTCCAACCATAAGAACAGCAGGAAACATGGGTAGACAGGAAGCCCAGGGATAGTGCAGCTGAGGGCAGCGATGTTTACAGAAGGATCCAGGAAGAGGAAGAATAGAGAAGAGAGAAGGGGTCAGAGCTCCCAGGGCAGGGAAGTAGCTGCTCCATGAAGTCTGGACATAAGGCCTGGAGACCAGGGAGGGAAATGAGAGGTCAGAGGCAGTCATGGTGATGCGACTTTACACTTCATGGGTGGTAGTGAGGCAGACATGACTGGAGGTGATGGCTTTACACCTCATGGGTGTAGAGATAACTTCTTCAACACCTTCCCAGGAGATAAGGACTCAGAGGGTCACACCACTTCCCCGGGGCAACTGTAAGTGGGTGGTCAAGGCCCCTGCTCTCTGGGAACTTGGGTTGGACTGAGTCAGCACAGAGCTTTCCTGGGGCCGTGGAGACTATGTGTTGTGGAGGCAGGTTCTGGGGCTCTGGGCCAGTCTGATGACTCTTTCAGCGGTCCCCAGTCCCACCGTGGCAGGGACAAGGCAGCTCCCACTATGGTTCCATCTGGAGGTGCTGGGGGGGACCCAGGTTTCCTCCACCTTTAGCACCAGTCCTGGCCTTTGCGTGTGCGCCCTGTTCTGCAGCGTCAGCAATCGCTATTTTTATTCCCTGCTGTTTTCAGCCAACACCCTGTGTTGAGGGTGGGGAGGGTGGCCACGGAGTGAGGGGCTCCAGGAGTCCTCGGGGCAGCGTGGGAAGCAGATGAGGCAGTGTCCCTGTCCTAGGGCCTCTATCTAGAGCCCTGACACAGGTGGGAGGGGTAAAGCCCAGCAGGCACTGGGCGCCACTCAGGAGCCCCCATGGGTGCTGGCAGATTATAACCTGTAGCCAGCAGTTTACCCGATGGTTAAGACAAACTGAGGCCCAGTTGTCAATCCCGGTTACTACACCTGGTAAGTCCCTCACCCTTTCCACACTTCATCTATCAAGTGGGGTGATAGCAGCAGAATCGTAAAGAGGATCCTGTGAGTTCATGGGCACCGGAGTGTCTCCGTGCCCATGCTCTGTCTATAGAAGAGCTCACTGAATTCCCTTGTGCGTATGAAAACAAAACAAAAGACCTTACCACAGGAGTGAGAGGAGGAAGAAGCTACAGCTTCTGGGAACCCTTCAAAACCAAGGTTTGGGGCCGGAAGAGATGGCCATAAAGTGCGTGCAATGCAAGCGTGAGGACCTGAGTTCAGATCCCAGCACTGGTATAAATAAAGCCCAGTGTGCAGGTAATGCCAGCACCGGAGAGGCAGAGGTGAGAGGGTCCCTGAGGATCCATCTGAATCAGTTGAGCTCCAGACTCCAGAGCAGGACATCAAATAGTGACCTCTAGCCTTAAGCCACACACATATGCGCATATACATACATGTATGCATATAGCACATACACACACACACACACACACACACACACACACACACACACACACAGAGGATGCGGAAAGTCAAGGAGGATTTTCTTCTTTCCTGATCTCTCTGGAAGTGAGGGCCTCTGTAACACGTGGAGATCTCCAGCTAGGTTGCTGTGAGGCCTTTGTAGTCCTTTGAAGTAAGGTCTACTGCTGACTCATGTCTTTGTTGAGGTTGGCAGGTGTCAGTTAGTCTGATTTTTGGAAAAGGGTCTCTGAAGAGGAGAGTGGAGAAGACTGTCCTGATATAAGTTCCAGTAAAGTCCTCAAGAGCAGGAGCGGAAGGAAGAGCAGGAGGAAAAGCAGGAGGAAGAGCAGGAGTAGGAGGAAACCAGGAAGAATAGCGGGAAGAAGAGCGGGAGCAGGAGGAAGAGCAGGAGAAAGAGCAGGAACAGGAAGAAGAGCAGGAGGAAGAGCAGGAACAGGAGGAAGAGCAGGAGGAAGAGCAGGAACAGGAGGAAGAGCAGGAACAGGAGGAAGAGCAGGAACAGGAGGAAGAGCAGGAACAGGAGGAAGAGCAGGAACAGGAGGAAGAGTAGGAACAGGAGGAAGAGCCAGAGGAAGAGCAAGAACAGGAGGAAGAGCAGGAACAGGAGGAAGAGCAGGAGGAAGAGCCAGAGGCAGCACCGGCACCTGAGGACAGGTGGCAACTGTCATAGCAGAGGCACCTGCCAGCCTCCTTGACAATCTCAGGTGCTGCTGGAGGGCTGGCAGCCACAGTCCCTGTCCCCAGGGTGTCTGAACAGAGACCTATCAGCTTGCCCTCCCCATATGACAGGTCGATGGAAGTGGATATAGAGCTCCATTGGTCCTGGAATTCTCTGGGTTCCAGGAGGCAGAAGGGGCAGGACAGAGTACAGAGAGGCTGAAGGAGAGCAACAGAGGCAGGGGATTCTTAAAGGGAATAATCAGGAGGAGGAGCCATGGCTGTGGGGGGTGGAGGTGCCCCCCCAGACATGACCAGAGCAGGTGAGTAGCTCACACATGAGCACAGTGTGTGCTAACAACAGTTTGGGGAGGGGGAGCCATTGTATTCTAGGCCCTGTTCTCGAGTGTTCCTTGGGGAGATTTGAGCCGACAGAATGCAGGAAGCCCTGGGCTTGGATAGAATGAATCAATCTTCCGGCCCCTTTGAGCAGCTGGGAAGTGAGTCACAGAGTTGATGTTTGTGTGTGAGAGAGAAAGAGAGACAGGGACAGAGAGAGAAGGAGGGAGAGGGAATCACACAAATAGACCATAGTGAAGGCTGGGTGTATATGACAGTTGACTGGTCCAGTTAGGGATGGTGGCATGACCCTATCATGAGTTCAAGGTCAGCCGAAGCCACGTATAGAGAACCTATTTTAATAAAAGCAAATATTGTTGGGCGGTGATGGTACACACCTTTAATCCCAGCACTTGAGAGGCAGAGGCAGGCGGATCTCTGTGAGTTCAAGGCCAGCCTGGTCTACAGAGTGAGCTCCGGAACAGCCAGAGTTACAACAGAGAAAACCTGACTCAAGGGAAGAAAAAAAAGACTATTACTTTAAGCTGTCACCTCATATGCTTCTTTAAGTCAGCTTCACAGGTGAACACCCCAAGAAGAACCAATCCTCCAACTCCTGGAATGGTTTCCCCATGTTGAAGGACACTTGGAATTCTGCGTCTTGAGATATGTTTTTGTCCTGGAGGATTAGGCTTAGGAGAGAAGATCTACCCGGAGCCGTGTTCCTGGGGAGGAAAGTTCCCAGGCTGTTGGGCTGTAGGGAGTTTGGGGAAAAGTGGTGTGGGTGCAGAGCTGACCACAGCCCGTCCGTGGGTCTTTCTCACCGGCTTTAAGTGGACAGGAAGCATGCAGGGAACAAAAAGTTCAAGCTGAGGACTGGGGGAGAACTGTCCAGCACTCCTCGAGGGTCCTGAGAACCTGACAGCACAGACAGACACGTGGCACCCATTCTGTGTCCATCCCTGCTGTTAGCGTCCCTTGGTTAGAGCATGACCAGGCTCAAATTGGGAATCTGAAGAAAGAAGGCTTGTTCTAATCCTCTGAGCCCCTCCATGAGCCTCCTCTTCAACCCTAGTTGGTTTCCTGAAGTCTTGGGCCGCTCAATTCCCAGGGGTTTCTCTCCAGGCTGCCCTCCAGGGCCCCTTGGAACAGAGTTCTCCCTACAGATGGTGTCAGGACAGGAGGGGAGGGCCACCTAGGGTGACTTCCTCTGTGCTCTAGCCTGCCAAGGCCAAGGCCACGTGTTCTCCCTTCTCTCCAGGCTTAGAGTTGGCAGAGAAAGAACACAGCTGCCCCCTGCCCATCCCCACCTCAACTGAGAAAGAGAAAAGTTATGGCTTGAGACTTCCAACCAGGGGAGCATGAAAATCCATTTTTCACTCTTGGAGCTAGGCCATAGCGGGAGCTCAGGAATTTGGGGAACAGTCCACCTGGATGCCCGGTGCGGCATTTGACCGGAGCAGAAGTTTGGTGTGGTTGAGGCTCCCAGGAAGTTCTGTTTCTGAGGCTCCACTGCGGGTGACCCTTAAAGCAGATCCCATTGGCACATAGAGCTCAGTAACTTACTGTCTGTTTATCTGTGGCGTGTTAGTTCTGAGACAGATTTACTCTGTAGCATAGGCTAACCTGGAATTCACTATGTAGCCCAGGGTGGTCTCAAACTCATGGCAATCCTTCTGGCTCAACCTTCCAATTACTGAGATTACAGATGTGACCTACCATACCCAGCTTGCTTTAGCTAATTTTGTTCACTTTATGTTATTTCTGGAGTTCAGGTCTCAGGCTGGCCGTGAACTCACAGAGATCTTCCTGCCTCTGCCTCCCAAGTACTGGGATTAAAGGCGTGTGCCACTACCTCCAGGTTACATTTATTATTAGTATTAGTATTAGCATGTGTGTGTCCGATGTGTATAGGCAGGGTATGAGTGTAACCGCATCATGCATGTGGGAGTCAGAGTCAGTTCTCTCATTACACCGTTTATATGGGTTCTGGGAATAGAACTCAGATCACCAGCCGTGGGTAGCACGTGCTTTTACCCACTGTACCATCTATCTGGCCCTGTAATTTTGTTCTTTTAAAAAAGTATATTTACTTATTTATTTTTATTTCATGTGCATTGGTGTGATGGCGTCAGATCCTCTGGAACTGGAGTTACAGACAGTTGTGAGCTGCCATGTGGGTGCTGGGAATTGAACCTGGGTCCTCTGGGAGAGCAGTCAGTGCTCCTAACCATTGAGTCATCCCTCTAGCCCCTGTAATTTTATTCTTAAACAAACAAAACAGCTGGACAATGGGAGGTGATGAACAGTCTTGTGAGCGAAGAAGGGCATGACTAGTTGGAAAGAGGTGTGGTAGCTGGGCCCTGAACAAGGCCAGCTAGCTGCCTGCCATCTTTGTACCTGTAGAGGTATACTCTAAAGAGAACAGGGAAGGATATGCAGGGTGGGTCATGGCCACCCACGGTCAGGCTTCCAGGACCGTTTCTTACAGCAGCTGTTTAAAAGCTATAGTATAAACATAGAGCATCAGGGGCATAGCCGAGACCACTTGAAGGATTTCAGGATGGTGGAGGTAACTGAATTTCTGGATATTTAAAGACACCCCCCCCCAAAAAAAAAAAGACATTGGTTTTTTTCCGAAGAGAAGGTTCTGGAAGTATATAGCAGCACCTGGGGTTAGGAGACTATACTGAACTTTGGCCAATAGTCTGGGACATTTAGGATCACAGATACTCATTCTAGTAGATGGACTAGATCTCAGAAGAAATCAACATCCAGCAGGCCTTTCCTCACAAAAGACTGGACGTGTCCAGGTGCAGAGATCGAGGGAGGGTGAGCGAGGTCTGTGTGAAGTCCCACAGCCCGACTGGTGTTAAGCTTGTACCCAGCAGCTCTTCTGTGATCATTCCTAGCTCCAGGAGTCTTTTGGTCAATTATCATGTCATCTGTCAACAAGGACAGTTTTATTTCTTTCTTCCCAGTCGTTACGTCTTTTATTTCCTTGTCTTGTCTTATTGCAAAGGCAACCCTTCCAGGCTGGTGTTGAAAAGCAGTGAGGAGCCAATTTTGCTTTGGTCATGACTTGTAGTAGGGCATCTGCTAGCTTCTCACCCTGAAGTCAATGCTAACTGTAGGGGGCTCTTTATAAATCGTCTTCATCAACTTGAGAAAGTCCCCTCCTTTCTGATTTGCTGAAGGTCTTATCATGACTGGGGACTAGGGTTTATTTTTGTTTTGTTTTTAACCTTTACCTTCATCCATTGATAGGATCACGTGATTTTTTTTCTTCTTCAATCTATCGATGTTAACAAACTACATCAGTCAGTTTTTCGAGCTTACCATGCATATTTGAGATAAACCCCTTGTGGCCACGGTACATCATTCTCTAATATGCTGCTGGATATCTGTCAGCTAATATTTTTCTTGAGGTGTATGCAGATTGAGAAGAACCGGTCACATAATTTACAGGACGGGGAATTAAACCACAGGTTTTAAGGAAAGATCCAGAGTGATGGCAGTTTCTGTCTGAGATGAATGGACACAGTCAATGTCCAGGCCAGGGAGAAGAGGCCTCGGTGGTCAGACTATATCTGGAATTGGGCGCTCCAATCTGGCTGCCCCACAGGGAGAGACAATGCTGGGCTGGATGTGCTCCAGGAGGAGCAGCCTCACCCTCAGCTCCCTGACTTCGGACAGCTGGCTTCAGCCTGGCTCACCATTCCTGATCTTTCTCCCCCCACCTCCATCCTGGTTGGCTCACCAACTTTAGGCCCCCAGGAAGGCCTGACTTACCCACCACTTCCGCCCAAACTTCCTTTTTGAAGGCGGTTTGGATGGGACTTTGCACTTTCTAAATGGGCTCCAGCCCAGGCTCCCAGAAGTCAGCTTTAGCCTTGGCTTGGCCTCTCATTTATCACTCGCTAAAATTATCTTATTTGCTCCCCTATTTACTGCCTGCCTCCTCCCTCTGGAATGCAAGTGAGGGCAGGGACTCTACCTCCTCTGGGCTCTGCCCTAGACCAAGACCAGAGCCGTGCATGTACCACAAACTCAGAAAGTTTGTTGAATGAATGAATGAATTTGTAGACCAGGACGCTGTGGTTCCTCTCTGAGTTTCAGGTCCCTCTTGTAGCATAAGGAAGTGAGCATTGCTTCCTCGGTTCCATGAAACGCCAAGATTCTCAAATGCACCTGGATGAGGTTGCTCTGAGGACCCAAGCCCTCAGACGCTGCATCTCAGGGACCAGACGGGGGCAGAGTTGGGTGGAAGGAGCTGTCATCTTACCACGCCTCACATCTCACAGTACCCCAAGGAGCCACACGGAGCTCTGCCAGCCTACCTGGGGTCATGGAGTCTAGTCGGTGCCTGGCAGCACCCCTGGCCCCACTGCCACCGCACCCCCCTCTCCCCGCCCCAATCCCTAAAGGGCTTCTGGGATCCATACGAGCTCCCAGTGTCCCGCCTTTGTGCGGGCTGTCTTTTCTCCCTGGATGTCCTTCCCTCTGTCTTCCTGTGTTCCTGACTTACTCATCCATTGAGACCTTTCTTCCTCCTACTTGGAAGTAACCTCCCACCCACCTGAACTCCCCTCTGCCCACCATCCACGCCCCTCTTGAGGACAGGTACCGTCATCTTGTCGCAGCCCTGTGTGCTCAGGTCCACTTTCCCCAGACCATCAGCGCTCTGCAAGCAGCTAACTGTGGATCTCTGAGCCCTACTTGTGGCCAGCTCAGATTCTGTGATCTGAACGGAATGGATAGAGGGATGGATGGATGGATGGATGGATGGACGGACGGATAAATGGGTAGATGGGTGGATAGATGGATGAATGGATAGATTGATCAGTGGATGAAGCATAGAAAAGTCCACGAAATCCCTAGAAGGTCTTATCCAAATCCTGACCCATTCATTCATTCATTCATTCATTCATTCAACATGTCCTTTATTGGTATTTTTGTCTTGGGATAGAGCCTCACTCTGTAGCCCTAGCTGGGCTGGAACTCACTGTACAGATTAGGCTGACCTCAATCTCATAGAGATCCGACTGTCTCACCTCCCAAGTGCTGGGATTAAAGACACCACGCTTGGCAACAAACACTTTAAATACCTACTGCATGCCCAGTGCTGGGACTTGCCACGGTGACATAGATAGGCACGCTTGCTGCTCTTGTTGACATTTCCAACCCGTGGAGAACACACACAAACAAATGAGGCAAGCATTCACAACCTGGGAAATGCAGGGGAATGTGGCGGGCAGAAGAGGAGGAAGGACTCTCTGGAAATAGAAGACGGGGAGGGAACTGCGATGGGAGGAGAAAGGGAGGGCTCTGGGGTTCCAGGCAGGGCAGGGGGCTGGGTAAAATCCCATAAGGCCAGTGGTCAAAGCAGCCACTGGGACTGGAACAGAGTGATCAGCGTGGGAGTGGTAGACAAGAGCAAGAGGTGTCAGTGGAGGCCGATCACCAGGACCTGGGAGGCCACGGCAGGACGTCACGGCAGGAGGCTGAGGTTGTATTCTAAGCACACTGGGGAGTTATTGGAGAGTTTCAACAGAAACAAGAGCCAACTTTTGTCTGAAATATCAGTGGCTGCCTTGGGGGACTGATTGGGAGGGCAAGCAGCAAAAATGGTAGCAGGAGACGGGCTAGCCCCAGAAGTGACTGTGGGGTGAGAACCTGGGAAAAGGCGGCTTTCCAGGAGTCATAGAAAAGGAGTTGTAGAAATTGGTGATTGATCTGAGAAATTGGGAGCAGTGGGTGGCATTTCCGGGCATGAGGAAATGTGTATGGAACCATGGAAAACCCACAAGAGCTCTGTTCCAGTTGGGGGGCCTCTTAGCACCATGAGCTGTCCAGAGGTCAATGGGTTCATCAGTGTAGAGTTCAAAAGAAAGGTTCAATTCCCTAGGGCACTTTCTACCATCACAATGCCAGACTGTGGAAGCTGAGCCCTACGTAGTTCCACAGACCCAGGGACAGCAAGGGTTGTACTTCAGAAATTGTTAAGGAGCAGCCAGCGAGGAAGAGGAACCACAAGTGTGATCCCACGGAGGCCGAAAGAATCGAATATTCCAGAGAGGGACTGTGGCCAACTGGGTTGACTGCTCCTGAGAGGTCAAGGGAGGGCGAGGACAGAGATCCTGCCCCAGGCTTGGCAGCAGGGGAGTGTTAGTGATTTGACAAAGGCAGTTCCGGTTGAGTGGGGTAATGGCAGCCAGGCTGGAATGGGTTGGGGAGCAAAAGGTAAGGAAGTAGAAACAGCTGGTGTAGTCACTTTCCAAGAAGCTCTTCTGTGAACAGAGACAGGAAGCTGGGAATGGATGATGGGAGCGGCGAGGGATGGTGACTGCTGTGCAGAAGCTGTCATCAGGGTCAGGGTAGAAGACATCCCTGAGCAGTAGACAGAAAAGAACCACAGAAAGAGGTCGTGGGAAGCACCGGCGTCCAGGGGTCGGGTCTGTGTGGAAGGTTCAGCCTGTGGTGATGATTAGTGCTATTCTTTTTTTTTTTCCCCCCCAAACCAAACTGTATCCAGCTTTATTAAAGATACCCTTCATAAATAATCAAGGGATTTCAGGCAGGACATGGGCAGACAATCACTAACGGTATGCCAGAACTTCGGTTATAGACTACCAAGATCAGAAAGCCACTGTAAAACCCAAGGACATCTTCATCCAATGCTTCGGAAAGAGGGAGAAGATCAGAGCGAGGGCTGGCATTTCACGTTAGGGATGTTGTTTAACAACTTCGCACAAGCCGACCCCGACTTCCAGGAAATGAAAATGGCAGAATTGCCGATCTGAAGACCCACAATCTTTTGTAAAAAACACACTCAATGATGTCACTGCAAAGTCCAGACTGCTCAATAGACTGGCAATTTTTTTTTTTTTTAGGTTTTAACAGCTCTCTGGTTTTAAGGGAGTTGTCTGTGTTGATGGTGGGGGTGGGGGAGGTGAAAATCAGTGCAGAGTTTTCCCACACCACAGGTCATTTTACCATGGTGACCACACGTGTCAACACCAGGATGTCTCTCCTGGGAGCCAACAGGAGTCTTTCAAAATTAGCAGAGAAAGATGTTTCCCATCATCAATCCAGCTTGGGAGACATTGTTGGTGACATAAATTCCTGCCCCCCAAAAAATGCAGTGTTCTGTGTGCTAACAACAACATAGCTTTAAAAAAAAAAAAAAAAGAAGGAAAACCGAATTCTGCATTTTTATAAAACTTGATCAAAAATAGTATTTCAAACTGTACAGTCTCCAGAAGTACGCAGTTATCAAAAATGCACGCATATCACTTGGCATCTCCAACACCTTGGCTCTCTGTGCCTGGTCTGATTCGGCATCTCCATTTTCTGCAGGACTGTTCACATCCTGACCAGCATCAGCTTTTCCTTTCTTCCCCTTGGGTACCTTCTCTCCCTTCTTTGCAGGGGCCTTCTTAGGCTTCGGCTCTGGCTCTGGAGCAGCAGGTTTAGCAGACAACCTTGCAGATAGATCTCTGTGGCTTGTCCTTCACCTTGGCGGTATCTCCTTTAGCATCCACCCCCGCTTCAGCCTTGCTTTTGGGCATGGCAGGGATGCTGAACACAGGGATGCAGGGGCTCGCACAGGTTTGGTCCATCTAGGGGTCCAACTGCTTCTTCACACTGCTTCTATTGCTATTCTAATATGGCAGGAGGAGAAGGAAGAGGCAGGGCAGTTGGAGTTGTCTGTAGATTTGACTCTATGCTGGTTTTGTTGTTGTTTTTTGTTTGTTTTTGAAAAAGAGGCAGGGCCATCAGAGGAGAATATTAAGGGAAAGCACAAACATTTGAAGAAGTTCGAGATGATATAAAGCATCTGTTTTCAAAGAGTGGGAGAAAAGGCTTCATGGGAAACACATGCAGGGGTGGGGGTGGGGCGGTGTAGTCAGTAAAGTGCGAGCTGCCCAAACTTGAAGACCTGAGCTTCATCTTCAAACCAAACCAAACAAACAAAACTGGACGTGGTAGGATATACTTGTAATCCCAGCCCTGAGAAAGTAGCGATGTCCATGGTCAGTTAACATATAGTCTGATCACTGAGCCCCAGGCTGAGGATCGAGCCTGTCTCAAACAAGCAAGCAACAACACAACAACAAAAGCAAATAGAGCCAGAACAGGTAGCACATTACTTTTTAAAAAATTGTATCTTTATCACTCTTGTTGTATGAATGTTTTGCCCCCATGTAAGTGTGTTTGCTGTACCTGATCCCTCGTGGATGGAGGTCAGAAGAGGGCAACAGATGCCCTGGAGCGGGAGTTGCAGGGGGCTGCAAGGCACTGTGTGGGTGCTCAGAATGCAGACGATTTCCCCTCATACAACAGAACACGCAAACGTGAGTGGAGGGAGGGATGGGAGGTGGTCCTGGGGGAGAAGTGTGTGTGTGTCCCAGGGAGAGAAGGAGCCAGAAGTGTGGGAGCAGAGCAGGGTGCTCAGGGGTGTCAGCTGAGAAGAGACACTGGCCCGTCTCTGGGCTCCAGCGATTCAGGTGAGGTCAGTTCCTTGAGGCTAGAGCCGGACTCTGATGCTGGGTTATGGTGGTCCCTCTGGGCTCCAGTGAAGGAGAGATGGCAGCGTCAGGATCAGGGTGTTGTTGCCAAGCCGACTCCAGACTGCGTGGGTCCCTCTGAGGCCATCTGGTAGGCCATCGTTGACATATAACAAGATGCGAACATGTGTAGGGGTCGGAGTAAGGAATGTGACAGGTTGATTGTCTCTGTGACACTCAGCTCACACCTGAGTGTGTGTGTGTTATGTGTACGCGTGTGCACTTGCACACAACAGGGTCACTGACCAGCTGAGAAACAGGAACCAGCGGAGTCATCCCTCAGAAATATGACTCCCAGAGCCTGGGGAGAAGCAGCTGGGTAGCTGGACAAGGGGTGTGGCCATCTCTGCCCAATGGCTCTGGCCTTTCCCTGTCATCCACTTGATTTGTTGGCCAAGCCCGAGAAGTATGTCCACTAACCAGGGCCTCTGTGAGAGAGTTGTACCTGAAGTCGCTGTTGTGCTGGGGGTCTGCCAGAGTCCCTGTACTAAGGCAGAGGCTCTAGGATCCATCCATACGTGTGCACATATGTCTCTCTCTGTGTCTCTGCCTTTGTCTCTCTGCATGTGCACACATGCTCCCAGAGACCAGAGGAGAGCATTGGCTGTCCTGCTTTAACCCTCTCTACCTTATTTCTTTGAGACAGGGTCTTTCCTTGAACCTGGAGCTGGGCTGGTGACCAGCAAGACTCAGCAATCCTCCAGTCTTTCCTCCTGCCCCAGCGCTGGGTTACAAGTGCGCATATGACTACCCTTTTTGTTGTTGCTGTTAACTTGGGTGTTTGAATTCAAACTCAGGTCCTTATTACTTACCCCCTGAGCCATCTCTCCAACCCCATGTTGAACTTTCCGTGGCCGTGAGTGGCTGGGCCAGGGTTCTTTCTGGGCTTATTTGCTGAAGGGATCATTTCTCTAAGTCCATTTACAATGACTAACCCAGTGCAGCCTTTCCACAGGGAACAGGCTGGAAAAATGGGACCAGGAGCCTGAAAAGGCTGAGGACTAGCTCAAGAGATGGTCCACAAACTGCTCATAGAACCCAGGGTTTCTGGTGAGCCTTCTTTCTCTTGTCAGTTCATAAGAGACCATCAACCAAAGGCTGTCCCCGGGGGCTCCAGCCCTGGTATCGTCCATCTCCTCACCCCCACTGCCTTTCCTGAGCATGTGTCTCAGCATTCCCAGGCCTCCTGACACCCTCCCCGCAATAACCTACATCTTCTAGTTCCAGCCCCATCTACCCAGAGGTTTTGATTCCACAGAGCCAGGGGAAGAAGCTATTGAAACCCTTTGCAGGCCTGGGCCCCTTCTGTATTCCCTCTCCCAGCCCACTGCCAAGTATCCTAGAGATCATACAAGAAACTCTATGTCCCCCTCCTTGGTCTCCAGGCAGAGATGACAAATTCAGAGGGCCCACACTGTGTTCTTCCGAGCCTGTCCCCAGCAGACGGCATCAATAAACCACAGCCATTCTTTTGAGTCTAGCTGAAACCTCAGTGGTCTCCACTCCCATCTCCTGTCAACCAGTGTCAGCCAATCCTCGTGATCTCCAAGACGAAATTCATTCTCTAGGTGTGCTTTTGGGCAATCCTACCAGACCCTCATCCGGGACCATCTGGAGACCGTGTGGATGCAGCCAGTACAGGTTCTCTCTCTGTGTCCCTACAGGCTGAAGCCACACAGTTCCCAGAGTTGGAACCCAGGAGACGGTTCAGGACACTGGGGCATTGGCCCCAAGTCCCCAAGGCTGACGAGGATCTGGTTCGTCGATCCTGAAGGTGGCGGCTGAGAAGAGTGCGCAGCGGGGCCTGGCGTGGGGGATGCTCCGGGCCCAGTGCCTGTACAGCAGCAGCACCCAAGTCTTGCAGACACGCCTTCCAGCCCCAACAAGAGCTGCACACTCACCTCCCTGACCCAACTTCTGGGCAGGCAGGAAGCGAGCAGTACACAGCAGACCCAGTACCCCAGGACTGCGGGCTGCAGCTGCCCCGCTGCCTACCGATCTTCTGGCCCCTGAGCCCAGGATGCGAAGATGGCCAGCTCATCTCTGCCCACCCTGGTACCCCTGGGTCCCCACTGCCTGCGCCCCTTCACCCCAGAGTCCCTGGCAGCCATAGAGCAGCGGGCAGTGGAGGAGGAGGCCCGGCTGCAGCGGAATAAGCAGATGGAGGTCGAGGAACCTGAACGGAAGCCGCGCAGCGACCTGGAAGCCGGCAAGAACCTGCCGCTCATCTATGGGGACCCCCCACCTGAAGTCATTGGCATCCCCCTGGAGGACCTGGACCCTTACTACAGTGACAAGAAGGTCTGGGTGTGGGAGGGCTCCCTCTATCTGAGCCTCCTGTCCCGTCTGTCTGTCTGTCCTCTGGCCTCACAGTCTCTCTCCCTGCCTCAGACCTTCATCGTGCTCAACAAAGGCAAGGCCATCTTCCGCTTCTCTGCCACACCCGCCCTCTACATGCTGAGCCCCTTCAGCATTGTCAGGCGTGTGGCTATCAAGGTGCTCATCCACGCATATCCTGCCCAAGTAGGAGAGGTGGGGAAGCCGGGGTGGGTAGGAGACCCTCCTGTGCCCTCCTCTTTCCAGCTGCTCCCTCTCTTTCCTTGACTGGCCCCCCACGCTGTTCAGCATGTTTATCATGATCACCATCTTGACCAACTGTGTGTTCATGACCATGAGCAACCCGCCTTCTTGGTCCAAGGACGTGGAGTAAGTCCCCTCCCCCAGCTGTCTATCATCCCTGCTCTTGTCTCTGTGATATCTACACCTTCAGCTGGTGGGGGTGGGGGGATGGAGATGGGGGGTCGGGGGAGGGCATACTATCACCCTCACCAATGTCCTCAGCCCTGGTAGCCGTATGCCATCTTGGTGTCCCTCCTCCTGCAACGTCCACAGTTGCCATAGCCAGGTGACATGCTTGGTTCTGACAGGCCCTCTTCTTGCCAGGTACACCTTCACAGGGATCTACACCTTTGAGTCTCTCATTAAGATGTTGGCCCGAGGCTTCTGCATTGATGACTTCACATTCCTCCGGGACCCCTGGAACTGGCTGGACTTCAGTGTCATCACCATGGCGTGAGCAAGGGGCTTGAGGCTGGGGAGGGGGTGGCAAGAAGGCCAAGGACCAACAGAGGGCGTTGGCAGGAGGGGGGTGGAGGGGCCGTCAATTACTGTGCACACTGAGCCACATGATCTAGAATGTTCCTAGGACCCTGCTCAGAGCCCAGTGTCTCCCTCATACTATGTTGGTCTCAGGAGGCAGCCTGGCTCACGGCCCCACAGCCAGGGGATGAGCTGGGTGTCCTTGTCCGTCCACTCTCCAGCAGCAAAGCCCGGCACTGTCTTTCCCAACTCTTGGGCTAAAACAGAAACTTTGGGAGTTATGTGACCAGCCCTCCACGCCTGGTGACAACCCTAATTACAAGAATTCTTTGGGAATCCTCATTCCGAACCCAGAGAAACTTGATTTCTGTCCCAGCTCTGACACCCCACCCCCACCCCAACTTCCCACTCAGGTATGTGACAGAGTTTGTGGACTTGGGCAACATCTCAGCCCTGAGGACCTTCCGTGTGCTGCGGGCCCTGAAAACCATCACTGTTATCCCAGGTATTGGAACCTCTGCCAGGGCCAGTGTGCCCCTCTGCTATGCTCAGGCCTAGAAGTGGACACAGGTTTTGGAAGTCTAACCCAGGCTTATGACAACTCTCGGACATGTGTTGGTATAGGGTTGTACCACAACCTGGACACAGAGAGCTCCATGTGGCCGTCAACAGAGGGGCTCTTGGTGGGAGGCTGGGCATCTGAGGACAGGATGGCAAGGTGGGTGAGCACAGGCTCTGCAGCCAGGCAACATGGGTTCGATTTTCTCCTCTACTAACTCCTGACACTGACCTTAGGCAAGAGGCTTAATCTATCTTAAGTTTCCCTCTCACTAAACATTGGGGTGCATATGAGAACTAAATGCCTGAATCATCTCTAAGATGCTTAGGGCAACACTGGACGCTAGGGTGTGGCACACAAACGTGTTTAAACAGCCCGAAAGAGATCCAAGGAGGGGAAGTCCCAGCCCTCGTTGCTGCAGGAGGAACACATCACCCCTATCCAGCAGTGAGGGAAGGGCGAGTCCAAAGTGATGTATCAAGAAGAACCAGGGACTGGAGAGACAGCTGATGTTCAGAATGACAGCAGACTTCGGTTTCCAACACTCACAACTACCTCTAACTCCAGCTCCATGGGATCCGACACCCTCTTCTGATCTCCTTGGGTGCCAGCACACACATGTGCATAGCCACATGCAGACATGCACACATAAGTAAAAGAGAAATTCTTTTTATTAAAAAAAAAAAGAGACACACAAAATACAATTCATCCAACTACTCAAAAAAGCATGCAGAAAAAGCTAGTGTGTGGGTGGGGCCACACCTGAAATCCTAGCACCAGAAAGACCAAAAGGTTCCAGGTTTAAGACTATCCTGGGCTCCATACAGAAACTCAGCCTCAAACAATACATGCACACACATATATGCATACATACATACATACACACACATGCTTATATGTATATATATACATACATACACATGCATGCACACATATGCATATACATACATACACACATGTATATATACACATATATGCACACACATGCATATATACACATATATGCACACACATGCATATATGTATATATATGCATATATACACACACATGCATGCACACACACATACAAACCCTGCAGAGAATGGGAGGTGTAACTCAACGGTTGATTTCTTGCCTTGCATTGTGAGGTCCCGGGCTAATCCCAGCACTGCAGAGCATGGACAGAGCCTGCACACAGTTCACTCAGGGAGGACAGGCTGGCGAGCAGGCTGCGGAGGAGGGAAGCAGCCCAGCCTGGGGGCTGGGAAGCACCACAGTCCTCCCTGGTCCAGAGCCCTCCCATGCACCGGAGGTTGTGAGACAGGGAGCACCAACCTAGGACTTCACTGAATGGTTCCCTCTGGGTCGGGCTTCAGCATCTTCAGAACTCAGGCGGGTTCTCAAAGGAGACTGCTGAACATTTGGTTTCCGTGCCAGAAAGAGAAGGGAGAGATGAGCGGCCAGGTCCAAGGAGGATGTGACTTCCATCAGTGACAGAAGTCCGCCCCATGGAATTCCATCAGGATCGTCTTCACCTTTGTGTGTCTGGTGGAACAAGTGTCTATCCAAAGAAAATTCTGATTTTCAAAATCAGTCTAGAGGTTCTCAGAGTGGGTCCTGCAGTTTCTTGGGTCTTAATCAGCAATGGACTCTGGGGTGTTGCCTTTCCCAACATGATGGCGTCTCCTTTTTTTAAGGGTATAGTTTGAGAGACGAGGGGTCTGGAAAACACACTTTGAGAACCACTAACCTAGTGACATTTATTAAATTCCTCTGTATGCTTTTGTGTAATTCTGGGAGTCAGGCAGCAGCCCGTTGAATCTAGGAAGTCATTCTTCTCAAGGCAAAGCCAGAGATGGAGTTGGCCAAGGCTCAGGGTGTCCCCCCTCCCCCCACACCCTCACACTCCCACACGGCCCCACCCCCACCCCCACCCCGCTATCCCGCCCTTACCCCTGCTGGTCCTTTCACTCTCTCTCTGGCCAGGACTGAAGACAATTGTAGGCGCCCTGATCCAGTCTGTGAAAAAGCTGTCGGATGTGATGATCCTCACTGTCTTCTGCCTGAGCGTCTTTGCCCTGGTCGGCCTACAGCTTTTCATGGGAAACCTGCGTCAGAAGTGCGTGCGCTGGCCCCCGCCCATGAATGACACCATGAATGACACGTGGTACGGTAATGACACGTGGTACGGCAATGACACGTGGTACGGCAACGACACGTGGATCAGCCAGGAGAGCTGGGCCAGCAACTATACCTTTGACTGGGATGCCTACATCAGTGATGAAGGTGAGGTGATGTAGGGCAGCCACCAGGCGTGTACTGTTCACGTGCCTGTCCTTTCCTGCCGCTTACAACGCACGTACACATTCTCAGACAGTCACTGTTACTCTGTCTGCTTATTGGAACAGCACCCTTCCTTCCCTAGGGTTCCCAGATTCTAACCTGTCCCCACAGCTAAATAATGACACGTGCCCTTTGAACTTCATTGGGTCCATGGTGAATCCTGACTTCATAACCACACTAGGCACCGAGCCCATGTGGCTTTGAGCTGAGCCCCTGCACTTTACCCACTGGAGACCTTGGAATTTGTAAAAGATGGGAGGAGCCCCAGGGAGTATCTGCGTGGCTTCTTTATACACGCAGATCTGTTCATGGGTGTGTGGTGTGTGCGTGTGTTTACTGTGCACCTGCATGGTAACCTCTTCCTTGTGGCCTTTGATTCCCAAAGGAAACTTCTACTTCCTGGAGGGCTCCAATGACGCCCTGCTCTGTGGGAATAGCAGTGATGCCGGGTGAGTCGTGGAGCAGCGGCGTACCCCAGGGATCCCGGAGGTGGGGAGGTCATTGGGGGCAGCGGTCTGGGGTGGATAGGAACTGGACGGAGCCAGTGGGCAAGGATAGAAGACTTCGGTGCTTGGAGGATAAATGGAGCACTGGGGACCCCCACCCCCGGAGTCCTCCATCAGTCCTCCCTAAGCCAACACCCCCATTTTTACTGCCAGGCACTGTCCCGAGGGTTACGAATGCATCAAGGCAGGGCGGAACCCTAACTATGGCTACACCAGCTATGACACCTTCAGCTGGGCCTTCCTGGCCCTCTTCCGTCTCATGACTCAGGACTACTGGGAGAACCTTTTCCAGCTGGTACAGTTGCGCCCCCCCCCCTCAATTCTGCCCTTGGGCCCACAGATGTACCCTCCACCCCACTGTTCCTCAGAGCCTCACGGAGCCCGCCCATGTCACCCAGGTTCCCCCTGCATTGTCCCCTCTAAGGGATTCCTTCACCCCCTGTGTTCTCTTAGAAACAACTGACTGACCAAAGCCAAACCACAGTCTTTTTCCTTTCCCATTTCTGTCTGATGAGCTGAAGGTCTGGGCCTGCTACAGGTTTGGGCCTAGGAATCTCCAGGCCTCAGAGAAACCAGTAGGACAGCTGAGAAAACTCAACTCTGTCCCCACATAATGAGAGTTGGCCCTCCATTATCTGTGGGCTCCACCTCTAGAGATTCAACCAACTACAGATTGAAAATGCTTTTTTAAAAGCAGGCTTGGGATGTAGCTCAGTGGTAGAATACTTGCCCAGTGTGCACAAGGTCCTGGGTTCAGTTCCAAGCAATGTGCAATAGAGGCAAAGAGAAGTATTTTAGAAGGAAAAGTTGTGCCTATTCTGGAGACTCCTCTTTGGCGGAAATATGCAAATATCCTGTGGAGGAAGATCTTTATCCCATAATTTATAAAGCCCAGCAACTGTATGCATAGTACTTACATTGTATTGGATACCATCTACATATACCAGATACAGCTAGAGAGAAGAGGAGCTCTATGCCTAGGTTGGATGCAAATACACCCTCTGCTGTGAGGGACTTGAACATCTGCAGACCTTGGTATCCAAGGAACCAATTCCCAGGGTACCAAGGGATGTTTCCTGTTTGTAGAGCAGATAGATGCAATCGAATGATAGTGTCTTCTGATCTCGGCAGTGTTTCTAACAAGATTAATAACAGTGATAATCATAGATCCACTATTTGTTGAGCATTTACTAGGCAGAGTTAGCATTTACTGTGGCAAAGTGAGGCTTCAAGTCTACATTTGCTGTTTTCTGATCTCAGGACGCCTATCTGGACTCCCCATAGCTGTGATCTGGAGTACTCAGAATGCCTGGGTCACTCACATATATTTAGAAGTCCCCCAGAATATGGTTTAGTTGCTGAGGATGGACACACCTTGTCTCAAAGGCCCCCAAATCTTCATGCTCTGTGAGGGACCCCTCTTCTGCTCACTACCCAAACCACAACTATGTAGAAAGGTCCTGTGGAGGCCATAAGACCCCTCCCTCCTTCTCTCCTCATCCCCAGACCCTTCGAGCAGCTGGCAAGACTTACATGATCTTCTTCGTGGTCATCATCTTCCTGGGTTCCTTCTACCTCATCAATCTGATCCTGGCTGTGGTGGCCATGGCCTACGCTGAGCAGAATGAGGCCACCCTGGCCGAGGACCAGGAGAAAGAGGAGGAGTTTCAACAGATGCTCGAAAAATTCAAAAAACATCAGGAGGAGTTGGAAAAGGTTTGGACTCAGGCAGGGATTCGGGGTGAGGAGCCAAGGGTCTCTCTGCCACTGACCTGGACTGCTTAACCACTGGGTCCTTCCAGGCAGGTTGGGAGGTGGAGGGCAAGAAGGGTTGTGGAGCAAAAGAAGCAGAAAGCCCCATTGGGAGATTTGGTATAAGGGGTGCCTCAGTTTCTCCAACATACAGCAAGGAATTTGTAACAGTCAAATGTGAATGTTCCCCCAGGTTAAAGGTCTATGGCTTTGTGTTTTCCGGGTCATTGTTGAGGCAGAGGCAGGGCCCCAGATTGTACATGGAGCAGCTTCCTCCTCTCTCATTCACATATGAAGTATAGGGGCAAGTGGTGTATCAGGGATGAGGGTCTTCAGGGTCAAGGGTCAAGGTCTCCTTGTCCTTACCCTGTCACTCCATCACCGCCAAGGGCTACCCCTTCCCTCCATGCACTAGGTTTGACATCAGCTAAGACAAGGGTCTGCCATCCAAAAGGCTCAGTGAGAGTTTCTGAGGGTCAATGTCCACCCCCGGCCGCCACCCCCGGCTCAGAGTGAGACTTCTCATTCATCTTCCTTGCTGACTTGCAGGCTAAGGCTGCCCAGGCTTTAGAAGGCGGGGAGGCAGATGGGGACCCAGCCCACAACTGCAACGGCAGCCTGGATGCATCCGGGGACAAGGGTCCGCCCAGACCAAGCTGCAGTGCGGAGAGTGCCATCTCGGATGCTATGGAGGGTGAGTGCCCTGCGCCCCTCCTCTCCTACTCCGGCTGCACTGCCCACCAGGCCTCTCAGCCTCCTGAGGTGCAGGGTGGGGCCTGCTGGGAGCCAGCTTCAGGAGGGCAGTAACCTAATATTGGCACCAAAGAAATAAGTCGGGATAAATATAGTCCTGTCAACCTGGCCCATTTCTGGCTTCAAGGCCAGGCCACTGCAGGAACTAGGGGCTTCCGGGAGCGCCCTGGGGGCTGCCAAGGCAAGGAGGAAGGACAGACTAATAATACTAACCAGGAAAACCCGGTGCCCCAGAAACTAGAAAGCCTGTCCCTCCAGTGTTTCCGGCGCAACGGTTAAAGGTCAACGTTTAAACCACCCAAGTAGAGTTACAGTCTCTCACAAGTTCTGTGGTACCCCTCAGTCTCGAGTCCCAGAATTAAGGAGAAGTAACCAGGAAGGGTGAACAGGAACTGGATGGCTGGGTGGATGGTAGGTGGGTGGGACAGATTACTGAATGGAAAGAAGGATAGATAGATGTGTGGATGGGAGAAGAGGGAGGTGGGAGGAAAGGAACGAGAAAGGAGAAGGGAAGGGAAGGGAGGAAATGGAATCAGGAAGCTAGATAGAAACTCTGACCCAGAGAAGAGCCCCCGTCACTCCCCAGGGCTCGCCGTGCACTAAAAGCAGAGTTCGAGTGAGCTCTGTAAACCTTCAGAGGGATCCAGCTCACCTGACCTTACACTAGAGATTCAGGAGACTGTGTCCCACCAGAGAATGGCCCGGGGATGCTGGGCAGAGCTGGCCCAAGGAGCTCCTTACTGCGGCCTGCTGTGGCCTCTGTCTCAGGCTTCAGATCTCAGACACTGGGGCCCCTACAGTAGCCGGGACAGACTGGCCAGAGACAGCCTGTGAAAGAGATTCACTTTTCTCACTCCTTAGTGGGGCTGGGGTCCCATCCAAGGTCTCCAAAGGGGCTGCTGCCCATCCTAGTCTCTTTCTTTCACCTGCAAAATAGACGGTGCTAATAGTGCTTACCTCTGAAGTTTCCAGTGGTAAGTGCTGGAGGGCCTGCCTAGCGGGAGGCCACCCCCATAGGCCACAGAGGCCAGGTAAAGAAGCAGCCCTATGCCAGAGACACCATGGTTTGAGGAGGGGGCAATAATCCCTAAAGTGGACTCCCAGAGCTACCTAAAGTCTCTAGAACCCAGCCAGAGACCAGGGTATCTGTCTCCCCTACAGCTGGCAAACAGCTCAGCTCCAGCTCACTGAGGGCAGGGCATTGTGGGGTACGATAAGAAAGTAGGGCTCAAAGCAGAGCCCCCGGGAGGGGTTCAGGATAAGGCTTACCAAGAGGACTGCCTTGAGAGGCTGAGCTCTAAGAAGCCAGGGCTCAGAGGGATGGGGCTTGTGGGTGGGGTTTTGAGGGAGATGGTCCTGAGGGTGATGTGTTGTAGGGTGGGGCTAGGGAAGGCCTTGTTGAGAGGGTGGGTGAATGATTCAGCACACAGAGAAGACTGGAACTTTGGGGGACGATGTCCCATGAGGCAGAGTGTACAGGGAAGAGAACAGTCGGAGTAGGCCTTGCTAGTGGCTGGGCATTGAGACGCGGAGGGTTAAAGGGTGGTACATGGGGGGGAGGGGACCAGAGAGCTAGGTGGAGGAAGAGACTCTTCAGACACCTGTTACAACCCCACCCCCAGAGCTGGAAGAGGCCCACCAGAAGTGCCCACCGTGGTGGTACAAGTGTGCGCACAAGGTGCTCATCTGGAACTGCTGTGCCCCGTGGGTGAAGTTCAAGCATATCATCCACCTGATCGTCATGGACCCCTTTGTGGACCTGGGTATCACCATCTGCATCGTGCTCAACACCCTCTTCATGGCCATGGAGCATTACCCTATGACGGAGCACTTTGACAACGTACTCTCCGTGGGCAACTTGGTAAGGAAGGGACCAAAGGAGAGGCGGTCGCCTGGAGGACAGGAAAGGAGAGCGGGGTTGCCCGGACTGTGTGGAAATGTACAGCGCGTGGGGCAGCTGGCACGGGCCGTACGGAGGAGGCACATGCAGTGGTCTGGGGAATGTGGTCTTTGAACTTCAAGGTGTTCGGGAACAAGGAGGGTGAAGTGAGTTGAGACCAGGACTCCTGGAGGTCTGGGATCCGGGCCACAGCCTGGAACTGGGATTGAGAGAGTAAGGGTGCGGAAATGGGATCAAAACCAGGCAACAAGCTTCTCAACCTTCATAGACTATCATGGACCTAAAAGGATCAAGGGACCTAAGAGTGGGCTTTACCTCTCCCCAGCCCCCCAGTTCTCCAGCTTCACCGGGAAACTCTCTCCCCTACTGCTCAGCTATTGTTGACATGCTCTGATCCGACTGCTTATCCCTGCCCATTAGAAGCATTAGCACCTGCTGCCAACCCCAGTGCAGCCTGACAAAGGGAAAAGCCGCCTCCTCTCCCAGCCCCGCCCCACTGTGCCCCACCTTTTCCCAGTCCCCTTTGCAGTCCTACCCACCCACCCACTCACGGCAAATGGGCAAGAGGCTCCCTCTACCCCCAGGGAGGGTTGGGGCACCAGCACTGGGGAGGGGGCATAAGAATCAAGTCATCAGAATCCCCAGCCTAGATATGTCTACCTTGTGAAGATGCCCAAAGTAGCCATGGCCAAGCTGGGCAAGAGAGACAAGGGCGTGCTTCAGGCTCACAGCACAGTTGCCAGGGTGTGCGTGATGGGCAGGGCCTGTCTGCCCACTGAGTGCACTGTGCTGTCTGGGCACCTGCTATGGGCAGGCACAGCTCTGGGAGGGACCCAGCATGTGTCCAGGCAGGCTGTGGACCAGAACAGCTGGTGCCTGGTAGGAGGGAGCCATGCCCAGAGAACTGTAAGGGGCTGTGCGACCCTTCGGTAGCTGTTCTGGGGCTGAGAAGGCAGGTTGACCTTCTTGTCCATTTTGTCCCTTTCAGTCCCTGCCCGAGACTCTGAGTCCACCAGAGCTTGCTCAGTGGTGGAGAATGTGGCTTGGTTGGTAGAGTGCTTACCCAACAGGCAAGCATCCTCAGGTTCCATCCCCAGCACTGCATAAAACCCAGCATGGTGACACACGCTTGTATTTCTAGCTCCTGGAAGGTGGAGGCTGGTGCATCGAAATTCGGGGTCATCCTCTGCTACATAGGGAGTTTAAAGCCAGCCTGAGCTACATGATACCTGTTTCAGAATCAAAAAGCAAAGCTTGCTATGCCCCGGGGTGGTACACTTAGTAGGACGACTTAGAACTCAGAGGAAAAACCTGAGCTGAGGGCCCGAGGCACTGAGTGGTATAAACGGAGCTGGGGTGCACCGCTCCGAGCCTCGATTGCTTATCTGCGAAAGAGTGTGATACCCCCCTGCCCAACTTTGTAGAGAACAGCATGCTCACGAGGTCAGTGTGAACCAGATAGGTCCTCGTGAATGTTGAACATTATGGTCAGGTCGAAGACCCAAGCAGTTAGTGACTTGACATTGGTCACAAAGTCAGAAATGGATAGGAATGGGTCCATGTTGTACCCACCTATGCATATGACATGGCCTTTGTACCTGTCACTCACAAGCACTCTCTGCCCCTTTCCAGAGCCCTGGACCCCACAGCCTCTGCCAGAAGGTGTGAGGGGAGGGGGGTCTCCCAAGACCCAGTTTTCCATGAAGCTCTGTGACAGGGGTTCTGTGCCCCGCCCCCACTGCAGGTCTTCACAGGCATCTTCACCGCAGAGATGGTGCTGAAGCTGATCGCCTTGGACCCCTATGAGTATTTCCAACAGGGCTGGAACATCTTCGACAGCTTCATTGTCACCCTCAGCCTGGTGGAGCTGGGCCTGGCCAACGTGCAAGGGCTGTCAGTGCTCCGCTCCTTCCGTCTGGTACACCCCCAGGGGCCGATGTGGGTGGGAGTGGGGGAGGCGGGAGGTGGGGGCCGGTTATGTGTGAAGAGATACCGGGCGTGCCACCTGAACCCTCAGAACCTCCATCTGTAAACTAGAGAAAGAGAGCCCTTCTTTTGATTACACAGGGCTGGGGCAGAGGGGACCAAAGTGACAGCCCTGGGAGCTGACGTTAAGTGACCTTGGGGAGCAGCGGAGTTGGCTTTAGCCCCATGTTGCAGGCCTGAAGGAAGACGAAGCCTCGGTGTCTTACAAGTTTGGGACTTAAGAATTACTGTTGTTTCTCCACCCCTTGAGTTCACTCCTAATTTTTTAAAAAACTTTACCATGAGGACTGTTACGCAAACAGCAAAAAGTATAGTCAAAGGATAATGCCCACCTAGCATATCATCATTTTTTCTTTACACTTTTAAAAAATGTGTATTATGTGTGTCTGTATGCCACACGTCTGTGCTGTGGGTGTTTGTAGAGGCCAGAAGAGGAGGTAGGAGCTCCTGGGTCTGGAGTTACAGGTGGCTATGAGTCATTAAATGTGGGTACTGGGAACTGAACTCAGGTCCTCTGAAAGAGCTGTATTTGTAACTGCTGAGCCATCTTTCTAGCCACATGTGCCACAACTCTTGTTTTACCTCTTTTTATTGGGGGGAGTATGTTAAAGCAGATTCTGGTATATAATCTCACTGGTAAATACTTTAGACTGTATCTTCAGTGGATAAGGATCTTTTTTTCTTTTTAGCATGGATAGCAGGACATAAGCACTCCATTAACAGAGAGGCAGGCTGACCTTCTTCATCAAGAGGGTGGAGTGAACTGTTGAACATTGCTCTTTCTCCCGGGGCTCCCTGGGGTTGGCTGGTGGTCCCCAAACCTCATTCGTCCTTGTATTTCCCCTGCCTGGCAGCTACGTGTCTTCAAGCTGGCCAAGTCATGGCCAACACTCAATATGCTCATCAAAATCATTGGCAACTCGGTGGGGGCGCTGGGCAACCTGACGCTAGTGCTGGCCATCATCGTCTTCATCTTCGCCGTGGTGGGCATGCAGCTGTTTGGCAAGAGCTATAAGGAATGCGTGTGCAAGATTGCCTCCGACTGTAGCCTGCCTCGCTGGCACATGCACGACTTCTTCCACTCTTTCCTCATCGTCTTCCGCATCCTCTGCGGCGAGTGGATCGAGACCATGTGGGACTGCATGGAGGTGGCCGGCCAGGCCATGTGCCTCACCGTCTTCCTCATGGTCATGGTCATCGGCAACCTAGTGGTAAGTGAGGCTGTCGGGGAGCCTCCTGACTCTTACCCAGGAGATACACGAAGCGCGCCCCGTTCCTCGCTTGCTCATTTGAGGGGCTTGTTTATCATCGATATCGCTGCCCAGAATCGCTGGTGTTTAGATCTCTACAGTCAGGCTTGGTGGTGGCGGACACCTGTAAGCATTCAGGAAGTTGAAACGGATGATCTCCACAAGTTCAAAAAGAGCCTGGGCTACTTCGTGAGAGCCAGGGTAGCCTGGGCTCTCTAGGAAGACTGTCTCAAACAGTGAGGGTTGGAGAGTGTCACATGACGCTGTCATCACTGGTTCAGACGGAGTTTGTTTTAGAGACTCACCTTGTAGCCCAGACTGGCCTAGAACTTTCAGCAATCCTCCTGCCTCAGGTTCCTGAGTACCACGATTACAGGTGTGCACGATGTCTGGCTTGTAGGCTGCGTGCGTGCGTGCGTGCGTGCGTGCCTGTGTGTGTGTGTGTGTGTGTGTGTAGGTGTGTATGCAAGTGTGAAGAACAAAGATCAGCCTCAGGTGTCATTCGTCAGGAGCCATCTGCTTGGTTTATATGAATCATGTATGTGTATGTGCACTCATGCACGTGTGCAGCGTATGTGTACATGTGCATCCACGTGTACACATATGCGCTTGTGTGTGGAGGCCAGGGGTTAACATGGAGGGGTTTCCTGGATCACTCTCAACCTCTCTTTTGGGACAAGGTCTCTGATTGAATGGCTGGACTGGCCGACCAGTGAGCTCCAGGCATCTGCTTGTGTCTACCCATCCTGACCCCCACCCCCAACCCAGATTAGGGTTTCAGATGTGAGTGATCACATTGTCCTTTCTCTCAGGTGCTGGGGATTCGAACTCAGGCCATCATACTTGGGCAGCAGACACTTTACTGACAGCCATCTCCAGCCTAGCTGCGGTCTCTGTCAAATAGAAGACAAGTAATTCATAACTCTTGAGGTCACGGGGACAGTTGAGCTCACTAGTGTGCAGAAAGTTGTAGCACGGGGTGGGACCAGGACCCCATGAAGGCTTTCTTCCACCTTCTTTGCCTGTTTCCAGCCTCTGGGCCTGTGGTCTGGAAAAAAAGGATCAGTCCCAGTGCTGGGCAGCCCAGAAATGATGGGACTGCCTCCATTTTGCCCTTTCTGTAGCCCAGGGCGTGGTGTGTGGGGTTGTCCATGAAGAGAGCAGACAGGACAGGGGTGAGGCTGGTGGTCCAGCTGGCCAACATTTCTGTGGCTAGGGCCTGTCCAACTCCTCCCCTCCTTCGGGGATAGGGTCGTTACCATCAGGACTCCTTAGTGCTGCCCAGCTGCCCCTGTGGTGGCCGACACTTGCCCTGGGCAATGGGGTAGGAGACGCAAGCATGTCCCCACTTCTGCAAAGGCTGGAGGAATCCTTGGGCTGCAGGGTCTGTGCTTCTCAGATGTCACTGAGTTCTGGCAGGGGGCTGAGGGCTGTGGGGGAGGGGATGTCCCCTCAGTTGCGTGGGACAGCTTCCTGAGAGGGGGCTCTGAGAGAGTGGGGAGAAAGAGAAGGTCCTTGGGCCTAACTTTGGGGAAGGATTTAGTGGGAGGGGGGCACGCTTGAAGTAAAAGTTTGTGAGTGTAGATTTAGGGGCCTGGGTGGTTAAAAGAGTCTGTAAGAGTGTTCTCTCCCTGTCCAAGGGCAGTCAAGAACATTTTGTAACACTTCGTTTATTTATTTATTTAGGCAAGCTCGTGCTATGTAACCATGGCTGTCCTGGAACTCGAGATCCTCCTGCCTCAGCTACTCAAGTGTTGAGACTGCACCACCACGCTCAGTTTTAAAAAGTTTTTTTTTTTTTTAAACTGTGTATGTGTGTGGTTGGGGGTAGAAGGCGGGGAGAGAGAGAGAGATTGAGAGCGAGAGTGCAGGACGGCTTTTGGGGAGTTGATTCTCTGTTTCTACCATGGGATCTGATCTCAGGCGAGCACCTTTCCACCCAAGCCATCACACCAGCACACGCCCAGCGATATTTTAACCTCTTTTTCCTTGGTTTTCCCATCCGGAAAATGAGGGTGCCAAGGGGGCGATAAAGGGTTATATGGGCTCTCAGTGCTTAGCCTTTAAGTTCAGGGAGGTCAGAAGTTACAGATGGGTAGTTTTAGGTTAATAATTGTTATAATAAAATGGGTAACTGCCTCCCTTTGAGGGAGGGGGAGGCTCCAGCCACTAGTCCAAAGCTTCTGGTAGTCCTCGAACAGCTCCGTAAAGCAGGGAATTCTGTTTCCACACTGGAGGGGGCATTGCCCAGAGACACCCAGCTCCTGGGTCGCTGAGCTGGGACTAGAGCCTGGGTCTGTGACTCTAGTAATCGTGACACCAGTAAGAGCAGCAGTGACCACGGTAATGTCATTTCTGTGCTTGCCCACAGTCCTGCCTCGGTCCTCACCACCTCCTGAGGAGGGGTGCACTGGTGTGCCTATTTCAGAGCTCAGGAAGCAAAGGCTCAGAGCTAATGTATTTGAAGCCCAGTTTTCTGGCTCCAGAATCTGCAGTCATGGATGGACACACACACACACACACACACACACACACACACACTCTCTCTCTCTCTGTCTCTACTGACTCTTCCAGCCTGTCTCTGTGGCTCTCCCATTTGCTCAGAGGGCTTACAGCAGCCCAGGGAGACAGTGTGCGAATTTCCTTGGGCACTGTCTCCTCTTACCCCTCTCAGGCTTCAGAGAAGCAGGTGTCTGCCAGAGGGCACCAGGGCACCCTGCCCGGTTCATGGGCACTCAAAACCCTGGCTTCTGTGGCACATGACCGCTTCCCCTGGGCTACTGTCAAGAAAAGAAAGGGACTAGAATGTGGGTACCCCACCCCACAGAGCCCCCAGGGAGTGTGTGCCTTCCCTCTTCTGCCCCTCCCCCCTGTGCCTGAGGAGGCTATTTCTGTCCCAGGCAGGAGCCGTGTGCAAACCCTGCTGACCCAAGAGCAGCTAATTCCCATCTCAGATGTGTTTCTGGCAACTGGATGCCCCCTCCCCGGAGGGAGGAGACAGACCAGTAAATATGGGTGGGGGCAACGGCAGGAAGCTATTGCATATAGGGCAGTGACCCTAAGCACGATCCCCTGAAGGGGATTTTAATATAATTTTTAAAGCTAGAATATCAACCTGATAGTTAAGACAATGACAGAAAGACCTTGGGAGACACTGATCGTGCCAGGCAGTGGGACACATGAAGACAGCCAAGGACAGTAGATTCTCACGCCTAAACCCCCTTATTCCCTCATGCCCAGGAGAGTCAGAACTTGGCTATGCCCTTGGCAGGCAGGAGCTATGACCTCCCACCCCAGACAGCTTCACCTTCACCCTGCTCTTCAAAGATGGGTGGGCTGGTGGGAGGAAGGGCTGCCATATTGCAAGGCTCCCGGTTTGTCTTGCAGTAGGAAGGAATGGTGCCCTCTAAGGTTGTGTAACGACACTAGACACCTGAGATCCAGCCCTGGCTATGCTGTCTGTCTCAGGTCAAATCATTCCACTTCTCTGGGACTCGGTTTTCTTATTTATAAAATGCTGATCCAAACTCAGGGTTGATCATTTAATCTCTATACTTTGCCCAATTATCTATTATTGCATGGGTAACAGCAGCCAGTCGATTTATTTTACGTATATGTGTGGTATGTGTGTGTGTATATATATATATTAATTTATTTATTTATTTTCATGTACATTGGTGTTTTGTCTGCATGTATGTCTGTGTGAGGGTGTCAGATCCTCTAGAATGGGAGTCACAGACAGTTGTGAATTGCCATGTGGGTGCTGGGAATTGAACCCGGGTCCTCTGGAACAACAGCCAGTGCTCTTAACCGCTGAGCCATCTCCCCAGCCCCCCGGATTGTGCTGGAATTATCTTCATTTTACAGATAAGGAAGCTGAGGCATAGGAAGGACAGCTGATAAGCTGAAGTGAAGAGCCAGGCAGCGTGGTGCCAAAACTTACCCCATAGTTTCTGTTGCCACCTGTATCCATGGTGTTGGGTTTGTCCGAGCAAAGGCCTGCTTCTACTGTGCTGTGGCTTCCTGAGCCACGTGGTGGGTGTGCAGTCATTGTCCACTGGGAAGTAAAATGGAGGGAGTGGATGGGTTGACCAGTAGCCTTTTAAGACTCAGTCAGCAGCTGGGCAGTGGTGGCACAGGTGTTTAATCCCAATACTCCGGAGGCAGAGGCAGGCAGATCTCTGTGAGTTCAAGGCCAGCCTGGTCTACAGAGTGAGTTCCGGGACAGCCAGAGTTACAACAGAGAGACCCTGTCTCGAAAAAACAAAACAACAACAAAAAGACCCAGTCATCAGAGATTAGGGAAGATTAGAGTAGGTAGGACAGGCTATAGGTCAGTTGTCCCACCTAGAGCAGCAGGGGAGTAGAAGGTCAGTTGAAAGCCTCATTTAAGGACTGGAGAGATTGGCTCAGTGGCTCTTGCTGCCCTTGCAGAGGACCCAGCTTCGATTCTCAGCACCAGTGTTGAGTGTAAAGGAACCTGACTGCTCACAACCGCCTGTAACCCCAGTTACAGGATCCAATGCTGCGGTCACACACACATACACATAAAGTGAAATCTGTTTTTAAAAGTCCTATTTAATCCAAGAGTGGGAGAGAAAAGCCCTGAATGGTTAGGTTATGGTTTCCAGGCAAGTGTGATGGTGTATGTCTGTTTACCGGCCCTAAGGAGTCTGCGGTAGGAAGATCTCTAGTTCAAGGCCCGCCTGGGTTACATAGTGAGCATATAACCCAACGTGGGCTACGTAAGACCTCCCTAAAAGTAAATTAAAAGGATTAAGAGTCCTAGTAGCGTTAGAAGCATGGACTTGCACTTTGCTCATCATTTCCCGACAACGGAAGTTGAGGACAGTCTACTGTCAGTCACTGCCCCTGTCATCCAGCGTACCTTCCCACACCTGTCACAGCTTTGAGCAGCAGTGTCCTGTGACAGATGTGAGCCTCAGTTTGCATATCTGCAAGGTGGGAATGGTTCTAGCAGCCCTCCCTCCCACTGGCAATCGTGAACCCCACGGGATGGCAGCCTTTCTTATTTATTTATTTGTTTATTTTAGAGACAAAGTCTCTCTCGATAGCCCTGGATGTCCTGGAACTCACTCTGTAGACCAGGCTGGCCTGGAACTCACAGAGATCCGCCTGCCTCTGCCTCCCGAGTGCTAGGATTAAAGGCGCGTGCCGTCACTGCCAGCACATGGCATCCTTTTTTGTGCCCAACATGAGACAGTTCATGTTGGATGGAAGGTATCCCCCAGACACGAGCTGACCCGAGTCCCCCTGTCCCTTGCTTCCCAGGTCCTGAATCTGTTCCTGGCGCTTCTGCTGAGCTCCTTCAGCGCTGACAGCCTGGCAGCATCAGATGAAGACGGTGAGATGAACAACCTGCAGATCGCCATCGGACGTATCAAGTGGGGCATCGGCTTTGCCAAAGCCTTTCTCCTGGGGCTGTTGCATGGCAAGATCCTGAGCCCCAAGGACATAATGCTCAGCCTCGGGGAGCCCGAGGGTGCTGGGGAGACAGGGGAGAGTGCTCCTGAGGATGAGAAGAAGGAGCCACCACCAGAAGATGGGGACAAGGACCTGAAGGACAATCATATCCTCAACCACGTGGGCCTGGCTGATGGCCCTCCCTCCAGCATCGAGCTGGACCACCTCAACTTCATCAACAACCCATACCTCACCATTCAGGTGCCCATAGCCTCCGAGGAGTCTGACCTGGAGATGCCCACAGAGGAGGAGACTGATACATTCTCAGAGCCCGAGGACATCAAGGTGAGCCCATGCAGGGTTGGGCTGCAGAGGCGGGGGCGTGGTGGTGGGGGGATGTTGGCCAGGGGGTGGGGGCGCAGTAAGACCTGGCTTTAATTTTTTTGTTTAATTTTAGGTAAGTCTGAAAACTTTTCTGACACTTAGTTTCTTCATCTATGAAAGGTACCTGCCCCATGGCTGTGTGTTGTGTGGTTCACACATACTCAGCTCTCTGTAATGGAGACCGTTTTAGGGTAGGATTGCTATAATTGGCCAAAAGCTACCTGGCCCTTTCTGCCAGCAGGTGGCATTCTTGGACAGATGTTCTTATCTGTACACCTCAGCTCCACCACGGGGGGCGGGGGGGGCCCCAAGAGGCCTCTCTTAAATACCATTCTGGGCTTGAAGGCCCTGCTAAGTCTTTGCCCCACATCTGTTCAGATTTGATCTGTAGCCCCGAGCACCCCCTCCCCAAGCCCCTGCCAGCTGAAAGTCACCTATTTCTACATAGAATTCCTCTGGGGCTGTTCCAAACTTGCCAGCGTAGGACAGGGTACCAGGTCCAGGCCAGCGATCTGAGGACAGAAGCAAGAGAACCCAGTAATAATCTGGAGACGAAGACAAGGCAGAGCCCTGATCCACTCCACCTTGCTGGGTGAAGACAGCACACTCCTCCTGGCTCTCCCTTTGGGGGCTGAGGGACTTATTGCGACATATGTGGTGGTCACCCTGAGTCTGGGACCCTGTCAGGCCCCCTCCCCCTCTTTCAGCCCTCATAGGAAAAGGACTAATGCATGATGGTAGCAAGGAGAGTTACCCGCACCAGCTTTCATCCCTGGGCCTGGCAGGGCACTACATCCTGATGAACTGTGCCCTAAATGCTCTTGTCCCCACCCCCAACACACATCAATATGTGGCATGCTGACTTATGGGGGCTTGAGTGCCTACTGCGCTATAAATAGCCCAAGAAACACGGCACCGACCTCAACCTCGGTATGAGGAACCCGGTGCGGGAGGGGCTAGCCCGAAAGTGACAGGTCCACAGCTCTGGGGAGGCAAGTGGTCTGAGGAGCAAGCAGAGCTTACAGGGCAGTTATGGGAGCTGGTGTGTAAGGGTGAGGCCAGCAGTTCACGCCCTGATTGACCAAATGCTCTGTGCCTCAGTTTCCCTTTCTGTCAACTGGCAACAAGACCCACCCACCCTTGATTTTCTGGATTTTGTCCCCTGGATACAGAGCTATTACACACACACACACATACGTACACACACACACAGGCACATGCACGCACATGGGTAGAGGGGGCCACTCTATTCATCTTTCTCTTCAGAGACTTCACCGTGAAGGATCTCCTGGAAGCACGAAGGCCAGCCTGAGAATCCCGCCTGGGCTAGGGCTAGGAGGCGGGAGGAGGCCTAGCTAGGCCAGAGCACCAGCCCCCACCCCCCTGCCCCCACTGTGATCAGGTTCCCTTGGCGCCACACTGGAGCCTTGGCTGGGGAAAAGTTTCCATCCTTTCTGGATCTCCCAGCCAAACAGACCCTGGGGGTGGGAAGACTTGGACTCTGGGGGCACCCTGTGCCTGCTCTCTTCAGCTGTGGCAGCCCAGATCTCTCGGCTCCTTTTTCTACCCTTGCCCCTTCAAAAGCACCTCCAGACCCTTTTCTTTTGCTGATCCCCCCCATACATCCTTACAGCTCCGAGGACCCACTAGGCTGAGCCCCCCACCAAGCCATCTCTCAGTCCGTCTCCTCTCCTCCCGAGGCCACCTTCCCTGTGCTTTCCTAAGTCTTGGTGCCATGAGGGCAGAACCCAGGACATTTTTGTCACTAAGGTTCTTTTGCCAGGGCATGGTGCCAGTTTTGCAAGGGCCGAATGCATGAATGAATGAACTAATGAATGAGGGGAACCTGCTCCGCTCCCTTCTCCTTTCTCTCTGGTCTCCCATGCTACTCCACTTATCGGGAGGCTGAGGGCATCTCCTGGGACCCGGGAGTCACGTGCCCTGTGGTCCCCACAGAAACCACTACAGCCTGTCTATGACGGGAACTCCTCGGTCTGCAGCACAGCTGACTACAAACCCCCTGAAGAGGACCCTGAGGAGCAGGCTGAGGAGAACCCCGAAGGGGAGCTGCCTGAGGAGTGCTTCACGGAGGGTGAGGACACACCTACAGCCCAGCCCACACCCAGGCCCGAGGAGGCCTACAGAGACACACTGGGGCTTCTTCCTCAGTCCCCCTCATCTTGCCTTACATAGGGGGCCAACACCTGAGCCTGAGAGGCACTTCTGCCAAAGGGTCTAGGCTGGGCTCTCGCCCATGTCGGGCATGGGGGACAGCCGATGTCCTAAGCTTACTTATGAAGCATCTCCCGTCCTCCTGTCCATCCTAGCAACAGCTGATACATGGACGGAATGGACTGTTGAGCCCCAACCCCGTGTGAAGGAGAAGGAGCTGGGTGTGGGGAGGAGGTGGAGCCCCAGTCTTGGGGCAGCATGGCAGAGGGTGGGAAGGTACATCCCAAAACACCGAATGGCCAGTGACATGTGCCACCCTGCCTCCCAGCCTGCGTGCAGCGCTGCCCCTGCCTCTATGTGGACATCTCCCAGGGCCGTGGGAAAATGTGGTGGACGCTGCGCAGGGCCTGTTTCAAGATTGTCGAGCACAACTGGTTTGAGACCTTCATTGTCTTCATGATCTTGCTCAGCAGTGGAGCCCTGGTAGGCACCCTCCTCCCCCAGGGTACGGGCGGGGTGGGAGCAGAAGCAGGTGCTTGTTCCCTAAGTCCCTTTAGTCCAAGGATGGGTGCAGACGGGACACTTCCAAAGCCCAGTATTCTAAAGGGGGGCTCATCTATACTTCTAGGAGATATTCTAGATGATGTTCTAGAAGGCATTCTCTCTCTCTCTCTGTTGTGTATGTATGTTTGGTGTGTGTGTTGTGTATGTATGTGTTGTGTATGTATGTTTATATGTGTGTTTGTACATGTGTGTGTGTGTCGTGTATGTGTGTGTGTGTGTGTGTTGTATATGTACACTTGCACGTAGAGGCCCCAGGTAGACCGTAGCAGTCTTTCTCAGTTGTTCTCCACTGTTCACTGAGGCAGGGTCTCTTGCTGAACTCAGAGATCACTGTCTGGGTTAGCCCGGATCAGCATCTTGCTCCCAGGAGTCCCTGTCTCTGACTCCTGAGCACTGATTACAGGCTGGCTGCCGTTCCCAGATTGCTTTGACATGGGTTCTGGGGATCAGAACTGCAGTGCTCATGCTTATAGGACAGCAGAGCCATCACCCAAGCCCGGCTTTCATTTCTTAAAGGAAATGATAGGACCCTTTGTTTTGTAGACTGTGTCCCCTCAGCCGGCGAGGAGGTAGGTGGATCCTGGAAATTTGGAGTTAAGGGTGGACAGGACTAAAGATATATACATCACTGCTGACCCCTAGCAGAGGGTTGAGTACTAAGACTCCTTCCCTCCCAGGAAGCTTGCCCCTCCCTCTGATAGGCTGGTGGCTGGAAGATGGCCAGAGGTACCCAAACCTACTTCCCATGGAAGACCTCTGAGAACCAGCAGCAACAGGAAGGGTGGGGGAACAGGGCTTGCTGCCCCAGCTTCCGCGCCCTGCCCACTGCGGGTTATCCCGGTGTCCCCAGGCCTTCGAGGACATCTACATTGAGCAGCGCCCAGTCATCCGTACCATCCTGGAATACGCCGACAAGGTCTTCACCTACATCTTCATCCTGGAGATGCTGCTTAAGTGGGTGGCCTACGGCTTCAAGGTGTATTTCACGAATGCCTGGTGCTGGCTCGATTTCCTCATTGTGGATGTGAGTCTCCCCTGGTCTGGCTATATAGCCGGTTGTCAAGGCCTTTAGGGATCCCAGGCCCTGGGAGGTAGGACCTATCCAAATCCACACAGAGTCAGCACTGCTTCCCACAGACTGGCCTCTTGCTTCCCAGATGCCATATCCAGGCCATGGGGCCTTCTGATCCCTGCCAGTATAAGGGCACGATTTTCATACACTTTGATAGGCACACGGGACCATTGGAGACGGGTACTGTCCTTCCCATTTACTGTCGTAGGTGACATGCTTGAAGTGAGTCCAGGTTCGAGGGGTGCTAGAGGTCACAAGGCTACTCTTCCCACCAGGCAGGATCATCCACCGGGGATGGGGTCTACAGGAGACAAACAGAAACCGGGATTCCCCTCTCGTGTGAGGCTGACCCCAAGAGCTGTGTCCCAGGCTGGAGGAAAGCCGGGGACCCTGCACCTCCTGAACACACATTTCCCTTACAGGTCTCTATCATCAGCCTGGTGGCCAACTGGCTGGGCTACTCTGAGCTGGGGCCCATCAAATCCCTGCGCACCCTGCGGGCCCTGCGTCCCCTGAGGGCACTTTCCCGATTTGAGGGCATGAGGGTGAGTATTGGGTGAGGGGTCCTGGGGGCATAGGGTGTGGGAGCCCCTGGGGCAGGTTACAAGGTGTATGACAATACTCCAGCCAACTGGGGGCGGGCAGAAGGTTCAAACTGTGGATGAGTGGGTTTTAAGTCTGTGACCTAACTCCAGGAAGGCCCATTCCCACTCACAAGCTCAAGACTAGTTTTTCTCAACCTGTGGGTCATGACCCCTTTGAGGGTAGAAGAACTCTTTCACAGGGGCCGCCTAAGACCATCAGCATATCATATATTTACATATATTTAGGATCAATAACAGTAGCAAAATTACAGTTATGAAGTAGCAATGAAAATAACTTTATGGTTGGGAGGGGGTGGGTCACCACAACATGAGGAATTGTGTTAAAGGGTCGCATTAGGAAGATTGAGAACCACTGCAATAGATCCCTAACTTACGCTACCACTAGAGGGCAGCATAGGCCTGCTGCAGCGGCCTGGAAGGCTCGAGGCCAGAAGAGGAAGGGCTGTCAGCCTGTGGTTCAGGTCCCCTCACCTCAGACTGGGGACCCCAGGGCCCCCTAAACATGAGCAAGTGAGCAAACTCTTCTGCTTCAGCCCCGAGTCTACCCCTCTTGAGCATGACTTGGGTTCAGAGGTACTTCAGAGAAGATAGGTCTGAGAGAGCGGAAGTCACAGGTAAACATAGGGTCTGGGCGAAACCGTGGGATTTCCCCCAGTGAAGTCAGATCTGCTGGGAATAAGACTCATTCCAGGACAGCGGCAGGTTCAGCCTAAGCACCTTGCCCTCCACCCGACCCCACACCCCGGTTCATGTAAGATGCTGGCCCAAGGCTGGGCTCCCAGTCCTGACACGGGGGACCTCTGCCTGCTGAGAGAAATAACCTGTTCATGGCCAACTGAAGAAATGCAGCATCTCCAGCTCCTGCCACCAACTCTGACTAGAGGCCACAAAATAGCTCTTACTTAAAAGGGAACTAATCAGGCTGGGGGTGTGGCTCGGTTGGTAGAGTGTTCACCTAGCGTGCACAAGGCCTGGGACTATCCCCTTGACCTCATATGTTAGGTGTGGTGGCACACACCCCTAATCCCAGCACTCAGGAGCAGCTGGAAGGAGGAGGGGCAGAAGCTCCAGGTCTTCCTCAGCCACATAGCATGGTCAAGTCCAGTCTAGGACACAAGGGACCCTATCTCAAAAAGGGGGAGTGGGTGGCAGCGAGGGGAGCAATTCTCACATTCAGCCAAGACTAAAATAGTTTGGTAAGCAGGCTGGTGAAGGACAGGGATCTGGCCCTGAATCCCATTGCTTCTCTGATCTTGGTGGCTTCTTTTGATGCTCTTTCTGTTTCTCTCACTAATATAGCGAGCCAAGCCAGGTCACGTGGGTGGAGTTTCCTATGGGGACTGAGAAAGTGATGTTTGTCTCCTGCTCTGTGACCCATGACCTGGCAGCTTCCAGAGAAGCCTGGCACCCTTACCCTGCCTTGATGGCTCCAGCCAGGCAGACAGTCCTTCTAGAAGACAAATCTGGTAGCTCCCCAATCCTGCCCTGTACCCCTATACACATATACCCCAGCAGACTCCTCTCCCACTAGGGCTGGCTAAGATCGGTCCTTCCTGAGTGGCAGTGCTCAACTCTGCACGGTCCCCTGGCCGACTGCAAATAGGGTTCCCTGTCAGATGCCCGAGAATGGCTCTAGCAATGACCCCCACCACCTCCCTGGCCCTAGGTGGTGGTGAACGCCCTCCTGGGAGCCATCCCCTCCATCATGAATGTGCTCCTCGTGTGCCTCATCTTCTGGCTCATCTTCAGTATCATGGGGGTCAACTTGTTCGCTGGGAAGTTCTACTACTGCGTCAACACAACCACCTCTGAGAGATTTGACATCTCTGTGGTTAACAACAAGTCTGAGTGTGAGAGCCTCATGCACACAGGCCAGGTCCGCTGGATGAACGTCAAGGTCAACTATGACAACGTGGGTCTGGGCTATCTCTCCCTCCTTCAGGTGGTGAGTAGCACCAATGAGCCTGTTAAGAACTGGGTAGAAGTGCCTAGTTGTCCCTCATCATATCAGAACCCAGTATTGCTCCTTGCTAGGGATGGCCAACCCTGCTTGCAATGCTATGGAACCCAGAGATACTGTTTAGCCCACGCTAATCCAATGGTTCTCATCCTGTGGGTCTCGACCCCTTTGGGAGTGGAAAGACTTTCACAGGGGTGGCCTAAGACCGTCTGTATATCAGATATTTATATTATGATCCATAACAGTAGCAAACTTACAGTTATGACGTAGCAATGAAAATGATTTTATGGTCAAGGAACTGTTTTGAAGGGTCGCAGCGTTAGGAAGGTTGGGGACCACCGTCCTAGTCTATTTGATGCTGCACAGTGGGGTTCTGGCGGGTGGTCTCTGGGGAGGGCTTGATTAGGGAAGGGAGGGGGACACGAGTGGTGGCATGTGGGGGACCCCCTCCCTCATGCCCTTCCGTGATCTCTCAGGCCACTTTCAAGGGCTGGATGGACATCATGTATGCGGCTGTGGACTCCCGGGAGGTGAGTTGGGTCACGGAGCTGATCAGTTAGAGGAGAGCCAGCAGCGGTCCATTCCGCCAACCCCACCCCCGCCCCACCACTTCCACCCCAACCACACTGTCTCCCCAGCAGCCTGGGGAGGAGGGGAGTCCTGCTCATAGTACTTTGAGGAGCAGAGAGAAACGCCATGTGTGTACCTCACCCTGCAGAAGGAGGAGCAGCCAGACTACGAGGTGAACCTCTACATGTACCTTTACTTCGTCATCTTCATCATCTTTGGCTCCTTCTTCACGCTCAATCTCTTCATCGGCGTCATCATTGACAACTTCAACCAACAGAAAAAGAAGATGAGTATCTGGCCCTCCCCAGAGGCTCCCCAACCCCAATCCACCCACTTACTCCTTCCTACGGGCATCAGCTGCCTGAGCAGCCCTGAGGGTCACTGACCTGGACGCCTGGGGCAGACAGCGTGGATCTGAATCTCACTAGGGGCCTGAATGCTGACTTGACCTTGAGCCTCATTTCCCTAATCTCTAAGATGAGGTGTCTGGGAGCCAGACATGGTGGCACACACCTGGGATTTCAGCACTGAGGGGTCTGAGTTCTTGAGTCGTAGGCCAGCCTGGGCTACATACAGTGTATCTGAAGCCAGCCTAAGCTACCAAGAGAGACCCTATCTCAATAACAGTAAATAAAATTAGGTAGATACAAGCTAAGGACTCGGCGAGGTGTTCGTGGAACCTAGATGAAATGGGAAATTGGCTGAAACCCTCTCCGTTCCTCCCTTCCTCTCATCCCTCACCTCGTTAGACCTAGTTTCTTCTCGTTCCCTTCCCTTCCCCACTCCTCCACCTCTGACCCCTCCAGAGACTCTGCTTTCCCTCCAGATGCTTCCTAAGGGGTAAAGACTATCTTATAGGTGGTGCTTGAAATAGGGGGTCCTGGAAGCAGGGAAAGGGGGCCCACCTCAGTCTTACTGTCTCTATCCTACTATACTTTGGAGGGAAGGATATCTTCATGACAGAGGAACAGAAGAAATATTACAATGCTATGAAGAAGCTTGGCTCCAAGAAGCCCCAGAAGCCAATTCCCCGACCTCAGGTACCAGGCTCTGGGCCGTTCCTCCTGTAACCTGTAACAGGCTGCTGCCTACAGGGGATGGGGGGGCGCATCAGGTGTCAATGCAGCCTGTGCTCTGCCCACCACCTGCAAAGACGCAACCTCACAAAGGCTCCACTCAGCACAGCCAATGCCCCTAGACTCCTGCCACTAGATTACCCCTCTTTTAGCCCCACACAGCTTCCCAGTGTCTACCACCTTCTCATGTGGGACCTCTGGTCAGTGAGACAGGGGGCCTGATGAGGAGCGGGGAATGGATGTCCACACACCCCAGTGATCAGTGACTTGGGAAGAGGGATAAAGATGACCGAGGAACTTCACAGGGAAGAAGGGTCCCAGGAATGAGGGCTTTCCAGACCCTCCCTCCTGTGGCATACCTCGTCATTCTCCTTCACACCTTCTCCCCCACTACACACACACCATGCTGTAGTTACGTCACACTGAGCCTCCCACTCATACCCATCCTGTCTGGGTATGACAGGCCGCACCCCCTAACTCCATGTCCCCACGTGTGCATGCTCCGTCTCACTGCAGAACAAGATCCAGGGTATGGTGTATGACCTCGTGACGAAGCAGGTCTTTGACATCTCCATCATGATCCTCATCTGCCTCAACATGGTTACCATGATGGTGGAGACAGATGACCAGAGCCAGCTCAAGGTGGACATCCTATACAACATCAACATGGTCTTCATCATCATCTTCACAGGGGAGTGTGTGCTCAAGTTGCTTGCCCTGCGCCAGTACTACTTCACCATTGGCTGGAATATCTTCGACTTCGTGGTTGTCATCTTGTCCATCGTGGGTGAGCTGGCAGGGTTGCACCAAGACCAGGCATTCAGGGAAGCCTTTGCTCGTGCGCACGGACCTGCTGTGGCCCTGAAATCTCACACCTGTGCAGACACACACACGTGTCTGCCGTTCCCTCACCTTTAATGCACAAACGAGTACATTGCTCACAGGTCTCTACACACGTGAAATCACATTGAGAAACACTGGCCTGGCCCGCAGATGTGTCTTTGGGTGGCCACGTGCTGAATCAAAAGCACAGAAGGGGGCTGGAGTGGTAGCTCGGTCGGTCAAGTGCATGCTGCTTAGGCTGAGTTTGATCCCCGGAGTCTATGTAAAGAAGCTGGGCGTGGAGACTCATGCTTGTGACCTCAGCGCTGAAGAGATGGAGACAGTTGGAGTCCTGGGGCTCACTGGCCAGCCAGCCCAGCCTAATCATTGGGCCCCAGGGCCAGTAAGAGACCCTGTCTCAAAAACAAAGTGAATAGCATCTGAGGATGAATGACACGTGAGCTTTTCCTCTGGCCCGCGTGCATGTACAAACGCACGCACATGTATGTACACATAAGCACATAGCACACACACATGCACACATATGTGCAAACAAGTACATACGGATATGTATACACAGGCACAAATAAGAAAAGGGTTCCAGAATCTTTATACACTGAGAACGTTATATCCACAACCATTACAGCTCCTGTTTATTGAGCATTTCCTGTGTGCTAGGAATTGCGCTGTGCATTTAACAGCGCGGTCTCTCTCTCTCACACAGTGCCATCTCACTCCCGTTTTCCAGATGGGAAGATCACGTCCCAAGCAAACCGCACAGTTATTCTCTCCTCCTTACTCTCTCTCACCTGTGGTTCCTGCAAGCAGACTTAAGGATGGGCCCCCATCAACTTTAGTCTACTCCACCTCTAACAGTCAGGACCAAGTTATCCCCTGGGTCCCCAAGAGCTCTAAGAAGGCCAAGCTCAGAGGGCTGAGCACAATAGGCCAGGCCCCCAGACCCCATCCCCAGTCCCCTGACCCAGCCTCTGTTTCTCTCTGTAGGCCTCGCGCTCTCTGATTTGATACAGAAATACTTTGTGTCACCCACACTGTTCCGTGTGATCCGCTTGGCACGGATCGGGCGTGTCTTGCGTCTGATCCGCGGGGCCAAGGGCATCCGGACGCTGCTGTTTGCCCTCATGATGTCACTGCCTGCCCTCTTCAACATCGGCCTCCTCCTCTTTCTGGTCATGTTTATTTACTCCATCTTCGGCATGTCCAACTTTGCCTATGTCAAGAAGGAGTCGGGCATTGACGACATGTTCAACTTTGAGACCTTTGGCAATAGCATCATCTGCCTCTTCGAGATCACCACGTCGGCTGGCTGGGACGGGCTTCTGAACCCCATCCTCAACAGCGGGCCCCCAGACTGTGACCCAACGCTGGAGAACCCAGGCACCAATATCAAGGGTGACTGTGGCAACCCGTCCATCGGCATCTGCTTCTTCTGTAGTTACATCATCATCTCCTTCCTCATCGTGGTCAACATGTACATCGCCATCATCCTAGAGAATTTCAACGTGGCCACCGAGGAGAGCAGCGAGCCCCTCAGTGAGGACGATTTTGAGATGTTCTACGAGACCTGGGAGAAGTTCGACCCTGACGCCACTCAGTTCATCGACTACAGCCGCCTCTCTGACTTTGTGGACACCCTGCAGGAGCCACTGAGAATCGCCAAGCCCAACAAGATCAAGCTTATCACATTAGACCTGCCCATGGTACCGGGGGACAAGATCCACTGCCTGGACATCCTCTTTGCCCTGACCAAAGAGGTGCTGGGTGACTCTGGGGAGATGGATGCTCTCAAGCAGACCATGGAGGAGAAGTTTATGGCAGCCAACCCCTCCAAGGTCTCCTATGAGCCCATCACCACCACCCTCAAGAGGAAGCAGGAGGAAGTATGTGCTATCAAAATCCAGAGGGCCTACCGCCGCCACCTGCTGCAGCGCTCGGTGAAGCAGGCCTCTTACATGTACCGCCACAGCCAGGATGGCAATGGCGACGGGGCCCCCGAAAAGGAGGGATTGATTGCTAATGCCATGAACAAAATGTATGGCCCTGAGAACGAGGACATTGGTGTACAGAGCCGGGGAGAGGAGGAGAAAGGCTCCACAGAGGATGCTGGACCCTCCGCGGAGCTCACTTCCGCCACATCAGATATTGCCCTGGCTCCTCCGCCGCCGCCCTCTCCGCCTGCACCGCCTTCACCGCCGCCACCGCCACAGGGCCAGACAGTGCGCCCAGGGGTCAAAGAGTCTCTTGTCTAGAAAGCAGCACCAAGGCGCCCAGCTGAGCATTGGCACAGGCCTGAATCTCCCATGACAGGACTGAATGCAGAGCTGGGGAACAGGACCTTGAGCGTGGGGGTTTAGAGAGGGAGCAGCTATACAGGGTTTGCCATCCATGCCGAGGGAAATGGGACTTTTGCTCAGGGCTCAGTGGAGCTGAAGCCCCTGCCTCCTGATTTTCACGTAGCTCTGACATTCTCTTGGCCAGGGGGAGGCCAGAACATCAGACTGCCAGTCCCCTACTCAGGGAAGAGCCCGCATGCCACAGAGGGCTGGCTGCCTTGCTGCCTCTGCTCTTAAGGGCCCAAGTCCCCCAGCTCTAGCCAGGACAAAGACAAGTCTTAACCTCCACCTCCCCAGGGCTTAGCCAGGCTCGCTCCCCACCTCCATGAGTCTGAGACACACCTTCTCCCTGGCTGCTCAGGAATGCCCTGTGAAAGGGAAGTGGTTCTGGTACAGACATTGCTGCACAGAGCCAATTGGCCACTGGATCCAGATGTATCAGGCTGAGAACATGGCTTCTGAAACTTTTCACCCAGTCGTATCCAGGCCAGTGGACAGCTCCCCTGGCTGGCCCTTGGGGGAAGAACCAAGGAAAGGTTCGCCCCACCCCCCGGGAATTACTTTTCTCTAGGACGCATGGATGGTTCATACAGGCCGGGTCCTGCCAGCTGCATCCGTGCGTCCGAGCGCTAGGCCTGAGTACCCAGATCTGGCTGGGGTCGGGTCTCTGATGCTCTGTAAGAAGACTCTGTTCGTTCCCTCTTCCCTCTCTTCATGCCTTTCTTTGCCCACCAGGGATCCTTGGAGCCTGAGAGCTCCCCTTCCTGTCGCATCTCTGCCTATCTCTTCCCTGCTCTTCATCCTTCCCTGCTTCCTCAGAGAGACCCTGAGACTGTTAGAACTGAGCTCTCAGGAGAGGTGTGCATGCCAGGGCATGAAGCCAAGAAGGCTCACCAGGCTTGGCTTCATCCTTGGCTTGGAAAGCCAGTTTCTTTCGCTTTGTTCACCACGACCATCTGCACCAGGCTCTGCTGGCTCTCAGAGACCAGAGACCAGGCATGGAAAAGGGAGTTGAGGGTCCCTCTCTGGGGTCTCTGGGTTCAGTCACTTGTGTGTGTACCTGTGCATCTGTGTGGCTGTACACCTGCTTGTGAGCCTGAGATCCTGTGTTTGTACATGACTGTATGTACATGGACTGCTGTGTCTGCAGATACACATGTGTCTGAATGTTTGTGTCTATGTATGCCAGTGTGACAGAGAGAGAGAGAGAGAGAGAGAGAACTTTTGTCTTCTCTTCAAGTCTGTTCATCTGAGTATCCCTAAATGTGGGAGAGCAAGCTTTGTGTGAAGGAATAAATAGCGGTGAACATGTGTCCTAAGCACTGCACTTTGACCCCTTCGTGGCCTAAATTCCTCTTCTTTTTCTTCTTGTTTCTCATAAACAGTTTGAGTAAAACTCAAGAAGCAGCAACACCTTCAAAACAAGACGCGCACGCGCACACACGTGCGTGCTCACTTACGTGCACACCACGGGCCAATCTCGGTGTTGGCTCCCGCTATCTCAGCCCTTCCTGCCCTGTCAGCTGTCCCTCCATCTCCCTCCTCTGAGCTTCTCTTTGCCTGTTTCTTGTGTCTCTGTGTGTCCTCCTGTCTCTTTTGAAGGAAGAGCTGAGGCCCCCTTCCTGTGGTGACTAACTGTGGGAGTCAGTAGTCCCTCGCCCAGAACCCAGCTTCTTTGCCCTTCCCACATGGGCCCAGCCTGGCTTGGCCCTCAGAGCCTCAGGAATATGTTAGGTCTGATGTTCTCCACTGACTGTAAGCATCACCTCGGAGGAAGAGTCATGAGCAGAGTCTGCTGTCGCTGCCTGTGGCCCCTCTTCTGCTGAGTGACCCCTGCTCCCACCTTGCATAGGTGGGAACCAGCCCAAAGCCAGGATGTTGGACAAGTTTCTTTGTACAGTTCTTATAATAAACCCTCCCCTGGTGCCGCTGGGGTGTGGTCTTTTTCTTCTGCACCTCTGTGTGTAGAGGTAGGTGAGGGCTGAGGGGGCAAGAAGAAGGATCAGCCAGCAACGGTGCCAATAGGGGATGATGCAGGTGCCTCTGGGAGCCAAGACAAGAAGCGGAAGCCCAGCCTTGCCCTCGTGTCCCTCCTCTTCCAACAGGCAGCCCCCTGAAAATATTTGCCCATGGCCCCTGTCTCCAGAAGGCCCTTCTTCCTCTGCCCCTCACCTAGACCTCAAGGCACTTGTGGGGTTCATGCACTGGGCAGTTCCTCCTGCTCAAAGGTGCTGTCCTCCCAGGACTACCCCTGACCCCACAGAGCCCAGGCAACATGGACCTGTTCTCAGCAGAGACCATTTCATACAAAGCAAACTCAGCCCACATGCCTAGTGGGCAGGGTGTAATTTTAGCCCCCTCCACCCCCCGAGATAGGGTTTCTCTGTTTTAACACTGGTTGTCCTAGAACTCACTATGTAGACCAGGCTGTCCTCAAACTCATAGAGATTCACCTCCCAAGTTCTAGGATTAAAGGCATGTGCCACCACACTGGCTCAAAGTATATTTTTATAGCAATTTCTGAGCATCATCATGAGCTCCTCCTTGGGTTCACCCTTTCTTCAGGGTTTCTAACCTTTTCTTGAGCCTCATCCCAGAGAAAGAGGTTTCTTCTCACTTATTTCTCCAGAATTTATTTGGGTCTCCCCATCCCCAAGGACAGAAGGGCTGCAGGGTGGCCCCAGTCTGGCCTTTTCCTGGACCTCTGACTGGCAGGAGAAGAAAGGAAAAACGCTGGGTGAAGAGTGTAGCTAGCAGAGGCTGTGTCTCAAACTTCTCCCTCCTCACTCTTCTTTCAGAGTTATCCTCCATCCTGAGGCCAAGGCGCTCATACAGCCGAGGGTACAGGATAGCTTTGGGTGTGCATGGCCACCCTGTGGAGAACTGGCTGCTGGGATTGCTTCTATTTCATACAGATGAGAAGGCTTGGTCTCTCAGAGGTTGGACTGAGTGCTGTCTCCCTGGGCACTGTTGGAAGATGGGACTGGGAAACCACTTCACAGGCCACTACCCATCCTATCCAGCACCTTTGTGGGTCAGGGGCACCCACAGTGCCTGTCACAATTGCCCAGACACATTTCCAAGTGCTCCTAGGCGAGGGACCTGTTGGAACCAGCAGTCACTCAGGGAAGCTTTGGCTAGCACGCCTGGGGTTGACCCTGAGTCCTCCTTCGCCAATCCCGCCTCCTGGTAACTAAGATCTGCAGGCCCAGGATACCCAGGCAAGAGTGGGAGAGGTTTGAGCTCTTCTTCCTCAGACACTCTTCCTAACCTCTCCATCCTGGAGTCCCTAACTCCTTCCCATACACCTGAGCACCTTGTCCTTCTCTTGTCTTCCATGTCTTGTTTTGATGCTGTTTTCCTGGAAAGGGGAGGAGAGAGGGTTGCCAGATGTTGTGGGTATGTAGCTAGGACAGCCCAGGGCAGAGGCGGGGGTGGGTTATAAGGCCTCCTGTTCTGGGAAAGGATGGGCGTCACAAGCCCGGACAAGGCTTAAAGATGCGGTCACTAGCAAGGGAACAACATGACCCCAACTATAACAAATAACCCCTCAGCAATGGGGCCCCGCTGCCTCCCTGCCTGGCATGAATGGGAATGAAACCCAAAGGGCACATCTACATCCCTCCCACAGGGGTTGTTGATGCCAACCATCCCCTGTCAACCCGTGGCAACACCTGAGCTCCAGGACCATCTCCTGAGTGAGCACCGCCTCCACACAGCCCAGACGGCACATGTGTGACCCCTAAAAACATTGCTATTAACACCTCAACCTTCAGGTTTACTAGCCCCAAAGCTTCCACCACTAGACCCTCAGAGGGGCCGAGTCTATAGCGACGAAGGACCCACCCGGCCTGTGATCTCCACACTGACCTCAGTCGATATTCATTTTCCAGTGCTGCTCCTTCTGTGAGCCCAACATCTGACATCTTTTCAGAGAAAAAGAAAAAAAAAATTGGGGGGGAGAGGGTTGGGAACATCTGGAAACAATCAAAAACATCTGGGACTGCCCAAAATGAACTGTTCCTCAGATAAAAATTTAACTCTCATATCCCCAATTTCCATAGCTCAGGACCCCAGCCAACTATTCTTCTTCAGTAACTGTACCCTCACCCCATCAAGTGAGGTACAGGCTCAGGACAGAGGTGCCCAGGTTGCCCCCCACCCCACACCTTCCAACCCTGCTGTAGGAAGGGGCTGCTCCGCTCCAAATTTGGGCCTCTCTGCCGCCACACAGGCTGCTTGTGGGCTGTGGGGACAGTGAGATGTGAACAGAGTCCACTGGAGACTTAACATCTATCTGTCTTTCCTGAGGATCAGGGGACAAGACAGAGAAAGAAGCTACTAGAAGGAGGAGAAGACGCAAAGGAGGCTAGGCTGCCGGTTAGATCTGCATCCCTGCCACGCGCGGTCGATTAGGTTGCACCCTGAACAAGGATGTCGCCCGGGGTTTTAAGGGTTATACAGACCTGGGGCAATTACACAAAGGTAAGCTCAGACGAACCCCTAAATGCTATGGTCCCTACTATGATCAGGCCAGCTGTAGAGATAGAGCCAAAGAGCCTACTCTTTACAGAACCAGAGGGCTCTCTCATGTCAGCCTCATCCCCTGCTCAGGACCCCCAGAACCAGACACAGGACTTCAGTGACCTCAGCATCCCAGAATTCCCTGGAAAAGTCCCTTCAACCATGATGGTTAAGTGGTGGGTTTTCCCTGATTGATTTCTACTTAAGTCCAGCCCCTGTGGCAACCCACAGCAAATTCTCATACAATGAGAAGATGGCTCTGTCTAGGGCCTAGGCTGTATCTTCTTCTATCAGTTAGCATGTTTTTGTACAAGAACCTCTGTGACTCCCTTCCCACAGAGTCAACTTCTGACATGGCCTCCTGTACTCCTAGAAGCTCTACTCTGGGCCTCTCCAGGGGCCTGGTGTGAGTCTATGTCTCCTGTACTGTCTGTTGTTCCTCAGGTGTACCTCTTCCTACAGAGTAAGGGTCATCCAGGGCAGAGGGACCAAGGTCAGATTCATTTAGAGGATCGGTATGTGTTTAGTTAAATGCAGCAAGTCCTGCCCTCCCAGAGCAGGGCAACCACAGCAGAGGGTAGCTGGCCCAGGAGATGATCCCCAGGCGGGGAGAGAGAGAAAGAAGCACTGGCTGTCCCTTGAAGATTCAGGAAAACACACACACACACAGGGGTTTCTATCAAGAACACAACCTGTGCTGCCCAGGCAGGGCCACCTTCAAATTCTAGCAAGCCAGCTGATGAGGCTGCCCTCCCCTAGGGTCCCCAGAGGGTTAGTGCCTCCCCTGGGTCTCGATTTGCATGTCAGGAAGAGGCCTTATGGGGAAGAGGCGGAGAAGAGACAGACTGTAGCCCAGGCTGACATACAGTTAGTTAAGTTACATGTTTCTCCTCAAAACCTCTTAAGTGGTGTCCCGCTTGGGCTCAGAGACGGTGCAGCGACCATGGCCACACTGGTGCCATCATCCTCCCCGCCCTGCCACTGGCTGTTGCTGCTGCTGCTGCTTTTCTCAGGTATGGCTCATGTGACAGACCAACAGGCCTGCTGGCTTTGGGACCGGCCTATCGGCTCCATATCTCAGCTCGGTCTCTTGCTTGCTCAACCCCCTGTAGTTTGCTTTCTGATCCTTGGCTGTGTCCCCTCTGATTGCCCTGTGCCCGGCTTGCTTGCCGGCCTTTGTGATGGGCTCAGGGCCTGAGGTCCCGGATCCTCTCCAGCCTGGAGGGTGTCAGGTTGAGCTGTGTGCGAGGGACTGATCCTGTTGGTAGCTATGACCTGGAAGGGCCAGGAGGAAGAAGGGCTGGCCTGTGGCTCCACTGCGCAGGAAAGTCCCCAGTACTCTGGAAGACAGCGTGCTCTGGGAATGGTCCTTTCTTTACCTGAAAGACAAGGAAAGCCCTCCCAACTGCGGCTTTCTTCCCATGTTCGCAGAAGCTTTGGGCCAGCCTGAGGGTCAAAGGCAGAAAGGGGGGGGTGCTGGGATTGGGGCTTCTAGCACCCCCTACTTTAATTCTGCCTCTTGAGTGCAGGGGCAGGGACAGCCAAAGGGGCTTGAAGCCCTAGCCCCGGAACCAGGAAGTAGCTCTGGGAATGTGGAGAGGGCAGGGTGTGGTGATCAACTGAGGGTGGAGAGGCCTGACCTAGCCCTGCCCACTTCCTCCCACCCTCCAGGTGAGCCGGTGCCAGCCATGACAAACAGCAGCCTGTTACAGAATTTCCAAGGTTAGTGGCTTCACCCATATCTGCACCTCCTTTCTGGACAGCTGTCACCCTCATGAGAATAGTGTGCTCCAGTCCTGGCTACTGAGGGATGGAACTAAGCCAAGGTCGGGGATCAGAGCAGGACAGCTAGCAGGGATTCCACCAGGCCTGAGTCTGTGTAGCTGGAAAGCCAACGAACCTCTCAAGCCAGAACACAGAGTGAAGTGGGTCCCTGAGAAAAGGCTAAGGACTTAAGGGAGGAGGGCCTCGTGAGGGTGACAGGCTAAGGGTACAACCTTTATCACCCTGGGAACACTGGAGAGCCCTTGAGGATTTGGGGGTGGGTTGTAGGAAAGCTCAGAGGAAGAGTTGAGGTACCCAACCAGGCCAGAAAGGCTGTCCTGCACATGAAGCCTGGATCTGGCTGTTATAGTGGATATGAAAGCAAAGGAAAAGTTCCAGAATCCTTCTTAAGGAAAGTCAAGTGTGCAGACTGGGTTTGACCAGGAAGGGGTGTAGAACCGTGGCTTGGTACGTGACCTCTCACATGGTTCACGTCCCCAGCTACCACTGACTGTCTCGTAACCCTGACACTCAAGACATATGAGGCAGGCTGAACCCAGTCGGTGTCTTCCACGGTGGGCCAGGTTGGCAAACAGAAAGACACCGAGCCAGATTTTGAACCCAGCCTTGATGCCCACAGGCAGCTCTTGTTCCAAGATCAACCAGTTCCCGAGGTACGTAGCCAGAAAGCGGGGCTACACGGTGAGGTTCTCCTGCTACACAAACACCAGCACCTTGACCTGGCTCATCCAAAAGCAAGGGGAAAAGGAGGTTCAGACCCTGTTCCTGGAAGACGGACGGATCTTTCAGAACAAGAGTAACTCTGTGCACACCCTCACCATCCAACGCATCCAGTTTGAGGACAACGGTATCTACTTCTGCAAGCCAGGATGCGGCGGCGGCGACGACGGCTTTAATGTTAGCTGGCTCTGTGGCTCAGAGCTTCGAGTCTTAGGTGTGTGCGAGGTTGACTTCTGTTCATGTAGCCATACATACCCACTCCCTAGCACAGCCTGCCTACCAGGGGAGGCGGCTACTCCCTGAGGGTGCCCAAAGAGCCACCATATTTAACCTTCAGCTCCAGCCTTATGCCCTGCCCCCACCCTCCCACCCCAGGATTCAGTACCTTGGCCCAATTGAAGCGTCGGAACACATTGAAAGATGGTATCATCATGATCCAGACCCTCCTTATCATCCTCTTCATCGTTGTGCCCGTCTTCCTGCTACTGGACAAGGTGCCCACAGGAGCTGGGGATCCATGGGAAGGCTGGGAGGTGGGCATAGGGCAGACAAGACATGGACAGGGTTTCCATCTTCTGCCCAGCTCCAAGTCCTGTCCATTGGCACAATGCTCATTCATTCCTTTAGTCTTGGCGACTTCTTCTGCCCCTCCTCCACCTAGACCCGCATCCCTGGCCCATCAGGGGACAGGGATGGAAGACCTAACTCTCTGAACTGCATTCTTCTCCTCCACCCCCATCCCCCTCCTGCAGGATGACAGCAAGGCTGGGATGGAGGAAGACCACACTTATGAGGTAAGGGACAGGGTAACCCAGCAGCCCTAGGCTGCAGTGATCACCCGCTGTTGGCATGGTTAGAATGTTGCCCAGACCTGAGCTCCAATTCACGTTTCTAGGGCTTGAACATCGACCAGACAGCCACCTATGAAGACATAGTGACTCTTCGGACAGGGGAGGTAAAGTGGTCAGTCGGAGAACACCCAGGCCAGGAGTGAGGGCCGCCCTCATCCTGCCCGACTCCTGGGCCTCACTGCTTCCAAACTGCCTGGCTCACAGCCCGTCACGTTACCTCCTTCCTGGATCCCCTTCCAGCATCTGAAGCTGGACCACCAAAGCCACCTCTCTCTTAAGCCTCTGGTCCCCAGCTCTTGCTGCAGAGCCTGGGGCAGAAGGACAATAGGGTGGTGACATGGTGTGGGGAGTCCTTTGGGGATAGACTGGACCCAAGGCTTCTGGAAGTGCCACGCAGGATTTGTCCCCGTGTTTGAGGCAGGAAGAGACTTGTCAGAACCTGCAAATGGACTCAGAGCAGACTGCATTCTTGAAGAGCCCAGAAGGACCATGGTCCCCAATGATCCCGGAAGGGCCTTCGAGACTCTCATTTCTCTCTCCCATCCCAGGGATCACCTAGCCTACAGTCCATTCTCCTTTGGAATAAACAATGTGTCTAACATCAGAGGCATTCATGGCATCCATCTCTAGAAACTGGATGGGTGGGTGTGGCTCTGTGATTCATGGTGGCCTCTGAAGGTGGTACCTCTAGGCTTATGAAACTGTGGGAGGGAGAGAGTGTTCTGGTCACCCTACCTTTCTCTCTGAAGGCCCAGCTGAGGTCTGCAGTCACATACCCATCAATCCTACCCTGGAACAGTTGCTGGAGAAAGAAGATCCAACCTGTCCTAATACCCTCACCAATGCTCTTCACTGAAGCATTAAGAGAGAGAGATTCCTGCTGGGTGTGGTGGCGCACACCTTTAATGCTCGAATTTGGAAGGCAGAGACAGGTAGATCTTCTATGAGTTCGAGGCCAATTTGGTCTAGCTAGTGAGTTCTGGGATATGTAGAGAGGCCCTGGAGAGAGGGAGAGAGAGAGAGAGAGAGAGAAGGAGGGAGACAGGGAGGGAGAGATTTCTAAAGGAGATTCAAATGGTGAATATTAGGGGCTGTTTTACCCAACTCCCCATGGCCTCTAAGGCCTTACAAATTAGGTCCCAACCTACTAGCTGTGAAAGTCACTGGGAGCCACTTAAGCAACTGGGGAGCTAAGGGCAGTTACCCTATACACACCAAGCCTCTGTCCGATGCCCTGCTGTGATGCATTACTCCCTGATGACCTTGGAGGGACCCATGCCACGCCTCTGCCATCCCTGTTATGGATTAAGACTAGTGAATCTCTACCCTAGGGCAGCTGCCAGCATATGGTCATGACAACAGACCCCACTAGAATTCTAGGAGAGACAGATGGTTGAAGAAGGCACACAGGTCTGGGGCTTCAGTTCAATGTCCCTGTCCCAGTCACAAAGTGAACCTGACCTTTGGCCCAGGCTGGTTGGGTTGGGCCTCACTGATCCTCCCTGGTCTGGGCTGCCAGAGGGAACTGGCTTGTTTTGCCATCTGCCTTCACTGAGCTGAAGCCCTGGCTTTCCTGCTGTTTTGCATACTGGGGCTAATTCTGTACCCTACCTCCACAGGGACCAGGCAGCCAGCCAGGGTAAGGGAGTCTTAACTTCTCCAGCAGGAGGATCTCCCCCCTGCTTGGGGCTGGCCTGGTTCAGAGGAGGCCTTGGCTTTACGGAAAGACAACTGCATTTCGGTCGCTGAGGTTCTTTGGGCCTCGAGATGTTTGTTGACAAAGAATCATTTGGGCAGGAAGCCCCCCTTCAGCAGACACCTTCACAGGACAATACCTTCCTTGGTTTTGGTGGAGGAGCCCTGCTGGGGGGTGTTTTTCTATTTCAGGAGCTCTCATGGTGTCACTCTGTCTTAGGGGTCCCTGAACCCCTAGAATGGACACGTGCAGCGGGAGCCTAGTTGGGTCATTACAGCGAGTGTAGGGAACATCTCAGACCTCAGTTGCTTCGTCTGTAACACGGGTTCATGAATCTCATCCGCCACAAGCCATGATGACTCAGGCCTATTGATCCCAGCTCCCCAGGCTGGGGAAGGCTCTTGAGTTCAAGGCCAGCCTTGGCAGTGTACTGAGAGCTGTGTCCAAAGAAACTGAAGGGTGTAGGATGCTGGGCACACTCACACAGAAAACAAGGAATGCTCATGAGTTTGTGAGACAAGGCCTTTAACTGACTCTTAGGTTAGGCCAGCCTGGCTGGTCACCCAGCCCCACCTCCGGCGTCTGCTCTGCTCTGCCTCCCAGTCCTGGGATTGCAAGTATGCTCTCCCACGTCAGGGCTTTGTACATGTGTTCCCGGAATAAACGATGGTCTTCATGTCTATGTGGCCAGCATTTTACCAACTCAGGCATCTTCCCAGCCTACTTTTGTGTTTTGTTTGTTTGTTTTGTTTTGATTTTTCTGAGACAAGGTCTCACTATATATTCCTGGCTAGCCTGGAACTCACCGTGTAGACCAAACTGGCCTTGAACTCACAGAGACGCCCCTGCCTCTGCCTCCTGAGTTCTGGGGTTAGTCATGTCCCACCACCACCACCATCGTCGTGGTTAGCTTTTTAATGTCACATAAAACAATTAAGTTTGTTTAATTTTCTATGAGTTAACATGGGGGGCGCTGCCAGGCAGTGGTGGCACATGCCTTTAATCCCAGCACTCAGGAGACGGATCTCTTTGAGTTCAAGGCCAGCCTGATCTACAGAGTGAGTTCCAGGACAGTCAGGACCACACAGAGAAACCTTGTCTCAAAAAAACAAAACAAAACAGAAAAGAAAGAAAAAGAGCATGGGAAATCTGTACCATTCTATGAAATCTAAAACGTGTCGTTTGTATAAGTCAGGAAACAGAACACAAACTGAGCACACAAGTAAATAACGAAAATCTCTGAAGTGCTCCTAAATTCCTCATCTACAAGAAACTGCCGAACCCCAGCTTAGCCCTGGGAGTAGGCTTGGTCCCATCATGACATACCCAAGTCACTCAGCCCGACAAGATTAGCAAAACTGGCCAAGAGTCCCAACCAGGTCTTGTAATCCAAATGCTGCAATGTTCCCACTGCTTTGCGGCTGCCTGGGAAGCTGGGGGTGCAGAGGCTCCGCAATGAAACCAAAGGAGGGGGGAAGGAAGGGGCCAGGAGACTAGCTAGAGAGTTGTGCTTTGAAAAGCTTCACTCTTCCCATTTGTCACAAGGTCGAAGCACTCCCTTGTCAGTAGGGCCTGGACCAGCCTCCCTTCTGCAGAAGGCTGCTCAGAGGCCCTCGATGGGCACATGCCCCACTGCCCACTGGGGGAATCCAGCCGGGTCCCTGGGGGCCCTGGTTTAAGCACAGAATGGTTCCTCCTCCGCTCTAGCTTGACTTCCGGCCCTCTCGATGCAGGTGTTGCCTGGGCCAGGGCCATCTGACCCAGGGCTCTGGGTGTTTTTTCCAGCATAATCAGAAATGAGAGAAAAACAAAGCTCAAAAGGCCATCTCTGCTTGGGTGGTACCGGCAAAGTAACTCTCACCGCCAGCCGCTGCATAGCGGGCTGTGTGAGACCCGGGCCTCAAAAGTCACCTGGGAACACCGGAATCACCAGATTCCGTCTGCTCTTTTTAGTCCACTTTAGAACCTGGGCATTTCTGGATGTTTCCCAAATGTTTGGAGCCGCCCCCTCCCCCACTATGACACACACACACACACCCCCAACACACACCTTCCACTGGGGAGCCTTCCCCAACCCAGAAGTCTTTTCTTAGAAACACAGCCGGCTGCAAAGAACAAAAATTAACAGGCATTAAATTCTGAGTTCAAGCAGAAAGTAGTTTGTTTAAAAACATTTTGGCTGATCCTAGTGCAGTTGTTTTTTAAAAACATCTTACCCCGGTGTGGTGTCTTACATCTGTAGCCTCCTGTTCCCTCGCCTGGGAAGCTGAGATAGGATTGGTCTGTGTGAGTCTGAAGCCAACCTGGGCTACAGAGTGAAACCCTGTCAAAACAAAGAAACAAAACATTGGGGGGGGGGCGGAGAAAGGCATTTTCCCTGGGACTTACCTAATGCACTTTGTCCACACATCAAGGTCCAGATTCAGCAAGTGTGGGTCTGCTCGTGTGAACTTGGAATCAACACGAGCGTGCAGCCTTGTCTGCTCTTTCAGTTAATTTTGTTCTGTATATGTTGCTGTACGTTCATGTACCTGTCTCTTTTACTTAAAAATAACTGTAGCCGGGTGGTGGTGGCACACACCTTTAATCCCAGCACTCGGGAGGCAGAGGCAGGCGGATCTCCGTGAGTTCGAGGCCAGCCTGGTCTACAGAGTGAGTTCCAGGACAGCCAGAGTTACAACAGAGAAACCTGTCTCAAAAAACCAATAATAATAATAATAATAATAATAATAATAATAATAATAATAATAAAACTGTAAAGCTGTGCAGAGTAGCTCACAGCTGTATTCCCAGTACTTGGGAGCCAGAGGCAAGAGGATTGTCACAAGTTCAAGGCTGGCTGGACTATATAGTGAAACCTTGTCTCAAAAAAAAAAAAAAAAACCAGAAAAATAAAAGAATTGCTTTAGTGAGGAGACACTGAGATGTGACACGTCTACTTGCCATCTGTGGCTGGCTGGCCCTCTGAGTCCCTCCTTGGTTCTCTTTTCTCAAGCATTGGTTCCTGGGAACAGGTGCTTTTGGGTCCCCTGCCCATTCCCACACCAGCTTGCCAACTCTCTCCCTGGCATGGCTTGTTCTCATCCCAGAAAAACAAAGGATCATGGCTTCTGTTCATTGATGGATGACCACCTTCTTGGTACAATGTTTGCCTCGGGGCGGGGATGGATCGCCAGCACTTATTCAATGCCCATGTAAGACAGCAGAGGCTTTGAACCTGTAACCCCAGCACTCAGGAGCCGAGGCAGGAAGATAGAGAGTTTGGGTCCAAGCTGACCTATATAAGGAGACCCCTGTCTCAGTGAGAGAAGCAGGGCAGGGTGGGAAATGAACAGAAGAAAGGCAGGGATCCACCGCAAGGACGCAGAGAGTCACGGGAATAACATAATCACAAATAGCCACAGGGCTATAGGGTGACCTGAGGGAGCGGTTACCGAGGGTGCCATCAGGAAAAGCACCCAAGGCTTCTGTAGTTTTCTGTGGGTGTGTTGTGTGTGCGCGTGTGGGTGTACATGTGTGTATGAGCACACATGTAGATATGGGGGCCAGAAGACAAGTGTGGACGGTGCTGTTCCTCAGGCAGTGACGAATAAATAAAATAAATGAAAATTCCTCATTTTTATTTATTTATTTTTTTCAGCAGGGTCTCTCTGGCCTGGAACTGGCTGAGTCAGCAAAGATGGCTGGCTCGCTATCCCCAGGGACCCTCCTGTCTCCATCTCCCTGGCATTAGGATTACAAGGACAATCTGCTCGCCCTACTTTTTAGCATGGGCTCTGGGGAAATCTAACTGGGGTCCTCGTGCTTGCAAGGCAATGGCTCTGCTGACAGGCGTCTCTTTACCCCAGTACTTCTTTTTCAATAAGTCTTTCTCCCTGGGGAGTAATCTCCAAAGTGGAGGTCACTGAGCGCATACAGTTACATAGATTGTTCATCCATTACCCCAGGCAAAAGTAATACCCCGCTGATAGGAGGGGTGCCTGCCCTGCCATCCGCCCAGCCCCCTAAGACCCTCCCTCTACTCAGAGCCCTCTGCTGCATTATGGGGAGAAGTGAAGGGTCCCCATAGAAGAAGACACAGGAAGTGAAACCACGAAGCACAATGAAACGTGCAATACAAATGTGAAGGACCGTGTGATTCGGTTCACTAAGTCAGGCCGCATCAGATTGGGTTCTTTTTTTTTTTTTCTATGACTTTTCTTAGTGTCTGTGGGTGCCCCCGCTCAATTCCTTTGCATTCAATTCCTTCCATCTTCACTGAACATCTGTGTGAGGACTTCCTAGGCACTGAGGAAGGTCCTGTTCATGCCAGGCAGTGTCACTGTCTTTACTAGATCAGGCTTCTAAAGGGCTGGGCAGGGAGGGGAGGAGACTACAGAGTCATCATGGAGAAACTGTGAGGCCCGGGCAATCCACTTTATCTCTAAGCCACAGTGTCCCCGGCTCTCAAATGAGATGCACGTGCCCCATCACCCAGTAGGGTTCTTGGCACATGGTGGGTCTTCAGTAACACACCTTCCTGGAAAGGCCCTTGGGAATCCCCAAACAATATACTCTCTAAAGACTGTGACTCAATAGAATGAGTGACCAATAGTGACCCATGTATGAGCAGGAGAAGAGGATGGTGCACACATGGAAGCCCAGCATTCAGGGGGCCGAAGCAGAAGTGTTGTGAGTTTGAGGCCAGCCTGAGCTACAGAGTGAGTTCCAGGATAGCCTGAGCAAGCACATATGCTTATATAATATATATTCATGTCAAGTATATGCTTAAAACTGATGTAGCCCGGTGGTGGTGGTGGTGGTGGTGGTGACAGCAGTGGCAGCAGCAGCAGCAGCAGCTGTGGCATACACCTTTAGTCCCAGCACTAGGGAGGCAGAGGCAGGCAGATCTCTGTGAGTTCGAGGCCAGCCTGGTCTACAGAGTGAGTTCCAGGACAGCCAGAGTTACAACAGAGAAATCCTGTCTCGAAAAACGAAAACAAAACAAAAAACCTGATGTAAAAATTACTAAAGAGAGGTAAAACAACATTGTATGCAATGACCAACTCTGACCTCCAGAGAGGACAGAGTGAGAGCTGGGAAGGGTGGGCTTCAAATTGCCAGTGAGGGGTATGCAGAGCTACCCCAATCCTGCTGAGGTCATCCCTACAACCAGGGTGAAGGAGATGAGAGTGCTCCCAACCCTCAAAGCATAGAAGAGGCTTCTTCAGGGTCAAGAGGAGATCTGTGACTTTCCCGGGTAGGTCCAGAGAAGCCCAGAGACAGTCAAGTCTGGAAACACAAAGGACTTCCAAACATGGGAATCCACCAACTCCAAGTCCTAAGAGGTGTTCTTTGTGCATATCTGCATCAGCTCATGTACGTGCACGAGAGTGTGCACCTGTGTGTAAATGTGTGTCAAAGCCAGATTTCAACACATGGCTTCTCAGGCGTTGTCTGTTTTACTTTTGCTGTTTTATTTTTAAATTATGTGTACTTACTTGTGTGTGTCTGTTTGAGGGTGTGTACAGATGAATTCAGGTGCCCGTGGGGACTAGCAGTTGTGAGCCGACCCCTGTGGATGCTAGGAACCAAACTTGGGTCCTCTGCAAGAGCAGTATGTGCTCTGAACGGCTGAGCCTCTCTTCCAGCCCCTCACCTTGGTGTGTGGTGTGTGTGTGTGTGTGTGTGAGAAAGACTCTTTCACTGAACCTGAAACTCACAGATTCAGCTAGAGCTGTCACAGGGATCCTCCTGCCTCTGCCTCTCTGGCACCGGGATTACATGCGCACGCCACCCATGCACAGCTCTCTATGGATGCTGGGGACCCAGGACCAGGTCCCCGTGCCTGTGAAGCCATCTCTGTAGCTCTAAAATAGACATTTCTTAGAAACAGCTGAGAACATTTTTCTGACCTTTTGGAGACTGGAAATCATAGATGCTGGTCACAGCCTCTTCCCACAGGGCACGCAGAGACCATTATTTGGCAGCCTGGGCCACTTTCCGGAAGTATTGGGCAAATGCTGAGTCTAAGTCAAAGCTTAGCTTCTAGTAGCAATGAATTCTGGGTTTGGTCTCTGTCACAAGAGGTCCTAGCGTGGGCCAGACTAGAGAAAAGATTACAACCCCCAGGACCTCACAGGTTGTCATACTAACATTCTGTAAAGATGTACCCCCAGGAGTCCCTAAAGTTCCCTGGGTAACTCAATTCTGGGGTCACTTCAGTTCTGAGATGGCAAGATAAGACATGGATTAACCCCTCTCCCGGGGATTCCGGGAGAGGATAGCAGAGGAGGCAGAAGGCCACATGGGCTTGAGGTCCTCCCTCCATTACTGATCTAGCTCCTCTTTGAGAAAGTTGGAAGGAGGAGAGAAAATTGTGTCCTTACCTTCTTTGTGATACCTTCTTTCTTAGAGCCTGTATCTTTGCCAACCCTCTCCAGCCTTCCCAGGCCTGCCTGGAGAGCAGCCCCTAAGGCCCTGGCAGCCTCCTCAGAATGATGAATCAGGGGCAGTTGTTGGGAAATGCCTGGGGGATGTTGAGAGGCTCTATCTTCTAGACCTCAACAAGGAGAGGTATGGAGGCCCCAGCATTCACGCCGTAGACTGCAGGACATGAGCTTTCAGTGTCGGTTGCTGACATCACACACGTCTACTCCTGGAGAGATTCGCTTGCTTGCCTTTTTTTTTTCGTACTGGATCAAGCTTTAAACATCCCGAGGTCCAGAGGTAAGAGATTTAGACGGGGGCAGTGCCGGGGCCGCGGATGCTGGTAAGCTCCACACGCTGACACAACGCAGCCTTCTTTGGCCCTGGCTTTGTCCCGTTGTGAGCTTTCCCATACGCACCCCTGCTTCTGGGCCATCTTCCCCTAGGAACCAACAGGGAAAACAGAGTAGGACAAAGGCACTCTTGCGTTTAGAGGTGAGACCCGGAAGGATTCCGAAACTAAAATAACTGGGAGATCCCACGCAAGTGCTAGAGACGAAGGTCCTTGGGCCAACATGGGAACCGCAAGGCTGAGGAGGCTGCCGCCCCAGCAAGACCGGTTTCTTCAGAACCTCAGTCTCTTCCTCTGAAGAATGGGTGTGGTGGTTACACCACATTCACAAGACAGCCGTGAGACCGAATGGAGAGGGCTCTTTGCCCCCTGACAACCTTGACAGATGCTAGGGGAGCAGGGTACTACAAGTGAGTGGATAGACATCTTCAGGGGCTGATCCTGGTCCCAGTGTGGCCAGAACACCCAAGATCCTGAAGGGCTTTCTCAACGTTGAGGGGCCCCAGGCTTCAGGGCTGTAGAGAGAAGCACTTGAGGTCCACATCAGTTTCCAAGAGTTTTGCTTCTTGGTTTCCAGCTCCATAGCAGGTCCAAGGAGCAGGGGTAATATACCTCAAGTTCAAGTCCTTTGCCCCTCAGACCTAAGCACCTTAGAGCTTAGAGGAGGGCAATGTGCATAGTGGGTGCCCTCTAGTGGTCAGTGTTAGTACTACATCCAGCTGCCCTCCACCTACGTGTCTACTGGAGGAAGAGGGTCTCCCTTTTCCCAACATACATTCATTCTCTCTCTCTCTCTCTGTCTCTCTCTCCCTTTCCTCTCCCTCTCTCCCTTCCTTCCTCTTTTAAAGGTTACCTGTATTTCTATTTGTGTTTATGTGTGTGAGTCAGTCTGTGCCACATGGGTGCGGGTGCTCATGGAGGCCAGAAGAGGGCATCAGATCCTCTAGAGATGGAGTTCTAGGTGGTTGTGGACCACTTGACACGGGTGCTGGGAACCAAAGCATGTTTTCTTAGCATCCAAGCCACCTCTATAGACCCAGTACATGTCTTTTTGTTTTTTGTTTTTGTTTTTGTTTTTGTTTTTTTTTGTGGTGGATTTAGGGAGCCAGACACGAGAGAGTATAAGGACAGAATAAACCCAGAAAATTGGCTCAGAAGATAAAGACACCTGCAGACACACTCACGTGCGCACGCACGCGCACACAGACACACACACACACACACACACACAAATAAATTCAATTTAAAAAGAATTATACATGGAGTCTCTGCTGCCTTGGGGGGCTCTGCTGCCCCTCGCCCAGGTGACAAACGGCAGCATCCTGCCAAAGCGCTCTGCCCCTGGACTCAGGGTACTTTCAGGAGGACACATTGGGTGGTCTCTGTCGCTGAGATCTTGCATAACCAAAGCTGACAAACCTGGCAAAGGTGGCGATGGAAAGATAAGATCGTGGACATGACTGCAGGAGAGGAGTGGGGGAACTGTGAGTGGGAGGAGCTCCTAAATTATCCATCAGCACAAGCTGTCAGTGGCACTGCCCCATGAATAAATGGACAGGGGAAAGGGCAGGGGCCTCAGGGTCAGGAAAACAGGTAGGGTATAAAAGGGGCATGCGAAGGACCAAGTCCATGATCCTGGGAGCCCAGATCCCCAACTGCTCAGGGTCCTGTGGACAGATCACTGCACAGCGATGGCTGCAGGTAAAGCATCCTCAAATCCCGCTGGGTGTGGTGTGGACCAAGGAGATGGATTTGAGGCTTCTAATGCCAATGCAGCCCGACTTCTGCTGGGATTGGGAGAGGTCAACCATCGCTCTCAGACTTTCCCTACCCTCCTGTCTCTCTCTAGACTCTCGGACCTCCTGGCTCCTGACCTTCACCTTGCTCTGCCTCCTCTGGCCTCAGGAGGCTGACGCTTTCCCTGCCATGCCCTTGTCCAGTCTGTTTGCCAATGCCTTGCTCCGAGCACAGCACCTGCACCAGCTGGCTGCTGACACCTACAAAGAGTTTGTAAGTTCCCCAGAGATGGGTGCCTGGCTGTGGAAGCGGGAAAGGGCAGGTCCTCCCTCCCCCGACCCAGAAGTCATAGGAGGAAACTGAGGGGTCAGGGATCTTAAGCCAATGTCAGAGGAGCAGAAAACTGAGTGGCAGGTCCTCCATAAGGTAGTGACAATAGGGAGCCACCAGCTGGACCCTCAGTGACTGCTCTTCCCCCAGGAGCGTGCTTACATCCCCGAGGGACAGCGATATTCCATCCAGAACACCCAGGCTGCCTTCTGCTTCTCAGAGACCATCCCAGCTCCCACGGGCAAGGAGGAGGCCCAGCAGAGAACTGTGAGTCCTCCCTTCCCTCCAAGTAGCCCTTCCTGCACCCCCCCCCCAAGGCCAGGGACCACTTTCTCCCTGAAGCTGGGACAACCTGGGAGTCCTGGGCAGAGGCCACTAGGCAATACACTCCACCCAGCCCTTTCTTCTCAGGACATGGAATTGCTCCGCTTCTCGCTGCTGCTCATCCAGTCATGGCTGGGCCCCGTGCAGTTCCTCAGCAGGATCTTCACCAACAGCCTGATGTTCGGCACCTCGGATCGCGTCTATGAGAAACTGAAGGACCTGGAAGAGGGCATCCAGGCGCTGATGCAGGTGAGGATGGCACTGGGGCCCCCAGCCCTGAGGTCACACTGCCCTTTGCCTCTGCCTGGAGCCTAGCTGGGGGCTCAGAGGGGAAGGAAGGCTCACTGCTGTTCTCTTTTTACCACTTGACACTTGAGAAGGCATCTTACTCATTTCCCCTTATGAAGCCTCCAGGCCTCTAAGTCCCGGGATGGGCAGGGGTGGGGGAGTAGGGGGATGGGGGTGGAGAGACAGCTCCTGAGACTCCTCTGCCTCTTCTGCCCTTAACTCCCACGTCAGGAGCTGGAAGATGGCAGCCCCCGTGCTGGGCAGATCCTCAAGCAAACCTACGATAAGTTTGACACCAACATGCGCAGCGATGATGCTCTGTTCAAAAACTACGGGCTGCTCTCCTGCTTCAAAAAAGACCTGCACAAGGCTGAGACCTACCTGCGGGTCATGAAGTGTCGCCGCTTTGTGGAAAGCAGCTGTGCCTTCTAGTTGCACGCTACGGTGTCTCTGCTCGAGCCTCCTAGTGCCCCCCTTTACCCTAGCAACTGCCATCCCTTTGCTTTGTCCTAATAAAATTAAGATGCATCATATCGCTTGGCTAGATGTCTTTCTGTTATGGACTGGAGGGAGGGAGTCAATGTGTGTCAAGCAGTCCTGGAAAGCCGACCTGCTAGAATCGTGTGGGTTGCTGGGAAAACAGCCCTGGCTCTCCCTGAACCAAATAGAGTCAACACATCATGTCTCCATTACAGGAGTCTGTTCCCATTCCATAGTCAAGATCCCAGCTCTCTGGGCAGTCACAAGTCAACAAGGTCATAGGTCACCCCAATAGAGCCATTCCTCCAACCAGCATGAGTAAGACCAAACAAGTGCCTGATCCCAAGATGAGGAGGAGATGAAGAGACAGAAGCTCAGAAGGAAAACATCTTTAGACAGAAAGCATGAGTAACATCACTGTTGTGTGTAAATTTTGAGGTGGATTTTCATTTGTACCAACTACCCTTGGGAAATGGAGGTATTTAAAAAAATAAGCCTCAAAGTCAAGCATGGTGGCACACATCTGTAATCCCAGCGTTTAAGAGGCTGAGGCAGGAGAATTACTGTGAGTTCGAAGCCAGCCTAGTCTACACAGTGAGATATAGTCTAACTTAGTCTATATACCAAGGCTTTGTCTTTAAAAAATTTTTTTGAAACAACTGGACCAGCAGGTCTGACTCTGGTTTAGGGCAATGGTTATGTGCTTGGCTTGCGAGTATGAAGACCTGAGTTCAATTCCCAGAATCCACAAAAAAAAAAAAAAAAAAAAAAACAAAAAAACACATGAGTGTGACGGTGTATGGTTGTAACTCCAGCGCTCGGGAGGCAGAAACAGGCAGATCCCTGGGCTTGCTGTGTTGTACACTGCTGTGGCAGCTCAGCAAGGATGACAAGGAGGTGTTTTCATAGGTGCAAACACTGCCAAACCTCAACAGAGGGCACCACCGTCATGGCCAACGCCAGACTCCATAGTGGAACCCCAAGCTTCTCAGCTCAGGTGTTTTATTTGATTCAGAACTCCTTGGGTGTTCTACTGCTAGCACATGCAGATCATTACCAATCAACATCCCCCACATAAACCAACACCTGCAAACAATACAAAACGCCCTAGACAGCCCCTCATTCAACAATGCATAAAACAATTATTGTATATGTAACTAAAAAAATAAACTTCTGCAACATTGCTAGCCAGCCAGTCTCAATCGCTTTGTGAAGAGAGAGACCTCATCGATGGCTTTTGGTCAGTAAGAGACTCCGTCTCGAAAAGCAAGGTTTACAGTGCCTGAGGAATGACATCCAAAGTTGTCCTCTGGCCTCCACCACACATACACACACGTGCACTGCACTCTTGGGAACACGCAAGCACACACATATACAAATGGGTATCAGATGGAGAGACACGGACCTGGTAAAGGCTTCTTGGGTAGGGATACACCACAACCGACACTCAGCTTCCTTGTGAGGGAGGGTTATATCATGGAAGGTTGGGGACCTGTGTAACTTGAAGAAAGACTCAGCAAAAGTGTGGACTCCTATGACCTTGTCACCATTTATCATGGAGGACTACGTCTCTGAAACCCTCTGAGGTAGGGACATCCAGACACAGATTTGAAATTTAAATTTCAAACACTGGAAGCAAATATATATGGAACACATTTATTTATTTTATTTTATCTTTTGGTTTTTCGGGACAGGGTTTCTCTGTTGTAACTCTGGCTGTCCTGGAACTCACTCTGTAGCCCAGGCTGGCCTTGAACTCACAGAGACCCATCCACCTGCCTCTGCCTCCTGAGTGCTGGGATTAAAATGTGTGCCACCATCACCCATCTGGGCCTCTCATTCTAGATGGTGAATCCACTGTGATCCTCAGATGCTACATCCTGGTTGCTCTGTCATCGTCAAGCTTTTCTTTTGCCAACTCTGCCACCGATGCCCCTCAGGTAGATAATTTTGATTGTGTTGGTGTAAACCTCAGGTGGTCGCTGGATTCAGATTCAGAACAATTAGGCAAAGTTGTATCTTGGCCTCCTCTGATCTGAAAGACCTAAGACAACTCATTGCATTAAACTATTTTGATTGGGGCCCGGGGGGGGGGGGGTTGTCAGTTAACGGACACAGAATGACAATTGTAAAGTACGCAAAAGCATTCTGGAAATGGGTGATGATGAGCTACTCAGGGACCACATGGGACAGAGGAAGATGAGCTCCTGGGCTTTAACCGCAACCTATTACGAAGAGTAGCAATGATATACGCATCTCCCCTACTCTCCTGTCTTCAATAACGTGTGGCTATGTCTTCTCCAATCCTCCTGCTCTGATCCCTGGGAACAGCCTGGCCAGGTGCACCATAAAAACCAGGATAAGGGGCCCTTGAGAGATTGCTCAGAGTTTAAGAGCACCTGCTGTTCTTCCAGAGGACCTGAGTTCCATTCCCGTCACCCAGGTTGGGTAGCTCACAACGAACTGTAACTCCAGCTGCAGGGATCCATCACCCTCTTCTGGCCTGTGTTTACCTGCACACACATAGCAGACACTCACACATACAGACATACACGCATACACATACATTTTTAAAAAATTAAATCTTAAACGAAAGCAAACAGGATGATGCCAAAGTCCAAAGGCTCCTACCTTACACAAGAAGGAAACATCTTTTAAAAATATTGTGCTCGTGGCCAGTAGAAAATGATGAGACCTCAGACCACACCAGCCACCCGATAAAAAGCTGGCCCCTTTGCTTTGAGGCAGCCTAAGCAGGGCTGTTCCTGCTCCCTTGAGTAAAAGCCTCCATGCAAACCCTGCTGCATGCCCACACCCTTGGGCTCATTCATTTCCGTCACTAAATCAAAACTTCCCTTGACACCTGGGTACTGATAGGTGCAGCACGGACATGCTCGACACACTTAAAACAGTGAAGATGTAAGTTTTATGCTGTGTTATTTCTTGCCACAGTTTTTTTTCAGGGGAGACAGTCTTGCTGAGCAGCCCAGGCTGGTATCAAACTCAAAATCTCTGTGCTTCATTCAGCCTTCCAGGTTCTGGGGTCAAGGGCATGTGCCACCATGCCTGGCACAACAAACATTACTTTCTAAATAAGGTCATGATGGATAGTTCAGTCTGGCCTTGAACTTGTGATCCTCTTGCCTCTTCTTTTAAGCAGTTAAAGACATGCAGCACCAGCTGGGCATGGTGGTACACATCTTTAATCCCAGCATTTGAAAGGCAGAGGCAGGTGAGTCTCTGAGTTCAAAGCCAGCCTGGTCCATAGAGCAAGTTCCAGGACAGCCAGGGCTACACAGAGAAATCATGTCTCAAAGAAGAAAGAGAGAGAGAGAGACAGAGAGAGATGCAGTACCACACATAGATCAAAAATTTTAAGCAGTATTTTTTTAGTGAAAAGTCTTCTTGAGGGATAAGATAGACAAGACTCACACTAGGAAGGATCCAACAGGCATATCTCAAGTACTCCTTGATTCCCACAGCCAATCCAGGGAGATCTGTGAATATTTCCCCCCTCAGAGGTGCTGATGCAAATGTTTTGATCAGCCAAGTCGGTCCCAGCCAATGTCCTCTGAGTGGTCACATTGCTGTTGCACCAGCCTCTTGTTGCCAGGCAACCGCCTCTTTCCTGGGTTACCTGGCACCTGACTCCTTTCCCTGTCAGAGATTTCCATCCTATATGAGATGCTCTTCTTGTCCTTGTGACAAAGTATCTAACAGGAGTAACTTAAGGAAAAAGAGGTTTAATCTGGGTCACAATTACGAGATCCATCATGACAGTCCCTCGTATCTTCGTGAGTCAGGAGGCAGAGATGGTAGACTGGATGGACACAGGGTGGTATACCTTCAAGGCCTGTCCCTCGTGACTTGTCTACCAGCTAGGTTCCCCTATTCCAAAGATTCTACAGCCTCCCAAAACAGTGTCACCAGCATTCAGACGTGTGGGCCTGTAGGGGGCATTTGGCATTCAAAGCTAACTCATCCTAGTCATGAGGGTTGTACAAGGGCAGAGGTGTAGCATCCGGGACTTCCTGCTGCTGAGGTCAGAGTAGCTGGCTCTGTCTCTCTTGCGAGTGGAAACCTCTGGCTTCCTGACCAGTGGCACTGGAGGGGCTACAGGTCACTCTGAATTGAAATGTCTGGAAACCTTGCAGACCATCAGTCTAGGGTCTAGGATGGTGAGTTTGAGGCCAGCCTGGGCTACCTAGGAAGACTCTTTCTCCAAAAAAATACATACATATTTTTAAAACACGGTTAGAACTGGGTTAAGGAGAGTAATTAACAGCCTTTCCTAAAGTGTGAAGCCATTTAGCCTGATCGTAACTTCTCATGTCTTCTTTAGCTTGTCCTGTAGACTTAATACAAGTGCTACAGGTCTTGCTGATAATGATGTAGAAACACCCTCCCAACGTGTCCCCACCCCATTTGGCTAAGAGATAGCTCAGGACAAGGCAGGATCTAATACTACCTTAGCCAAAGAGTTGGGGGCAGGGTAGGGGTGGGGGCAGGTTTCCAGTTGCTGGGTGTTCTAGTTTCATTCTGTTGCTGTGATAAAATTCTGATGGAAAGCAGCTTAGAGGACAGAAGGGAGTCTTTCAGCACACAGGCTTCAGTCTATTATTGAGGGGAGTTGGGGCAGGAACGCAAGCAGAGAAACCATGGAGGAATGCTGCTTGCTGGGTTGCTCTCAGGCTCACACCTAGCTAGGTTTCTTATACAGCTTAGGATCACCTGCACAGGGTATGGTACCGCCCATGGTGGGAGGGGCCTTCCTACATTGAGTAATTAAGCAATCCCCCTAGACGTTGCCCACAACTTAACTGGAAAAATCCTTCAATTTTGGCTCTCTTCTCTGGTGACTTTATGCTGTATCAAGTTGACAATTAAATTAATTGAGATACTGGAAGCATAGACCTTTCCAGGGATCCCCTCATCCCAAGCCTGAGAGTTAACCAAAGAATTGAGTTCTAGAAGAATTTTCTCCTGTCCTTTGTCTTGATGGACGGGTGTCAATATTGTTAACAATTGTCTTTTTGGGTTTTCAAAACATAGGCTTACGAACCAAGTATGGTAGGAATACACCTTTAATGCCAGCACTCAGGAGGCAGAGGCAGGTAGAACTTTGGGTATTCAAGGCCAGCCTGGTCTACGTAGCATGTTTCAGACCAGCCAGGGTTATATAGGGAGACCCTGTCTCAGATAAAAACAAACAAAAAAACAAAAACAAAAACAAAAAACCCAAAAACAAAAGTCTTAACTATGAAAGAGAGACATGGGTACTAACCTATGGGAAATGTAACCATGAAAAGCCAGGCAGAGTCACCAGGATTATCTGAGAGCCACAGCAGCTAACCCACAGGGACTGAGCAGGGCCATCTGCTAACAGTGGCGCCATGTGGCAGTGAGAAGACACAGCAGGCTAACCCATTAGCTCTCCTTGCTGGAACTAGGAAGCCAATGACATTGCCCCTTTTGGGGTTCATTGCCTTAGGGCCCTGGGTGGCATTTGCAGATGTGACTGATGCTGACCAGCCTGACATAGCTGATCCAAGGCACCACAATGGCTCAGGTCCCCGGATTAGGGTGTTCTGTAGACCTGTCCTGGACCTGCTTCTACACGCACTCGCCCACGTGCTCACCGTTAGATGAATTTGTGTGAGACTCACATTCCGGGAAGGAGGAGCTACCAAACCCAGCGTGGAAACTGACATTGAGAACACTGATTTACGAACTCAAAATCCTTCCTCGGCCCCGAGTTAGACTTTCTCTTAACAAACCACACTCTTCGGGTCGTAGGAATTTCAGTTTGGACATGGGTCCCCCAAAGGCCATGTCTTAAGGGCCCCAGGCCATGGCACTACTGGGAGAGGAAACATGATGGTGCCTAGTGTCAGGTCCTAAGAGGACACTGGAATCCTGGCCCTTTGTTTCTCTTTTTGCTTCCTGCTTCCACAGTGTGGAAGGCTCCCTCTGTCCCCCCGCCTTGATGACCCTGATACAGGTCTGACGGCCTTGGGTCATGTGGCCACAGACACTGTAGTGGAACTCTTTCTTGTAGGTTGACGTACTCACATTTGTCACGGTAACAGAGAGTGAGCTCCTCCCTCGTGGATTGTAAACTCGTGGAAGGCAGGGATGCTTTGTTTACCACTGGGCTTCTGCTGCCATGTACGGTGAAAGTTATTTTTCTACCAAATCCCTAATCCCAGATTCAGGGTGGTCCAGGAGGAAGGGGAGTTGGTGTCTGATGCTGCACCTTTTCTAGCTAGTATCTGCAAGGTGGAACTGGGTTCTAGTGTGAGCTTTAGTTTTAAAGCAGGAAAGACTGGCCGTGACTAGAGCCAAAACATCGCTTGTCCTAGGCTGGCCGCTCCTGTTACCAACCGGAAGCTCTCTTCAAAGATCTGAAATGCAACCATTTGGCTTAACATAACAAAAATTTTTAATTATGACACAAAGGAAGAGTAAACTCAGATATCACAAAATGTATTTTATTGTTACCACAGCTAACATCTCTGAACATTTCATGACCACTCTGGGAGGAAAGACCCAGCTTGATGTCCCTCAAACCTTACTAAGGTGGACACACCCTTCCTAGAGACAGTGAAGGAAGCTGAATTGTTAAAGCATACGGTGAACACCGTCACAGAGGGTTGGAATGTAATGACAAAACTGAGATCCATCTGCATGTTAAGCACACACTGCCCCAGAGTCTGTACTTCCAGGGCACGAGCTTGCAGGGGGTGAAAACGGGCATTTCTTTGTGGAGAGGGGAAGTAATGAAGTAATATGGGACTCGGCCTTTTACAAAAAGGAATTCAGAGTCTGGCACCCCTAACCAACAAGACCAATTCCATAGAAGTATTCTATCTTCTACTTTAAAGCCCCCTGAAAAAGTTATTTAGGGTGTGGTGGTATACACCTGTAATCCCAGCACTCAGGAGGCAGAGGCAGGAGGATCACAAGTTTGAGGCCATCTTGTGCTGCATAGTAAGCCCTAGGTTTTTTTGTTTCATTATAAAACTAAGTAAGCTACCTGACCCAAAGTGAAATTGCACAGGGTTACTGGAGTGAAACTTAACCAGCCAGCACTCGTTATGACGTCACAGGGCAGTGTCTGGGGAGCTGGGGAATGTGGACAGGAAGCAGAGTTCTAATCCCTGCCCATTTACTTGCCACCTACCCCTATGATGTCTTGTCCCTAAACTACAGAGTAAGTTCCTAGTTAGCCATAAGGAAGTCATGAGCAATGTGTTCCAAGACATTTCTGAATGAGCTTTCTTGTTTGCTGTTTGAGAAGTAGGCAGTGGGAACGAGGGGCAAGGGCGGGGCTTCTTCTGTGTACCCCAGAGTGGACCGATACACAAAGGGAAAGCCTCTCTCCCCAGGTGGAACAATCAGACTGAAATTTCTAGAAACTCGAAAGAGAAAAGGGAGCTTCAAGAAGGACTGGATGCGAGTCACATGACAGCAGAACACAGGGGACTCTAGCCTCACATTCTGTCTCTCCTTCCTTGGTCTTCTCTCTCCTCCCCATAATGCTGCTAGCCGAAAGTCACTCTCAAGCAAAGAGCTGTTTCTGGTCAACAGTGAAGTGAGTTGCACTCTTCTGCCTGGATATCAGCAAACTGGCTTTCCTCGTCTTTGTTCTGCTCTCTCTGCCGATGGGCCCGCTTCCTCCTGTTTCTTTTGCAGGGCTGGTAGTTCAGATACAGTGCTATGGTGATCACGGCCATGCCGAGAGTGAAGATGATGATGATGAAGATGGTGGAGGAGCTGATTCCTTCACGCAGTCCTGTGACGCACAGGAGACAGAACCGGGGGAGGCGGGTTAAGGACAAGAAAGTTATTCCACCCCAGACCACCAAGCCCACTTCTCAGGCTCATGGTCTTAGCCCAGGAGCATCTTCCCTCCACGCCTATGTGGGAACCCCAGATCCCTGGGGTGCCTGTGTACCCCAGGCCTGGCAGCTGGTGCAGCAGGTACCTTGGACGATGACGGCAATGTCTTTGCTGACAGACCCTAGCTGGTTAGTGGCTGTGCAGCAGTAGGTTCCAGAGTGGTTCTGGGTGGCCTTCTGAGGTACATCAGGGTCAATGATCATCCCATTCCAGACACACACCAAAGCCGGGGCAGGGTTTCCTTCTGGGGTGCAGACAAGCAACTGATCCATCCCTTCTACCCATACCTGGTTGTCAGGGCAGCTGGATTCCTCCAATCGTGGCTTGTCTGCAAAAGAGCCCCAAAAGGAGTCTAGTTCTATGTCTGTTCCCTTCTCACTTCCATCTGCAGCCTCCCCCCCCCAGCCCCAACTCCAGTGCTGTTCCCTCAACCCAACAGCTTTCCTTCCCGAGAGAAACACAGCCGGCTCCCTGCTAGGAACCAAACCCACTCTCCTCCCTTCCCTAGGTGCAGAGTATGAGATGCAGCCTGGGACATTGGTATGGACTCAGGCTTAGCGATATGGAGGCTCTGTCGTGGGACCCAGGATGTTTCCCATCAGCTTCTCAGTGGGCAAGGGTTGAATTCAGAAATAAGGATTTCCTTATTTTCCAAAACGCAAACCCTAATATGGAATTCTGAATGTATCTCTCCTGAGCATCGGCCCAGCTGTCTGCCATTAATGTCCCAGCCTCTGGCTCCCGACTGACTGACTGCCTGCCGAACCACTTTCCTCCCTAGCCTGCATTCCCATCTTGCTCCCACTCACCTTCCTGAGGGCCAGGCATGTTTGGGAAGTATTCTTTTGTTTTGTTTTGTTTTTTCTCTGGATTCTTAGGGTTAGAAAAGTGTAGCCCCTCTACTGTTGAAGAGAGACCAAGCACCCTCACTTCCACAAGGACGCTCAGCTTCTACTCACACAAGACATGCAGCTGGAGCTCGGTGGTTTTGACCAACCGCTGGCCCTGTACCTCCAGAGAGGCCTCACAGGAGAGATTCCGGCCATCATCTTCCTCCCTGGCAGTAAACAGAAGCCAGGCAGGCTCCCCAGGAGCAGAGAGGCTTGGGGCTCCCTGAAGCCGAAGAGTAGGGTTAGGTGATGTTAACACATGACCTGAGCAGGTCACATTAACGTCTGTCCCTGCCAGCGGGTATGTGTCTTGTATCTCCAGAATTGGTGGAGGGAAACCTACAAAGTAGATAGAACAGTGGACACAGTTTCAAAACTGGTGGCCGCTTCTATCCTCTTGTTGCTGGAGGTCTCCCTTGGGTAGACGACGGCAGAGGAGAGAGTTTAGATAGCATTAATGCTTCTGTAAAGGCTAAAGAAACGGAACAACAAGGTGGTTCGAGGATTGAGAGCCTCCCTGCTGACAGTATAGCATGCCCAGTTTGGCTATGTCTCTCTTGCAGTGACAGCAAGATGGTTTCTCACCGTATAGGGGATTTCTTACTCATCTCAAATGCTTATTCTAGAACAGTGGTTCTCAACCTTCCTAACACTGTGACCCTTTAACATGGTTTCCCAGGTTGTGGGGACCCCTAATCATAAAATTATTCTTGTTGCTACTTCATAACTGTAAGTTTGCTACTGTTGTGAATCATAATGTAAATGTCTGATATGCAGATGGTCTTAGGCGACCTCCTAACCCCCAAGGAGGTCAATGACCCACAGGTTGAGAACCACCGAACTACAATGAGGGTCAGGCTCAACAACTGCCCACTAAGAGGACAGGTTAGGAAACTTTTGATGGAAGCCACATAGAGCTACTGTCACAATGCAGGTTCCTAACCCACCTCTATCAGAGAGAGATGAAGTGCAACCGTTAGCAAGATAAATGTCTATAGTCAAACCCACAGCACATTACTGTGGGAGCTCTCCGTAGCAGAGGCCCTCTGGGGGAGGGGAGCCGGCCACCTACTGTAGATGTGCACTGGTTTCCTTGCTTTCTGCTCCACAGGACCCAGAGACACAAGGCAGGTCAGCTCCTGGGCACCGGTCTCCATGGCACGAATGGTGGCACTGGCCCATGCTGCATCTCCCTTCCAGGAGGAGAAAGCGCTCAGCTCCTGGTCTTCCAGGAACATGCGGAAGATGGCTTCCTGGGCCGGAAACAGCCTAGCAACCTCACAGCTCACTGTCTCCGCCATCCCAACCTCCAGCAGTGAAGACACCCCGATCTGGGGACTCTGAGAGAATTCTGCCAAGTGATTAGGAAGAAGAAAGGAGGGAAGCCATACGTCATGTGTCACATATGATGCCGTGGAATGGAATGGGGCAGCTGGGGAGTTAGAGGTGGGGCTCAGTCACCCTCACCTCCTGAACCCTGTGGGAACAGGGTCCCATAGGCCAAACTAGCCCTGGGCTCCCTTCATGCCTGGACTCTGACTCACCAAAGATGCGGAGTTCCTTGGAGGCTGAGCTGCTATGAAACAGCCCTCCGCCTTGTGGGCTCAGGTCCAGTTCTGCACGGCAGGAAAAATTGCACCTGTCATTCTCCCGCTGGGCGTGGACGCTGACAGTGACCTCAGCTCTTTGGGATGCCACAGAGAAGCTCACAAAGTCCTTTCTGTGCAGTTCTTGGTCACCTTGGAGAAGGGTAAGGGTGAGGCTCTGCAGGGGTGCCACACTAGGCACGTGACACTTCACAGTGGCAGCTTCATCCATGGCCACCCACTCGGGCTGCAAGTCCAGGATCACCTGCTCTGGTGGCTCTTTAAGACAAAAAGGCAAGCCTTGGTGAGGGGCCACTCACCTCCAGAAAGAAATGGCATTGCAGAAGGAGACTGCTACCCTGAAAGCATCATGCGGTGAGTTAGCCTTCCAGCTCTGTCCATCAAAGGTGGCCATGGCCAACTGTGACAGCTAAAAGGAAGTCCTTTGCTTTGATTTTTCCTGCCATTCTGGAACATTTTATCTCTTATCAGAGATGTTTCAGAGTCATGAGAAGCTGGCGGGGGTGCTCGTTAACCTTATTTGAAAACTATTTTGTTCCTCCACAGGATCCGACTAACTCCTTTGGCTTTATCTTTGCCATGCAAGACACCAATCCCAACACCCCAAAGCCACCTGCACCACAGACTCCTCTAACCACCCCAGCTCAAAACACTGTCCTTCCTGCAATCCCTGGTCATCCTAGGAGCTTGCAGCAAATGAGCCGGCACTGATTTTACCCTTGTCTGATCAGTCAGAAGCCAGCATTCTTAGCATCTGCTCCCTGTGCATTCTTTATATTGTCAAGGATGCCCCTCAGCTAAGGATGCACGCTCTGAAGGCAGCCTCTACAGAGGAGAGAATCCTGACAGTATGTCTGAGTCTTTACTGGGGGAGCGAGGGGAGGCTGTCCCCTAAGAAAAATCCCTAATTCTTCCCCAAATAAGATGCGTTCCTCTCTCCCTACTCCTCTCTTCTGAGCCCTCCCCCTACTCACGGTACATGGTGATGGCGAGCGTTGTGTCCTTCTGAACCCCTGCACAAGAGAAGAAGCAGTGCAGGACAGAGTTCTCCATGATGTCCTCCAGGAGAAACACCTTCCATTGAGGCCCTCTGCCCAGCTGGGTTTTCTTTAAGAAGGTCTCAATTCCGCTGGGCCCAGGGTCTGGGCAGGTGGTGCTGCAGTTAATGGTCAGGGACTGTCCGAACTCCACCAGGGCCTGATTTGGCCAAACAGACACTTCAAACAGCTCTTCTGTGGTCCCTGAAATGAAGCACGCATGCGGAGAATTCTTGTGAGGACCATGAGATCCAGAATGAATAGAGAGTCCATTCTATCCATTAGATTTAGGTTGGAGAAGAGGGAGCCTGCGGTAAACAACAAGGCTCAGGATCTGAAGAGTAAATGCTTTCATCAACAAGTGAGACCCCAGATCCCAACCCCATTCCCACCCCTCTGTCCTGGGGTCTAGATTTCATCACAGAACTAAGGAGTTGCTAAAAGTCACACCCTGGAAAGCACGCCCTCCTAAGCTTTCCGAGGTCTCAGCAGCTCTCTGGGCTCAGACACTAAGGATCCTAATGGGGTCTTGGTTCTTATATGCAAACAGTATTTCTCTCAAATGATACATAGGGGCTATCCTCACCAGAACTGCCCAGAATTATTGTGAAACCGCAGAGCCCAGCTCCACCTCAGACAGTGACTACCTGGAAATATGCCTCCGAATAGAACGAGCCTCCTGGGAGCCCTTCACACACAAAACCATGAGAAGTAGACCTCAAGGAAGCGCCCATGCTCACTTATTCTCATAGAACTTTCTACCTCTTCTCAGAGATTACTCACTTTGCTTTGTGATGCTGAGAAAATGAATTCTTTCAATGTTTTCAAGTTTAGTCTATATTATGGTTTGGATCTTAAATGTCCCACAGAAGCCCATGTGCTAAAAGTTGTTGCCAGCCTTTGGCACTATTGGGAGGGGGTAGGACCTTTAGAGGGTAGGGCCCAATGGAAGGGACCCTCCACGCATGTCTGTGCACCTAGTGCATGTGTGGTGCCTGAGGAGGTCAGAGGAGGCAGCTGGATTCCCTGGAACAGGAGTACAGGATGGTTGTGAATGGCTTCGAGGGTCCTGAGAACCAACTCCAGGTCCTCTGCAAGAGCAGCCGTGCTCAAGTGCTGAACACTCTCCAGCTCCACAAAAAATATTTTTGAGAAGATACAAAGGAGGAGCTGGGGACATAGCTTATCAGGTTCATTGCTTGCTTAACATGCACAAAGCCTTGGGTTTGATCCCCAGGACTGTGTAAAGCTGTCATAATGGGATACGCCTGTAAGAAGAGGCAAAAGGATCAGAAGTCTACGTAGGGAGTTTAAGGTCAGCCTGGGGTATGGACCTTGTCTCTAAATAAGTAAAATTTTAAGCTTAAAAAATAAATGACAGGGAATTTTGTAAATTTTATCTGTCTGTCTGTCTCTCTCTGTGTATCTGCCTGCCTGCCTGCCTGCCTGTGTGTGTGTGCTCGTACACGCACGTGTGCTATGCACAGGGATCAGAGGACAACTTTCAGGAATCAGTTCTCTCTTCCCATCATGGGTTCCAGGAATTTAACTCAGGCAATCAGGCTTGTGCAGTAAGTACTTTTTCCTCACAGGCCCATAATGACAAGTGCTATTGTATATGTACATATGTTTTTATACATATATATCGCTTATATGTGTGTGTTTGAGAGAGAGAGGGAGAAAGACAGAGAGACAGAGACAGAGAGACAGAGAAGAGGGAGAAACAGGGCAGCGTGGGACAGCAGAGGGCTGCATAGAGGAGACACACTCCCTTTGGAGAGTTCCGAAGCTCTGGCACTCTATTAATCTGGACACATGTGTTCTAAGAAATCTCTCCCAAGGTGCAGATGAATGGGTGTCACTGTGCTCTGGATGTCCCATCTGTCTTACCTGTTTCCCTGTTGCCATGATAAAGTAATCTGACAAAAGCAGTTTAAGGGAAAGGGGTTTATTGCAGCTCACAGTTCAAGAGTACACTTCTCACCACAGCAGGGAAGTCAAGGCAGGAGGAACCTGAGGCAGCTCATTACAGCATCTACAATCAGGTGTGTGAAAATCTCCCCCCTCCCCCAGGCATGCCCAGAGGCCTATCTCTTAGGTGATTCTAGATCCTATCATGGGATGATTAACCATCACCCCATGCCCTCCTGCATGATCAACCATGCGTGTCCTGGCACTTAGTGGGTAAAGAAACTTTTCCAAATAGCTTTACCTGGACAAGAGGTCAAGGCCAGCAGGGTCCAGATACCAAAAAGAAGCATTTTCATTCTTGGGAGAAAGTCCAAAAGCTGGGGAAAAAGAAAAGAAAGAAGTGCTGGAGAGATAGTTTTTCATTACATTTTCCTAACAACTGTATGTGTACAAATGTTTTTCCTGTGTGTGCCTGTGTACCCCATGTGTTCCCGGTGCTGGTGGAGGCATTGGATCCTCCAGGACTGGTTGTGAGCCACCATGTAGGTTCTGGGGATCAAACCCGGGTCCTCTGCAAGAGCAGCCAGTGCTCTTAACCTCCGAGCCAACTGTCCAGCCTGAGAATATTTTTATAAATAAAAATGTATAAAAGGAAGTATTTGCCATAGCTCCTGCCTACAGCCAAACACCTGAGGTAGAAGCAGGTGAATCAGGAGTTCAAGGTCATCCTCCTTCATCATTCTTGGAGAGCTGGAGGTCAGCTGGGCCACACAAGACCTCATCTGGAGAAAGAAAAGGACTGGAACATATCTATATGGATATGTGTGTATATGTGTGTGTGTGTGTGTGTGTGTGTATGAAACCTGAAACCTCACTACAGCAAGACTGTCAGTGAGGGGTATTGAAAGAACTTCCTGCATCTGATTTAGGTTTGTCTGTCCCCAAGGACAGGGAAGACCTAAGACAGAGGGGAATGTTTGATTACGGTTTCCTGTAATTTTATTTTATTGTACCGATTCTTTCACTAGCCTGCCTTGTCTATTAGATGGAGTCAAAAGAAGGGTGTCAGCAGGGAAACGTGGAAAACGGTGTTGGCAGTGTTTATCTGGCCCTGTTCAGGAGAAAGTGATCCTGAGTCGAGAGAACACAGTCCCTGGAAGCTTGTTCTCTGATGTCAGGGAGAATGCTTCAGCCTGGCTCTCTCCAGGACCTCCAGGATCTCTCCAGATCAAGGTCTCTCCCTGGTTCGCTACCACTAACTAACAAATGGGCCCCGCTTCAGCCGGCTGCAGCTCACCCCTGACTCCATCTCCCAGCCCAGCCCCAGTTTTGTTTTCTTTCAAAACTCAATTCAAACAAAACAAAAACTCCACCTGACTAATTTCTTCGAAAAGTTTCTTTTATTCCTCCTTTCCTCCCTCTTTATCTGTTTGTTTTCCCCACAGAGATGCAACCCCAGGCTCTGGTATGCTCTACACTGATATATATATATATATATATATCTGTATCAGGCATATCAAAAGTAATACTCCCAAGGGAATGTTACTTTCCCAAAATAATCACTTTAAGCTGGGCTTGACGGCACATGGTTTTAATCCCAGCACGTGGGAGGCAGAGGTGGAGGAAGGTGGATCTTTATGAATTCAAGGCTAGCCTCACCTAGTGAGTTCCTGGTTAGCCAAGGCTACAAAGTCAGAACACACGTCCCGTTCCCCCTCCACACACACATTCTTTTTTGGAGGCTGTGAGCTTATTCCAGAGATATCACTATTCAAAATTTTGTCAGAAGTGATTTATAACTGGCTTTTAAGTTACACAGAAAAATCATTCTTTCTCTTAAATTATCCTTTGTGTGTGCAAAAAAAAAAAAAAAAAAAGATGCTAGTCACAAGAGTTGCCAAACTTAGCTCTAGTGACTTACATCTCTATCCTAAGCTCTGTTATCTAAAGAATCCTAAAGAAATCACCTAGACTCTGAAGGAATTTCCACATACCAGCTGAGTAACAACTCTGACGGAAAACGTACCAAAGCTCTGGACGGGAGGAGAGTGCCCATGCCCTGGACGGGAGGAGAGTGCCCGTGCCCTGGACGGGAGGAGAGTGCCCGTGCCCTGGACGGGAGGAGAGTGCCCGTGCATTTTTCTAAGCTTATTGTTGAGTATGTCAGGCTCTTCGACAGGGAAGAAAGAGCCAGGCGTGGTGTCCTGTGCTTTAATCCCAACACTTGGGAGGCAGAGGCAGGAGGATCTCTGAGTTCGAGGCCAGCCTGGTCTGCACAGTGAGTTTCAGGACAGCCAAGGCTACATAGTGAGACTCTGTCTGGAAAACAACCGCCACCACAGCAACAAGATGGGAAGAAACACCTTCATCTTGCAACAAGGGATTCCTTGAGGTTTTGTAGAAAAGATTAATGTAAAAAGATCTTGGCTTAACGCTGTAATGAAAGGGTGAGGAGGGCCTACCAGGCACAGGCCTTGGGTTCAAACTCTTCCCTGGGGAGGCAGACGTTCTAAATGTTCTGTAAGCTTTACATTAGATGTAGAAAATATTGGTTAGGGTTATGGAGGACCTGAGTTCAAATCCCCAGCAGCCAAATAAAACACTGGACATGACTATCCAAGCTAATAACCTCAGTCCTGAGACGGGACAAGACTGACTTGCTGGTCAGCAGCCTAGCTCCAGGTTCAGAGAGAGACCCTGTCTCAAAGGAACAGACATAAGTCAGTCAAAAAGGTTGGTTTCCCTTGCGGTTGCTACTAGTACATTCTCTGTGTCCCAAAGTAGGCACAAGAAAATGCAGAAAATGGGGGTTCTATTTGGTCACGTCCCCCACCCACACATCTGTGTCTTTTCTTTTTTTCTTTTCTGAGACAGGATCTTGTTCTATAGCCCAGGACAATCTGGAGCTATTTATCCCAGGCTGGCCTTGAACTCACTGTCCTCCTGACTTAAGTTTCTCAAAGGCTGGATTGAAAGCATGTGCCACCATACCAGCCTCCCAGACACTTTGTTCTATGCTGTTTCATGCTCTCCTCCCTTTTGCCCGCCACACCTCCAGCTCCCTGCCTTCACCGTTGCTATCAGCACACATATGATCTGATTCTGAAACATGAGATTTTTATCTTCATTTTGTTAAGGACAAAGAAAACAGCGTCTCTAAAGGCAAACTATTTTTAAAATCTGTTTAAATTCCTTTGATTTATTCTGTAAATTATATCGCAATTTAGAGGACTTAAATGTTTTTTGTTTGTTTTTAAGACAAAGTTTCATGTAGCCCAGGCTGGCTTTGAACTTGTGATATTCCTGCGGATGACTTTGAACTCCAGATCCTCCTGCCTCCACCTCCCTAACGCTGGGATTACAGGGGTGTAATACCAGGCCCAGCTAAGATTAAACTATTGGAAACTTTAGGCCCACTGCACTCCAGACTCTGGGACACCCGCTGTAGAAGACATGAACAGCCTTAGCAACCATGTGCTCTAGACTCTGGGATTCTCACCTTCCATTTATATTCTAGGGTTTCTTGCAGCTTCTCCTCTAAGTAGGAGACACATTCTAACCTTTGCTTCCTCTCTGTGCTCAGGAGTCACACCCTCCTCTCCCTGCACTCTATGAGAGGCCAATTTACCCTGCGGTTCTCTGTTTGGCCCTCCCGCGCCCATGACATCAGTCCACTCTACTGTTGTACTTTCCTATAGCATGCATTGCCTCTAACACATTTATGTAGGCCCTGTAACCGTTACCAAGGAGAAAACCTAAATAACCCCCCTAACTTCATTTGTTTGCAGTTAACTTAAAAATCACTAATTCACACAGCTTAGTGATGCAGTGTTAGTCTCCATTTCCCAGTTTCCTAGGCTGTGACTCTCTCCCCTGGACTGTAAGCGCCCTTAGGGCAGGGTCCTTTGGTTTATCCCAAGAGACTGGAATGGTCATAGTCAGTCAGCAATCATCAATGGCAGAATCAAAGAAAATATAAGCTAACACTTGTGTGAGGGGGCACTCGCATGGGGGACAAAAAGCCAGCATTTGCTGGTAAGGAGGTTCCCTCTAGCTGGGAAAGGGGCGTGCACACAACTGGGCCCCAGGGCATGAAGGAAGACGTCATTTAAAACATTTGAAAGTATGTGGGGAACAAATACTTCCAGGCAGTTGGCGACCTCCCCGACCAGCCGACCCTTTACTGGACTTCCCGGGTGGAACCCTACAAGAACCCAAACAAACCGAACAGGCCCCAAATCCTCGCTGAGCGGGAGCTGTCCTGCTTGACCCTGGATGCTGGGGGACCGGAGACTGAACACCCGCCTTGTCTCCGCGCTCGAAACCGCCGCGCGCTCCTACCGTTGGGTCCGCGCTCCTGGAGGGGGGGCGCTGCGGCTGATCCCGGGAGATCGGAAACTCATGACGCTCCGGCACACTCTCAACGCGGTTGGCTGAGAGGAGAAGAGCGAAAGAGCAGTTTAAAAGACAGGATGGATGCTCTGGAAGAACGGCAGGGAAGTTGGCTCCTGCTTCGACGAGAGAGTGCAGATTTGACTGTAGACAGTCACTGCTGAGCCAGGCTTGGTGGCAGGGACCCGTAATCCCTGCTTGTGGGAGATGACGGCGAGAGAAAAAATGTCTGCAAGGTCACCCTGTGGCTTCAACGCTCTCCTGTGTTATATGAGATTTTTTTTTTTAAGTTTATCATTTCTAAATGAAAAGACAATGATAGTTATAAAGAAAGGACCTTTTAAAACAAAATTGTTTAGGTGTATGTGTGTGAGACACATGTATACGTAGGCGTTATGTGCACCACCTCATATGGGAATTGAACTCAGGTGCTCTGGAGAACAAGTGCTCTTAACCACTGAGCCATCCCTCCAGTTCCAAGAGAGAGGCTCTTTAAACAAAACCAAAGACTGTCTATCCCCCATGGTTGTCGATCTGTTCTGCCTGCACCCTCCAGGGAAGCGAGGCAGGCAGTCTTGGTGCACTACCCAGCTGCTGCCCCATCCCCAGCTTCCAGGATATGCATGCCCGACAGTAATTCAATGTGTGTGTGTAGCTGAACTATACATAGCCCAAACTAGCCTTGGATTCCCAATGTTGAGGACGCTGACCTTGAAGTGATCCTCTTGCCTCTACCTCCCAAGTTTTGGGATTACAGGCATATATCACCATGCCTGGTCCCCACCCCTTACCCCATTCCTGCAACCCTCCATTTACAAATGACCCCAGTGCTATGTAAAACATGGAAGACAGCAATAATGATGAATAAGAAGTCATGGAAAATTCCAGAGGCACTGACGTTTTGGTTAGCCTTGAAAGATAAACTGATGGCTGCATGGCAAAGAACTAGTGGAGAACACGCATTCATTTAATGAGTAATGGATTGGGGACTTAGCTTTGTACTACACATCGTTCAGGTAGCAGGGACACAACAGGCTCAAAGCTCCTCAAAGCTCTTTGAAGAGCTACAGTTTCTACTAAATTGTAGACAGAAGGAAACCTAAGCTACAGAAGCACAGGCATGTTCGGCAAAGGTGAGCTTAGTCTGCCTAACGGTAGAACATTTGGGTTGTTGGTAGAAAATAAAATTAGCTAGGTGGTGACAGATTAGAGTCAACCATGCCACACTAAGCCATTTAGACAAGCTTATGAATGAGCCAGTGACTTTTAGACAGTCTAGAGCTCTGGGGCCCTTTACAGGAAACCCTGCCCTCAGTCCATACACACAGCAAAGCAGAGCTGCTTGGAAAGAATGGAGGGAGGGGAAGGCAGGAGGATCCGCACTCTACTATCTCAGACTCAGCTCCCCACAAAGATCCTGAGACATTTCTGAGAAACTCAGAGGACCACATTTTGAAGTCCCCCATTGAAGGTACGGGGGAAGGGAAGGCACTTGGGTTAGTGGAAGGGTGTGCTCTGATTTGCTGTCTCAAAACACCAGGGCTCAAAACACCAGGGAGGACTGGGTAGGATGGCTAACGCAGGAAGCCAGTTGGATGGGGCAGAAGATATGTTGAGGATCTGACTTACTGTGGGCAGAACGGATCCAGGAAAGATTTGATGAAACACAGAGCTCAGTAACTCAGAATGGGGGGTGGGGTAGAAGATGATGGCAAGTCCCCCAGGCTTTCTCGCTTGCAGTCTTTGTGTCTGCTGGGTTACTTCCTTAGCTATCACCAGCCTGCAGGACCAGCATGAACATCTCAGCAAGACACGCCTGGCGCCTGCCGCCTGCCGCGTCCTTGTGCTCTTCACCAAGACAAACACAGCCACTGGCTGGTCAAATATAAGGACAGCGAAATACTGATTGAGCAGATGGATTTAAGTGGCTTTCTGGACATCTATTGGGAGCTGGAGATACGGATCGGAAGCTCTGAGGAGAGCTGGGGGTTGGAGGTAGAGATTTACGGTCGTCAGAAAATAGGCAGTAATTGAAGGGATGGAGGATAAATGCATCTATATAGATTAAGAATAGAAAAGAGCTAAAGATAGAAATCCAGAGAGCAAGGATATTTAGGACTAGAGTGGGAGCAAAGGTTAAGTCAGAGACGTCAGTTCACACCCTCCATGTTATCCCCCTGGAGTAAGTCTATTTGCTAATTATCCCAGGAGCTCCGGGTGCAGATTCTTCCACCTTTGGAGGATCTGAGAAGTGACCAGTTTCCACCTTGTGTGGGAGAGAACAAATGGTGGACTTGTGCCCGAGCCTGACTTCAGAGACTGTAAGAATGTTATGAATTGGCTGTCGCCATGAAACTCATTGTGTCCTTTCCCCTCTGCTTTTCGACTTTATTTTTAGAACAACTTTTAGATGTGCAGAAATAAAGAACAGAGAGTCCCCTATCCCTCCCAGTTTTCCCGTTAACATCTTCCATTAGTGTTGTCTAGTTGTTACAAGTAATGCACTGTTATTAAAGCATATAGTTTACACTGAAGTTCATTCTGTGCATTATATGGTTCTGAGTTCTGTGGATTTAAAATTTACCTATGTGTATGAATGTTTCATCTGCATGTACATAAGTGCATCATATATGTGCATCAGATCCTTGGGAGTCCAACCTGGATCCTCCTGAAGAGCAGCCAGTACTTTTAACCACTGAGCCTTCTCTCCAGCCATGATTTTTTTGTTTGAATCCTTGGTCCTCAATTGAAATAACTGTTTGGGAAGAACTAGGAGATGTGTCCTTATTGAAGGAAGTGTGACACCGGGGTAGGCTTTGAGATTTAAGAGGCTTCAATCATTTCTAGTGTACCTCTATCTTTCTACCTCCTACTTTTGGATCCAGATCTGAGCTCTCAGCTGTTCCTGCCACCGTGCCTTTTGCCTATCATCATTGACTCTTACTGTTCATATGTCCCCCTCATAACCCCAAGATAGCAGTAGGTTACAAAAAGGCAGCCTGACATAAGTTAAGTTCCAGCCTCTCACACACAAGGGCCCATCTCCCAGAAATCCCTCCACAGCAGCCCCCATCTCTCCTGCAAAGTCCGAATCTCCTCCCCTTTGTTCTCCTAGCCAATCAGAGACAGCCACCCTAACCCTTCTCCAACTGTACCTCCCCTCCTTTCCTTCCAGCCTAGGACCCTCTAGAGGTCACCATTGGCCTACACGTCAGTCTCTACTCTAGCCAGAGACAGTCCTTTGTCCCTCCTGGACAAATACCCTTTCCCTTTCTCCTTTGTTCCCTGTCCCTTGTCGGTCTGGGGTAAATAGTCTCCTTTGTGCTCAGAATCTGGTGTCTGGGTGTGTTCTGTGCTGACTCCAGTCCTTTCACTTATCCTCTGAAACCATAAGGCAAATTAAATGTTTCCTTTTATAAGTTGCATTGGTCCTCACATTTTGTCACAGCAACAGCAAAGGAACTAATAGAGAGCAGCCTTAACTCCCGAGCGATTTCTCCAGCCCTACAGCATCCTCACTGTTTCGCTCGTATTATCTGATGCATTGATGCTGCTATAAAGAGAACACTAGGATGGTCACAGCGAGCCTTGGTTCTACACAGTCTCAAGTCAAACTCTGCTGACCTGGCAGGAGATTCACTTGCCCATGTGCACATGCTTAGCTCTTGTGCTCTTTGAGCACAGGGGTCCCCACCCCCACCCCTTTGGGAGACAGCATCTTATGTACACTATGTAGCCAAGAGTGAAATTGAACTTGTGCTCCTGCTGTCTTCGCTTCCCAAGTGTTGAGATTACAGGCGTGCACCACCACACCTAGTCTGGGGATGGAACCCAGGGCTTTGCACGCAAGGCAAGCACTCTGGCAACTGAGTTACATCTCCAGCCCTCCAGCAAAGGCGCCTTAGAGATATGACATGCTAGCTTAGGAGCCAGCAGAAAACATCTGGCAGTCGCTCTGATGGAGGAACCAAAGCAAAGCTGTAAACACTACAAGTCATTTTTTCCTTCCAGAAGAGCCTTTCTAAAGTCCATATGCTACTCTTTGCCAGTGCTTTGTTACCGCAGCCCCAGAAGCAAATGGAATCATTGAAGTTTCTGGTGGTGTTCCAAAGCTTGAGCTCCTAGGACTGAAGCCCACGTCTTTACACCAGTGTCTGCTCCTGCTATGGGCAGTCTCTAGACTTTGGACCGTTCACCTGTTAGACTGTGCGTGTGAAGACTGTGATCACAGAAGAGTTTAACATTTGAAGATTCAATGACACTGATTTGATCTCTTCCTGTACTGCTTCATACCCTCCGCTCAGAAGCCTTTATTAATCCCTTTCATCCATTGAAGGTTTCTGTTTCTCCGTGGTATCTTGTGGACATCTTTACATTTGTAAAGATTTATTTTTAAATTCTGCATATATGTGCATGTGTGTGTTTCTGCACATGTGTGTGTTTCCTGACAAAGCCAGAAGAGAGTGTCAGAATCCCTTGGAACTGGAGTTACTACTGGCTGTTGGCAAAAGTTTATTTTTAGTTATATATAAAAAAATTGTTTTTGTGCACTGTCGGAAAAAGGAATGCATAGGCCTTGCCATTTTGTATTGTTTGCACATGTTGGATTTCTGTGGGTATTGTTTAATTACTAATGATCTGCATGTGCTATCAGTAGAATACCTGAGGCATTCTGAAAGAATAAAAACACCTGAGCTGAGATGCTAGAGGTTCCACTGTCAATCGAGTCTGGCGCTGGCAGGATGGTGGTTCCCTCTGCTGAGGTCTGGCAGAGTTTGCACCAATGAATATGCCTCCTTGTCATGTTTGGTGAGCTGCCACAGTGGTGTACTACTACACGGACAGTTAGTTCTGAAGCACCTGATGTGGGTGCTGGGACCTAAAGGTGTTCCCCTATAAGAGCAGTATGCACTCTTAATCACTGAGCTGTCTCTCCAGCCCCGCTTGTAGATACTTTTACCTTAGAGGTTGTCACATCACTACAACCAAATAACCGAGATAATCAAGTTATGGGAAAAAGTTTGTTTGACTCAGTTTGGTAGCTCCAATCCATAATCTATTGGCCCTGTTGCTCTGGACCTCTGACAAGGAAACACATTATGCTGGGGGTATGCAGTAGAACAAAACTACTTCCATCAGGAGCCAGGGATCAAAGAGGAAGGGGCTGGCATCCCACCACTTCCTTTGAAGACCACTCCCCACCTGACACCATCAAAAACCTCACCACCTCCCAGTAGCCTCACTCTGAGGATCAAGCCTTAGGGTAATATTCACAATCCAAACCACAGGGAGAAGGGAAATGTTTCTATAGTCATCTTTTTTTACTATATCAGGGATGGGGACAAGATGCTCAATACATTTCTGACTTCAGGATAGCATCTGTTTTTGTCCCGCCAGCTAGTCTTTCTGCTCCTCTGCCTAGCCAGTGCCCTGGGTCTGCCTCCACCACTGCATCCACGAGGAAGATACAAACTTCAGCTTCCTGGATGCTCCAGCTGAAACAGGCTGGTATGGACTAGCAGCACCGCCACCTCAGTAAATACTTTCCACCAAGACCTGACTATCCATATTCTGAAATTCTGACCTTCTAAAGGTCATGTATACTGAGGAATGATCCCTTGCTGGTCTGCTCTAAGGGAAGCACTGAGGTATCTTTTCTTTTGTAAACTCCAAAAGGGCACCATTAAGCCCACCAGACAGCTAAGCAAGGAACCACAGGGGCTCATGCTGGAACTTGTCCCTTGGGATTTATTTTACTTTATTTTTTTAAAAGTAATGTCTTGCTGTAGAGTTTAGGCTGGCCTGGAATTTGTAATCCTACCTGTCTCTTTCACACGGAGGATGCTGCATCAGGACACCTGTTGGTTTACATTTAAATACAGTTCTTTTCGTGAAGGGCAAGCTGGCAGGGATCCTTTGGAATAACTTCCCAGAGGAGCCTGATTCTCCACCGCCCACAGCTCTTCTGGGAGAGCAATTGTAGTTACAAAGTGCTGAAATGGACACTAGCTTTCTCCTTGCAGGTGTGTGGGAGGGACCATGATTCAGTGACTAACACTTTTAGTGGCCTGTTCCCAGACTGACAGGTAATCAGCCTTTAGGAAGAAAGAAGAGTCTCTGAGATGACCAAAAGGCAGGAGCTGCAGCAGAGATGGGGGTGGGAGTGGGATAAGGGCCTTTAATCCCAGCACTTGCAAGGTGGATCTCTGTAAATTAAGAGGCCAGCCTGGTCTACATAGGGAGTCCCTGGCAATGACCTATCTCAAAATAACAAAATTCAAAAACAAAACAAAAACAGGTGAAGTGGTACAGATTAAAACTAACTTCTGAAAATGCCACGCACAGGAGCTGCTAATGTAAACACGGAAGCAATCTTTTGATTGGGAATAAAAACATAAAGCAAAGCAGGCAGTGTCACATGCCTTTCATTCCAGCACTCGGGAGGCAGAGGCAGGCAGAGCTCTGTGAATTAGAGGCCAGCCTGGTCTACAGAGTGAGTTCCAGGACAGCCAGGGTTACAATAGAAAAACCCTGTCTTGAAAAAAACAAAACAAAACAAAACAAACAAACAAAGTGTGGTCTACTCAAAGCACCGTTTAAGATCTTGCTAGAGGGGCTGGGGAGAAAGCGCTGCCATTAAGAGTACTTGCTGCTCCTGCAGAGGACTGGGTTTGGTTCCCAGCATGTGGCTCATAACCTTTTGTACCTCCGTTCCAGGGGCTCTGACACCCTCTTCTGACCTCGGCAGGCACCAGGCAAGCACGTGGTACACATACATTCTGCAAAAACACTTACACATACAGTAAAAATAATTTTTTTTAAAAAAGGACCTTGCCAGAAATAGAGAATCTTGGGCCCTGCCCCCACTTCATAGAATCATAAACCACATTTGAACAAAAAGCTCAGATTTTGGCTTTTCGTTGGTGGTGTAGCTGAAAACGACCTTGACTTCTGGCCCTCCTGATTCCATTTCCTGTGTGGTAGGATTCTGCATGCACCATCAAACCCAGGGCTTCGTGCATGCTAGGCACTCTAAAACCTGAGCTACATCCTCCAACCCTAACCTGAGGATTTCTACTGCTCATTAAGATTAAGCAGCACCGACTGTGTACCGTGAGGGAGGAGATCCCACGTTAGCAGAGGGTAGGTCCAGGCATAGCTGAAGTCAGTAGTTTCTGAAAAGGTTCTGAACTTTTCAAAACTAAGTTTTATACAAACTGGAGAAAGCTTATTTCACTATCTGGAGTTTCCTCAGCATGCAAAATCCCTTCATCTAAAAACATTTTCTGTGGAGTAAATTACCAGACTTCCTTAATGTAAGGCTCAGTTAGTGCGATAAGAATTCGGCGCCAGGCCAAGTCAAGCTTTCACCCAGCTGGGTCAAGTCTGGGGCTGCCCATGTCTCCGGCAGCGCTGAGCAACCAATACAGGCTTCTGGGGGAAGGAAGGTGGGTGTGGAGTGCTAGCGATGGAAGGTAAACCCCCAATACCATTGGCCTACATCCTCAAGCCCTGGGATGGGCTCTTACAAAAGTCGTTGGCAGCTATTCTGCCGCGGATCGCTTGTTTTTAAGGCTGAAAACGCAGACTCGACAGAACTGTTCTGCGGGGTATACCGGGGATCTCCCGGAGGAAGCCAGCCCGCAGGCAAGCACCAAACACCTACTCCTTGGGACAGCCCTCCGTGACCTTCGAACTCTGACCCCGCGCCTTTCTCAGTGCTTCCGCCTAGAGCTTCCGCTCCCGCTCCTCCGGGAAAAGGCGGTCCCAATGGGCGTGGCTCTGAAGCCATCAGTTATGAGCGGACCCAGTTTGAGGCGGGTCTCGTGAGGGGCGGGATCTGAAGAGACACTCTGGATTGGGCTGCTCGGCAGGGGCGGGGCCTGCCGAGTCCTGGGTGGGGCGGGGCTGGGAGTTCGTAACCGCCTCTGGGTAACTGGACTCCGGCAGTCAAACCTCCGGAGGCCGGGAGAGGCCGGCGGGCTAGCGGCACATCCCGGATCTGGACTCTCCCCGGCAGGAGCGGAGTCAGAGGGGCAGCGGGTCCTAAAGCTGGTCTGCGAAGAACTTGCGAACTTGGAATAGGAAATCCCGGAACCCGGCAATAAAATCGGAAAGTCCCGGATCGCGGAACATAGCTCGCGGAGCGGACTCAGCACGGAGCCCGGAGGCCGGATCGCTGCACCGCGGGACGGGACAGAGCGATGTCGGGCCGCGGCGCGGGCGGGTTCCCGCTGCCCCCGCTGAGCCCCGGCGGTGGCGCCGTTGCTGCGGCCCTAGGTGCGCCGCCTCCGCCTGCGGGACCCGGAATGCTGCCCAACCCGGCGCTCAGGGGCCCGGGGCCTTCTGGAGGCATAGGGGTCCCGGGGGCCGCCGCCTTCCGCCCCATGGGCCCCGCGGGCCCCGCCGCGCAGTACCAGGTGAGGAAGGCAGGCGGGCGGCGCCTCGGGGGCGCCGGGTGGGTCTCCCCGGGGCCTCAGGTGAGGGCAGGAGGAGTCCCCGGACAGGCAGCCCCGGGGACACTGCAGGAGGAACTGTCGGGAGCTGGTGGCGGGCCAGGCCGGGGTGCTCGGTTAGTGGCTAGGGGCTGGAGGCGGTAAAAGGGTGAGAGACTACTGAGGAGTCCCGGGGCTTCTTGGCACAGGGCTTCTGAGTAACCGAGAGATGGAGGCTTCGTGTGATCTAGAGAACCGTGGGTAATCGGGTTGAGAAGTATAAGGCAGGTTCCAAAGTGGGGTCGAGGTGACCCGGGATGTGGTGAGGAATTTTGGAAGAGGGCCGTTAGTGAGAAAACAGGGTTACCCTTTCATTGGCCTCGGTCCCACTGCAACTCTGCTTGGCTTTTTTTCTAGTTGGGAACTGGCAGAGCAGCGTTAGCATGTCTGAGATGGTTCCCAGCTGCTAGCTTAGGAGGAAGGAAGCCTGGCTTCCTACGACATGGGAGACTAAGGAGAGGGCTCCTGGACTTCCAGAAGCATTGGCCCAGATGACTCCAGGTTGGATTAGAGACAGCTGTGGCCAGGTCTGAAGCAGGCCCAATCCCAGTAACAGACTATTCTAGATACCCTCTGTCCCGGGCATTCTTCTTGGTATCAGTGTTCATTAGTTAAATTCGGAGGAGCAGAGGAGAGGCTTTGTGGAGTCCTGCCGATCTGGGGCTGCAGGAGTGTCTGCAGCTGCAGAGGCTGCTTCAGAGGGTACTGCTCTGACCCTCCTAGCTTGGAAGAGCGCGGTCTCAGGTTGCAGCTTCAAAGGCCACTGAGAAGCGGAGACAAGATCCTGTGGTCAGAGCAATGTGAACTCAGCTTGACCCTGCATACGGGGCTCTCCTTTCCCAATGCTCTGGTGCAAGTTGTTCCAGAATGTTTGAGAATTTTATGTTTTGCTTCTGCATTTTGGTGCTAAGCATGGAACCCAGGCAGGGCCCTGCACTCGGCAGACAATTGCTGTATCAGTGAGCTCCACCCCCTTTCTCAGAGTGCCTGGGGAGTCCGTCCTGTTCTCACAACCTTGTCACTTTTGTTGTTTGTTTTTTGATACAGGGTCTCAATTAGCCCAGGCTGGCCTTGAACGCTTTCTGCCTCTCAAGTCTAGGATTACAGCCATGTACTACCACGCCCAACCTCTCTCCACTTTTACTTATCCTCCAGGTTCTTGACAAGGCCATCCGTATCTCAGCTTATCACTAATGCCTGAAGGTGTGCGTTGTAGTTTACTCTGTCCTCTGCTGGTGTGTCTAGGTAGAGGTCTCAGAAATAGATCCTCATGGTGTGTGCATAGTCCACCAGGAGTCAACTTTTTAAAGAGATACCTAACTGGAGTTGGAGGTGGGGATAGTGAAATTTTTTTTTTTTCTTCCCCCTTACTCTTCATTTCTCCTCCTATCTCAAAAGAAAACGAAGGGTTTGGGTATGAATAGAAATATGGTCCCAAAGATACTAGCTGGAGTTTATCTTTCTGATGTTTCTCTCTTTGGCGATTCATGGGCCTGGTGTATCATCGACGAGTCCAGTTATTTTAGCCTTTGGTCCTGCTTGCTTAGAACTGATCTGGAAGCTTCCTACAGGTTTTGGAGAGATCTGTTTGGTTGGTTTGGTGTTTTGAGCCTCTCATGTAGTCCTGCTGTCCTGTAACTCATTATGTAGACTGGTTTCTTTGGCTTGCAGGCGATAGAAAATGTGCCCTTGGGAAAGCCCCTGTGAGGATGAGAGGATAGATATCTCCATATTTTATCAAGAGTGGCCTTGGGCCAATGCTAAGTAAGGCCAAGCTGGCCAGCTGAATAGGTGTGGGAAAGGAGATGGCCTTGAGTCCGGCATCCCATACCAAGCAGGCTGACACCATCATCTTTTTCTCCATTTCTTCCTCCTCTTCCTCTTCTTTCTCTGGGAAAAGTTGAGGGGGGGCAGTTAATGTTGGTTGAGTTTTGAAGGAGATCCTACTTGCTTCTTTCTTTGTCCAGTCGTGCAACTTCCAGAAGGCTTGGGCTTGGGGACAAAGGGGCTCCTTCTGGTTAGAGCTCTTGGGGCTGAGCAGGAAGAGCAAGGATTTGCATGCTCAAGCTGGGCATATCGAGAAGACTGTTGGAATAAAAGTGACACATCTACCTCCAGAGGGTTATTCTGGTTTTGGAGTACAGTCAGCGGAAGAGCTTAACATACCACGATCAAAAACAAAACAAAAGACCTACTGTGCATTATTGCTGGGTTCACTTAGAGTTTAAAATACTCTCTGTTCATAGAGTCAGGGTGTGTTCTCCAAGTAAGGCTCCTAGGCCCCAGGTAGCCATCGAGAGGACCCAGGCTATAGGCTTTGGGGCAGAGTAGAGCATGCTTACTTGAGCCAATCCCTAACCCAGTGATGGCAGAATCAGGCCCAGCCCTTCTACCTTGTCTCCTTGGTTAGAATCAAGCCTAGAATGCAGGGTTGCTGCTTAGTCAAGTAGAAGAACTGACTGCGTTCTGGGGTCCAGGGCACTGAACCAGGCCTACCTACCCCCATGGTGGGGCAGACAGGCAGAGATGTTGAGAACCTGTGGTCTCTGGCTATGACTTTGTTTTCTAACTCCTGAGTTTCTAAGTGGGAGGAGTTACTGGCTCTTCAAAGCCCAGGTGTGCTGCTTGGCTAGGGGGAGCTGGGACTTGAATAGCAGCAGCATTTCCCTCGGGCCTGGGTGAGCTGCAAGCCTGGAGCCTGAGCACCAGAAGTCTGGAGCAGATGTCTGGGTGGGGCCTTGCTCATGCTGCCCAGTCTTGGGGTTTCCAGGAGGGCTCAGTAGTACTACAGGCTTTAGGAACCTTAGTGAAGAGCTTCTTGGGGCACTGGAACACCCCAGCTTATATCTGCAGTTAACCCTAGGAAAACCTCAAGTCTGGGATGATGATGGGGTCTTATAGCTGTGGCTGTCCTGAGGTTTTTCTTGTCACCCTCCCCACCCCTCCCCCTTTTCTGTAATCTCTGGCTTATTAGGGCTGAGCAACAGGCTGTCTTTTGCCTTTCAACAGCTTTGATGAATTTCTTCCTGATGAGGAGAGACTTGTGGCAGGACTCCCGAGGTCCCAGGGTGTCTCTTTTAACCCCTCAATCTCCACATGCTTCCTGCCACCCTGCTCCTGTCCTCTTCCCCTTGTCTCCAGGTCACGCTTCTTTCCCTCCCTCTCTGCTACTGGGACCCTCTGTTGGGAACATGGGTTTAGTGCTGGATAAACAAGTTGCAGAGACTCATCTCCAGGATGCTGTGGGGCAGGGGTGGGTGGGGTGGGGGTGTCTAACTTAGTGTGAATCTCCACCCAGACTGGCCTGGTTGTCTGGTTGTACTGATTGATTGCATAACCTGGGCCCTGGGGCCAGCCCTGCGAAGCTGCCAGGGACAGTGTGTGCAAGGCAGAGCTGCCAAACAGGCCTTTCAGGCAGCAGCCATGTGAATGGAGTCGGGAGGTGGAGGGCGTCCAGAAATGGAGGACTGGGCTTTGGATGGGGAGCCCCAGAAGCTTCTTCTATCACCCAGGTTGTTGTTGCTGACCCTGTACTCTGCTCCTTGCTTCCCAGGACAGTCTCATTCTCATTCTGCGCTTGGGATGGCTAGGGTTAAGTTGAAACAGCGGCAGCCTGGCTGCCAGGTGGTGCCTGGACCATGGTAGAGTCCAGATGCCTGCTGTTCATTTCCACAGGCCACTCAAGAGCCATAACTTCCTTTTTGGGGTCTTCTGACATAGAGGTAGGGGTATGGCAGTAGGAGAAGAGTGTGAGAGAGGGAGGACAGGTCCAGATTGTGGTAGGGGCCATATGGTGACCAGATGGTGTCTGTGCTCCCCTGAGGCCATCCCCACACGTTGTGCCATGACCAAGCCACCCTCTTGTACTTGCTCACCTGGGTGTCTGCCTGGTGGCCTTGCCGTCCCACTGACCATTCTGTTCCCCAGGCATGCCCATCAGACTGTTTATATCCTCCTGTTCTCCCCTGGGTTGCTATGCATTGCTCCCAGTCTCCCAATGTCTTTCTTTCAGGATGGGGAAAAGGGAGGGAAGAGTATAGGGCTGCCTCTAAGGACTCTATAAATACCTCAAAGCTGGCTGATCCCAGGGTGCAGGACATAGTATATTGGAGCTGGAAGGTGGTGATAGGCCCTAAAAATCCCCCAGGCCCTTCCTTCTGCATGTGGTGCTCTCCTCCCACCCATGGGCTCTGGCTGCCTCATTTGTTGGCACGGCTGCCAGGGCGGTTGCAGGGGCGGGGCAGGTGTGGTTTACACGCTGGGCTCAGGCGCCTGTTCCCCTTTGTTCCTGGTCTCCAGCAGGTCTCCCCATGTGCGAGAGATGGAGGGTATGGGCTACGGACCTCGTAGGGCTCTGCCACTGACCTGTGCACCTCCATTGTTCCACTTTTCCCAGCGACCTGGCATGTCACCAGGAAGCAGGATGCCCATGGCTGGCTTGCAGGTGGGACCTCCAGCTGGCTCCCCATTTGGCACAGCTGCTCCACTTCGACCTGGCATGCCACCTGCCATGATGGATCCATTCCGAAAACGCCTGCTTGTGCCTCAGGCCCAGCCCCCCATGCCTTGCCCAGCGCCGAGGGTAAGTAAGACTATTTCTCATACCTTGCCTATCTCATCTCTGGTGGTAACCATTTCCCTCTACCGTGACCCCACGGTGACTCAGTAACTTGGGAGAGGGTTTTGAAGATGGGAGGTTTGGACTGTTAACCTTTTAAGTGGGTTTCTGTTTTCCTACTAGGTTAAAGAGGAGGAAGATGGCAGATAAGGTTCTACCTCAGCGAGTAAGTGTGTTGGGAGGCCTGCCCAGTTCTGGCAGGGTGGGAGGCCATCTTCCCCAGTCCTGGAATGGGGAAGGGAGGATAGTAGAACTAGAGCTGGGGAAGCAAACTGTTGAATTGCTCAACCCGCAGATCCGGGAGCTTGTCCCAGAGTCTCAGGCATACATGGATCTCTTAGCTTTTGAAAGGAAGCTGGACCAGACCATCGCTCGCAAGCGGATGGAGATCCAAGAGGCCATCAAAAAGCCCCTGACAGTATGTGCTATCTGAGTCTTCCCAGTTTTTCCTCCGAAGCCTTGTTTTCCAGGGATGAGCTGGGGTCTGCTTGGGCTAGAGCAGCACTCCTCACGGCAGGGAGCAGTTCACTAGTAGAGCACACTCAATTTAGCATGCTTTGAAATGGTCTCTTGCTATGTATGGCCACTAACTCAGTCCTGCCTCTGTCTCCTGAGTGCAGATCACAGCATTTACCATTGTGCCCAGCCTAGCATGTTTTAAATGAATAGACAATACTAGCAAATAGAGAAATAATTCATGGTAGTAAAGTACTTACCATAGTAGCAAAAGTATTGCATGAAAATTGTTTCAGCTATGAATGTATGCATATTTCTATATGTATGTATATATGTCTGTGGCTCCTGAGTGAAGACTCAGAATGTAAACCTCACAGCTTATATCAGAAATTTGAAAGCTGCCAGAGAGTAGACAAAGTAGCTACTTTCTCATGTCCCATCCCTAAAGCTTTCTTTTCTTTCCTTTTCTGTCCTTTAATTATCTAGAATGGTAAAGTCTTTCTAGTAGACTAAGGTATTGAAGGACTATAGTGAGTGTTTAAATTGGGGAGGAGGGGTTAGAACCTACCTCACACATGCTAACCTCACATACTGCTGTATCATTGAGCCATGCCCTTGGCTCCAGAAGCTTCTGATTTGCCTGGTATCATGTTACATGTAGCTCTGTTGTGTTGGCTTTGTGAGCAATCCATCAGTGTACCCCTCCGACCCCCAAAGTTGAGTTTCTTGAAGGCCAGCACTACTACCACTAACCCCAAGTATTACTGCTCCTAGAGGAAGGTATGATAGGCTTCCAGTTCCAGCACCTCTGTCCGCCACCTCCAGCTCATTGTTCTTCCTCCTCAGCAAAAGCGAAAACTTCGGATCTATATTTCCAATACGTTCAGCCCCAGCAAGGCAGATGGTGACAGTGCAGCAACTGCAGGGACTCCTGGGGGAACCCCAGCAGCAGACAAGGTGGCTTCCTGGGAGCTTCGAGTGGAGGGAAAGCTTCTGGATGATGTAAGTTGGGGAAGGGGGTGTTGAAAAGGGAGAAGGCATGTGTGAATTTAGACTGTGGACAGGCACGAACACTCTTTAAGAAGTCCTAGCATAGGGAAAGGGTCCATCTTGAGCCAGCTGGAGGTTAGTTGTTGTTCTTGGGGTTGTTTCTTTGCTGGGGATCAAACCCTGGACCTCACACATAGTAGGCAAATGTTCCACCACAGAGCTACACCCATGGTGTGCAGATGAACATCTGTAGTTACTACAGCTTTCCTGTAGATGGCAGTCGAATGTCTTGCATCCACTACGTTGGCAGTGGGGTTCTTGGAGAGCCCCTTTATGCCACTTTGCCCAAACTGTGAATGCTACTGCAGGGCCCAGGACTGTACCACGAGCTCCAGGGGAGGATTTTCACCTTTTGATTAATGAATTCTGCAGCACATCCATCTTACAGCTCTTTCCATTCCCAGCCTAGCAAACAGAAGAGGAAGTTTTCATCTTTCTTTAAGAGCCTTGTCATTGAGCTGGACAAGGAACTGTATGGGCCCGACAACCACCTGGTGGAGGTGAGGATGGCTCTCGAGCCCGGGAGGGGCCAGCTGCTAGGGGCACAAAGCGTACACTCAGCGTGCTGCTGAGTGCTGTAGTCACTCATCTGTTAGTGGTACACTCTGCTCCCCTCTGCCCTGACAGTGGCATCGGATGCCCACCACCCAGGAAACAGATGGCTTTCAGGTGAAACGGCCAGGAGATCTCAATGTCAAGTGTACCCTCCTGCTCATGTTGGATCATCAGGTGACAGATGCCCAGGGTCATGCATGGGGCCACAGGGACTCAGGCAGGGTAGGGGAGCAGGTTCTTCTAACTCCTTCCTGTTCTGCATGAGAACCCTTCCTGACTCCTGTCCATTTCAGCCTCCTCAGTATAAACTGGACCCCCGACTGGCGAGGTTGCTGGGAGTGCATACACAGACGAGGGCTGCCATCATGCAGGCACTGTGGCTTTACATCAAACACAACCAGCTGCAGGATGGGCACGAGCGCGAGTACATCAACTGCAATCGTTACTTCCGCCAGGTCAGCTGGTACTACCTTCTTGGTCTCTCAACCCCTGGCTCACTGCTCTGGAACCCTCGTGGGCTAGTGCTTAGTCTTTTGACTGCTGTCTGCTGGCCCTGGAATAGAACTTCCCCATGTCCTCAGGCATCACCAAGCCTTTGATGCTCTTTCCAGATCTTCAGTTGTGGCCGACTCCGTTTCTCCGAGATTCCCATGAAGCTGGCTGGATTGCTGCAGCATCCAGACCCCATTGTCATCAATCATGTCATTAGGTGAATGCAAGGAAGAGAAATGGGATGGCTCTTTGAAAGCAGAATTTACCCTGAAACCTAACTCAGAGGATAGGCTGGGTGGTTGGGATGTGCAGTCATGCTTCCCCTCCTTTCCTGTGTTGCCCGCAGTGTGGATCCTAATGACCAGAAGAAGACAGCCTGTTACGACATTGATGTGGAGGTGGATGACCCACTGAAGGCTCAGATGAGCAACTTTCTGGCCTCTACCACCAATCAGCAGGAGATTGCCTCTCTTGATGTCAAGGTGAGTCCTTTGGGTCCACAGCCTCTGGGGCCGGAGTGAGGGTAAGCTCCTCTGTCATTTCCATGCAGCACACTGAGGATAGGACCTTTGGCTCAAGATCTGAGAACAGACCCTAGGGCTGGAACACATTTGATGCATACACCTCTTCTCCAGATCCATGAGACCATTGAGTCCATCAACCAGCTGAAGACCCAAAGGGACTTCATGCTCAGCTTTAGCACCGACCCCCAGGACTTCATCCAGGAATGGCTCCGCTCCCAACGCCGAGACCTCAAGGTACAGTTTTTTTTTTTTTTTTTTGAAGGGGATCCCATGTAACACTGGGTGGTTTTTACCCTGAGTTATCCTAGTTCCAGGACAGACTGCCTCAGGGGCTGGAATTATGCCACACTTTCCCCCTTGCTCTGCAGATCATCACAGATGTGATTGGGAATCCTGAGGAGGAGAGACGAGCTGCTTTCTACCACCAGCCCTGGGCTCAGGAAGCAGTTGGGAGACACATCTTCGCCAAGGTGAGGATCTGCCATTTTGTCTTCCTTTGCTTGAGAAGCTGAAGCCTGAGCCATGCTCTCTCTCTACAGGTGCAGCAGCGAAGGCAGGAACTGGAACAGGTGTTGGGAATTCGCCTGACCTAACTGCTCAGGGATTGCTTCTTTCCTTCCCAGCCCCGGAACCCGGCAGGAGACGTCGTCTTGGCTCTGGCTGGGGCTGCAGACATGTAGGGCGGAGTGAGGTGTGTCTCCTGTCACCCTCTACTCCCCAGCTTTAGTTTCATAAATGTAGTGTTAGGATTCTTCACTGCTTGGTCCCAAAGCCTTATTCCTTACTCTTTAGCATTGGCTTTAATTAGGTTCTCAAGATGCCGCCTCAGCCCCCTGCAGGCAGGCCCAAGTAGGACTGCTGGAGGTTGCTTTAACTTTCTAACAGACATTTCTGAACCAAAGGCTGCTGGGTTTGCATGTTTACAGGCTCTACCCTAGGGCCAGTGTCAGAGCTGGTTTTGGGGAGCTGGGCAAGGAAGAGGAGGCCCAGCCCAGACTCTTCCTGGCCTTTCTCAACCAAAGTTCTTTGCCATTCCTACAAGCCCAGCCTTGCTGCTGGTTTGTCCTTTTCTTTGGGTATTTGCACTATTTGGGGAGCAGGTTTTTCTATGTGGGAGCCACTTTTTTTGTACAGAGGTAACTGGGGTTTTTCAGGGAGCCCTACTTGGTGCTCCTTCCTTATTTTCTTTCCTTAATCTATGCAAGCGGCTACAGCCGCCATCATCTCCTGGGATGCCATGGGGCTGCCCACCCCCAGCTGCTTGGGTAGGGGAGGTGGAGTCTCCCAGAGGGAGAGAATGTGCCAGTTCTCTAACCCAGCTAAAGTAGGGGTGTGTGTGTGCTGGAGGGGGAGGGGAAAGCTGGGAGGATTGTTGTTACTTTTTGCAGTTGGTCTTAAAGAGGGTGGGCCTAAGGCTTGGCAAATGCCACTTCTGGCAAACTTGGAAAATTCCAAATAAATCCTTTTGTTTATCGGTGATGCCCAGACCTGGTCATTGAACAGTACAGTCACTTATGAACAGACTGGAGTTCTTGAGAGTTGATCACACAGACCTTTATTTGAGGGATCCACACAAAAGATACACCCTCACTTCCATAGTTTCTTGATGGACATATTTTTCTCACTGTCCTTTTGCATGACCTGGAGAGGGAGGGTGAGAGAGTGAATATGCATGTGTGAGTGGGAATTATGAGCTGTGTCAACACCAGCTTAGCCCCTGCTCCAGAGCTACCGCAGCAAAGGCAGAAAGGAAGGGCACATACCTTGGCTACTGCCATCTCAAAGTCCTCCTGAGTAACGTGGACACGCCGTTCCCGCAGAGCATACATCCCAGCTTCTGTGCACACACCCTAAGCAGGAGAGAGAAGCTAAGGCCCCAATACTGGGCCCCCTCAGCACTGAGTCAGCGCTTAAGGCTTCCTGCTACTGCCCTGCTTCCCTAAGCCTCGGGTTACCTTCACTTCAGCCCCTGAAGCTCCTGGCATCAGTTCAGCAATTTTTCTTAGGTTGATTCCCCTGGTCAAGTTCATTTTCCGAGAGTGGATTTTCAAAATGTCCAGCCGGGCCTAGAGATAAAGAGAAGAAAGCCCTAAGCCCTGCACCTTATCGCCACAGTCAGAGCTGTTCCAGGCACCATCCTCCACAGACCTCCTCATTGGGAGGTGGGAATTCAATTTTTCTGTCGATCCTCCCAGGACGAAGCAGGGCAGAGTCCAGGATATCGATCCTATTCGTAGCCATGATAACCTGGAAAGAAGGTGGACTCAGCTGAACAGCTCTGAGGTCTGCATGCCACCCCACACCTTTACCTGGCATGTCTGGAAGCCTGCACCACCTCACCTTGATGTTCTTGGTGGCCTCAAAGCCGTCCAGCTGGTTGAGCAGTTCCAGCATTGTGCGCTGCACTTCGCTGTCCCCTCCGGAGCCCCCTTCCAGCCGTGAGGAGCCAATAGAGTCAATCTCGTCCATGAAGATGATGGATGGAGCATGTTCTCGTGCCATGACAAACAGCTCCCTCACCATTCTTGCCCCTATGCAAAGGCCAGCCTGGCATTAGGAGCTAGTGTGCACCCCACCCTCTTCCCTTCTGCTCAGTCCTCACATTCTTGGCCAGTTACCTTCCCCGATGAACTTCTGTACCAGTTCAGAGCCAGAGACGCGAATAAAAGTACAGTCTGTATGATGAGCCACAGCGCGGGCCAACAGCGTTTTCCCGGTGCCAGGGGGTCCATACAGAAGCACTCCCTGGGGGTGGGGGTAGACATCACACTTAGGGGACAAAGGCAACCCCCTTCATTTACCGAACATGTATGTGAGAGGTTTGTGTCGGCTCCCTTGAGGTGAGGGATGTAATAAATGAAGACCAATGAATATCTTTTCTGGAATGTGTACTCAAACTAGCTTAGTGCTCTAAAACCTCTCCTTTGCTGCTCTTTAGCAGGGAGAGCAACCCCAGCACTGGGTCTAGTCTGGGGCAGGAGGTACAAACACAGCTGCCTCCCAGGTAAGTCTGATACTTACCTTTGGCTGTGCAATGCCCAGTGCTTCAAAGAGCTCAGGGTGCTTCACGGGCAGCTCAATTACTTCTTTTATCTCTTTGATCTGCTTGTCCAGCCCACCAATCATCTCGTAAGTTGAGTCTGGCACCTTCTCCACCATCATTAGTGAAACCAGAGGGTCCACCTTATTAGGTAGGATCTTATGCAGAGTGTAGCTGTCATTTCTTAGAGCAACCCGGCAGTTGGGTGTTACCTGAATGATGGGGGGGTCTCAGGATGCATTGTGGTACTGCTGCTCCCCGACCCAGAATATCACCTGCCATACTTACATCATTGATGTCGATGTTCTTGTCCACATCAACAACAAATTTGCCCTCGGGATGAACCTGAAGAGATAAAGACTCATGATTTTCCTCAACATTCAACACATCAACCATAACTAGGAATAACACGAGGGAGTTCTGGAAAAACGTGACACAAGGCTACAAACAAAGGGCCGGGGTGCAATGAACCGGTCCTTGGTATCATGCTGCTTTTACCTTGACCAACACTTTTTTCTTATCCATGGCCCGCACTACTTCTCCAACGTAGGAGCCCTGTTCCTGCAGCAGCTGCAGCTCCTCCCGCAACAGGCGAACTAAATGGGGAAAAAAAAAATCATAAAAAACCACCAGCCTAGCTTCTCATTTGGTGCTTCCTTTGTACTCAATTCAATATACACAAACTAAGGACCATTTTCACATGTGGAAGGGAAGAACTGTCTAAACGCGTCTGCAGCGCAGGCCTCTGAAGAGATGTGCAAGGGAACCAACTACGATGAACGTGGATGGAAAGTATCACGAGAGTCTGCTGGAGAGGTGGAAGGCCAGGAACACCCACCTTGCCTCCTACCAACACATCAGGCTTTCCATCCGCTCTCCTCACCTTTTGCATTGAGCTCATTCCTCTGTGCCTGCAGTCTCCGAAGATTCTGGCTCTTATCATTTACAATCAGCTGTGGAGGACAAGAGACAAATCCTATTACTTAAGGCAAAATAGCCTGTAGGAAAATGGATCTTGGTGAAGACTCTTGCAGACAGATGGAGCTGCTTCTTTAGATTCTCCAGCAGTATCTGACTGTCCTGTCCTCTAAGATTTCAGGAGCCTCAGGCAGGCATCACAAAAGGCTTCTTCTCGTCTACTACTGGTCTAGAGAAAACAGAATCTAATGGAGAAAAATTACTTGCTCATGCAGTGGCTTCTGGAGAGGCAGCATGATATGATGGAAAGATCCTCAGCTGAGCAGCCCAAGTTTTAGCTCAGCTGCTATCAGTTAAAAGTAAGATAGTGCCAGGTGGTGGTAGTGGTGCATGCATTTAATCCCAGTACTCAAGAGGCAGAGACAGGTGGATCTTTGTGAGTTCAAGGCCAGCCTGGTCTACAGAGTGAGTTCCTGGTCAGCCAGGATTATAATCCAGAAACCACGAAAGATCAAAACCAAACCAAACCAAAAAGTAAGTTAGTTGCAACTGCAAGTCTTCAGAAGTGATTGTATAACCTGGAGTGACTGCAGAAACCAGGAAAGTAAAAGGGGGTCCTGGTGTGTGTCTTTGTATCTCTGTGTGAAAACTAGGAAAGTAAAAAGGGACCACTGTGTGTGTATGTGTGTGTGTGTAACAGAGAGTAGTATAAGTGGTTTGAAGAGGGAAATAGGAAAGGGGGGGCTTTAATTAGAGAGAGGGAAGAATATAAACACAGAAGGAGGGAGGAAGGCAAAATAACAGGATGTCTGAAAAGTCATTAATCATTATCTACATAAAATAATATATAATACATATAAGTCTATATTTGCCAGTACACAGAGTTTAAATGAAACTTTCCCACCTGGGCTGACAAAGCTCCACTCAAGGGCCATAAACTAGTTAATAAAAAACTCACCAGGCATGAGAAGCCACCTTTTGAGTTATTGATCAGGCTCCAAGAGAATCCCAAAACATTATAGGCCAATTGCTGTTGCCTTTGGTTGCCCCCACCCCCATCCCCCAAGGTGGAAAGTAAGTTCCTATTGCTGAAGACACCATGCATTTCAAACACAGGACCTAAGATCACCTGAGCAGGATCTGACTGCAAGCCTTGTCCCCAGGGATTAGTTTTCATGGTACTAAAAGGCACCACACAAGCTTTGGAGGGAGGAAGCAATCAGTAGTCCTACTCACTATGATGCCTATGAACCACAATAGTGGCGTGCATACTAACAGCTCTCTAATTGGACTTATAGCCTGCTGAACAGGAGGGAGACCATGCCTGGTACTGGAAACCTATCCAACTGCCCTGGGCTAGTGAGGTCATGGATCTTGAAGGAGAATCTACAAACACTCTACTAAAACAGCATTATCCCTAACTACACTCTAATGTCTTACACCTACAGACAAATGTAGTTCTTACCACTTATCAAAGAAATTCCTCTTGGCAACAAACAGAGACAATGTCAGAAAACCACAACCAATCAACATGCAGAGAACAAGAGACTGTGTGGCGCCTGGTCCTAACTGACGCATCTGCAACACAACTCCTACACCTAAGGGTCAGAGATCATTTTAGAAGACGGGGCAGAAAGATTCTAAGAGCCACAGGAGTGGTGGTGGGGGAAGTTTAGTGTGAGATGTGTCTCCAAGAAACGTCAGAGAGGCTATACTCATGAAGTCTCATCAACATGGCTGCCTAAACAAGTCCCAAACAATAATGATACTCATGGACATGCTAACAGGGAAGGGGGACGCTCACTCATGGGGCCTCAGCTCTGGACAAAAAACTATGGGCAGCTGAGAAATGCAGAGAGAAGGAGAAATAGCCTTCCACAAGGAAGAGCCCCCCATTGCTTATCCAATACCAAGTGATCATATAAATACAGGAGACACTGTATGGCTTGAAGAGGTTGTATTTATGTATTTAGGAACACATATATATGTATGTGCATATACGCACACATATATATTATTTTTGTATGCATATGTTAACAAAAAGAGGCCATGAATTTGAGAAAAAGCAAGGGGAGTATATAGGTATAGAGGAGGGACTGGAGGGAAGAAAGGGGTGTGTGTGTGATGTAATTAGAATTAAAAAAAAAAAAAGTGAGTTAAAAAGGTAGGAATAGTGACACAGGCCTGTGATTCCAACACTAAGGAGGCAGAGGCTGGAAGCTGAAAAGTTCCAGGCCAGTCAATCTGGGCTACACAATGAGATCCTGTTTTAATCAGTTAAATAAAAACAGAGCAGGACCTTAAAAGATTTGTCTCTAGACTGCACACAGGCAAGAACATCCACTATCCTGCTTTATTTCAGACCTGAGAGAGATGAAATCACATGAAGAAACAAAAAATGGTAAACCAGCTGGTGGCGCACATAATAATCCCAGCACCGGGGAGGCAGACGGGGGTGAATCTGAGTTCAAGGCCAGCCTGGTCTACAGAGTGAGTTCCAGGACAGCCAGGGCTACACAGAGAAGCCCTGTCTTGAAAAACAACAACAACAACAAAAAAAAAAAACAAACAAAAAGGTAAACCAAGCTGGGTGTGGTGGCTCATGTATTTTTATTCTCATGCAGAGGCAAGAGAATTCTCTGAGTCCAGCCTGATGTATATAGGAACTTTTGGGTCAGTTGGGGGTTACAGAGTTTGAGACATTGCCTGAAAAAAAAAAAAAAAAAAAAAAAGAAGAAAGAAGGAGGAGGAGGAGGAGGAGGAGGAGGAGGAGGAGGGCGGCGGCTGGAGAGATTGTTCCGCAGTTAAAAGGGCTTATTGCTCTTGCAGAGGGCCTGGGTTTAGTTCTCTGCACTCATGGGTAACTAATAACCATTAGTAATTCCAATTCCGGAGATCCATTGCCCTCTTCTGGTCTTCACAGGCACCTGCACACTTGTGGTTCACATAAACTTACGCAGACATACACACATACACATTATAAACAAATTTAAAAACAAAACAAAACAAAAAACCAACCTACAAAGGAACAACACAGGAAAAAACTTTTCCACTGCACTCCCAGTGAAATACGGCCTTGCAGAAATCTGCTTTCATGGGTTCTCATCCCCGACTAGCTCCCTCTGGTGTCTGTACTCACCTGGAGTTCTTCAATCTTGGACAGATAATATTGGCGCAGTCCACTGCCGGCCTTCCCCTCTTCCAGTTCCATCTGAAAACAAGTGTTAATTGTTAAACCAGGGCCTAAACTAAGGGATTAAGCCAAAATATTTCCAGGGCACTTCACCATATATATGTCTTAAGAAACAAGGCCAGAAAAAAAAAATTCATTCTCTTTTGCTCAGAAACTGATCTCAATGTGCTTGAACTTCGGAGGCTGAGTTCTTGGTTCTAACCTTTCCCTTTTGAATCGGCTAAAAGGATGACCGCCGACCTCCGAAGACTTTTAGGAGGCTCAAAGGGCCATATATCCGCGGAGCGCTTTGCTCTGTGGCAAGAGCTGTACAAACCCGAGCTGTAAGTACTACAGACAAAGCCAGAATGGAGGGCCGGCGTCCAGGCCAGTCCTGCCCGCCGAGCTCCTCATTCAGTTGGTGCCCACCCCTGTCCTGCTCACCCGGGCGGCGCTGACACAGCAGATCCAGTCCCAGGCAGGGGCCAGTCTGACGCGGTCCACCCCCCCGACCCACTCGACTCTCCAGCTCGTGGCCACCCCTCACTTCAGATTATGCGCACCCCGCACCCAACTTGGGTGGCTTCTCCGACGCCGCAGCAGCCTTACCTGCTCTGGCCCATCAAGCGCCATCTTCCCTCTTTCTGCAGGGACCGCCGGCATCCAAATCACCCTAGCGCGCAGGCGCGGATGCGGAAGCTTGCGACCCGGGGCCCGGCAGCGAAGAGTTCCGGGTCAAGGGCGCGGGGTGTGTGGCGGGACAGTAACAGCAGCTGTAATGGGAGAGGCGCTACCGGAGATCAGTAGCTCTGGGAGGGAGTAAAGAGACGTAAACTCTTGGTTATTGTTATGCGACCTTCCAAGCCTCCACTTTGTCACTTGTCAGACCCGCGGACACAAAATTTTAGACACACTCAAAATGGCGGAAAACCTGAGCCAGGAACGCAGGAAATGCGAGCGGAAGCGGAAGTACGTTTGCTGCCTACATGTGCGGCTTCCGAAGTGTTGAAAACCTTGCGGAGTTAAGGGATCCCTCGGTGTCGGTGAGTGATTGTTCAACCCACTGACCGACCCAAGCGGAATCTAGTGGTCGGGAAGGTGTTCTCAACTTTTTCTTTCTCCCCAGAGTGAGTAATATCCCCCCATTCCACAATGGGGAAGAAAGGCAAAGTAGGCAAGAGCCGGCGGGACAAGTTCTATCACTTGGCCAAGGAGACCGGTGAGTCTGGGTTCGCGCTGAGTGAAGGAGAGATCAGTCTGTCCGCTTTTTCTGAGTTTCTTTTCCTTAGAAGGAGTGATGGAGTTGTGAGCTTGGAAGGCCTGCTAGAATAGGCCTCCATAGACGTTATTTTTTTATACACCCATTCCCTACGGCCCAGGTTATCGTTCCCGCTCTGCCTTCAAACTGATCCAGCTCAATCGCCGCTTCCAGTTCCTGCAGAAAGCCCGGGCCTTGCTGGACCTGTGTGCTGCGCCCGGAGGATGGTAACTGTTGGCAGGGACTGCTCCTGATGGCATTTTCCTGGCCCTGGTTCGCTTTGAGTTACTTTGGGGGCGGATGGGAATAGGATCTTTAACCACTCCCGTTACAGCAATTATATAATTCAGATTAAGTATTTTATAGCATGTGTCTCGCTTAGATTTTGGGGGGAAGCTTCATTCTTTTTCCTTCTACTAGGACTGAACCTAAGGATGTACTCCTGTGTTAGGCATACACTCTACCGCTGAGTTATATCTCCAATTTGCTTTATTATTTCTTGAGACAGGGACTCTTCAAAAGTCGCCCAGGATAACCTTGAACTTTTGTTCTTACCGTCTTGCTTGATAGCTAGGAATGCAGGTCTATGCTGCCATGCCCAGCAGTTTGCTTCTTGATGGTAGAAAATAACCTTTGAATGTGTGCATGGAGACATTTGGCCACTACACTAACAGGTGCCCCTAACAGGGGTGAGAAGTCACATTGCCAAAGGAGGGAACAGTATTTTAATCTGTCCTTTTCACAGGCTGCAGGTGGCTGCCAAGTTTATGCCTGTATCCAGTCTTATTGTGGGTGAGTGTCTGGGTATTTGAAGGGGTGGGGTGTGTGAGGTACCAACTTTGTTCTACCTCCCCCTCTACTCTGTAATACACTGACGTAACTTCTACCAGGAGTGGACCTGGTTCCAATCAAGCCTCTTCCCAATGTGGTGACTCTCCAGGAAGACATTACAACAGAGCGCTGTAGGCAGGTAATACATGAATCTCTCCTTCCTGCCCCTTTATGTTCGTAAAGGTCAAACACTTTCCAATTTACCATGTTTTTTAGCACATGCCCAAATGACAAAACCCATGTCAATCCTAGTGTACTTTCCATTTTTACTTACAATCAGGGTTGGGTGATTTTGTTTGTATTTTCCTTTTCCCCTTGAAACAGGGTCTTGCTGTATACTTCAGGACAGCTTACAACTATGTAGCTCAGACTGATGTGGAACTGAGTATATGGCTTAAGTTGCCCTTGATCTTGCAGTCTTTCTGCCTCTGCCTCTTGAGTACTGGACCACCATGCCTAGCAGGGATAGTTCTGTGAATTGGTAGGACAAGAGATCTTCTGTAAAGCTCTTTCTAGTGAACTCACTGTAAGCTTAGTCAAGACAGAAGTGTTTTTTTTCTTGTTGTATCCCTAGTACCTGGCACAGGATGTTTTCAATAGTGAGGACTCAGTAAATGACTGGACTAGGAACTCTATTCTTAGCCATTCCTGTGTTTCTTTTGCTATAAACTTTTTACTTTTCATTAGGCCCTGAGGAAAGAGCTGAAGACCTGGAAAGTTGATGTTGTGCTCAATGATGGGGCTCCCAACGTTGGGGCTAGTTGGATCCATGATGCTTACTCACAAGGTGTAGGGAAAGTGAGGCATGAAGGGGAGGGAGGGTGGAGGTGGCATGCTCTGAGACTTCAGAGGTTCTCACTGACTGTCTTTGTCCTATAGCTCACCTGACACTGATGGCCCTGCGTTTGGCTTGTGATTTTTTGGCCCGTGGTGGTTGTTTCATCACAAAAGTCTTCCGCTCCCGTGACTATCAGCCCCTGCTATGGATCTTCCAGCAGCTTTTCCACCGTGTCCAGGCCACAAAGCCTCAAGCCTCTCGCCATGAATCTGCAGAAATCTTTGTAGTCTGCCAAGGTGGGGCATCACTTCTTCCTCATGACACAGCCTTCTCATTATGAAAGCATCCCTTTGATCTATCTGTTTTATCATTTTAGGATTCCTGGCTCCTGACAAGGTTGATAGTAAATTCTTCGATCCCAAGTTTGCCTTTAAGGAGGTTGAAGTTCAGTCTAAAACTGTTACTGAGTTGGTGACAAAGAAGAAGCCAAAGGTATTTTTATTGTTGAAAAATAGGTCCTGAAACTGGGAGTGCTTGATATTCAAGAAGGGGCTGCCTAACCATCTTTATCCCACTTCCTAAGGCTGAAGGCTATGCTGAGGGTGACCTCACTCTTTATCACCGAACCTCAATCACTGACTTCTTGCGGGCTGCCAATCCTGTTGACTTCCTCTCCAAGGCCAGCGAAGTGAGTTACCAGATTGAGGGAATAAGGGAGCTCCAGAAACATGGCCAGGAAAAAAAAAAAATTCATCCCTTTTCCTCACAAATAGATCTCAATTGATGATGAAGAATTGGCGGAGCATCCAGCTACAACTGAGGATATAAGAGCATGCTGTCAGGACATCAAAGTGCTGGGGCGCAAGGAACTTAGGTATACAAGTGTAAGGGCCGGGGGTCTCAAGGCAGGTACAGGCCTTTGAAGAACATGGTGTTGAATCCCTGGGAACTAGGGTTCTGTTAAAGTTTGTGGCTGCAGTCTGAAATTTGGAGTGGACTTAAAGGAAAAGGAAGGGACAAAGATGGAGACGGTAAGATTAGTCAGTAATAATATTCTTGGGCAGGTCTCTACTGAATTGGAGAACAAAGCTTCGACGGTATGTGGCCAAGAAGCTGAAAGAGCAAGCAAAGGCACTGGACATCAGGTGAGAAAGAAGTAACCAGGGTTAGGGATGGTTGGGTGTAGGACCAAGTGTCTGGAAAAATAAACAAGCTTTTTGGACTGGTTTGTCAGCCTCAGTTCAGAAGAGGAGGGTGATGAGGAAGAGTCAATAGCTGAGACAAAGCAGGCTTCCAAGGAGGAGGAGGAGGAGGAGGAGGAGGAAGAGGCGCTTAACCGGACCCTGGCAGACATGAAAGCCCAAGAGGTGGCGGAGCTCAAGAGGTGAGGGGCCTGAAGAAGAGTACACGAAGATGGTAAAAGGCACGAAATTTTTGGATCTGGACAGGCTAAATCCCTCAAACTATCTATTCAGGAAGAAAAAGAAATTGCTTCGTGAGCAGAGGAAACAGCGGGAGCGTGTAGAGCTGAAGATGGATCTGCCTGGGGTTTCCATTGCAGATGAGGGGGAGACTGGCATGTTCTCCCTGCGTACCATCCGGGGTCAGCAGGTAAGGGATGGCTGGAGACAGGAGGGCCTATAGGTGGGGACACTGGACCAAACATACTGAATGCTATGTTAAGTTGTTATATTCAACTATGAAATTAGTGAGAATACAAAAAAATAAAAAGGATAGAGTACCCTGTGACTCAGACACTAAAAGGAAACTTGCCTAATGGGAGATCAGGAAGATTTGTAAAAATTTATATTACAGTAGATGAAGTGGTAGTGTCTGGGTTAGCCTGGGTTACCAACACAGACCAGATCCCTCTGTGAGGCACAGTCACTGTCACTTCACTGGGTCTAACGAGAGCCTTGCATTGGGCTGGTGGGGGATATTTCTGCCAAAGAGCGAAGAACAAGCCTTTCATAGTAAAAGCAAGGTCACAAGCCAAGTGAGCTTTTGTGGTAAAATAGGCCAGTAACCTTTGTGACAGAGGACAGGCAATAGAGCAGCAGCAGTTTTCAGCTCTAACTCCACCTGAGTTATCCATGTATCTTCTAGTTTGTTTCTTCCTTTGTTAAACAAGAATGTATCATATCCACTGCGAATTTTATGGAGAGTTAAAAAAAATCGTTGAGTATAATCCCTGTGATATTGTGATAAACTCTCAAATAGCAGCTCTGTCTGCCATGAGAATAGGTTTTGAGGTTCTGAGAGTAGTTGAAAGAAATCAATTCAGTTTGATGCATCTTGTCTGGTGCTCCTTTACTTGGGATCAAGTAAAGGATCAGATGTGAACTCAGGTATTTCAATTGGCTTATTTTCAAACTCGTCAGTATGTAGATCAGTGCCCTGGACCTAGAATTGGACGTTTTTAGACAGTCTGGTCACTTTCCTAGGTCACAGCTGCTGTGTAGGAGCTAACATATTTGTCACTGTTCTGCCTTTAAGTACTTGAATCTGTATTCCTGTTGAACTCCAGTTGTTAGAGGAAGTAACACAAGGAGACATGAATGCTGCAGACACATTTCTGTCTGATCTGCCAAGGGATGACATCTATGTGTCGGATGCTGAGGATGATGACAGTGACACTTCTCTGGAAAGTGACCTGGATCCAGAAGAGCTGGCAGGAGTCAGGACACCTTCGGGTCTGAAGAACCAGAAGCGGTAAGGGCTGTCTGTGTGAGAAGTGCTGCTACCCTTAGCTTGATTCCTGAGACAGAATTGGTGTGAGCATTGACAAAGCCCAGAGCAAGGCCTCTTGAGTTTCACCTCACTTTGCACCTACAGTTTGCAGTTTGCTCAAGTAGATGACAATAAAGAGGAGGAAGGAGAGAATCCATTGCTGGTACCATTGGAAGAAAAGGCAGTGCTGCAGGAAGAGCAAGCTAACCTGTGGTTCTCTAAGGTAGAGCTAGGGAGACTGATGGGATACTGGCATTCCCTGGAAGAAGAGTTGCTGAGATATTCCTATTACAGGATGGCTTCAGTGGGATTGAGGATGATGCTGATGAGGCCCTGGAGATCAGTCAGGCACAGATGCTGTACAAGAACCGTCGGAAGGAGCAGCAACAGCAGCAGCAGCCAGCAGTAGCGCGTCCTTCTAGTTTCAAGACTGAGACGAAATCTCAGTGCCAGAATGAGGTCTCCAGGGAGACAGAGGCTGTTACAGGGACAGAAGCCACTGATCCTGGAGGGGAGGACAAAGACAACAGCTCAGATAGTGACAGCAGCAGTAGTGAGGATGAAGAAAGGTGAGTGAATATAGCTGATGAACTTTCGTGCAGTTTCATCAGGTGGTTTTACATGGTAAGTAAAATTGAGACAAGGTGGAATCGGGTTGGAGGGAGTGGAATAAATAAAGACAATTATGCCTTCTTCTACAGCTGGAAAGCATCCCGTGGTATGAAGCGGAGCCGTAGCTCTAAGACAGATGATGATGGGTTTGAGGTAGTACCTATTGAGGACCCAGGTATGAAGTACGTGTATAGTGGAGAGAGAAGTGCAAGTTTCAGTGGTAAGAATCAGGCTTTGACTTTTTGTCTTTGCCTCTCTAGTGAAACACCGAATTCTGGACCCTGAAGGCCTTGCTCTAGGTGCTGTTATTGCCTCTTCCAAAAAGGCAAAGAGAGACCTTATAGACAACTCATTCAACCGGTAAGAGGACAGAACATCACGAAGTGCAGTGGGATTTATAAGTTAACAGGTGATTGCTGACTTGGTATCCTCTCTACTTAGGTATGCATTTAATGAAGATGAGGGGGAACTTCCAGAGTGGTTTGTCCAGGAAGAGAAGCAGCACCGGATACGTCAGCTGCCTATTGACAAGAAGGAGGTGGAGCATTACCGAAAACGCTGGCGGGAAATCAATGCACGGCCTATCAAGAAGGTGGCTGAGGCCAAGGCCAGAAAGAAACGGAGGGTAAGTACCTGAGGTTGCCTGAGACTAGGAGTTGGGGGAAAAGATGGAGAAAAAAGTCATCTAATGGAGGCTGTCTCCCAGATGCTGAAGAAGCTGGAGCAGACCAAAAAGAAGGCAGAAGCTGTGGTGAACACTGTGGATATCTCAGAACGAGAAAAGGTGGCACAACTGCGAAGGTAATTTGGCAAAGAATAGCCACAAAGACACTAGGTTAAATGAGTACCAGAGAGCAGACCTTTAACCTGTTTCTTTCTTTTACAGTCTCTACAAGAAGGCTGGACTTGGGAAGGAGAAACGTCAGGTCACTTATGTTGTAGCTAAAAAAGGTGTAGGCCGTAAGGTCCGGCGGCCAGCTGGAGTCAGAGGTCATTTCAAGGTAGTGGACTCAAGGATGAAGAAGGACCAGAGAGCACAACAGCGTAAGGAACAGAAGAAAAAATACAAGCGGAAGTGAGCAGAGGTTATCTGGAGAGACTGAAAACGAGGGAGGATGTGCTGATAAGAGTTCACTTTGGTGGCTTTTGGTGCCTACTGGACACAGTGGTCTTGAGCAATTGATTGAACAATCTCAATCAATCTTTCCTAAGCCTTAAGGGGGAAATTCAGTGTTGATGGCCGTTGTAGCCTATTAAGCATGTGATTCTGTTGAGTCCTCTCCCACCCACCATGATTTGAATGATTTGAATAAAATGAAGATAATAAAAGAGGTAACTTTTCTGATAGTTTAATAAGCAAGCACTTCCCCACATTTCACATCATGGGCTGCACTGTTCCAAGCCATAATTTAATATGTAGCAACTACTGTATGGTAGAAACGACAGCCCTCAGGTCCCAGTAGTAAAACATTTACTAGCGAGCAAGCAGAGAGGAATGCACATCTCAAAGAAACCTTCACAAAAATCACAAAATTCAAAGTTTGTATATTTTCCTTTTATAAACAAGATAGAACAAAAATCATCAATCATTTCAGCAAAAGACTTTTCTACTATTGGGCCAAGTTAAAAAAAATACAATGAAATAGAAGACACTTTAAAAGCTACCATTGGGGTTGAGTTTTAATGGAAAATTTAGCAGTACCCCAGGCCTGGATGATCCTGGAATTCTTCCAAGATGTATTCCTTCAGTCCTAGTGGCTTAGGATCTCAAAGCCTGAGAATGGAAGGCTGCCCTTCCTGTATGTCTCAGGGCTGGAAACAGCTGTCTGGGGAACCTGAGTATCAGATATCTCCCCTGCAAACATCTGAGAGCACCAAACTGCTTCCCAAGCACCCCTTACAGATCAAAGGGTTGGGTTTGCAGAAGCCAACTCCAGAAAATGGGACTGCCCATCCATAGCTAAGGAAAAAAAAAAATCCAATTTATAGATGTTTATAAGGTGACATTTTAGTAAAAAATATAAGCTATTATAAACCTAGAGTGAGTCTTGTGCCCCATAAGGCCCTTTCTCCCTAAGTATCTTCCACTTACCCTCCTTGAAACTCACCCAGAGAAAACGAAAGCTTCCCAGCTCTCTGCTTTGACCAACGCAGTTTCCCAAGAAAACATCTGAATGAACACCAGATGAAGGTATAATGTCTCCACATTCTAGTTCTCCACCAAGGGCAGGGGGTCCGTAACACCTTGGACCCCAACCCAGCCCTGAGACACCTAGTTACCCAAATCTTTCTAAAAATAAAATTAAAAACTGATTCACACTGATTTTCACATACCCTCTAACTGTCCCATCGACTTTTCTTGCGTTTGGGTGGCTCGGGAACAGCAAAACCATCAGGTGTCTTATCTGTCTTGTTGTCCAGTTTGTCCATCTTGCTGCTGTCCACCTTGGGGTCCATCTTGTTTTCACGATTAAAACCTTCTTTCCTGCTTTCTCCATTCCTACCATCATTTGCACCCCGGCTTTCTCCATGTCTGCCAGCACTTCCATGCCTGGTCTCTCCATGTCGATGGCCATCAGTATGACGGCTGCTGCTTTCTGGATATCGGTATCCATCTCCATGGCGACCACCATCTCCATGACGATTGCCACCATCTCCGTGACTATGACGGCCACCACCCCGACTCTCAGTATATCTCTCTCTCTTCCCATTGCCACCCCCAATCCCTTCACGGCTGTTACTCCCTGAAGCTGTGTTGTTGACTCCTTGGGCTCCAACAGAAGGGTAGGTCACTGGGGCACTGCTGATATTCCCAGAACTGCTGAAGCCTGGGATGTTCTTGGCAGCACTGGTGACGGGGCTGTCAGGACTATTATGGCCCTGCTGTGCTGAATTAGTTGGAACTGAATTTAAGCTTCCTGCACTAGTCCATCCACTTGCCCCAGCAGAAGAACTTCCAGCCTTCTGATTACTTAAGCTGGCGGCAACAAAGTGACTCTTGTACTGGGACTGAAAGAGAAAAAGACATCAGGAATAAGTATAACCAACGAGTATGCAAATAAGCTTGGCAATAATAGCGTATCTAGAAACTCCACTTCCATTTATCCATGTGGGATACTGTTAAATTTGTATGTGCAATTCAAGTAAACAGGAGGCTCCAAATCTAGCATGAAGATTAGACTCAACTACTATCTCAGGAAGGTTCTTCACTCTGCCAGGAGTTGAAAGGTTTTTTTGTAATTTCTAAAATAAGATTTATTTTAATTTTATGTGTTACTAAGTGTTTTGCCTTTGTACATATATGTATATGTGCCACATATGTGCCTGTGCAGGCCAGAAGAGGGTCTGATTCCCTGGAACTGGAATCAAAGATGGTTGTAAGCTCCCATGTGGGTGATGGGAAACCAAACCTGGATCCTCTGCAAGAACAGAAGTGCTCTTAACTACTGAACCATCTTTCTAGCCCCCTGCTGAAAGCTTTGAAAATGAAATATTTCAAACCTGAAAAGCTGCTTTCATTGCTGTTAGCCTATCTCCCATGGCTCCTGTGGAGGGCTTGTAGGCTTCATAATTGCTCATTACGTTATTATTATTTCCTCGGTCCTAAAAAACCAAACATACTCATAAGAATGGGAAATAGATAGAAAAAATGCTTGTTTCTCTCAACCCAGTAAATTTATTTCTGAGAACTAACCCCAATGATCAGAATGCTAACAAACTATACCCACAGTATGGCTGTGTATTTTATCAATGTTCTAGTAAGTAAAAATGTTAAAGATGAAAAGTCCAAGCTGGGTGGTAGTAGTGGTGAATGCTTTTAATCCCAGCACTCTGGAAGCAGCCGCAGGCAGATGAGTTCGAGGCCAGCTTGGACTACAGAGTGAGTTCCAGGACAGCCAGAGAAACCCTGTCCAGAAACAAACAAACAAACAAACAAAAAACAACAACAAAAAGAACACCAAAAACCCCAATCAACAATACAATAATGGCAATATGTGGAACACTGTTTATCAATGATGCCAAAATAAACTAATGTTCTATAAAAGTATACTGACAGCTTTGTTCCCTGGCTTAAGAATCACTATGACAATGAACAGGTAAGCCAGTGAGTAAGTACTATATTTACCTGATTTGAGAAACCACTAGGCCTTCTCAAATCCTCATCAAAGCTTTCAGAGTGTAAAGACATTTTTCAGTGTAGTTCTAGCTAAATGACCCTCTCTGTAATGTTTCTCAAGTAACAAACTCTAGGGCAGCATACAAAGGCTTTCCTTTATTTTTCTGATAAACTTTTTTGAGACAGGATTTCTCTGTGTGGCCCAGGCTGTCCTGGATCTCAACTGTAAGAGATCAGACCGGCTTTGAGATCAGAAATTTACCTGCCTCTGCCTTCTGAGTGCTGGGATTAAAGACATGTGCCACCATCGCCCAGCTTTTGAAAGGCTTTTAAAAATAAGACTACTGAAAGCTGGGCAGAGAAACCCTGTCTCAAACAAACAAACAAAAAACACCACTGGATTCCACACATATCTAGAGTTTTTATTTAATTTAACAAGTCTGAGGTAGGTGATGAATTTGAACGTCTGGGTAGTCAAGGGATTGCAATCTGAGATCCTCTAGAGTGAAACTAATTTCCAAGCACACATACATGCTTCTTCCACAGCAAGTTTCATTATAAGAAACAGCACTGCACTGATTCAGATCAGCAGATTAACTACATCTCCCTAGAAAACAGGGTTTTGGACCTCATGAGACTTTCAGGCATATCAAAATATGACCATAATTTAAGACACAGGACTTATCCCAATAGTACTGCTGTAGTATGAACTCACCGAATTCTCAGAGCCTAGCCCAGGCCGCTCTCTATAGCCCAAGCCTCCTCCACCAATGTTCAGCTTTTTGCCTTTCCCTCCTTTGAAGCGGGATTTCCGAAACCAGGCATTCTGCAATGAACACAATTTAAGGTTAAGCCGACAAAGAGAAAAAAGGCCAAAGAAAGAAGGCAGGGTCAAAAAGAAGATTAAGCAGTAAGGAAGACCTTTCTGGTTCCTCTTTAGTTGTTGCTTTTATGAAGACTAGGACTATTCACAGTAAAGAGCCTGCCATGGCCTTTCTGACGCCACAGATGACCTTGAATTTCTGATCCTTCTGCTATACTTCCTAAGCACTGGTATTAGAAGCACTTGCTATCATACGCTATCATGCACAGCCTATGTAGCACTAGGGATTGAATCTAGGGTTTCAAGCGTGCTAGGCAAGCACTGTACCAATGAAACACATCCTCAACTCCAGCCTGTCTTCTTTTTGGTAGCTTGACACATTAAATTTATCAGGGTGCTTAGATGCTTACCTAAGGTTTCCCTTACTACTCCTTCCTCCAGAGCCTCATGGAAGTAAAGTGATCAAAAGTGATCAAGTAAATATAAAATAGATATCATGGCCAGTAACTTTAGAGAGGAACATGAATTTATATTTTATTTATTTTTAAAAAAGATGATTTCTCCTTATTAGTGTGTGTGTGTGTGTGTGTGTGTGTGTGTGAGAGAGAGACAGACAGACAGACAGAAGGGGAAATATCTGTCTGTGTGTTTATGTTCACCAAGCGCATGTTCACCAAGTGACCTCTGCAGAGGCCAGAGGGCATTGACTCCCTTGGGACAAGAGTTACAGGTAGACATAAGCCACCTGATGTGGATGTTGGAAACTGAATCAGAGTCTTCCACAAGAGCAGTAAGTATTCTTAACCACTGAGCCATCTCTCCAGCCCTATATTTATTAACCCATCTATAAATACCACTGAACATAAACTTACAGTTAGGAGCAAAGTTTTATAAAGAACGGATATATTCGGAAATGATGGATTAACAGCTAGGTGAAATAAGGCTTATTAAGAACTGACTTTCAAAAATCAAACAAAAACAACAACAAAAAGCCAGGCAGTGGTGGTGCACCCCTTTAATCCCATCACTCAGGAGGCAGAGGCAGGTGGATCTCTGAGTTTGAGCCCAGCCTGGTCTACAGTGAGTTCCAGGGCAGCTAGGATTCCAATAGAGAAACCCCATCTTGAAAAACAAAACAAAAAAACAAAACAACTGACTTTAGCCAGGTATGGTGGTGCATGCTTTTAATCCCAGCACTTGCAGAGGCAGGTAGATTTCTCAGTTTGAAGCCAGTCTGGTCTACAGAGTGAGTTTCATTTCAGGACAACCAGGGCCACACAGTGGGACCCTGCCTCAAAACAACAACAACAAAACAAACAAACAAACAAAAAACCAAGCAGAATGCAAACATCATAGTGGTAAAGCTTCATCTGAGAATTATATACTATTTGTCTAAATACTTGAAAAGTAGGACAGGCTTGAAAAACGTACTGAGCACAGAAAGCCCAAGACACAAAAGGAGTGTAAGAAAATGACATGCAAACTGTATCCTTCTTAGAATTCTAGTTTAGCATTGCTCTCCATCAGGAAAGAGAAAAAAGCATCATTCTTCTCCTCTCATCTGTACCGCAGTCCTTTACCACTGGGGTTACAAACAAGGGCATTCCTAACAGTTCAGCCGTGCTATATATAGGCTAAAACATCCAAGTGTACTGGCTTGAGTTAAAGGAGAGTTCCTATTATAAGACCCTATCTTGAGGAACAGGAAATAGAATGTCTGTCTAGTACACTCTAAGACCCTGAGTTTAATTTCTAGCACTACAATATAAACAAAAACAAACTGTCCAGAATCCACTTGTAATTTGAGAACTGCATGGAATAAGTGATCCAAGTGTAATTTGACAGAATGCCTTACTTAGTTTTAGAATGGAGCCTATCTGGAAGTAGGCAATGAGTATGGTCAGAGACCATATTGAAATGTCAGAATATAAGAAATACTTAAGGTATACTATAATAGAGACAGGGGATGTAGTTCAGTAGAAGAGCATTTGCCTAGTATATGCAAAAACCCTGGATTCAATCCCTAATAGCAAAAAAACAAAACAAAAACCAAAAAAAACAAAAGCATCATACAATTGTTTCTGTAACAAACAAACAACAACAACCAGCCATATAGTTTTAGCCCTCAAAAGGGAAGATGGGTGGAGGGGTGGCAGCAGGAGAGAATAGAAGGCATCTTTTTAAATTAAACTTACTCATAAAAGTGTGCTATGGTAAGCAAGTAGAAAGTACAGAAACAGATTCTAACCCAAATAAAAAAAGCCATTCAACAGAAGCTGCAAAATATCACAGACATGACTTCTAACATCCCAATGGCACTAGTCTACACATTGACCATGCTACTTCTGCCCACTTTATTTTCAAGCTATGTTATCTCCCTCTTCTGTCTGCTCAACTTTCTTACTCAGTTATATAATCTTTATCAATTTTAAGTACCCAACCCTCACCTGCATTGCCAGATCTAAGAGTTCCTTAGAAACATGTTGGTTGGCTCCTTCCAGGTTCCGGACAAGGTCACCAGCAAAATTGCTGTCCTTTGGGGTCAGTAAGGTATAGGCTACACCCTTCTCACCAGCTCTTCCTGTTCGGCCAATCCTATGAGTATGGGTATCAATATCTCGTGCTACATCATAGTTAATGACTGTCTTAATTGAAGGAATGTCCAGACCACGGGCTGAAATAGAAAGTATTCAGACTCTTACTTTTCATCTGCAGTTACAAAAACAAAAAACAAAATCAAAGTAACTAGAAATGCTAGAGTTATGAAAATGTGTTATTTCCCTTATTCAGGCAAGCTCATGGGTATGAAGCCAAGTGAAAAAAGTAGTTCTCTCTATTGGGAGCAATATGTACACACACACACACACACAAACTGGATAATTTTACTGGAATCACACCTGTAATCCCAATACTTGGAAGATGGAGGCAGGAGGATCTGAGTTCAAGGCACCTTGGGCTACACATAAAAACTCCTGAAAAAAAAAAAAAAAGAAAAAAAAGAAAAAAAAAAAAAAAACCAAAGAAACAAAAAACAAACCCGAAAACAAACAACAAATAATTCACACAAGTTAGTTCTCTAGGCGCTGTAACTGTAATTCAGTCAGATGTGTTTGAATGAGGACTAGAGTTCAGTGTGTGTGTGCGTGCACATACCACAGCATACGTATGGAGAGTAGATAAGAACTTGTGGGAATCAGTTCTCTCCTTCTACTATATTGAGTCCTGAATACCAAGTTTAGGCTGTCAGGTTACCCAGTGAACAATCTTGCAGGTCCAAAATACTAGTTTTTAAGGGTAGTTACTAAACTCAGTAAAGCCAAAATGTGTATCAACTATGATAGCTATTTCAGCAGACATAGGGCATAACTGTTCTCTCTCAGGCATCCTCTATCTACAAAGGTACTTTGGTGACAGAGAACACCAAGTGAAAGTGGCCACAGAGCTACTGCTCTACATAGGACACAGTGGGAGTGTTCCATCAGCCTGACCAGATGCTATAGGTTTTTTAACAGAGTAGGGCAACACGCATACAATAAAGACTAAGGTTATGATGAAATTCATACTTACCTGCAACATCAGTGGCCACCAGGACAGGGATGTCCTTTTTCTTAAAATCTGAAATGACCTTGTTTCTTTCGCTCTGATCCATATCCCCGTGGAGTAGACCAAGATTATGACCTTCCTGCTTAAGATTATTGGCTAGTTCTTCAGCATTGGCTTTTTTAGTAACAAACAGGAGGACACTCCCTGAAGAAGTAAACTCTACCAGACGCCGGGTAAGCCAATTCCATTTAGTAGGCCCAGAATGGAGTATTTCCACAATCTGTGTCACATCTTCATTTGCCTGAGAAGAAACAAAATAAGCAACCGTGACACTGGTGCCACAGGGGACTTCAGAGACTAGGATTGTATTTTCTACCTGCATAGAATAGCCCTGAAAATCCCTGATATCTTTGGGTCTTCCTTTGGTATGTCAAATATAGCTTAAAATTTACTATTCTCTTAGAAGCTCCTTGCTTACCAACTCCCCCTGGTATGTTCATATCTAATTTATATGCCCCAATAATCTATAATGATTTTATATGCCTATTCTTATTAAAATACTTTTCAGGGTCCTGACCACTCACTGTTCCAAGAACAATTTATGTATATGTGTATTAAAAAATGAGAACCTGACATATTAAGATGCTTACCACTCAGAAACTTTAACAATAATGAGAAGCAATAGACATGGTTGATTAATATTACATATTTCAGTAGAGAAGATGTTTCCAAAACAAAGAAAGGATGAACATTTGAAGTGCTGGATATGCTAATTACACATTACATATGTGTAATGAAATGCCACACTCCCATACTTATAGTTGTATGTCAAAAACCCCTATGGTTCTGGTTGTGTTTATGTCAATTTGATACAAGCTACAGATAACAAAAGGAACAAAAGGAACCTCAACAGAGAAAATGCCTATAGGCAAATTCTTGACTGCTAATTGATCCGGCTCACTGCGGGTGGTGCCACCCCTGGGCAGGTGATCCTGGGATCTGAGCAAGCCATAGGAGAGTAAGCAATGTTCCTCCATGGCTTCTGCTTGAGTTCCTGCCTCCAGAATCCTGCCCTGACTTCCCTTCACTAAGACTATAATTTTAAGTTAAAATAAACCTTTTCTTCCCAAGTTGCTTTTGGTTATGGTCTTTGTTATAGCAACAGAAAACCCTAACCAAGATACTTATATCAAAAAAACCCCAAAAACTAAAAAACAAAAAAACCAGGGAAGTAATCTAAGGAACTGTCTTTTTTTTAAAACTGCATTCATTTGTTTGTGTGTATATGCATATGTGCTGACCAACCATGTGGGTCCTGAGGATTGAATTCAGGCTCAGAGGCAAGCACCATTATAGACTGAGCCATCTACTGGCCCCTAAAGAATTCTCTAAACAAGCTTAACAGAATTCCAAATTCCAATTCAGAGAAATTACCACATAAGGGCATATGTGGGTAATCATAAAACCAAACTTATTCTTTTCAGATCCCCAAATGATCCCACGTTACCCCGTGCAGTCTACTTTAACAACATTTACACGTCAGTTCTATTCTTCTTACTGAGTCTTCCAGGTAGACCTTTTGGTTTTTTTTAAAACACTAAAGGTGGTACACGCCTTTAATCCCAGCATCCAGGAGGCAGAAGTCAGATCTTGAGAGTGTCAGGCCAGCCTGTTCTACAGAGCTACACAGTAAGAATTCATCTTGAAAATCCCAAAACAACATAAAAAAACTCATGAAAAAGAAATTTAAGCACTTAAATTAAAAAAAAAAAAAAAATCATTATTTAAGAGTCAAACTCTCACAGGGTGGTGGTAGCACACAGATCTCTGAGTTTGAGGCCAGCCTGGTCTACAGAGCAAATTCCATGACAGCCAGGGAGGGATACAAAGAGAAACCCTGTCTCAGGAGGAAAAAAAAAAGGGTGTGTGTGTTGGGGGGGAGAATTGAACCTTATGTCCCTATGAGAAACAAATCCCAGGATCCACCCTAACTTGTGTAGGATTACCTCTCCAATGTCTCCCTGCACCACTCGAATAGGGTCAATCAGGATGTCTCTGGCCAATTTTTCAATCTTTTTCCGAAAAGTTGCACTGAATAAGAGAGCTAAAAGATAAAGCAAAGCCCGTTAAAGAAAAATCATTTCTCATGTTATCCGCTCATTAAGCTTCTGTAATGTAACTAATTCACTAAATAAAAATAATTTTCCTTTATTTTTATTTCATTTTCAGTCAAAAAATGAGTTGTTATAATGGTCCAGGAAAAGGCACTGGATTTCAAATCAGCAGCTCTAAACTGCAGCAAATTATTTAACTACATTTTTAGCATCTATAAAAAGTGAGTAGTTTGCTGGGCCACGTGGCATGGACCTATGATCCCAGCTATCTGGAGGATGAGGCAGGCATATTACATGTTCATGGCCTGCCTAAACTACAAAGTGAGTTCAAGGACAGCATAGTCAGCTTAGCAAGATCTTACCTAAAAAATAAGGTGGAAAAAAAGGGGGGGAAGGGGAGCTGGAGATACATACACAGTTCAGAGAAGTAGAGTGCTTGCCTAACATGCATGAAGCAGCCTTAGGTTCAGTAGTGCAGACAACAAAAACCAAAAAAACACACGAGTTAGATCTGATCATCTCTAAGGTCCTTTCTAGCTCAAATAAATGGTCACTAACTCTCCCCTTTACAGTTATCATCAGTTCATACACAGTTTTTGCTCCCACAACTGTGAGTACTTATAAAATAGGTGTTCATTTTGAATATAAACATGGTTTTCTTATAAAGCTGCCCCATACATACTCTGTCTGTCAGGACGGACGTGACTTGCTATGGATCGAACCTGGTACTCTGAAAGAAACAGAACAGTAATCAACAGAACAGTAATCAACACAATACTGTAATGCAGATGTGAAAAGTCATTTTAGTAAAATCCACATGAGAACTTTCAAGGATCAGAGAATAAAGAAATCTTGAAACTCCTAGATGTCATTCAGTATGAAATTAAAAAAAAATTTCAATATAATTGAATTGGCTATTTAGAAATTTGCATAGCTGGTTTAAGCCAAAGAGGCCATGAAAGGACCTTGGATGATTTAATATTCACCTACCCAAGAACATTAACTTTCAAAGGCTTGGGAGTAAAAATAAGAAAGAATTCCCTCTCTTATAAGCCACTTGCAAATTTTCTCAACACAGTCAAGACTAGCACAGCTTGTCTTCAAAAAACTACAAATGGCTCATGCTTTGGTCTATTTTTTCATTCAATATCCAGAAGTATTTTTAATTTCTTTTACAAAATCCTGGTTAACTCTAGGAAGACACACACACATAAAAACTAAGTTGAGGATAGAGACAGAAGAAGCTGATATTCAAGGCATACCAAATCCCATGTCAAACATGCGATCAGCTTCATCAAACACAAGGTAAGAGACTCTTTGAAGATTAGTAGCTTTTTTCTTCACATGATCAATCAGCCGACCCTATGTGATTCACAAATAAACAGTTAAGTATAATTAAAGACATTCACAAAGATATTCTAAAGCTGCATTCCTGGAAAAAGTCTTTCGTCTTGGACAGAAATAGATACTAATCTGACTGACAGCTTTTATGCACTGAACCCAGAAAAACAAAAAAAAAAAATTGAGACATGGTTGATGATGGGTAACCAGGAGCTTAGAGGTCCACCTGCTTCTGCCTCTCTAGTACTGGAACTAAAGGCATACATGTGCCACCATACTCAAAGAGAACAGAATTCTGAAAACTCAGTTCTTCCTTTATATTAATTGTGGTTTAAATTCTATGGGCAAGAGGGCCAGAACAATTCTTGTAATATAATCTGAAAAGATTTAAAAACTTATGGGTGAGTTTTAATGTTTAACCTACATCCTCTGGGCAGTTCTAACCATTATCTGACTATTTCTATGGCTCTTCATGTTCTTGGTAACCACAGATTCAGCTTTTAGGCGAGCCTAAGAAAACCTGTTTGAAATAGAAAGGAACTTGCACCTGCTAATTGCAAGTCATGGATTAAAACTAGTTTGCTATTTAGTCAACCAAATAATAAATAAAATCATAATCATAATAAATCATAATAACCATGATAAAACCAAAAGCAAAGGCAGCAACTCACCAAGGTATTCCCACCCTAGCTTTATCGAATTTTAGAGGAAATTCTCCTCAAAAGTAACCATGTTTTCTATATCAAGCGAGATTGAAAACCCATTAGAACACAAAACATACTTACTGGGGTACATACAACAATCTCTGCCCCTTCCTGAAGGGCCTTGGCCTGCTCCCACATGCTCCCTCCTCCGTAGACTGCCACTGATCGAAGATTATATGCTTTCCCAAACCGCTTACATTCTGCATGGATCTAAAAAGTTGTTAATGATATTTTAACAAACTAAGTTTAACAAATACTTTTTTTAATTACTCAAAATAGAGTTCTGACCAACAGAAAACCAAAACCTAAATGTGCCTGGTGGTAAAGGCTTTTAATTCTAGGTAACTGGGAAATTAAAGTAGGAAAATAGCAAGTTCAAGGACAGCCTGGGTCACTTAACAAGACACTATCTCAAAAAACAAAAACTAGAACAATACAACAGCAGAGGACTAGGCATATAATATAGCTCAACACTTGCCTAGGATTCAAGGAAGGACTCTGTGTTCAATTCCTATCACTGAACGCACACACACACACCTACTACCACCACCTACAAAAACGACAAAAATGGGTGGGAGAAATACCAAAACCTAGAACATGATTTAAAAAAAAAAAAAAAAAAAAAAAATCAACATTCTTTTTTTCTTTTCTTTTCTTTTTTTAAAGGCAGAGGTCTTTCTATGTAGTTCTGCTTGTCCTGGATCTTGCTAGGCAGACCAGGCTGGCATCAAACTCAGGAGATCCTTCTGCCTCAGCTTCCTGAGGTATGCATCCAGCTTAATCATATAACAAGGCTATAATCTTGCTTTCAATCATTCATCCTTTTCTTGATCCTGACACTATCTTTCTACCAAGAAAACTAAATTCACGATAGAGAATTATGATCTTATAAAATTCCTACAATGCCCCTCCCCTATAAGAATAAAAAACAAAAACAAAACTGTTATGTTATATCCTTGTTATGATATATATAACACTTTTCAAGACTTTTCTGGAAGTATAATAATAATGTGAACATACTTAACGTCAGCCACTTGAACTGTACACTTAAATTGGCCAATTTTGTATACAGTTTTATCATATTTAAAACAAAGGGGTGGGTGTTTGGTGAAATGGTCCAGTGGGTAAAGCACTTGCCATGCAACTGTGAGGACTGAAGTTCAAACCTTTAGAAACCACATAAAACCACCATGGGTGGACATGATATCCTGCCAGTAACCCCAGAAGTATCTGGCAGGTGGAGACAGAATCCATGGAACAAACTTTCTAGCCAGATTACTAGTAACAGCTCAGCAAATGGATCAAGGAAGACACCCACAGTCCACCTCAGGCCTCTCTTATGTGACCCACATGTATGTGTGTATCAATGCATGCACCCTAAAGCAACAACAACAACTAAAAATTCACAAGTCATTATAGTCACCATGCCCTGCTAGTCCGTATGTAGAAAAGGGTCTTTTATACAAAGCACATACCTGTTGACAAAGCTCCCTAGTAGGACACACAATCACAGCAATTGGTCCATCACCTGGTTCCAATTCCTTCTGATCCATTATATGAATCAACATGGGCCAAATAAAGGCTGCAGTTTTCCCACTGCCTGTTTTAGCAATACCAATCATGTCTCTACCACTTAATGCCACAGGCACACCCTAGAAAAGGAGAAAAGAAAGAAAAGGTATATATACTCTAAAATTTCAATTCTAAAGATGAAGTAATGTCTTGGGTAAATGACTACAAATGATATTAATTTCCAATGGAACAAAAATATCCTGGGCCATGTATACTAGCTGATTCCTGATACTCCCATCAATTTGGTTTAAAGGAAATAATATCGTTGATGTGGCCCAGTCATCATTTATAAAAAAATGAACGACTTCCATTTATATTCTATATATGGTGAGCAGACATACATACAAGCAAAGCACCCATACACATAAAATAATTAAAAAAACTAATCTTTAAAAATGTTCTCCCCTGGAAAAGAAATGGGCCACTTCATTCATATTCAGAAATTTCTCTCTTTTTTTTGTAAAGGAATAAATAAATCCCATATTTGAATGGGGAAACAGAAGCTATTATTCTTAGTAATAAATGAAAAAATTTCAAGCCATATACAAAGGAATTCATCAAAAGCACCAAGTGTATCCACGCACAAATCTTTTTTGTTAGGTTTAGGCAATACAAGTATTTTCTTCTTATCGTACTTTCAAGATATTTAGCAGGTATAAAAACACATTTTCTAGCCACTTAGCAACTTCTTAGAACAGTGAAAAATTCTAATTTTTCTTCAATTTCTAGAAGTTTCAGGGCTTTGAATACAATTTAGTTGGAGAGCCTTTGCCAACATGTGTAAAACCTAGTTGATGCCTAGTACTAAAACAACAAAAGAAGTTTTAAACCTATAGATTTCCTATCATTCTACTTCATTTTCCTCCCCTTATGTTTTCCGTACCTGACACTGGATTGGAGTGGGCTGTGTATACTCAGATTTCCGAATCTGGTGCATTAGTTGTTCATCAAACCCAAAATGAGCAAAACTACTTCCTGGTCTAGGAGGTGCCGCACCAGAAACCTAGAGACAAAGACAATTCCTAGGAATACCAGTACTTTGACTTAACAGCATTTAAAGCTCAACAATACTCAGAGCAAGCTTTTAGCTAGACTATAAAGAGTAAAAAGTCTGAAAGCAAAAGCATACACTGAAAAGGTAAAACTTCAAACATGGTAAGGACCTCAAGCAAAAATACCATGGTAAGAATCCCCAATATAATTCCATCCCATGATTTTAAATGATTAAATACCTAAAACTACCTTAAAATTAATTTTCTCATAGGAAATAGAAACAAATTATTCAACTAGCTGGAAAAGCCATTAATATTCTTTTTTTTTTATACCATTTTTGAATAAGCATTAACTGGGATAACAGAAAAAAATTAAGATTTACTCTTGAAGTAAATTAAAATTGCAACTGGTAATAAAGATGCAACCTACTGATGTCTCAAAAGTTAATGCTTCTCCTAGTGATGGTATAGCATTATTAGGGCTTGTTCCAGCGGGGTTCTAGTAAATAATGGGGATTATTGACCTCTACTTTGTCTACATAGTAGTAGTAACTTTTCATTGCTTCTCTGATGATCTTCATGATTTCCAATAAGGATTTTATCACTCTAAAGATCTTTATTTGGGGGAAAGACTACTAGCAACTTCTTGGAAAACAAGAGTGCAGATATATATTTGTGAACACATGTACACATATACATATTACTGTATCTTTGAAAACTGAAGTTTGCAGACATCAAGTAGCAACTCGTAAGGCAGGAAAAAAACAGTCATTCATTCACACCAGCGTAAACTAACATATTCTCTCTGGCATTTGACTTTAACATAATAAAAGCATCTAAGCAATAAATATGGTAAATGAACAACTCAAAATTTTGCTGAGAAATTTAAAGTATTATTCTAAAATTAGTGCATGTATATTTTTAATAGAAAATCATTTCTTTGAATACTTTTTTCTTCTTCTTTTGGTTGTTTTTGAGATAGGGTTTCTCTGTTTAAAGGTCCTGGCTGTCCTGGAACTTACTATGTAGACCAGGCTGGCCTTGAACTCACAGAGATCCAACTGTCTCTGCCTTCCAAGTGTTGGGATTAAAGGTGTGTGCCACAACTGCCCGCTCAGTTATTTGAATACTTTAAAAAAAAAAAAAAGATGCATGTGTTTGTGTATGTGCATGCACGCGTGTGCCTGTGTCCAGCAGTATGTTCATATTTCCATATGTCAACTCAGCTCTCATGATTAAGCAGCAAGCACTGAGCTATCTCTCATTTACTTAATATTTTTAAAAGTATACTATTTGTAACTTGAAGCAAATGTAATTTCAAAATATTCTAACAATTCATGGATTGTTCATATCTATTATTAATCCTACTTCCTGTCTCTGAAGAAGAGCTTCCTACCTTTCATTGCTAGTCCACCCAGCACAGCACAAAGTTGACTACATATGCAAAATAAAATATAGGTCTGGCGAGAAGGCTCAGTATTTGTCATCAAGCCTGACAACATGAGTTCTATGCCCAGAACTTACATGGTGGAAAGAGAACTAACTTCAAATTGTCCTTCAAGCCTCCTCCCCTCCAAAGTTTTTAAAAAATGAAAAGTTAAAACCAAAATACCAGACTCAAATCAAGACACACAAATCCCCCAGGGCTATAATTATTGCTCTCACTAGGAAATAAATTCAGGATTACTATCTGGATAGACAACAATCCTAAATCCGAACAAACATTAATGTAAAAATATTTGCTTAATGATTCTTACCCGAAGGTTGAGTTTATGCCGCAGATCTATTAACTGCTGTGGAGTGAGGTTGGTTATCTCCTCATGTTCATTGTAAAAATTTTTTTCAAATGGTGGATAGTCAATCTGCAGGTCCAATTATTCAAAGTTAGTCTAGAATTCAAGAGTCAATCCTGTAAGTTTGATTTTAATGTAAAATACTTTACAAATATTATAAAAACAAAGGCATTCTTGCTAGAAAAAAAAAGAAATTCATTTATGCTTGACACACATCCCTAAAAAGCACAGCCTATAGTTTTCCCAATTCTGACTTTCAAAACAGATACCAATCTACTCCCCAAAGACACCTTAGACTTTAATAACCTACAGTAGAATAAGAATTGCTGCAGCACTTAGTCTCAGAAGACACATTTTTTTTAAAGCACTATTTCACAAATAACATTTAACTATGCTTAGGATTAAGTTGTTAATCCAGGTTCAAGCATTTAAAACATTTCCAGTTATTTCTTCTAGAGATAGCTTTGTTTCAGAAGGAGACAAAAAACAAACAAACAAACAAAAACCACGGTATTAGGGCTAGAGAATGGCTCTGCACGCTGCTCTTATGGAAGAGGATCCAAGTTCAGTTTCCAGCATCTACCTTGGGCTGCTCATAACTGCTTTTAACTCCAGCTCCAGGGCGATCAGACCCCCTCTTCTGGCCTCTTTGGATACTGCACTCATGTGCACATACCATTCCCACCCATGCATATCAGTAAAAAATAAAACTCTTTTAAAAACTAATTTTTATTTTATGTGCATTGGTGTTTTGCTTACATGTATGCCTGTGTGAGGTGTCAGATCTTCTGAAACTGGAGTTACAGACAGTTGTATGTTGCCAGATCATTGCTGGGAATTGAATCTGGGTCCTCTGGAAGAGCAGCCAGTGATCTTAACTGCTGAGCCATCTCTCCAGCCCCCCAAAATAAAGCTCTTAAAAAAATATTTATTTTTATTCTGTATGTGTCTGTGAGAGTATATGTCACCTATGTGTAAATGCCTGGGAGGCTAGAGGAGGGCGCTAGATTCCTTGGAACTGGAGTTGTGGGTGTGGGTGCTATGAACCACACTCAGGTCCTCTGGAAGAGCAGCAAGCACTGTGAACTGCTGACTCTTACTTCTCCAGTTCCAAAAATAAAATCTTTAAAACTATGAAATTGCTTATGTAAGTTAATAAAATTGATGACCAAGCCTATTTTGGTTGATTTGTTTAGATTGCTTTTTGAGAGAGTGTATTAATGTGCAGCCCAGGCCGGTCTCGATAGTGCTGGGATTACTGGCATTTACCACATTTGGTTTATGAAATCCTGGGGATTAAACAACAGGGTCTGGGCATGGTAGGCAAGTACTCTACCATCTAAGTTAAATCTATAGCCCCAAATATTCTTTTTATAGTATTCAACTGTTTATAGTAAGCTTTTTTTGTTTTGAAATAGTCTCATTCAGTAACCAGAACTAAGCCACAACTCCCTATATAGCTTAAGCTGATCTCAAACTTTTGGGTATCTTCCTGTCTTAGCTTCCAATTGCTGGGATTACAATGAACTAGTTTATAGGCTATGAATGCATCACAGGATTTCTGATTCAACCACATAGCATAAACAAGATCATAAGCTATGAAACTGTATCGGTTTGAAACAAAGCAATAAATCTTATACCTCTGAATGATCAATGGGAGGAAGAGGATCGATAATTTTTTTGGAAGGTGCAATTGGATTTCCATCACTATCATATTCCAGATTGTCTTCTTCCTCCTCCTGAACCACCCCAGCAGTTGGGTTTTCTGCCATGTATCGAAAATAAGCTTCCTGCAGGAAAGCACAAGAGCATAATCAAATCCAAGCACAATAAAAAGCATTTTTACCTTTGTAAACAGTGCACACAGTGTACCATAAGATTACATAGTTTAAACAAATACCTAGCAAATAGGAAAGACTTTCACTATCAATGATTTATTTTACAATAGCACTACTGAGAATCAATGAGCAAGACAATTACTATTACACAATGATTTGAGTTATTTAATAGAAGCCTTCTGGTTTGTGGGGACATCTCACCACCCTGCCCAGAGCTGAAGAACACATGCTTTGGATTTATACCAATCCAAGTTTGGAAGCTGACATTGATTAGAAAGGTCACAAACCTGGAAAGGTCTATGGTTCTCACCATCCCACAACTAAACAATGGAAAAAGGAAATACTAATGGACAGTTACTAATGTTCCATCTAACATGTAAGAATCACAACTACTAGAAAGAGGCAAAAGAGAGCAATAGACCCCAAAACATTCTACTACTGGTTTATCACAGTAAACAAAATTTGGATTAAAAAAAAAAAAACTATGAGTGAAGTTCGTATTATTGTTTATGTCAGTTGAGCAAAAATTCCCCCTTCACCATGGGAGAGTGCCACATGAATATATTACTAACTGGTCACACAGGTAGAAATGGAGCAAGTCATTCAGTGAAGGCAAGCTCTAGCCTGTCCCCAGTATAAACTTTGTGGGGTAAAAATGAAAGATAGAAATACTGCATAGGAACTCACTTGGTCATCTTCCTCTTCAATGTCATCTCGAATACCCCTGGAAAAACAAGCGGAGAAACAAACTTCCCTGCAAATGTTCCACATACCCAGCTCCATACTTATAGCAGATTAGTGTTGAATTCCACACAGTATAGGAACTCTCAACACTAACGATAACAAAGCAGCAATAAGCATACTGTAAACAATCCACCCATAATATATGTGTGGCTTAACTCTATGAGCTAAACTTTCCCTCTCTTTTCAATGGGATGATGATATGGTACCCCTAGAAACATCAATTACTAATTGATATAAGAAGTAAAGCCTTCTTCATAAAGATAGGTACCAAAGGATTCTAAAGTTTGTCAATACATACAACAAACTTAACAAAGTTGTATAAAGTATTACATATAAAAAAAACCAAAAAACCAAAGAACCCTCCTGGATTTGATATACAGTAGAAAGAGTATCATCACTTTATTGTTCCTGTAGCTTTTAGCTCTAGAATAACTGCTTTTAGCCAAAATTAGTTACCTTGGGGATAGAGAGAGAAAGGAAAACTACATTCTTTGATGAGTTTGGAACTAAAACTAGTTTTTCACATAGAGAATGAAAGGACTGCCACTTGCTGCACCTCTTGGGAATCTACTGCATAAAGTATTATTGCTCGTTTCCCACAATCACCTCTTTCTAATCAGACTTGCTGCCTAACTTAGAGGGTCTGCTATTCCTAATGCAACCTGCACATAATGCTACAAGCACAGTGCAGCTGGAGAAGGATGCAATGCCCAGCAAGCACCAAAAGATGGCTGATTCTCCATCTGGCATAGAAATCTTGGGAGCGGTCTGAAGGACTGACTGACTGCCAAGGTCCATGTTTAGACCTTTTTTTCTCTGTTTGGCAGTCAGTCCTTCAAAGGTCCAAACATGTCTAGCAAAAAGGTTTTAGGAGTGTATTCAGCAAAGGAAAAAAATTTCTTTCCCAGAAAATAAAGCATTCAAGTTCAGGGTTTGGTTGTTAAAGCACAGTATCACTTTATAGATGAAATTAGGTTTTATTTATTCCTAATTTTTATATAGTTTTATTAATAATCAACATAACTTCTAATAACTGATATTATAGGCATTAATCTATATATGTTATTGTGAGACAAAATCCAAAACAATGAACCCAAATTTTACTAACTATAGTTTCTTTACCTTCACTGTAATCCATTTCCCGTTTCCTGGACAATTATTTATGACCAAACACTAATCTACCAATCACAATGCCTTTCAGTTATTGCAAATGCAAAGATTCTGCCACTTTCATACCTAGAAAAATCCTCAAGATACAGAGATATCTCAAGTAAAGATCTCTGTGCACTGTAATTCTTTCTTTTATAAAGTTTTAGCAGTCTTTGTGATACTTCAACAATTTCTATGTGACCTGTGTGAGAGTGAAGAAAACAACTTACTTTACGTTTTTTCTTTCCTTGTCCTTTTCTTCAAGTCTCTTCATGTCTCTAGCCGCCTGATCCTAATGAAGCAAAAGGCTACGTGAAATCATATCCATTTAAAACACTACAAGGGAAATTTCACTATGAACAATTTTATACATTGAAACATGCTCATCACAGCTTTCCTATGTGTTTTGACCCTTGCTTTGTTGAGTAATCTTTCAGGATGCCTGACAAATACCTTTCAAAGGCAAATATCTAAATATTTTTTGCTATACATGGATTTCACAATCTTTAACTGTAACACATATACCACATATATATACATACATTTATATAAATGTACAAATATTACACAAATATAAATATACATTTAAAAATGCTTAATTTACCGCCAATAATCTTTGGTATTTTTTTTTAGAAAAGGAAATAACTGGCCACAAATGTCTGTAAGTTTGAGAAAATCAGCCTTTCTCTAAGTGTAGCTTGATACCATTTGTTAGCTTATCAAGTAAGCCTAGTCAAGACAATAAAACCCAAACCCAAACCCAAATCCAAATCTAAATCATCCTCCTCCACCACCACCACCAAACAAACCAGCAAACCAGGCAAAAACCAAAGGGGGAAAACAAAAGGCAGAAAATATATGCGGAGTTCTGGCTCTATTTTGAAGAGTTGCTCTAAACTTGGAGTGATTCTCCCCTCTCCCCATTCACTCTTTTCTTCTTCTTCTTTTTTTTTTTTTGAGGGAAGGTCTTTCTATGTAGCCTAGGCTAGCTTTGCCTAGTGATATTCCTGGTTCAGTCTGTCTAGAGCTTCAGTGGTGGGATTACAGGCTGTGCCACCATATCTGGCCCCTACAGTGATCCTGACTCCCAACATCTGGCATTTTTGTTTTTCAGAAATTGAGGGTGAGGTATAATGGGTAACAGTGATACAGGCTGGCAAAGGCAAGAGGTGTTTCTAAGTACTCGCCAACAGGAATAGTCCTAATGCCTGGCAGAGTGGCACACACCTTTAGTCCCACACTTAGGAGGTAAAGGTAGGCAGATCTCTGTGAGTTCCAGGACAGCCAGAGTTACAACAGAGAATCCACCAAACAACCCCCTTCCCCCAAAAAAACTATGATAAGAATGATCCAATCATAAATACTAGAAAGCTTGAAAGGCACACTATAAAAACCACTAAATTAAAATCTTTATGAATAGAATTAAACATGTATAGTCGTTATGTTTTCCATAGCATTTAAAAAAAAATGACAATGATGATCCTTTGTTTTATATATGGAAATCAATGCTAGAAGAATTATTTTTTTCCAAAGCGTTTCATCATAAAGAAAATGTGAGGTTCCCCCCCCCCAAGATAGGGTTTCTCTAATATATAACTCTAGCTGTCCTGGAACTCACTCTATAGACCAAGCTGGCCATGAACTCAGAGATCCACCTGCCTCCGCCTCCCGAGTGCTAAGATTAAAGAAGTGTGTCACCACTGCCTGGCTCCATGTTTTTTTGCTTGTTTTTTAAATTTTAATTTAATTGTATGTGTATGTGTGCTTTGCCTGCAGGTATGTTCGTGTGCCATGTGTGGTATGCAGTGCTTGTAGAGGCTGAAGGTGCAGCGCTGGATCCCTTGGGACTGGAGTTACAGAAGAGTGTAAGTTACTATGTAGGTACTAGGTTCAAACCCAGGTACTCTGGAAGAGCAGTGCTTTCATAACTTTTGACCATCTCTTCAGTCCTTATCTCCTTCATTAAAAAAAAAACAAAACACACACATAGACCATGGCATGATCAGTTAGTTGTCCTCTAAATTAACATTTCCATCAGAGAGATATTATTTCTAAAAGAAACATTACAAAAACTACTTTTCAGGGACTAAGTTGCTAGAGAAAAGACTAGGACTATAAACTGAACACGACATCAACAACATAGCTGCACACGAAACAAATCACTATACTTGCAGAACATATTTTTTTTGTGTAGACCAGGCTGGCCTGGAACTCAGAGAGATCCGCCTGCCTCTGTCTCCTGAATGCTGGGATGAAAAGTGTAGGCCACTATGTCCAGCTTATTCTTTTTTTAAAAAGATTTATTATAAAAATATTTATTATTATGTGTATTTTATGTGTATGAATGTTTTGTGTACACGTATGTAAGTGAATATGCCATGTGAGTGCCTGGTATGCATGGAAGGCAGAAAAGGCTGTTACAGATAGTTCAGCACTACCGTGTGGGTATAGAAGTTGAACACAGGTCCTCTGGAAGACCAGTGTAAGCTCTTACCCACTGAGCCATCTCTCACAAATATTCTTTTAATCCTATATTTTAATCCTATATATATCTTTCTTTAGAACTCTGTCTAAAAATAAACCTTCATCCAGTTTAAGTCCTAGAAAAGTTCACACATTTTAGTTAGCATTTGACATAGAGAATTCCTCTTAGACATTGACATTCTTCAAAATCAGACAACTAATCTCTGTACTTAGCTAAATAAATCTTCTAAGACTACACCAAAGACATCCAGGAGCATGTTATGCACTCAGAAGATTTAACCTCCAAAGAACTTCAACTACTTAAATGCCAAGCAAAAGAATCTGGCCATTTTCAGGAAACTCATTCAAAAAGACTCATGTCAGCTTACAAAATTATAAATTAAATCTAAATTTAAACCCAACAACAACAAAAACAACTGGTTTTTCTTATAATTCATCAATAGGAGTATTAAGAGATAATGGGGCCGGGGAGATGGCTAAGTGGTTAAAGTACTGGCTGCTTTGCTCTTCTAGGGGTCCTGAGTTCAATTCCCAGCAACTACATGGTGGCCTACAATCATCTGCCACCTGTAACAGGATCTGATACCCTCTTCTGGTGTGCAGGCATACAGGCAAAGCATTCAAGTACATAAAATACATAAGCAAATAAATCTTAAAAAAAAAGAGAAAGAAAAAGAATGAATGAATGAGATTATCTGAGAAATACTGAACTCTGGAAAATGTGCCTATCTCAAAAGTATGGAAAAAATAATTGTATATAAGCCATTTCAAACACTACATATCTTTCATTTTTAAAGTGAATTACTTAACATATTTATTCAATACTTACTATGTTGCAAGACACATATATGTCCTGATTGATTTTAGAAAGTTTTGGTAGTGTCTTCAGTGGCTCGTTAATTTGCAAAAGTTACATAAATTAAGGCAAGGCAATATGGCTCACAACTTTAATCCCAGAACTCAGAATGCAGAAGCAAGAGGATCCCTGGGGTTTGAGGACAGCCTGGTCCACATAGTGAGCTCCAGGACACCCAGGATACATAGAGAGATCCTGTCTCAAAACCAACAAACAATCTATAAGCTAAAAGAACTCAGAGACATAAGGAATATGGATGTTAGAGGTGAATTCTGGCTCAGCTACTACTAGGTTGTATTCTTTGGACAAGGAAAATAAATTGGTTTAAATCAAAAGTGAGGAATCTAAATATCTAACAGATGACAAGCTAATAATAAAATAAATAAATGAAGCCAGGATAAGAAAAATTGTATACATGCCTTGAGCTCAGGACTTATAGATGAGCTCATGGTGCTAGAAGATGCTGTTTAGGTTGCTGTGGGAGAATAGGCATCAACAGACTTACTCAGGTCCATGCTTGATTAAAGTTGGGCAAAGGATACAGGGAGGTTACGATTTAGATAGGAAGTGCTCCTAAACAGATCCTATGTTGGGCTTAGTGCCTAGTTAGTGGTACTATAGAGGAGACTCTGGAAACTTCAGTTGGTGGACCCTAGCAGTTGTCTTGTTTCTGGCCTCTGTCTCTCTGCTTTCTGGACATCAAGATGTGAATTGCTCTGCTCCTCCATGTCTTCCCCATAACAATGAACTGACTTCTGTGAAACTGTGAGTCAAATAGGCCTTTCTCTCCTGAACTGGCTTTCCTCAGGTATGGTGAGAATGGTGTCATCTGACTAATATGGGAGTTCATTCCATTATTCTATTTTTATATATTTGAAGTTTTCCATATTGTAAGCATATAGAAAGTAAAAAGTCAGAGATGGAAAGAAAATGAGAAAATGCAAAAACCCAAGCCTTGAGACATTCTAAGGAGGTAGTCATGAGTTTCAATTTCTATAGAGAGGCTGTGCATCCTGATAATGTGGTAAATAGGAAAGAACAAGACTGCAGAATACAGAATTTCTAATTCTATGTATGGAATTCCTTAGGTTTAGCTTCTTTATTAAGTATTAATTCATTAAATGCTAGAGTGCATAAGGCAGTACTTCATTTAAGAATATACTAAGATTATTATAACAAAACATACATTTGAGTGGCTATGACCCAACTTTGAGATTTACTATTCCTGCCACTCACTGATTATCTCTGAAAATACTTATAGGGCAAATGGAAATAGCAAAATTCTAAAAACACCAAAAACAAAACAAAAAGCAAACAAAAAAACCAAACCTCCCAAACAACAACAGTAAAACCAAAACAAAATTATGACCATTTGCTCAGTATTTTAAGGAAACAAGACTGCTGACACTTGCCTCCACTTCAGCCATGAACGCCTCCAAGGGGTCATCATCACTGTCAGAGTCTGCTGGCTTGGAATGGAACTGCTGGCGGGTGGGCGAGTTTTCAGCAGGAATGTAAGGTAAATCTACATTGCTGGAGTCTTCTTCTTCATCTTCAAAATACCTGAAAATTACAACAGTAAAGTGACTAATTATAGACTGAAACCTTCATCTAACAAATTTCATTGTGGTATATATATTATTCTATTAAGAATTCTCAGCTGGGTTTGTTGGCACATGCCTGAGAACCTAGCATCGAGAAGACTGAGGCAGGAGGATCATGACGTCAAGTACAGCCCATACATATCAAGATCCTGCCTTAAAAAACAAGTCCACCAAACCACATGAATCATATAAAACTCTTCAGTAGGTTTTAAGCTTCAGTTGACTCAAAACATCAAAATTATATGTTTACTGTGTTAACTAGTGATTAGAACATGAATCAAGAAGAAAACATCAGTCATGGAACAACGATATAAGCATACAGATACTGTATTCCTTAAAGTAAGCAAATTTAAGAATTAGAAACAATACAATTCAGCAGAAAAACAAAACAAAACACCAATCCTGGAAGTTATTACTATTACTTGGGAAACAAGATTTCTTTACTTCAATTTCTGCTGAAGGAATGATTAACTCATATTGGCTCGATCATAAGGAATTATCACTTACGCATTTTCTTCATCAAAGTTGGCCCGTTTAGATCCAATTTTGTAGAAAGAAGGAAGCTGTGGTGGAGCAGACTTTCCAAATCCAGAAGAAGAGCTGGCTGCCCCAAAGGCACTGTGAGACTGTTGTGGCAGTTTGGCTTCCTCCTTTTTCCCAGCACTGATGGCAAAACCTCCAAAGCCAAATCCTCTCTTAGTTCCAGGGCCACCTTTATTCCAGTTCATGATGCCAATGACTGATGTTAGGAACGAGATGCATACATATTAATATGACTTACTCACAAATTTCAGTTTTTGATGGTGCTGCCCAAAGGTAGAGTACTTGCCTCATGTGTGCAAGAGGCCCCAGCACCACATGAACTGTAACATTGGCCTTCAGATACAATTACAACCTCAACTAAACAATTACTTTCCCCCTAAAATATTGAAAAAACTATTATTCATTTTATTGATATTCCAAACAAAAGGAGTACTTTTATTAAGTTGTCTAAAATAAACTTTTTATTAGACAGGCTGCCAAAAATGCTCTTAAGACAGTAACTACTCTAGGGTATCCAATATAGGACAGATATCATAAAACAATCTCCTAATTTTTACTACTATTATTATTCTGTGTGTGTGTGTGCACACGCGTGTGCGCGTAAGCACACACAGACATGTGCTATGGCACAAATGTGGAGAGAAGACAACTTCTCTTCTGTCACTGTGGGGTCTGAAGATCAAAACTCAAGTTTGTCAGGCCTCTACCCACAAACACCTGTACCCACTGAATTATCTCACTGGCCCTCTCTGCTTCTTTCTTTCTTTTTTTCTTTTTGTAGTTTTGGTTGCCCTCAAAATCAGATCCACCTGCCTCTTGACTTGAGTGCTATGATTAAAGGCATGTGCCACCATCCCTGGCTTTAATACTTATTCTTAAGAATTGATATTGCACCATGAAAAAAACAAAACAAACCTCAAAAAACAATATCCACAATTATAATGCTTGCTATAACAAAGACTAAAATGCCACTAAAAAGACTAAACCTGAGCCGGGCAGAGGTGGCGCATGCCTTTAATCCCAGCAACTCAGGAGGCAGAGGCAGGTGGATCTCTGTGAGTTCGAGGCCAGCCTGGTCTACAGAGCGAGTTCCAGGACAGTTAGAGTTACAACAGAAAAACCTTGTCTCAAAAAACAAAACAAAACAAACACCCCCCCCAAACAAACAAACAAAAAGACTAAACCTGGCATAGTAATGGATACCTGTAATGCCAGCACTCAGGAGGCTAAGGCAGGAGGCATGGGAGTTTAAGGCCAGTCTGAGGCATAGGGCCCTAGAGACTAGTCTCAGATATACAGCAAGACACTGTCTCACTGAAGGAAAAAAGCAAAGGTATCCCAAACTAAAAATGATCCCTTGGTAGTAAAATCTGGAAGAATCAAAGTATTAAACTTCTAAGACAAGATACTATCTACATATATGTCTCTAAAGAGACAGCTAAAAACCATACATTTATCCAATAACTGCCCACTAGAACACCATCCAGAAAGAAACCAATTGCTTTGTATGGTTATGGATTACAATAAAATGTCTTCAGTATCAACAAAAATCAGTTTACAGGTCTTTTTTTTTCCCCCCTTAAGTCTTGGGCTTCAAAAACCTTTAAAAAAATAACACAATTCACCTAAGTATTCGAGGAAAGCAAAAAAATAAAAATTAAAAATAAAAACTTAGCAAAAAGAAAAAAAAATTGAAACTACCCAAGTCTGGGCACGGTGGCATGTGCCTTTAATCCCAGCACTTAGGAGGTGACAGCAGTTGGATCTTTGTGAGTTCAAGGAAAGCTTGGTTTATACAGTGAGTTCTAGGTCAGCCACAGTTACATAGTGAGACCTTGTCTCAAAAAATCCAACATACACCAGCAAAAATAAAACTATCTGAAATTTCTTCTTATAGATACTGAATTTATATCCTTTGTTAACTTTCATGCACATGTATACACATATACACAAAATTTGAGCAAATAACATATTTTTACTCTTTTCCCGATATACTATGTCAATCAACGACAGTAAATATAGCTACTGCTGATTCATAATGTATCTTTGCAAATCCTATTTCTTTAGCATATTTTTTAATGTAATTGCTTGGCCAAGGAAATATGCATTCTGAAAATTAAAATTTTAATGATTACTTGCATTTATAGACATATCTATTACATTATGTAATAGATATGAGGACATTAAAGTGGGTGGTTTGATCCTAATTATATAAAAGCATATGCTATACACATATAGTTAGAAGACTATCAAAATGCCAATAGTAGTTGTTTTTCTTTTGTTTTGCTGTTTACTATTAATAGGGAGTATCAAATGCTTATAATAGGCTCTGGAGCCACTGTGGAGTTGAAGAAAATACTTTTTACATTTAACGTGGTTGAAGGGACCAAGAATAATAGGCATATTTTTCTGACTTTATATATATATCCTTACCTATATATCCCTTACAGGTTGTTTGAACTATCGCATAGTGTTTAGTTTAGCTGGCTGGTATAGTATTTGAGGTACCTATTGTCACCCTCAGATCATGTTTAGCTCTAGAAAGAGACTGTTTTTCCTCAATTTTGACCCTTCCACCTTTCATAAATTTTATTTTGAACCTTCCATAAATTTCAAGCCAGTATGACTGCTCACAATAATCCCAATACTGACAAAGCTAAGGTATAAGGTATAAGAATCACCTCATAGTGAGTTCTAACCTAGCCTGAGGTCAAAACATTTCATAAGAAGGTTCCTTCAACTAAAAAATCAATGTTATTTTAGTGGGATGAAACTTTGTGTAAGAAATGTAAGCAAGGGCTGGAGAGATGGCTCAGCAGTTAAGAGGGCTGACTGTTCTTCCAGAGGACCCAGACTGGCACAACTTCCTGTAACTCCAGTTCCAGGGGATCCAACACCCTCACATAGACTTACATGCAGGCAAAACACAACACACCTAAAATAAAAATAAGTAAACAAAAAAATACAAGCAAAACAAAATTTAATGCCTGATAACTTTTTGTTGTGTTTGTTTATTTATTTATATATTTAATTTATTTTTGAGACAGGGTCTGTCTACATAGCTTTGGCTGTCATGGAACTATGTACACAGGCTATACTTGAACTCAGAGATCCATCTGCCTCTGCTTTCTGAGTAATGGGATTAAAGGCATGTACCACCACACATGGCTGTCTGATAATATTTATACTTTAATTATTATATTAATAAGTATAATAATTATATTTAATTATTACCATTATATATTAGGTATTTTGCCTGTATCTATGTCTGTATACCACTTGCATGCCTGGTGTTAGCACAGCCAGAAGAGGGTGTCAGATCTTCTGGTACTGGATGTACAAATGGTTGAGGTACCATGTGGGCACTGGAAATCAAATTTGGGCCCTCTGGAAGAGCACCCAGTGCTCTTAACTGCTGAGCTGTCACCCCAGCCCCAGTGATAATTTATTTTTTAAATGGACTTAAGTCTATCTTTATAAGAATTCTTCTAAGCAACAAGATGGACTTTTAACCTCATTTTCCCCATTGTATATTGTAGGGAGCGATGAAGTCCTGAGTAAATGTGTGTGGACATAAGCATGGCAAGCACCACAGTACTTCAGCCATGGAAAGGCAAGGTCTCAGTCTGGTTCTGTCCCTCTTTGCCCTCCAAGTGTGAGCAGAAAGTATCAACCACAGCTTCTCCTACATGACTGGGCCACAGACTGCCCCCCCCATGGGGGAGTGCCCAGGGGCAGGGGGAGGGGCTAGGGTGGGCAGTTCAGCTGTGTATAATAAACACGATGAGTTTCTCGGCTGCTACTATGCCTCCAGAGTGCATGACCTACCTGATCCCAGCTTTTCTGTATGTGTGCCTGTCATTTCTTCATTCCCTGCTGTCCCGTTCAGGTCGGTCCCAAAACTACAGAAGTTGTGGCGGTATATAACATCTATTAATAACCCAAAGAATTCAGAAACCAGACAGAGGAAGGAGGGTGGAAAGACGAAAGCTTGCTGTGGAAGCAAGTGTATTTAGATTCTGGGCATCTGCTCAGTGGAAAGATAGAGTGTACGCCTAGCATGCATGAAGCTCTGGGTTCAGTCTCAGTAATGCAAAACAAAACCAAATAAAGCACTTCTTCTAACAAAGGAAGTACATTAAGTTTGTTGGTGGTTGGAGACGGGTTCCTGAGTAGACTAGAGGTAAAAGATTCAGAAGTTTTCCTGGAGGTAACAGTAAGTTTTGAAATCTGAAGTAGCGTTAGATCAGAGAAGCACCTGAGAGAACGTCATTTAAGATCAAGCGGAACATGTCTAACACCACCAGCATTCCCGAGGCCCAGCAGAAGACCAGCGTGGGTTACATAGCAAAAGCCTATCCTGAGAGAGAGAGGGAGAGAGACATAGATAGACATGACAATGGATGAAAATATATTCAGGTAACAGGAACCCAAATTCATACAGAACTTAGTAATGGTCAAGTGTTGTCCCATTAGTGATTTATAATTCTTAAAATACAAAACGTGTTAGCTTAGCTTACTTAGTACACTAAGAACATAGCACAGAAAAAAATTGTTTTCCAGCTAAAATAATCTTTAATTCTAAACAAACAGCAACATGGTTCAGATCAGTATTTTAGAAAGACTACATGAGAAGCAGCAGTAAATATTAAGGTTCCCCCCCTTAAATTTCAACTTAACATAGAAAGTGATATATTTTATCATAACATTTTCATACATATGCCATTATACTTAATTGGCTGTGTTTCCAAACAGCAGAATCCTGAACTAAAGAAATGCTTGTAAGGAAGGAAGAAAAGGCAGTGGATCTGAACCATTTATTTAGGCACTCAAGAGAAAGAATCAACAGGATAGCTCGATCAAAAAATTATGAGGACAACTTGGGAAGCTTAAAGATTGGGTAAAGTGTTGTGGTATCATTAACAAGAGACGTAAACTTAAATAGTCATGTTTAGAAAACAGGCAAGCTTAGTTTCACATCTGTGGGAAAGCAAAGGGGCAATGCCAAAGACAGTAACTGCAAGTAGAACTCTAGTGAAGCTATAGGTCTGATTAACATTTGTATTTGAGATTACTGATACAGATATGCTAGCAGAAAGCCAGGCACAGTGAGAAGAGGCAATATAAATCTTAGCGTAAGTCAATATTTATACATGAAGTTCTGAGAAATGGAGAAAGAACATTAACACAGATAACAAGAGGAAGTTTATAACACCTTAATTTTTATTTTGTTGTATAAAGTTAAGGAAAGAAAGCTGAACACTCTCTGATTAGGCTCTTAAAAACCAATTTGCATTTCCTAAGCAAATACTGTTTGAACAGCCATCCACCACTAGTTAACCAAGTCAAAAGAATAAGAATATTAAAAATTAACTATAGTATTGCTATTTGTGGGTATGTTCAATACAAGTGCCCTTTTGCTAGCATGTATACACAAGCACGCATGTTCACACACACCTTCCCTTGGTTTATAATAGCCTACTACACTATTCTTCTCACCAAGCTACAAAACCTATATCAAACAGCTCTGAAACCTCACCTCTGCTTCCACAAACACTTCTCAAATTGGTGGCAGAAAAGAAAATGGAACCACTCTGAAGCTTCAGGACATATATCCACACTGGCTTCCTGTACTCAGGTAAATATCACTGAAAACAAAATACAAACCAGCTTAAAAAATAGGTAGGGAGCCAAGCATTGTGGCTTTTAATCCCAGAACTTGGGAGGCAGAGGCAAGCAGATCTCTGTGAGTTGAAGGTTAGCCTACAAAGTGAGTTCTAGGACAGCCAGGGGCACTACACAGCCCCTGTCTCCAAAAGCCAAACAAACAAATAAAACACAGTAGGCTACCTCAAAAATGCCTCAAACAAATCCCCCAGAAAACAGCTTTTTATCAAGATATCTTGAAAACAAATACCCCCTGCCCTCCAAACAAAGTAAAACAAAAATCCTTGCTCTTACCAAAGCAAAGCTTTGAAGGCCAAAGCAGTGCTGAAAGGTGCTCAAAGACACAAAAATAAATATATAAAATAAATAAATAATATCATCATCACATCATCCATCTTCTGGGTGCCCCCAAGACAGCACCGATACAGAAGCACCACAAGTATCCTCAGAAAAGCGCTCTCAAGAGAAACAAACCTGATTCTTATGCTACCAATCCCCCTGCACAGTTGCCTAGAAGACAGAAGACAATTTGCTGTATTCACGATGGATTAACAAGACTGGAAGACAACTCTACCACACCCTGGCCAAATGCTCAACAGCTGCATCAGGCGTGACGGAGAGAAGGTATATTCAGGTCTTTGTTATGCTGCCAACAAAAGTAGAATCATCTAAATCAAGTCAAGGGATTGGGGACACAACTTCACAACTCTGTTTGAGCAAGTGTTAAGCCCAGGGCTCAACTTCTAAACAGAAACATAAACTGAGTCCAGTTGACCAATTCCAATATATTTTTTATCATTAAAAAAGGTAAGTATTGGCAGAGATGCAGGGAAACTGGAACCTTTGTACATTGCTGGTAGAATGTAAAATGATTCAGTATATTGTGGCAGTGCTTTTCTTCCAAAAAGATCAAGTAGAGCCAACAAGATAGCTCAGTGGGTAAGACTACCTGCCAAACCTGAAGACCTGAGTTCAGTCCCTGGGATCTACATGGTGTTAACAGAGAACCAACTTCTCCAAGTTTTCTTCTCAACACAAATAAATACATATATGCTTTATTTTTTTTTTTACATTATAAAAAAAAAAAAACAACCTTGGAAATAAATAAAAACACCACACCAAAATTAACCAGGCCCAAATATATAACTTAATCAACTTATATACACCATCACCAAAACAAACAAATTCATGACAGACTGAGGGAAAAAAATCCATAAAACATTTATTCTAATTGGAATTCTGCCAATAATTTTTTTGTTGTTGTTAATTAAAAGAAGATAGAATTGCTATATAAATCCAACAATTTCATTTCTGGAAATAAATTCCCCCTCAAACAAAAGCAAAGTTCACTCAAGTTCACAGCAACATTAATAGCAACAGGCAAAAAGTAGCAGCTACCCAAGTATTCACTGACAGATGAATGGTTAAACAAAACACACTACATATATACATATAACAGAATATTATTTGGATTTAAAAAGAAAAAGTTCTAGGCAAACTGTATGGCTCAGTGGCACGGCATCTGTCTAGCACGTGAGGTCCTAGATTCCATTCTAAGAATTAGAAAAAAAAAAAATCTTTTTAAAAACTAAAACACCTAATTTGAAAAGAATTAACCCTAAAGCAGAATCAACTCAAGCTAGATTGTAGTAATAACACCCAATTTTTTTCATACTGACCATTTTTTTCACCACTTTCTGATCTGTGCTTCCTCCAACACTATGACGTATATGCCCTCCCTTCCACCCTTATCTCCACGACTGCAACACTAATAAATGTGATAGTGATCAAGTCCCCCACATCATTACTAGAGCAAAATATCTGGAGTGCTAATTTTCTGTCAGGCAAAATTTATTTAGGCTCAGAGGATATAGTCATGGAATTAGAAAGCCCTCAGGAACTCAATGTGGTCCATGAGAGAAAGAGAAAAAAAAAGCATCATTCGATCTCCGATAGTAAAAATACTATGGAATGAAGGCAAGCAGGGTAAGAGGTCAGCTACTGCAGACAGAAGCCAGAAGATTCACTGAGGTAAATGTCACTCAACAGGGCAATCGTTTCCACAACTGTTTCAGGAATGTCTGGTGTACTGGAAAATTCATGTGCCATACATCTAGATGTTGCGTCTACAACCAGCAAACATTCTAAATGTAAAAAGTGGCTTTTAGGCCAGGCAGTAGTGGTGCACACCTTTAATCCTAGCACTCAGTAACTCTGTTGAGTTACAACAGAGAAACCCTGTCTCGAAAAACAAAACAAACTAAAAAATAAAAAGAAAACAAAAAGTGACTTTTAGGTGAGAAAGTATAAAATGGAAGAATGAGACAAAACTGAAAATAAGTGAATTTCTACTTCCGTTAGTAGAATAGCATTGTGTCTGCTAATACTGTGTAACCAAGGAAAGTCACACAAAAGCACAGTTCTACTTTGCTGAGACACTCAGCAAGACCTTCTTCCAGATCTTGGCTTCATACCTTCAAATACCAATTTATGCTTCTGTACTCCCTTCAATTTAGTGGCTCTTCACCATTAGTCAGACTGCAATCAGGCATTGCACTGTGGCAGTAAATGACTTTAACCACTGACACTGATCAGGGTTTCTACAGTGCAGTTTCTGAAATCAAGCATCTGATAAGTTCCTCCCTCTACTTGGATTCCCACCCACTAATCTCTCATTGTTATTAGCCTACCAAGTTCCTTCCTACTTGTGCAGCTCACATGAATACCAATTCTAGAGTATCAACATGAGCACCATTTCTCTAGAAAGTGACTTTTCTGTCAAATTCTTCCTTTGGTCTTTAAACATCTAATGTGTTTTATTTGTGTTATTTCTTAAACACTATACATTTCATGATTGGATACATATTTTTAATCTCTTAGATTTTTTTGAGACCAGACACTCATTATCCATGCTTAATATGCAAGCGTCTAAAGAAGAGCTACAAATTGAATGAGGAGGATAACTGAAGATGGTATAAAATCTTACTTGGTATCTGGGTGCCAAAAAGCGATGGTTTAGTAAGAAATTTTAACAGAATTGTAAAATAACACCATCTGGCTATATTCAAACTCTAGTTTTGACCCTAATAATACAAAACTCAAGGATGTTATTTAGCTCTCTGGGCTCTAGATTTTCCATTTGCAAAATGGTGAGAAGATCATGTACCTTAAGACTTGGAGTAAAAAACTGAGTTAATGGGGAAAAAAGTGTGGTGACCCACACCTATAGAGTCAGCTCTCAAGAGCTGAGAGGATTCTGTGAGTTAAAGACTAATCTGGACTACACAGTGAGTTTTAGACCAACATGGCTTAAAGAGACTCTGTTCCAAATTCAACAAATAAAAATCAAAGCAATACATTTAACAAAGCATGGTAGCATAGTGCTCAACACACATCTATAGACATGTTTATCATTTCTCCAGAAATCAATTTCTCCATTGGTAAATTGATAATCAGATCTCTTAACTCAGATTCATACTCAAGTGTCACACAGCACCCAAGATACCAAGATCACCGAGCTAAAAAGTGGGGTTAAGTTTCCTTAAGAGAGCTGCTGTGACAGTGGCTAGTATTTACTCTATCTAATAATCTGCTCTGAAAACACCTTACACACTTTATAGCCAGTTAGTTCTTAATGGTTTAATAGGAAATTGTAACAGAATAGCAAATAATATTCAAACTCTAGTTTTGTCACTTTAATGAAGAGCTTTACAAAAATCAAGGAAAAAAAAAAAAAAAGCCAGGTGGTGGCACACACTTTTAATTCCAGAGGCAGGAGAATCTCTGTGCGTTCAAGGCCCACAGAGTGAGTTGCAGGACAGCCAGAGTTACAACAGAGAAACCCTGTCTCGAAAAACCAAAGGGGGGGGAAAAAAAATCAAGAGCTTCATCAAGTTCCAAACCTAGAAAATATAAGTGCTCGTGAGCTATTTCAGAAGCAGTTCTTTCCTATCACTTTTAAAGAAACTAAGGGCTACCTGTTACTATGAAATTGATAGAACATAAATTTGAAGTGTATTCCTCTGTGAATCATACTGTATTATCACAATCTAAAATTACAATGACCAAAATTGTATCTCAATGTAAGTAACAATTATCACTCTTCTGCTCAGACAGCCCCCATTTCATGCAGAGTGAAAGTGAATTCTTCAAAATAGTCTACAAGGTGCTGGTTGTTCTGTTTTCCTCTCTTCTTTCCTGACTTTATCTCCCTCATCTGCTAAGTGCTACAAACACACTGTTCCTCTAACAGGCAGCTTTGTCCCTTTCAAGGCCTTCATCATGGCCGTTTCCCTTACTCGGAACGGTCCTTTCCGCAGATACTTCTATGGGCAGACTCCCTCACCTCTGGCCCGCTTAAATATCATTAGTGTGCCTGAAAGGGCTTCCCAATCTTTCGTTAGAGCTACAGAATACTCTTTAACATTTAGCGTAACACAAATTCGTTTCTTACTCCTCACTAGAAAGTTTCATGAGGAGTCTGGTGAAACGGTTCGGTGGATAAAGGTGCTTGACACCAAAACTGACCGAGTTCCACCCTCAGGACCCACATAGTGGAAGGAGAAAACTGACCCTTACAGGTTGGCCTCTGACCTCTACACGAGGGTGAGGCACACACACATAAATACGTGTAAAAAATGTTTTTAAGAAAGTTTCATTAGGACAAGGGTCACTTATTAATACTTAATCAGTGCAAGAGCGAGCAGGCACAGTAGCAACAATTAAGAAAAATTAACGAATCACATTAGGCCATGTAATTCTCCTTCTAGGTAAAGGAAAATAACATTTTCACCACTGAAAGAATACATTTCTGTACCAAACGCTTACTGCTCACTTCCTACCTGCCAGAACAGGACTGGACTCTACATAGTCTCAAGCTGGACTGTGGTGGAGCACGCCTTTGATTCCAGCGTTAGGGAGGCAAGTGCGGGCGGATCGCTGTGAGTTCGAGGCCAGCCTAGTCTACACAGTGAGTTCCAAGACAGCCAGCTACAATAGAGAAACCCTGTCTCGAAAAGCCAAAAACCAAACCAGAACAAAAACAAAACAGTCGTGTCATTCTGGTGTGCATAGGAGACAATATAGAAATACCATTAAAAAAAATACACAAGGAATCCACAGGAAACTGCATGACAGCCTAAAAGAGTAAGGGCAAAGAGGGGAACGCTAAGAAGACAGAAAAGCTTATTATACAAGCCCCACAATTCTGACTAGTATAATTTTTCCTTACGTTTTGGGTACGTGCAATCCCCATACATTATTTACTTACCCCAGGTAGGCTCAAGTAGGCCGCAGAAGTTTGTAACTATGGTGATGCCAATCATGATCTATCTACTCAAGGTTTCACAAAGATCAATGACTTTTACAGCCTTCCACTCTGTCAACTTCCACTACCGAGAACTCCTATTCGTGGGCCTGCAACCCCAACTGCAGCCTACGGGGATCAACATCCTCGGAGCCCAGCACCCTGAAAATCCCTTCCTCTAGCCTAGCAGGCACCGCCTCCGGAAAGCCGCCAAGTGGGCCTCGTTCAGACGAGCGAGGAGCGGAGCCCTGGGAAGGCAACGCAGCTCTGCAGGGCCGCCCTCGGAGCTCCAGACCGTGCACCCGTCCCTCCCCGGACCCCCGCAGCCGCCCGGGTCCCGAGGCTCCGCTGTTTCTTTGTTAAGCGAGGCCGCGGCTCCTCCGCCCTCGCCAGGCCCCAGTTACCTCTCGTGCCCCCGGGGCTAGCGGCCCCGCGTCTGGAAAGCCCTTCACACGAACCTGCTGCTGCAGCTGCACACGCAGCTCCTGCTACGGTCGGCGCGGAAAGAACCCTACGTCCTGAGGACGCGCGGTGCGGGGCCGCGTCCAGCCGCGCTCCTCCTCCGCCCCCTTCGCTGCTGCCGCCGCTGCCGCCGCCGTCGCCGCCGCCGCCTCACGGCCCGTTGCTGACTGAGGGGGAGGGGGGACGCGCACCTGACATGCGCACCGAGGAGGGCGCGAGGCGAAGGGTGTGGCTTGGGGCTACGGCTCCCGAAAGGCGCCAATTACGGCCGCCCTTCACATCGCGGAACGCATCCTTGTACGTCACACGCTCTGGACAGGAACCTGGCTCTGGATGAAGAGTGTGTATGGCTCGTGTAAAGATGTTAGATGTTGTTTGAAGAGAGACAAGGTGACAGGGAGCCGCCCAAAAAACCCCGAATGGAAAAGGGTGTTGACCGGAAACTTCATTTACTTAAAAATGTCGGCCCTCCCTCAGCTCCTGTCTCTTGCAAAGAAACGACTCGGGCAACCTTTCCCTTCATGCCTCTAACCACATGGTTCCAAAGAGTATGGCCACTTTTAGCTTCCGGAGCACCAGATCAAAGTGACGTCAACCTGACAGAACCCTACGGGAGAAACACAGCCTCCCTTAGCATACTTTGACGCCCTGGGGCGGAGGGGGTTACGTAATTTTCCCAGCAGCCCTATTTCGCCCTGCGTTGTCCTTAAGGCCGCCCCGCCCTCCCCACCCCCACGCCGCGCGCAGGCGCAGACCAGCCGTACGCATTCTACGTAACGGACGGCTGAAGCTACGTGAAGAGTAGGGTACCGTGACAGAGCTACCTGTTTGGGCTGTTCCCGGTGGCGTCTCGGCCCGCAAATATCTTTGAGACCTGAAGGCGGAGGCCAGACGGAGGCAGGCTGGGTGGAGGTGGTTGCCTCGGGAGCCCGGGCCGGGTTGCAGCCTCGGGTGCAGGTAGGTAGCGGGCCATGACATGCCAGTCTGTGTGTCCGGGCCAGGCCGAGCGGTGACTAAGTTGCGTGGCCGCAGAGCCAGGTACTGTCTCTCACCTAATCAACCCTTTTAAGTCCGGCGGGTGGTGACAGGCATCAATCCCTGCAACTTATCTCTCCTGAATTTAAAAAAAAAAAAAAAAGATTAAGCCTCTGTCCATGTTTTCTGGCCCATTTTCTGTTGCACTTCGGGAGGGTTTGGGGTCATATTCATGGTTTTGAGCAAATTTCAACCAGCGGGAGAAAATCTGAGAAAATTTCTGGTGTGCAGCCGGAAGAATGGAGCATAGACACTAGGCTTCTCCTTGTGGGGGATGTAGGTCCAGACACGAGTGTTTTGACCGAAGCAGCCACTATTAGAGTCGACCTTAGCCGAAGCTTTCTGACCTGCAGCTTGTTTGTAGCCAACAACTTTGTAGGAAGACAGGAATATCTACATCATTTCTAGAAACTTCATCGTTTTGATTAATGCCATAAAGACCTAAAAGGACAAGCAATGGTTGTGACACTTAACTCGGTTTTAAACCCGAGTCGGTAGCTGAGAGACCTCCGAGTAAGCTTGCGGAAGATAATCAAGACAGGCGAGTTAATGCTTGTGCCTGGCCTGGATTCTTGTGTTTTCTGCTTCAGAAGTCCTAGAGGCTGGGTGACTTGGCCGAGAGTTGTGCATTTGAGAAGTGGATTGACAGGTGCAGCCGAGTCTTATTAGATGGAAAGCCAGTGCACAAATGGCTTGAATAATTTTAACCCAGATAACCTTGAGGGAGCCTGGATGTATGAATTACATTAGAAATACTTATGTGTTGTGAACATTCCAAATATAGAGATAAGTAGTTACTTCTACTTGAAAAGGGAAATACTAAAGCAAAAGCCTTTTCCTTCTTGAGACTGTGTCTCACTTTTGTAGGCTTGCTTAAAAGCACTATGTAGACAGGGCAGGGCAGGCCAGTAGAACTCAGGGTAGTCCTCCTAACTCAGGTACACTTCCCCCCCCCCCCCCCCCCCCCCCCCCCCCCCCGTTAAATACAGAGCCTCACTATGTAGTCCTGGCTAGCCCCGAACTTGGGCGTCTGCCTGCATCTGACTCCTGAATACTGGGATTAAAGGCATACACCCCACCCTACCAGCTTCTTAGAGTTTCTGAGATGGGGTCTCATTAAACTTGAACACACCTGGAACTCACTATGTAGAGGATTATGACCTTGAATTTTGATCCCCTACCTCAGTCTCCCATTTGCTGGGATTACAGGGGAGCACCACCACACCCAATTTTATATAGTACTATTAAATTACATTCATTTGTTTATTTGGGCCAGAAAAAGGGGAGATAAACCACTGTGTGCATGAAGAGGTCAGAAAACAGCTTATAAGGCTTGGTCCTGTCCTTCCACAATGTAGATAGAACCCAAGGGTAAAACTCAGGTCCTTAGGCTTGTCAGCAGTTGCCTTTGGCCACTGAATTTCTCCTCAGCCCAGCCCTGTTGTAACAACTTTTAATAACGCAGGGAATCTGGTTTGTATGTTACACCCATAGTTTAATCATCAGTAGTAATACTCTAACAAATAGCCATCACTATCCCGTCAGCTTTCACACATATCCATCCTTTAGACTGAATTTCGGTGCTTAAAATAGTTTTTTTTTTAAAAATTAATTAGTTTATTTATTTTAGATAGCTAAAGATAAAGAGCTGGTGTTTGGATGTGGGGGAAGAATTGAAAATACAGTATGAATGATTTTGTTACTTGAATTTTTTTTTTGCATTGTTTTCATTGTGTTTTTTGCATTGCCTAATTTCATACAAAATTAATACTCTAGGGTCAAGCCCATTCTGCCATTTAGTAGTTGTATTGATTAACATCTCCGTTGCATCTTCTTTCTGTTCCTAAGTATTCACACTTGGATGATCATATGATGTGTGTCCGGAAGAGCATGTCTCTGGGCGCGCGCGCACACACACGCACACACACACACTTGACCTACAGGTAAATGGCCTTCTTTTTAGTGCTGAGGGTAAAGCCAACAACCTTATTATGTCAGAAGGATGACTCCAGCACTATACTGCCAAGCTTCATCCCAGTTCTGGTGTTTTTTATTAATGGATTATTTTGTAATCGTTGACATATAAATAGTTGTATTTTATTACTTCTTTATACTCCTTAGTTCTTTTAGAAAGGTTTTAACAGTCTCTCAAAAATTCTTTCTGTGTGTGTGTGTGTGTAAAGTTTATGTAATATATAACCGAAAAAGGATTTTAGAGAATTGAACCAAATAAATGAATAACTTGTCCACATTTTTACAGATAATTGCTGACAGGATCTGGATAGACACCATACCTCGGGTCTCACCTCATTTTTTTTTTCTTTATATAGTGCTCTCTGAACCCAAGAATATTGAGGAAGAGAAAAGCAGGAGGGATTTGTGAGATTGTTTTGTCTTTTGATTAAGGATCAGCCCCTAGGTTGTTCTGACCTTCAGCTCAGTATGCAGCCAAGGCTGGCCATGGACTTCTTTCTGATCCTCTTTCTGCCATCCAAGTGCTGGGATTACAAGTGTGCACCCCACCACACTGGTTACAGAACACGTTACTTGTGTATGTGGAACCGTGGTAGCTCATTTAGCACACACACTCTTTGTCTCTCACAGCTTATTTTAAGGTGCAATGAAAGCCTTCTACGCGCTCTGTGCTGTTCTTTTGGTGTTTGGGAGCGTCTCTGAAGCGAAGTTTGATGATTTCGAAGATGAGGAAGATATAGTAGAGTATGATGATAATGATTTCGCTGAGTTTGAGGATGTCATGGAAGATTCTGTTACGGAACCTCCTCAGCGAGTGATAACCACTGAAGATGATGAAGACGAGACCACTGTGGAGTTGGAAGGGCAGGATGAAAACCAAGAGGGAGATTTTGAAGATGCAGATACCCAGGTAGGGTTTTTGTTTTTAAGATTTATTTTTATTTCATGTGTATGAGTGTTTTGCCCGAATGTAAGTGTACTGCATGCCTGGTGCCCTCGACAGTCCGGTCCGAAGAGAATGCTTGATCCTTCGGAGCTGAGCAGCTATGTGGGTTCTGGGAATCTTCTACAAGAGCAGTAAGTGCTCTTAATATAAGTCATCTCTCCAGCCCCACAAAGTAGGGTGGTTAATTGATTATTTGGGAAATTCAGAAGATGGAAAGATTTGTTAGTGTTTTTCTCAAAAACCCAATCTAAGGAGACTTTTGCTCTCTGGAATCTTCATTTTTGATTTTTGTTCAGTGGTTAGAGCTCTTCTAATTTATTCTCTCTCTCTCTCTCTCTCTCTCTCTCTCTCTCTCTCTCTGTTTCTCTTTTTTTTTTTTTTAAAGACATGGTCTCTGTGTAGCCCTGGCTATCCTGGACCTTGATTTGTAGACCAGGCTTACCTCAAACTCAAAGAGGTCTGCCTGACTCTGCCTCTCTAACACTGGGATTAGAGATGTACAATACCATACCATCTAAACTTTTCTAAATATTTTGCGGTGTGTTCCTATCTTTTATCTTGATAAAGCTTTGTGTTTTCTGTAGTTACTGTAGTAGATAAGATCAGAACAGAGAATAAATATGTATAGATTGAAATTTAGAGTTTTGAGTTTAAAAGTAAGTGGCATTGTTCTTTTGGTGTTCTGAGGTTCTTGTCCCATCTTTGAGGTTTGTATCAAAGTTATTTATTTATTTATTTGGTTTTTTTTTTTTTTTTTTTTTTTTTTTTTTTTTTGAGGCAGGGTTTCTGTGTTGTAATTGGCTGTCTGGACCTCTGTAGACCAGGCTAGCCTCAAAATCACAAGAGATCTGCCTGGCTCTGCCTCCTGAGTGCTGGGATTCAAGGTGTGCGCCAGAATTGTTTATTTACATTGTGTAGTATCTCATTGTTTTTGAGAGGTCTCACTGTGTGTTTTATTTTTCTTTTTTACCATATGTTTTACTATGCATGTACATAGAAAAATTAATATAATCTGCTAATTAACATATTCATCATGTTGGGTTTTTTTTAAATGTGTAATGAATAGTGTGAAAACAAAGTTTATTCCCTTAGAAAATATTTCTTCTTTCTGTCTCTCTCTTTTTTTTTTTTTTGAGGCAGAGTCTCATTGTGTAGCCGTGGTGTCCTGGAATTTACTATGTCAGGATGGCCTCAAGATCACAGAAATCCACCTGCCTTCAAGTGCTGGGATTAAATGCACTTATCACTATGCTCAACTCTCTTATCTAATTTCAATTATGAAATGCATTATTAAATGTCTCTGCCATATATGTTAGTTTTCTGGAACTTACTTATACCTCAAAGTTTGGTATTTCGCTAAAAGTATTTAATATCTCTGTGTTCTGTACTTGTTGTTTACAAGTTATGTTTTCCTCTACAAATGTTACCAACAAAGTGAGACACACACAGATGCTATTCGTAGACACACTTGTGTTTTGTTTTGTAGGAGGGAGATACTGAAAGTGAGCCATATGATGATGAAGAATTTGAGGGTTATGAAGACAAACCAGATACCTCTTCTAGCAAAAATAAAGACCCAATAACAATCGTTGATGTAAGTATATTAGATTCTAAAATTCAAACTAAGCAACAAATCATTAATACCGTAACTGTAGTCCATGATATGCGGTGGATATTGGAATAATAGTGCAACCTAATAAAAAGCTTAACATGAATTCTGAAACACATCATTGTTTTGCAACCACTCTCATGCTGTAGTTTAGCCCTCCTACTTTTACTTAGTCAAGTAATAGTAAGTAAATGGCATTGGACGTACTTTGGAGACTGGCTCAGAAGCAAGCTTGATACAGAAGGCTTGATGACTTTTACCACATTTGGTTGTCTTTGCATTTTCTTAAAGAGTCTTTAAAAAGCTGACCTGGAGCCAGGCGTGGTGACGCACATTGTTAGTCCCAGCACTCAAGGAAGCAGAGGCAGGCAGATCTCTGAGTTCCCGGCCAGCCTGGGATACAGAATTGTGTCTCAAAAAACAAAAACAAACAAAAATAAAAAAAACAAAAAGCTGATCTTGAAGATTGAAATGGGCATATTTTTCAAAGGTTTTATTGTTGTTGTTGTTGTTGTTTAAAAGGTTTTATTGAGGGCTGAAGAGATAGCTCAGCAGTTAAGAGTGCTGACTGATTTTCCAGAGGACCAGGGTTCAATTCCCAACATCTACATGGCAGTGTACAACTATCTGTGACTCCAGTTCCTGGATATCTGACACCCCCACACCAATGCATATAAAATAAAATAAAATATTTTTTTAAAAATTAAAAGAAAAATTTAGCCAGGTGATGGTGGCATACGCCTTTAATCCCAGCATTCAGGAGGCAGAGGCAGGTAGATATCTGTGATTTCAAGGCCAGCCTGGTCTACAGGGTGAGTTCCAGGACAGCCAGAGTTATAACAGAGAAACTGTCTTGAAAAACAAAACCAAAAAAAATTTTTTTTATTTTATGTATAGGAGTGTTTTGTCTGCATATATATAGTAAGGGAACCATGTGCTTGCCTGTTGCCCTTGGAAGCCAGAGACATCATCAGATCCCCTGAAGCTGTAATTAGAGGTGGTTTTAAGCCACCACATGGGTCCTGGGAACCGAACCTCTGTCCTCTGCAAGAGCAGCCAGTGCTCCTAACCATTGAGTCTTCTCTCCAGCCACTGAAGTGTATTTTTTTTTCCAGTGACAGTTATATAAAGTATCCACTTCTGTCTATGGGCTTTCTCATCTTTGCATCCATTACCTAAGACTCCATATTCAGTCTCAGCCAACATTAAATGGAAATTTTTCCTTCTTAAGGTTCCTGCACACCTCCAGAACAGTTGGGAGAGTTATTATCTAGAAATTTTGATGGTGACTGGTCTGCTTGCCTATATCATGAACTACATCATTGGGAAGAATAAAAACAGCCGACTTGCTCAGGCCTGGTTTAATTCTCATAGAGAGCTTTTGGAGAGCAATTTTACCTTAGTGGGTAAGTTAAACCAATGAGTCCAGCAGCCTGCCTGGAGACAGTCTGGTAAGAATAGTTTATCCCTCAAGAGGAACTATCTCAATGCTTTCATGGAATGCTGACTACATGCTTTGTTTTTCTTCAAGGATCCCATTTTGTTGGATTTTATATATAAGTAAATTAAATATGTAAGCTCTCATTTTTCATTAGTCAACAGTATAATTGCTAAATAGCTTTGCATATAGTTAGTGTAAAAATAAGATGTTAAAATTCTGGTTGAAACAAGAAACTGACATGTTAGGTAGTTTCATAAGTAATTTCAGTATACATTTTAGAAATGGGAAATCCCTCACAATTTCTTCAACTTTGAGGTACTTTGATTTTAGTTCTACAGATGAGATATACACTGAGTCTGTGGAGTGGATAGTTGTGTATTCAGGTTGTGAGGTTAGACTTCCTTTCACACTCATTTAGCACTTTTTCTCTTTAGTAATAAGCTCCCATCCATCTGCTACCATTTATCCACATTGTAGCATGTACGTACATGTGTTCTGTTATTGGTTATTTATTGGAAGTGGGCAGGAGTGCTCGTGACAGAGCATAAGCAGGGAGAACAGCTTGTGGGAATCAGTCCGCCTTCCCCATGTGGTTCTAGGATTCAGATCCTCAGACTTGATAGATAGTGCTCTCACCAGTTGAGCCATCTTGCTGATCTGTTATATAGCCCTGACCAGCCTGGAACTTGCTTTGTAGGTCAGGCTGGCCTCAAACTTACAGAAATCCTCCTGTCTTTACCTCCCTAGTACTGGAATTAAAGCGTGCACCACTGAATTAGGCCTCACATTTTCCTTCTTTCTCTCTTTCTCCCTTCTTTTCTTCCTTTTCCTTCCCTCCCTCCCTTATACCTCCCTCCCTCGCTCCTTCCCTCCCTTCTTCCTTCTTTCCTTCCTTTTTTGTTACACATTGTTAATTGTTCTTTATTGCAACACTGTTAATTGGATATAATTTCTGTTTCTGTAAGAAGGAAACTGATGTTAAAGCTTATCTAAGGATTTAAATTGCAACCATGTTATTAAAACTATCTACTTGTTTACTAGCCAATGCTCTCTTCCCTGTTCCGTAGTTTTTAAGGGTGCATTTTGATCATAGAATTTGGGGTAGGGGTGGTGGGGAAGCATTCTTTGGCTTATTGCCTTCCCTCTTCTTCATGCCAGAGCCCATAGCTTTTTTTATGGAGACAATAAAGAGTTTTAAAAGTAAAAAGAAGCCCCACCTCTACTAGCCTGTGCAGCAACCCTCAGCAACCCAGCACACGTGGCCTGGCAGAGGACAAAGAACCTGTCTGTACCCTTGATGCCCACCGCCTCTGTGCCTACTGTACACTGGTAGCAGTGGCAGATACCATTTGCTCTGCTCTCTACATAAATTCACAGAAAACATGAATGGATAGCAACATAAAATGGTGGAACAGTGGAAATCAGTAATTTTTTGCACAGGAAACTTTGGGAGTTGTTTGCTGTAGTCTGCCTGAAGTTTGTATAAAATTGAAATAAAATATTTTGGTGATTTGGAATGTGCTGAAGTTGCCATTGAACTCCACTCTGTCAGAAGTAATTGGAATTACAGAAGCTCATAATCCAGGCCTTATATACAAATCTTGTTATGAAGATGGTTGGCTGAGAGATGACACTGAGTATATCTTCAAGACTAGAAGTGTGAAGAAGCAGATGATAAATTTGTACATCAAATCTATTGAGGTGTGAAACCCTTAAAATAATACTGAAGTAAGAGCAACAATGCCAATCATTTAACCCCTTCCAAAGGAGATTCTGTGAGATAGCAGAGCATTGCTACCCTAAGGTGATCCAAATGCTCAGTGAGTCAGATTCAGTGCTTTTACTCCTAGGGGATGATGGAACTAACAAAGAAGCCACAAGCACAGGGAAGTTGAATCAGGAGAATGAGCACATCTATAACCTGTGGTGTTCGGGTCGAGTGTGCTGCGAAGGCATGCTTATCCAGCTGAGGGTAAGTTGGGGCCTTCCTGCCTGACATGTAGCTTCCCTTCATTTTAGTTTTTAAATGTGACTGCTATTGTAAATTCAGTGTTTCACTCCTCCTTGTTTGGGTTAAAATAAGGCCTGAGTATTTGTTGTATTCTAGTAGTTGGCAGATGAAGCATTTGAGTCCCCTCCAAGGCCCTTCTGTGAGTGTAAGCTGCAAGGTGTTGACTCATTTCTCTTGTTTTTTCAGTTCCTTAAGAGACAAGACTTGCTTAACGTCCTGGCCCGGATGATGAGGCCAGTGAGTGATCAAGTGGTAAGTATTCCTGCTGTTTTATTGGTACAATCTCAATTATTTTCTCAGATATTCCATTTCTGTCTGGATTGTGTTTGGATTTCTTGGCAATTTGTGTTCATGGCAGAAAATCTGACCCTTTTCTACATAGGCAGACTGCCATCTTTTCCCAGCGTCCAACCATTGGGAGGCCTCTGCTCACTTTTCTGCAGGGAAGGAGATGAAGTCTGCCATCACTTGTGGCAGCTGGCCTAGGCTTGCTGGAGAGCAGCTGTCCGCATAGTGTGCCCGGACCCAGTTTCCTCGGGAATACTCCCTTTATTTTTAAAACTTATTTATGTGTGTAAGTGTGGGCACACTTCCAGGGCACGTGTGTGGAGATCAGAGGACAGCTTTTGGGAGTCAGTTCTCCTCTTACATCTTGGGGTCTGAGGATCAAATGCAGGCGTCGGGCTTGCAGAGCATTTTAAGCCATCTCACCAGCCCTGTGGATACTTGCATTTTGACAAAACACTGGGTTTCTTCTCAAAGTTTATTTGTTTTAGGGTGTTTTTTTTTTTTGTTTTGTTTTGTTTTTTTTTGTTGGGGGGGAAGGGTTTTGAGACAGGGTTTCTCTGTTGTAACTCTGGCCGTCCTGGAACTCACTCTGTAGACCAGGCTGGCCTCAAACTCACATAGATCCACCTGCCTCTGCCTCCCAAGTGCTGGGATTAAAGTTTTTTTTGCTTTTTTTTAAATTAATTGTGGTTTCTTCTTGAATATTTTTTATATCAAATGATTTATTTTGGTTGAAAAGCTTAAACACAATCTGGGTTATTGGGTATACTGTCTTTCATTTATTAAATTAAATCTGCAAATTTGTGCCCTCTTTCAAAAATGTTCCTTGACTCTCTACCAAAGAGAGATGCCTCAGACATCATTGTTGTATTATTTGCTTTTTTCCTTCTGGATTCTGTTAAAGATACTGCTTTTGTAATTTCCTATGACTATAGAAGAAGAGAAAAATTATATATATATATTTGCCACTTGCTAGTCTTTTCCCTACACTAGCCACCCCACAACCCCCTTAAGAATTTTAAATTTTATGTGTTACCTGCATGTCTGTGATCACATGTGTGTCCTAACAGGTCAGAAAAGGATGTTGGTTCCTGTGGAACTAGAGTTACAGATGTTTATGAGCTACTTTGTGAGTGCCGAGAACTGAACCTGTGTCCTCTGCAAGAGCAGCAAGATGCTCTGAGCCCTCTATCTCCAGCCCCACATTTCCTTCTTCTACGTACTAAGAATTTGGCCCAAATGTAATTGGGAAATATAATTAGTAGAATTAGAACCATGTTGTATCATATTAGACTCTTAGGTTTATAATATCACTTGTCTGTTCCTGTGCAGAATATTAAGGGTTATTGTGTAAGGGTATTTCCCTACAGTGGCCAGTTCTTGAATTCTCTAAACACCAGTTGGGATCCAACAAGTCAGCTCTGACACTGCCTGGAATTAGCCTCAGGTCCCACAGGTTGAAGGCTTCAGGCCTCTAAGGGTCCCTATTTCTAAGAAAATTTCAACTCCCAGGCCACCCATACTATTGTGTACACTTTTGGCTGATCACCTATGATGAATTGAAGGTTCCCTATCACCTCCCTCCAGGTTTAATAATTTATTAGAATGATTCACAGAATTCAAGGAAACCTCTGCTTATATTTATTGACTTATTAAGGACACAACTCAGCAAGAGCCAATTTTTTAAAAATGAGGGATGCCAGGCATAGTGGCTCACTCCTTTAATTCCAGCACTCGTGAGTCAGAGGCAGGTGGGTGTCTGTGAGTTCCAGCCCAGCCTGGTCTACGTAGTAAGTTCCTATCTGGCCAGAGCTGCGCAAGTGAGATGTGGTCAAAAAAGGGAAGGAGGTGTATGGAGCTTCTTTATCTTCTCTAAGCATGCCACCCTTTTAGTAAATTTATGAGTTTACAAATCTGGACACTTTCTGAATGTGGTTCATGGGTTTCTGTAGATCAGAGCTCCATACTCCTCTTCCTATGAGGTCCTTGAGTAGGGCTGAAAGTTCCAGCCCTCAGCGTTTGCTTTATCTTGTGTCAGCCCCATTCCTGAAACTGTGTAGAGACCTTACATTAGCATGAACTCACGTTCATTGAAAGGGCTTCCTGATAATTAATGAAGCATGCTGAAGGTTTTAGCTCTGTGTCAGGAACCTGAGACAAAATCCAGATATATTCTAATATCACACTGTCCATTTGAATCCTGTTTATTGCTGACTTTTGTACTTGACTACTCAGTATAAGTATGTTGTGTTTCTTTATAACAAATTGCCACAAAACTGAAGAGCTTAAAACAGTACCATTTGGGGCTGGAGAAATGGCTCAAGTGGTTGGGAGCACTGGCTGCTCTTCCAGAGTATCCAGGTTTGATTCCTAGCACCCATACCCATACCCATTCACACCCCTCTGTGAATCCAATGCCCTCGTCTAGCCTCCAGGGGTGTTGCACTAACATGGGGCACATGCAGGCAAACACCCATCACTTAGAATAGAAATAATAACTTTTTCTGTTTGTTTTTTGAAACAGTTTCACTGTGTAGATCAGGCTGACCTTAAACTCACAGAGATCTGCCTGTTTCTGCCTCCTGAGGCTGGGATTAAAGGCATACAAGTCCATGCCCAGCAAAATTAAAAAAAAACAATTTAAGATCCTGTCTCAGAACAAAGGCATCCCCCACCCCAGTAGCATTCATTATTGTACAGTTTGAGTATGTGAGTGGTCCAGGGTACGTTAGCTGGGTCCTCTGCATAGGGCTACAAGGCTGAAAACAGTGTGAGCCAGGCATGCGTTTCCTTCTTCACAGGATCATTCAGATTTCTGTCAGAATTCAGTTCCTTGTCTTTATAGGTACCTGTTTCCTCGCTGCCTGTCGACCGGGAATTACTCTCAGGTCCCGAAGGTGTTAACCTTTAGGTCCTTGTAATCATCTTTCTTTTGTCCCAAAGATTCTCTTCTTCAGCTAGGGCCCAGATATTTTTAATAACTTGCTGGATTATGTGTTATACCCAAGACAATGCTCCTTTTTGTTAATTTGAATCAACTGAATAGGGGTCTTCTGCCATTATATCCTTGAATCCTGCTCAAGGGGAAAGTTTATATAGTAGAAGGCCGAACTCTATGGGGTCACTTAGAAATCACCTACCATAGAACCTGCTGAGTAAGTCTTGTCATTTTTTTTTTTCTTTTTAAAGCAAATAAAAGTAACCATGAATGATGAGGACATGGACACATATGTGTTTGCTGTCGGCACTCGCAAAGCTTTGGTGCGACTGCAGAAAGAGATGCAGGATCTGGTATGTAAAGTTGCTCTAATTTGAATGTATGTAGAAACTGCCTCTATTACAACAAAGTTTAACTTTGTAGCACACAGAACAGTCCTGTCACTCAGATGTTAAGTAACACTTCAAAACAGGTCTGTATATACCTGGCCTTTAGGGAAAAACTGTATAATAAAATACCATGTTTCATACTTTCCATTTCTTCTTCCAGAGTGAGTTTTGTAGTGATAAACCTAAGTCTGGAGCTAAGTATGGACTGCCAGACTCTTTGGCCATCCTGTCGGAAATGGGAGAAGTCACAGAAGGAATGATGGATACAAAGGTAAATAAAATAAAAGACCATATGCAGTAGTGCACATCTGTAATGGCAGCTACTCTAGAGATTGAGGCAAGAGGATCATGAGTTCCAGACCAGGCTAGATAGTGCAGCAAGAGACTCTATCTCAAATAAGTAAAAAATATCACATACAAAATTTTATCTTACCTTTTTAAAACAGCAGGTAAATTACCTGTGACTATAGATTGTTTGTGATAAACATTTCTTGTCCTACGTGGTCATCTAACTGATTTTGATCAACTGGGTAAACTCAGTTGAGTCGTTGATTGTACTAGAAACAGTAGCGAAGCAATGCCATTTTAATGAGGCATCGGCCAGCTCTTGAGTTGAGGGTGGTCTCCCTCTGGCTGGGACCGGTCTTCTTTTGTGCGGTCTATTAGTTATAGTTGTGTACTCCTTTCTCACACAGACAGACAACCCATCAGAGGGTTGTTAGTCCAGGGACAGCTTGGCAGTCAAGAGTGCAATCACGAGGACTGTAGTTTATATCCCAGCATCTGCCTAACAAGCCCAGTGTCCCATAACTCCAGCTCTGAGGGATATGCCACTTTCTTCTAGCTTCCCCCGGTGCACAGATGCGTTTGTGTGTGCGCGCACCACACCATACCACACCTCGTGCACCACACGCCACACAACGTTCTCTCTAAAAGAACTAATGGCTTTCAGGCTTTCAAGGATTTTGCTTTGTTTTTTGAGACAATGTCTCACTGTGTAGTCCTAGTCAGCCTGGAGCTCAAAGAAGTCAGCCTGCCTCTATCCCCAAATGCTAAAATCGAAGGCATGTGTCACCACTCCCAGCCAACTTTCAAGTGTTTTCATTTTTTGCTTTGTTTTGTTAAGATCACAGTTTGTGTAAGTAAAGATGGGCACACTTGTGATCCTGTCCTGGGAAGCTAAGGCTAGAGGATGGTGGCAGAGAACCATTTCTTTAAGATGAGGTGAGGACTGAGTCGATGGTTCATTAGGTAATCATTTTTTTTTTTTTTTTTTAAGAAAAAGTATTTTAGTCTGAATGATGTTTTATAAAAGTAAGGATTAAAATGTAAATATCTATGAATGCTTGGAAATGCACCAAACTCTAGTTAATACTTTCTCTTTTTTTCCCCTTTTTCTTTTTTCAGATGGTTCACTTTCTTACACACTATGCTGACAAGATTGAATCTGTGCATTTTTCAGACCAATTCTCTGGTCCAAAGATTATGCAAGAGTACGTATGAAATGAAAGTACTGAAATTCATTTTCCTTATTAGTTTGATGTTGGAGCACCTCATGGTACCTCTGCAGTTTCCTTACCAAGTGAGAAAGTGAAGTTGGTAATGAATATCCTCCCACTAAGTACATCATGAGAAGTCACTGGCAAGCGCCCCGACCCCGCCACGTTTACGTCACTGACCCTGTGAGGTTCAGAAGGAAGGGCTGTTGCGAAGAAATTGCAGCTGGTATTATCGCCCCCCCCCCAAATTTGTGATGTTTGTCTTTGGTTACAAATCTATGTATTCTATAATTTAGCACCTTTTCTCGCTTTTTGAATAACTGGGTGTGTTATTAGATGACTTCAGTACCCATAGTTTATGTTTTTATAACAGTATTGTTCAGGTGTACATATTCAGGGTTTGGGCTTAGATTTGTTCATTGAATTTGCAGCCTGTCTCTGGAAAGCAAAACTAAATATACTTCTGAAGTGTTAATTGCAGGCTGTTCTCATAGGCTATGGGGTTGAGGTGTGGTGGCACAGGCCTTTGCTTTCAGCTTTCAGAGGCAGGAACAGTTCTCTAACCAGCCTGGTTTATATAGTGAATTCTAGGCCAGCCAGGGATACATAGTAGACGATGTATCAGCAACAACAAATATTCTGGGAGCCACGGGTTTGCTTCCCAATACCAGAATGAGAGTAGCAGCATCAAAACTGTACTCTGGATTTTAGTTGTGTGTGCATCATCCTTGCCTTGCTAAACTTGGTAACAACATCAGGGACAAACATATTTTATAGCTTTCATCAAGTATTTTGTTGGGGGTGGAGCATAAGTAGATTATTTGACAGTCAAAATTTGCAATGACAGTGACAGAACAAAATTATAAACAGTGCTTGCTCCAATCCATGAGTGGACTGTTGGTGGGATAACCCCCACCACACCCAATTCTTAGGATGCTTCAGTCTCCTACATAAAGTGATACAGTATTTACATATAACAAACATAGCCTTTTCCACAGGAAACCAACTGTAGATTCTTGTAATACCTGATACAGTGTAAGTGCTATTGAGTAATTGTTAAACTGTATGCTTCAACTTGGAGTGAGAGCAGTGGTTCTTAACCTTCCTAATGCGGTGACCCTTTAATACAGTTCCTCGTGTTGTGGTGACCATAAAATTATTTTTGTTGCTACTTCATAACTATATTGCTACTGTTGTGAACTTTAATGTAAATATATGAAATGCAGATGGTCTTAGGCTATGCCTGTGAAAGGGTTGTTTGACCTAAAGGTTGAGAACCACTGTTTTAGAGCCTAATGACCACGGGGGAAAAAGAGAAAAGCAAAGGTTGGGGGTTGGAGAGATAACTCAGTGGTTAAGAGTATATTGCTCATGCAGAAGACCAGAGACCAGGACATGATTACCAGCTTCCTCATAGAGGCTAAAACTACTCCAAATTTGATGCCCCTTTCTGGCCTCCATGGGCACTCAGACACATAAATAAAAATTTAGAAATTAAAAAAGTAAGAAAAAGTATTTAAAATATGGACTCAAACTTAAATTTAGGTATATTTCTGGCTGCCCAGTGAGAGGGAATATATCCTGCCCACTGGAAACCTCTCTGGCGGGGTTCAAATGTAGCACAGAGTGGGCTAGATGACCTTAAAGCTACTTCAGGCTCTGTGACTACCATTGACTTGGAGAAGCAGAGTACATATGGTGCTGCTTACAGGCATTTGCCCAACTGAGTCAGATGGGCGGCTTATATTCATGGAAAGTGCCCTTCTCTAACAGTCTGCTCTTTATGACAGGGAAGGTCAGCCTTTAAAGCTACCTGACACTAAGAGGACACTATTGTTTACATTTAATGGTAAGTATTCTGGGTCCTGTCGGTCTAGTTCTTAGTTTCCTCTGAAATATTTTTGAGATTATTTTTCCTTTTGAAACAATAGCTTTAAAACTACAGCACCTCTTTTCTGGATTCCTCCTCCAAGGAGCTAGTCTGTTAGCATTAAGAAAGGAAGATTGGCCAGGTGGTGGTGGTGGTGTATGCCTTTAATCCCAACACTCAGGAGGGAGAGGCAGAGATCTCCGTGAGTTCGAGGCCGGCCTGGTCTACAGCATGAGTTCAAGGACAGCTAAAGTTACAACAGAGAAAACCTGTCTTGAAAGAAAAAAAAGAAAAGGAAAAAAAAAGGAAGACTGGGAGCCGGAGAGGTGACTCAGTGGTTAAGAGCACTGGCTACTCCTTCAGAGGTCCTGAAGTTCAATTCCCAGCAACCACATGGTGGCTCACAGCCATCTATAATGGGGTCTAATGCCCTCTTCTGGCATGCAGGTGTACATGTAGACAGAGTACTTGAATACATAATAAGTAAATCTTTTCTTAAAAAAAAGGAAGAAAACTGCCAAAATATTTACTGCTTCCAGTAAATATTACTGCTGCCATTAACTCAAAAGGAAAATGGCTTTGTTTTCTAGTGCCTGGCTCAGGTAACACGTACCCGAAGGATATGGAGGCTTTGCTACCCCTGATGAACATGGTGATTTATTCTATCGATAAAGCCAAAAAGTTCCGACTCAACAGAGAAGTAAGACCCAAAGCCTTTCTTACAAACTGGCCCCTTCACTGTTGGTGTTTTCCCCACTGGGCAGCAGCTGCAATGACTGAGTCTTTCTAGTTGACTTGAAAGTGCCAAAGGGAAAGTAGTTTTACCAAAGAATTTTAAGTGGGATTTTCTCCTGTGGGATAGAAATTGTTTTCTTATGAAAACTTTGTTTCTTGGGGAAGGGTAAACAAAAAGCAGATAAGAATCGGGCACGGGTAGAAGAGAACTTCTTGAAGCTGACACACGTGCAGAGACAGGAAGCTGCACAGTCTCGTCGTGAGGAGAAGAAAAGAGCCGAGAAGGAGCGGATCATGAATGAGGAAGATCCTGAGAAGCAGCGCAGGCTGGAGGTGAGCTACGTCCCATGGGTGACCTGCTGTGTTCGGCTCTTTTTAAGTTTTCAGATTATAATATATCATCCCTCCCTCCCCCTCAAAGTTTCCCATATAACCTAGGCCTTCCCTTCCCCCCAGCTCTCTTTCAAATTCATGACCTCTTTTTATCCATTGTTGTTGTGTGTGTGCCTAAAATACAACTCACTCAGTCTGTATAATGTTACTTGTATGTATGTTTTCCGGGCTGACATTTGGTATTGGATAACCAAATTGGTGTGCTTTTCCCTGGAGAAGACCATTTTTCCTGCTCTCAGCGTTCTTTAGTTGCTTTAGTTCTTTGTCTAGGGTTGAGGCTTTGTGAGATTTCCCCCAAACTACTGTTTTGTTTTGTTTTTAGTTATCCAGATGCCTGTTGTACCATAATGTTTACTATAATAATTGTGTGTAGAAATGTACACAGACTAAAAGATTAATACTTTTCAGCATCTGGGAAATGTCATTTGACAGCACTATATTCTTGTTCCAAGCCATATGAAGTGGAGTTTGTGAAATCTGGAAAATGACTGAATTACCTACCCTCCTTCCCCAACACTGTGGGATTCCCTTGGAGCTGGAATTAGAGTTATAGGCAGTTCTGCACTACCTGGTGTGGGTGCTAGGAACCAAACTCAGATCCCCTGGAAGAACAGCAAATACTGTGAGCCATCTCTTTAACACCCCCATGCCTGGTCTTAATAACAATTTCTAGGCTAGCAATGACTAAATAATGTGACCTTATCTTTTAAAAAGGGGTGGGGTTGAATTTTACATTAGCTTGAATAACTTAGTGAGACCTTGTCTCAAAGAAACATACACAAGCAAAAACCTCATTGAGTATGTAGTGTTAAGTTCCTGTCTAAATTAAGATTTAATTATCTTTGCCTTGTTTTATGTTAATTTTTATTCACCACCATATGAATTGGCAATGTTTTTGTTTTGCCTTTTGAAACAATGCCTCATAGCACAGATTGGCCTGGAACTATGTAGCCAAGGTTGGCCTCAAAGTGCAATCCTCCTACCTTAGTTTCCAAATGTTGGGATTGGTATGTGTTGTCATGCCTGGCTTGTAATTATTTTTATAAGTATCTTCAAGAATGTTCTGTGTGTTTAACAAGCAAGATTTTGAGTAAAAGGCTGGGCATGGTGACTCACACCTTTAGTCCCAGCACTTGAGAGACAGAGGCAGGCAGATCTCTGAGTGCAAGGCCAGCTTGGTCTACAGAGTGAGTTCTAGGGCTCTATATAGCCAGGGCTACATAGAAAGACCTGTCCCAAACTTCCTCGAGTAGTAATATGGGTAAACAGAAGTGCCCATGGAGACCAGAAGTATCAGATCCTTCAAAGCTGGATTTAGAGGCAGCTGTGAGCAGCTTGACGTGTGGTTGGGGTAGAACTTGGGACTTCTGCAAGAACATCCTTAACACCAAGCCACCTCTCCTGCCTCTGACTTTTTTTCAGTGTGTGCTTAGAGCTTAATTTTTATATTTTCTCCTCCCTGTTTCACAGGAAGCTGCTTTGAGGAGAGAACAAAAGAAGCTGGAGAAGAAGCAAATGAAAATGAAACAGATCAAAGTGAAAGCCATGTAAAGTCACCCCAAGGTCTGAGTCCATGCCACCTGTAAGCTCTGCGTCCACAGGAAACGGGAAGCACGAGTCCGTTTCTCAACTTAAAGTTCACATATTTCTGGTGACTGAGAAATCCTTATTCACCCTCTCCTTTCCTCTTGGTTTGGAGTTCTGCAGAGGTTGTAGATACATTGTAAGGGCTCTTTCAGTTATTTTCTCCCAGATAATCAAATCATTTTGATTATTTTATAAAAAGAATGGTATATAAAGTATGTGTAGTTTTAAAATATTTTTAAATTATAACATGAATCATCAGTGCTTTACTTTGGTGTTTGATGAACGATCATGAAATTTCTAGATAGGTTGTTGCTTTTTATTTAAACTGGGCAATTGGAATAACTGTGGATGGAGACTGACTCTAAACCAAGACCCCAAGAATATCTATTGGAATTGCACAATAAACATTGCTTGTTTTTTCTGTGTCCACATTAAACTTGTGAAAAAAAGTGGAATCTAGAACACTGTATGTGGTGATGAATTTCAGAGATTTAGAACATAGTACAGTGACTATTTTGTATGTGGGCGGTGCTGATAACAGTATTAGAGGAGGAAACCTATAGGTGTTAGGATACTGCAAGTTCATGGAAGATTCTGGAGGTAGGTAGTACAGGAGCAGTTTCTTCTTGTCTGATACTATGAGCTAATGACAATGTCAGTGCTGAATTTGAAGTAGTTGTATGTTTATTTTTCCTTAGTAAGAAATGCATGAAAATTTAACTGTTTAACCTGTATCAGATCAGCAGCAAGCAGATCATTGGTCTCTGTGAGGTCACAATGGTTTTCTTCTTGGTTGCTGCAGCCTGTTGGGTGTTCATGGAGAAGCTGTACTTTCACTTCTCCCTCAGCTTTTATCTTGTCTACAGTTGAGGCTGGTATGTACTTTCTTGAAACAAATAGCCATGGATATGCATAAATAATGCCTTTAAAAAGTGAGCTTTCTTAAACGATTCAGAGTTTCGTCGCCTCTTGAGGCATAAGCTTTCATGGGGAGAGGGCTCTCTATTGCATAAGCATTTGGCTTGTTGAGATCTTTGCATTTTATAAATGCTTCCTACTAAGAAAGCATTTTTTAAGTCACTGCTTGTACCAGGTAATTTTTGTTGGGGATGGGAAAGGGCTGGGTTTTGTTGTTGGGAGCCGGGTGGTGGGTTTTGTTGATGCTCTGTGTGTTCTGAGGCATTAAAAATGAGTTGCGGTGAAAAGAGTGTGTGATGTTGCCTTGGGAATTATATGGAGTTTTCCACATGGCTTTGTCTAGGTTAATAGAAATGTGTACACTGGGATATGCAGCTGTAATGCTTTTTACCAGTTCACAAGTTTAAGTTATTAAAAATAACACAAAATTGAATCATTTTAAGGCCATAACATTGTTTTACAAATCTTTAAAATACATTTTAGAATCAAAATTTATGTGCTTAGTTATCTTTTGAGTAATATTAGCTTTCTTGAAGTCCCATGCATTCAGACTGTGGCAGCTAATTTTGTAATTTAAGCATTCATATGAACTACCTATGACATATATTAAACTGATTGACAAAAATCTCAGAGTGCCGACTTGACTTCTTGGAGTTGTCCTACAAGAAATATATATTTCTCCAAAGGAAAGTCCTCTTTTCATTAAAAGTTAGCACTAAAATGATTTTCCTTCAAAAGCGTTAATCTTGAATGTTCCTTTGTAGTTACCACTTAATAGTTTTGGAGTATTTTATATTCTAAAGCCCTGTTTTTGTTTCAGAAAGGGTCTCACTGTGTAACCCAAGTTGGCCACAAACTCAAGATTCTCTTGCCTCGGACTCCTGAGTGCTGGGAATACTGACATACCACTGCACCTTGGCCCCATGTGGTTGGTTGGTTTGTTGTTTTGTTTTTTTTGTTTGTCTGTTTGTTTTTTATTGTGTTGTTGTTTTGAGACAGGGTCTCACTGTGTAGCTCTGGCTGTCCTAGAACTCACTATGTAGATAAGGCTGGTCTCAAACTCGGGTCCACCTGCCTCGACCTCCTGAGTACTGGAATTAAAGGCATGCACTGCTCTCAGTCCACCTTAGCTGCATGTGTTACTAATGAGCTCTTTCCTATATCAGTCAGCTTTCTCTTACTGTGACATAATAGCTGAGATAATAAGCTTCTTATGGGAAGAGATTGTTTGGGATCACAGTTTCAGTGCCTGGACTTTGTCCTCTTACTCGGGAGGCAGCCTGTGGTAGAACAGTGCTACCTTATGGTGGCCAGGGAAGCTGACAGAAAAGAGGGGTAGAAGTTCTAATGTTTCAAGACACACCTTCAAGGATCCACAGTGCCACTAAGTCTTTACCATGGGACTTTGGGTGGACATTTAAGACCCAAACTGTTATAGGCCTCTCCTTGAGTTAAGACATCTCATTATAAATCAGAGGACCCTGTGAAGAGAGTGTTGTTTACTGTCACCTGGAAAGAAACTGTGCTTTCCAAATTCTTTTGCCTGGATCCCTAGCAATGCCAAAATTAGCTCTGAAATATAAAACAAAAAGGAACTTGGCTTCAGTGTCAGTAAAACCAATTGCTAGGACCAGTGAGATGGCTCAGTGGGTGAGGTGCTTGCCAAGCCTGATGATCTGATTTTGATTTGCAGGATGCAAACAACTCCCACAAGTGGTCCTTTGCCCTCCACATGTGGGCCATGGCATGGACACATAAACATGCACAAACATGTACACGGTAGATGACAAATAAATGTAGTAAGAAAAAATTTATTGGGTCTGGAGAGATGGCTCAGCAGTTAAGAGCACTGGTTACTCTTCCAGAGGACCCAAGTTTCAATTCCCAGCCCCCACATGGCAGTTCACACCTTTCTGTAACTCCAGTTCCAGGGGATCTGACATCCTCACACAGACACATGCAAGCAAAACACCAATACACATAAAATAAAAATATTTTTAAAAAATTATTGAAAAAAATTACTAAGCCTTTTCTTTTAGGCAAGTCACTAAACTCTTTGAGTCTAAAGTGGGAATAAATATTTTTCCAACCTACCTCACTGTTCATTTTAATATTTTATGTGTGTTTTGCCTGCATGTATGTCTGTATACCATGTGTGTGCTGAGCCCAAGGAGGCCAGAAGGGAGTGGTGGAACCCCTGGGACTATAGTTACAGACAGGTGTAGGCTGCCACATGGGGGCTGGGAACTGAACCCAGGTCCTCTGCAAAAGCCGTCAGTGCTTTAACCTGCTGAGCTCATCTCACAGATAGTTTAAAAACCAAAAGATAATTTGTGCAAAATGGTTTTATATTCTTAAGCACATTACCAAGACAAGGCTACTGCTGAGTGGTACATTTTATTCTTGCCCTCCTCTGACCAATAGAATGAAGCAGATCCTTTTAGCCTTCTCTGACTTTGTGTCATAACTGGCAAGGTGGTTTTTTGTTTTGTTTTTTCTTGGAGCTGGGTGGTATGTGTGGTGGAAATAGAGGAATTGTTTATAATTCTGTTTCCTTGGTACAAGGGAAACCTCTCTGTGTCAAGCACAAGATGCAGAACTCCTTTATATGGGACTTGGACCAAGGGAAATACTGGATGACATTCTCATCCCAGTCATCCAGTAGGAAGTAGAGCAAGATGAAGATTATTTAGCACTGTGTTGTATAATATCTACTGGTGAGGAGTCAAATTCTGTACTTTCTCTGCCCAGTTCTCTTTTCCTGTCTCACTTATTCTAAATGATGTTAAAGGGTATCAGAAGAGTTAGACCCATAGGGATGGTTTCTGTTAGAAAATACTGTGAAACAAAAGTAAAAGTAAAAAAGAAGCCTGGCTGGGCGTGATGGCACACATCTTTAATCCCAGTTCTTGTTTCTAGTGTTTGCTCATCAGCAAAAGATTTGACTGCAAATGGAAGTCAACAGGCTGGTGAGAAGGCTAGCGCTTAAGAGCACTTAACTGCCCTTGCAAAGGGCAGCTGCCAGCTAACTCCAGCTCTAGGGGGATCTGATGCCCTCTTCTGGTCTCTGCTGGCAACTGCACGCATATACACACACTTTTAAAAAAAGAAATATTTAAACAAAGGAAGACAGTGTTAGCTACGTTTGTACAAGTTCACTGCTGTCTCAACCCCCAGAATTGAGAAGGAATAAAATAAAGCTATTATTTTTTCCAGTGGTAGATCCTACTGCTTGCTTGCTTTGTTTGAAGTAAGGTCTCAGCTATAATGCAGACTGGCCTGAAATCCATGGCAGTGGCCCTGGCCGCCAGCCTCCTGAGTGCTGGGTGATAGGTGCTTACCGCCACATCTACTTATCTCCTGAGAGGACTGCTTGTTAAGTGTTACCTAGGCTAATTTCCAGCTCATAGGCACTGTCTTCCCACGTCAGCCTCCCAGGCAGCTGGGGTGAACTACCATGTTCACTCACTGTCCTACCTACCTTGAGACAGGGTCCCATGTGTTCTATGCTGGCCTCCAGCCTCTGACCCTGGCCTTTTTAAAGTAGTCCTTTCCTTGGTAGTTACTGAGGAACAAGGTGATACTGTCTGTTGAACTGCTTTTCATACTTTTTTCCCCCACTTTTCAAAGGTATTTCTATTTGGCATACAAATTAATGGGTTTCATTATTACACATTCATACACATAACATTGTACTTAGCTCATATTTGTTCCCACACTACTATCCCCCTCCCTCTATTTATATTTCAAATTTACATATTTGCATAATTTTCTTCTGTACATTTTCTCTAGCTTAGCTTATCACTTAGCAGAGCTAGAACCGAAGCTAGTTTCCTGAGTCAAGAAAACGTGTGTGTGTGTGTGTGTGTGTGTGTGTGTGTACACACACACACACACACACACACACACGTGGGCACACACTTGAACCCAAGGCCTCCTGCGTGTTGGGTGAGCACTCTACTGATAAGCTACATCCTCTAGCCCTCCTAGTGCTTTAACAAGTCTGCTTCCTTCTTTTGTCTTCTCACCCCTTTCTAAAATAGCAGTTTGGAAACTGTAAAGTACATAAGAGCATAAGGTTGAAAATACAGATTAAGTAATCCCAGTCAACCTGTTCTACACATCGCACACATGTCTCTATTTCACTTGAGTGCTCTCTCAAGCAATGAGTTCACATACGTTTTCTTGTAGAGGAGTATATTTAAACAAGAGAGTTAAAAATGCAAGCAGTGATTTTAACCTGTCTGCGTTCCTTTAGGCTTCAAGTCAGTTTCAGAAAGCTCTGGAAATCTTTAAACATCCTAATACTGTAATAAGTAAAAAGCATCCGGATCATCTGTAACTTCTGAACATTGACGTTTCATTATTCAGTTTGTTCTGACTTACCTGGATTGGTGTATGAGAACCTATGTATTTGCTCCTAGAAGTAGAGAGTCTGGGAGAAGGGGTTCTCCGAGAAGCTTTAGTGGGGAGTCACCCAGTTGGTAAAATCTTTCAGCCACAGTGTTCACAGATGACCTTCACACCCGGTTAGAAAATGTGGCTGGATTACAAGGCATGAGAACAGAAGAAGTACCTCGTGTTTACACACCCCATTTTAATGACTATAAGAAGTTTGGGGGCTGTGACACTGGCCTAGCATGTTTGAGGCCCTAGGTTCAATCCATAGTACAGTCCAAAGAAGGGGAAGGGAAAGGAAGGATAAAGGAAGCCTCAGTTTGAGGTTGCCTTGACAATTATAGCCTGGTGTTGTACTTCACACCTGTAATCCCAGAAGAGACAAGAGGATCACTGAGTTCAAGGCCAGCCTGGGCTACAAAATGAGTCCCAACTCAGCCTGGACTAGAATGGAACCCTTCCTCAAAAAGTAAGTTTGGGGCTGGAGAGACAGGTCAGCAGTCAAGAGCACTTGCTGCTCTCAGAAAGGATCCAGCACCCACAACTACCTGTGTGACTCCAGTTCCAGGGGGGAGATGATGCTTCTGCACACACGTGATGTGCATACATATACTCAAGTATTCGTACATACATACACAAAAATTAAAGCTTGGCGTCTTTTCGGGTACCGCTCTCTCTAATACTCTGTTCTAAGGACCACATGTGAACTGGCGGGAACTTCTGAGTTTTCCTCCACTCTTGCATTTTTTGTGGATTCATTAGGTTCTGTGTTGAAACATTTTGAGACTGATATTGTGCACTGGAATGTTTAAAGCACTAGGTAATATTTCAGGAGTGTGTAGACAGTGAGATCCTCTGGTGAGGGTGGTGTACTTCAATCAAGTCCCCCTTTGAGTGTTGTGGAGCTTAGGCATCTTGGAAGTCCTTACACCGGTATAAATCTGTAAGGAGTCCTAATCGGAGAAAATAAGTATTCATTACTTGACAATAAATACACGGATGTTTTTGGGCCCTCACCCCACAGCAACTGAAGTAACTAAAAATCCCTAGATTTCACAGGAGGAAGTCTTGCTGCCGTGTTTCATTTTATTGGTCCTATGTGCCTTAGCCTCTGCTGTCATCCTTCATAAAGGTAAACTCATTACAGGTTTCTGAAAATAGGACATGGCACCAAGCCTTTAATGCCATCAGAGGCAAGTGCATCTCCGAGTTCAAGGCCAGCTCAGGCTACATGACACCCTGTCTGAAAAAAGACTATTAAAAAAAAAAAAACTAGGGTTCAAGAACAACAAAAAAATAGCTCTTTAGTTGAGCTATTTTCCTCTGCTTTACAGAGAAGGAACTCACACAGACTGTTGCCTCTTTGGTTTGTTCCTCTAACGCCTGTGAGAGACCCAAGTAAGGCACATGAAGTGTTCCCTTAACATCAATGTTCCCATTTAAGTCCAAGTGAAATGATCTGCGGGGTGTCTGGGGTTGGGGGCATTCCTAGTAGCTAAGCCCCGTAGCTGTAGTTGGTTGGCCCTTGGCCCTTCTCTTCCTGCTGCGGATAGAAGCGGTGCTGAGGCTTTAGGACTCTCTTGTCTGCCGCCTGCAACAATGACAAGCTAACAATTTAGGCCTTTGGCTTCCACATACTTGAGGAAACCCGCTCCGTCCTAAGGAAGGAACGCCCTCAGCAAAGAAAGGGGAAAGGTGAAGTGAAGCGCTCTCTTCCCCCACGACAGCAGCTGTGGTTTCATCACGCCCGACCCAAAGCCGGAAGCAGGCAGAGGCCCCTGTGGGGAAAGGCGGAGCTTCTTCCTCTGCAGGAGGGGAAGGGTAGGGTTGGGGGAAGACAGTGCCTCCGAGAGCGGGACAAGGCAGGGCTTCCTCCACAGGAGGCGAGGGGCGGAGCTTCCCCCATGGGTGGAGCAAAGCAGTACTTCCTCGGTAGGGGAGGGGCGGGACTTCCTCCGTGGGGCGGGGCGAGGAGGAGCATCTTCCGTAGGAGGGCGGGGCTCTGCCCTCCTCTCTGGATCCCTCCACTGCGCATGGCACGTTGCGTACCTCCCTCCCGGCAACCGGCCTGGCGGCAGCGCGGCCACAAAACTGAGGAGGCGGAGCCGAGACGGAGTCGGTACTGCGCTCTGACTCCTAGACCAGGTACCGGGTGGCGGGGCCGCCTGGCGCGCTCCCGTGGCCAGTCGCTCTCGCCCGACGCCGAGTCCATCTCCTCGGGGGCGGGCCTCAGCGGCCATCCCGCCTCACCCTCGCCCTCCTCGGGGCCCCATTTAACCTGCATCCTGGGTTCCCGCATAGAGGGGGTGCAGCCTGAGAGCAGACTAGACTTGGGCCTGGCTGGGGGAAGACGCTGAGCAGTTGCCAGACCGGAGAGGCTGGCTCCCGCCTCCCCTCCCCATCTTTTCCCGGGCATCCAGATGGAGCGCCTGGGACCAGAGGTCGTTTTGTCTTTCTCCTGCAAAGTAGCAGCACACCCTAGTGCTGACCTCCCTCGTCCTCTCCGTTTCAGACGATGCTGGTCGGGCATCGAGTTGAGCCCTCATAAGGAAGCAAGATCAGGGTTATCCTCTGCCTTGGTCAAAACGAAGATCTTCCAATTGCCTTTTTATTTTAAGTGCCTTCAGCGGATTTGGGGCTCAGGTATGGCACGAGAGTGAGCACAACAGGAGAGTAGTTAAATAAAAATTGTTCATAATTTTAGGAAATAGACAACCTCCCAACCTCCTGTTAAGACCTTAAGGTACTTTAGGGCCGTTGGAATAGGTCTTAATACCTGTTGAGGTAGAACCATGTTCAAGTATTGTGGATGACTTTTCGTGAACTAGAATACTTTTGTCTAGAGACACCCAACACCCGAGACTGATTCTGGTCCTTGAGAGGTGATAAACCAAAGTTGAAACTTCCGATGTGTCACAGTGTCTGAGTGCTTGCTTATCATTGATGAGGACTTGCGTTTCATTCCTTTCCAAAAATGGGGAAAAAAGTTGTTTACCTGCCACTTCCTTAGCCCAGGAACCTAATAATTTAGCCATTAGTTACAGTACCGAACTGGTCAACTCTCTTCACTCTTTAATAAGGTTTCTTAGAAGAATTTTATCTATGTTTATAGTTGTGAACTTAGACATAAGGAAGTTTAGATTACCAGTGACAAAAAGAGAAGAAAAAATAGTCAGAGCAAGTGAATTCTTGCTGTACCTATTGTAGTGGGGGAGACAGTGAAGGAATTAAGAGTGTGGTTGGGTGGCTCTGTGGATTAGAAGGACACGCTGCTGAAGCATAAAAACCTGAGTTCCAATCTCCAGCGCTCATGTCAAAAGCCCCGTGTGGCCATGAGCTGTGACAAGAGAAACACCTGCACTTGCTGGCTGCCAGCTTGTGTCCAGGTTTAATGAGAAACCCTGTCTCAGGGGAATAGGGCAGGCAGGGAGTGGTAGACTAGGACACCCAATGTCCCGTAGCCTTCCCATGCACACAAACAGGGATACACACATGCACACACACCCACACACCACACTCAGGCAAATGGGTTAAGTGTAAGAGTGAAGGTGGGGACAGTAGGTGATTAGCAGGAGCTTTGGTAACAGAGGGTACCCAAAGTGATTACTGAGTGGGTGTCAAAATTAGACTGGGGACCAGGAGGAAGCAGGGTCTTGTCTGGTTTTGTTAAAGACAGGCTGTAGCCAAAGATGATGTTAAATTCCTGATGCTCCTATCTCTGTCTCCTGAGTGCTGAGACTACAAGCATGAGCTTGTTCTCAGCTTTGGATTAACTGTTGATCTCTAAACCCACATAGCCATCTCTGACCTCTTTTTAAACACCACTACTACTCTTCTAACAAATTGCTATCCCCCCTTCTTGGAAGATAGAATTTTTCTCAACAGTAATTGAATGCTCAACATTAGTTAAACTTGAATTCAGCAGAGATCAATAGAGGAAAGCACACATGCATACACTACACACTCATGTACAATACACTATACACTCATACATACACTACACACTCATGTACAATACACTACACACTCATACATACACTACACACATATACATACACACTCGTGTACATACACTACACACTCTTGTACACACACTACATGCTCGTGTACATACGCTACACATACATACGCTACACACTCATGTACATACACTGCACACTCATATACATACACTACACATTCATACATACACTAAATAAAAAAATATTTAATTCATCCTTCCACTAAAGCCACTTCTAATTCTGACCTTTCCTATTTCTGACATTGGCTCAAAGGCATAGTAATCTTTTTCCAATGACTCAAGAGCACAAACACACAATTAGAATCATCAGTTATAGAATGGGTTCCCAGATAGGGTATTAGGTCAGGGACTTTTCAGTCAGGGTCTGCACAACCATGTATATAGGAGAGTTTGTAAAAGACATTCTCCAACCATGCTTGGTGGTGCAAACCTGTAATCCTAGCAATTAGGAACCTGGAGACAGAAGAACCAGAAGTTCAAGATCACAGTCAGCCTCATGGTGACTTTTAAGTCAGCTTCGTATGTAGGAGACTGTATCTCACAACAAAGCAAATTATCCAAGGGGCAGAGAATGAGCTAGATATCTTGGAATGCTATAATTGCTTTATAATTTCTTTCTTTCTTTCTTTCTTTCTTTCTTTCTTTCTTTCTTTCTTTCTTTCTTTCTTTCTTTTTTTTTTTTTTTTGAGACACAGTGTCTCTGTTGTAAAATCTGATTGTCCTGGAACTCACTCTGTAGACGGGGCTGGCCTAGAACTCACAGAGATCTGCCTGTCTCTACCTCCTGAGTGCTGGGATTAAAGGTCTGTGCCACCACTGTCTGGCTAATTTCTTTATTTTTAGCCACTCATGGTGTTTCCACTGCTGCAGGCTCTCATCTCCAGGAAAGTTGTTTTCTAACCAGCATGCTTTTCTGAGTTATTTTTACCCCTCCCTTTCTTCATTCCTTTAGAGAGTAACATTTCTTGGAATGTTCTTCCAAACAAGCTTTCTCAAATGTTAGTTAATACCACGGCACACATGTCAGCAGCTTTGTCTCTTCCAGGGAGTGTGTTAGAACTTCCAAGCCCACTCCCAACTTCAGCCTGCATTTTAACAAGATCTCTAAGTGATTTGCAGGTACAAAAAGATGTAAGACACACTGCTTAGACCACTATTGTGTGCCACCTTTCTGTTCAAAGCCTATAGTAGCTCCCTGCCCCCTGCTATATAGCCATGCACTATCTTGGTCCTCATGTACTGAGAGTGTGTTCACAGGGCTAACACGCTTCTCTTCACATTCAGGCAGTTGTTTAGTGTCACTGAGGGACTGTGTGGCAAGGACGGTTGTAGAAGCTGATATACCTTTGCATAAGACATAGCAAATACTAGATAAGAGTTACACTCTTTGGCTTGAAAATCGCCATTTTTCTTTAAGTCACCTCTGATATTCCAGGCTCACTGCCACTCAGCCATGTTTTTTGCTGGATTCCGTAAGAAGTCGCTCATTCCTTCCTGTCCCCTTTACTGATACACATCCCACTTCCATGACGAGTTAAGGTCCTTCTCCCTGGGATGTGTCATATGTCTTACACCATTGTGCATTGCTATGGCCAGGCACCAGGGCCCTGTCAAAAGGAGCTGCATTCTTGAGGGTGATGAGAGCTGCACGGTTCTCTTTCAAGGCCTGACCCCAATAGAAACTCTGGGGTTTTAAGTCAAGTTAGAGGCGCCACACACCCTTTTCCAGGGTCAGTGTAGAAACCTCTTCAGCATACTCTTTCAGGTAAAGAAAAATAAAACTAAAAATAATTTTTTCCATACTGGAGATTAAACTCAGGGCCTTGGGCATGCTGGGTGAATACTATTTGGCTCAGCTATTCCTGACCTATGCTTTGTAAGTATCACTACCCTACAGTAGATTTTCAGTCTATGCAAAATGTAGGATTTAGTAATGCTAACTAAAACTGGGGCCTCATTCTTCTGAGGACTTCAGTCGTCTCAAGTAGTAGTAGAGTCTTAAAACTGTAACTGTTTCTTCTAAATAATGAAGCTGTATCTAGAATGGAGTGTGCCTCAGTGGTAGAGGCTTGCCTAGCATGTGTGAGGCCCTGGGCTTAATCTCTAGCACCACAAATCACTCAATAATAAGGCTAATTTGTATCTGTCTACTAAGAATATTGCTTTGCCAAAGTATTACAGTGTTAAATGTTCTTGATAAAAAAGGATTTATTCTGTGAATGACATATCATCCATCTGCCTTTCCCGCCCACTGTAATTTTGTGTTTTAAGGACATTTGAAAGCAGCTCAGTGATCTTAATGTCACACAAAGAAGAGATGGAAACACGAAGACCCTCAGCATTCATATGAATGTCTGTTTTTAGAATATTTCTTTCCTTCACCCAGGATCTCTTCTGTAGCCAAGCTGGCCTTGAACTTTCGATCTGGTTGCCTCAGTTCTAGGATTACAGGTGTTTGCCACTGATACTCCTGCCTCCCTCTGCCAAGTACTAAGATTACAGTATGCAACACCACACCCATCTTAAAAATGTTTCTCCTTTTGTAGAATCCTTAGAGTCTTTTCAGTACACAGTGTGTTATCAGTAGTTTTACGCTTTTAGCCAGGTGTAGCTGGTATGCCTGTAATCCCAGCCCTTGGCAGTCTAAATCAAGAGGATTGTGAGTTTGAAGCCAGCCTTTAGAATGGGACTTTGTCTCAAAAACAACAGTGCTGGTGGCTCCCAGGTAGAGTGCCTGCCTAGCATACCCAAGCCCCATAGGAAAGGAAAGTCACTTCAGTTTATTGAACATTTTGATTCAAACTAAAAATTATACCTGTATTTACAGTATTCAAGTTTCATTAAGTCAGGCAAAAAAATTATTGGATGTGGTGTGATGTTAAAATTCCAGTATTCAGGAGGCAGAGGTAGGAGGATCAGAAGTTCAAGATCTTCCTCTGCTGTGTATCTGGTGAGAGGTCACCCTGGATACCTGAGACCCCGTCTCAAAAAAGAACTGGGGGGCGGGCAGAGAGAGTTTACCCTCAGGCTGTGTGCCTGTCACTTCTGCTTGCTGCTTTATAATGGAGTGATGGGCAGAAGTGGGACCACAGACATCCCGGCTCTGTTCACCATTCACTTATGTTCACTGTATGAACATAGTGTGTTTGCTGTAGCTTTTGCACTTGACTTTCTCAGGTCGAAAAAGTTTCCCCCATTCCTCCACTGAACCCCATCTCTTCCCTACCTTGCCCTGCCTTCCTGTCACCGATCCTGCTGTGTAGCCGGAGAACTAGCCTACAGTTCTCCATCCTCCTCCCTTAGCCTTCTGAATTCTGGGCATACAGGAGTGCAGCCACATGCCTGGCTCCAAACTTCTTTTCTTGCGACAGTTTCAGGATGTATTTGCCCAAAGTATATCCAAGTTTATCCGCACTCAACACTCTTCTAAACAAACTTGGGTGTTAGAAGTTATACGTCTGGTTTGGTAGACCATAACATTGAATGGTAGACCAGTAATAGATTTTGTTCAACAGAAGCTTTAGCTAGGCTGGGGACGTTGCTCAGTAGAGGGCCTGCCTAGCACTCAAGAAAACACCTTGCTCTACCCTCATCACCACAGAAACCAGGTGTGGCACATGCCTATAGTTCCAGCACTTGGGGTGTTGGGACAGGATCTTCAGTAGTATGAGATCATTTTCTACTTTGTCTGGGGGGCAAAAAAAATGTATTTCTATAAAAAGAGACTTAACCAACTCTCCATGTTTCTATTTTCACTTTAGGTTTAAGTTTTTGAAACTGAAGTAGGTCTACACAGTAGGAACCCATGTCTTTTCTTGTAAGTAAACCAGAGCGGATTAGGGTGAGTGTTTCCATTCTTCTGGCTTTCTATTTTTCTTTTCTAAAAAGTAAAGAATTTGGGTGGATATTGTAGTGGTTTTTTTTTTTTTTTTTGGTTTTGGTTTAGTGTGACATTCAGAATTGTCTAGAAACAGGAAGGTGGCTTATTTTATGAATTGACTAGTCACATGTTAAATGAGCAGGGTTTTTCCGTGTAGTTACATAGCTGGTAAAGATCTTTTTTTTTTTTATTTTAAATGGGCTTATGTTTTTAAAAAAATTAGTGTCAGATTGTAGTTGTTGGAACACATTTCTAAATATAATTATGAGGAATCTTTACATTTGACTTGAAGAATTTATTAATACCTTAAAATTTTTATCAGGGGCAAGTGAGCTGGCCCAGCAGGTGTAGGTGCTTGCTGCCAAGCCTGACAACCTGAGTTCAGTCCCTAGGACCTACACTAGCGGAAGGAGAGACTGGACACCCACATGTCCTCTGATCTCCCACATGGGAGCTATGACACACACGCACAAAATAAGGAAATGAAAGAAAAGCTCTTAACCTCACCTGGCAGGAGAGGTGCCATGACCATGGGCTGGTTTCCCAGGCTAAGACTTACCCATTGCACTCAAATGTGCTGACCTTTGATTTCCCCAAACTCAGAAAACTCAACTGTATACTTTGTGGTAGTGGAGGACTTGGTTCCCATTTCCCTTGTAAACATTTTAGAAAAATAATCTTATTAGATTGACCTTAAGTATTGGACCTAGCTTCTTTATAGGCCCCAATGACTTCATTAAAAGGGACCTTAAGGGCCAGTGAGCTGGCTCAGCAGGTACAGGGGCTTGCTGCCAAGCCTGATGACCTGAGTTCTATCCCTGGGGACCTACACATTGGAAGGAGAAATGAATCCCACATGCTGTCCTCTCACCTCCACACATGCATCTGTTCCCCAACAAAATATGTAAATGCAATTAAATATTTCTTAAAGTGTCTTAACTATTTTTATCAAGTACCTAATTTTCAGATGTAGTAGTGATTGTTTGAATATTTTAATCATATTTAAATGTTATGAGACACGAATTTACCACTCTCAATTATTAAAGCACAAATTATATTTTGTGGTATAGTGCACAGAAATTTATAGCAGCAAGCTACACAATCTTTTACTCTCAATTTAGGGAAGGAGAAAGGAAAGATAGAAAGAAATTTTCATCCCTTTGCAAGTGGGCCTTGATATAGAATGAGAGAAAGGTAGAAATCTTCACAGCCTCTCTTAGGCTGTCCTAAGCTCAAAGAGGACTAGCTGACAGTGAGTCAGACTCGAGTCTCTGCTCATGGTCTGTAAACGCAATCCCTCCAGCCTTTGTTCTTTTAGGAATCATCTCACTAACACGACAGCCCCACCAACAAACCACCAACCAATGCCCACCGACTCTCAGGGCTTCAGACTTTTTATACCCTAAGCCAAAAGTTCCCATAAACCCATGCGGCACACAATCCCAAAAATAAGCTACACATGCCAGAACAACTGCACTTAACCAAATTACAGCCACCTGCATCAAGCATTCCAAATCCAATTGGTCAACATCTACCACACCCGTGGTGGGAGTGCAAACCTAATATAAATGCCATTTTGCATTTTTAAAGAAACTAAAATAACAAAAACTTCTTCCATGTGTTCCACTACAGAAACTTTATGTTAAATTGGGAGGGTGGTGTTCTTTTTTAATTCAGAAAAAAATTGCTACAGAAAAAGACAAAGTAATTTTATATTTTCAATGCATATTATAGCTTATTTTAGAACGTTCTTTAATCTTCCCTTTCCTTGTGTTTGTATGTATGAAAGCAAGTTACACTGTAAGGAATAAACTTCAATGTTAATTAAGAAAAAGTAACTGTCTCCTTAGCCTGAACTCTGCTCAGTGGAAAGAAAGCCTCTATGCCAAACTTTAACACAAGTCATGAAGTGAAACAGAACCTGGATTCCATTGCTTTAAATATGAGCCACCTTCCTATTTAACCTGGCCTGGTTAAGGTGAAACCAGACCCCTGATTAGTATAATGGAAATCTAACACTCTTCTGAAATGAGCTGGTGAGGTGAACTGGTGAACTGTGCATTGACTGTGCTAGTTTAGTCCTGGTGAACTTGATGGTAATTCTTCAGAAAGCCTTGTAAATGTGCTCGCTTCAGCAGCCTCTATACCCATGCCGGGTGGTACTGAGAAGATGAGTGTGCCCTCTATGCAAGGATAATGTGCAAATCTCTGACATGAAATTAGTAAGGGTTCTATTTGAGAAGAGAAAGGGGAACAGAGTTAGGACGGGGCAAGAAGAGGGTACTGGGCTGTAAATATGACCAAGGTATATGATCTGCATGTGTAGAAATGTCATGAGAAAACCCATCCTGTACAATGAATAGATGCTATTTAAAAACAAAACAACAAAACAACAGAATAGAACCAGTCATGCTGGTTCTGTAATCCAGCAGGAGGGAAGCTGAGGAAGGAGGATTAAGGAATTTAAGGCCAGGCCAGGCTACAGAGTGAGACCCTGTCTCAAAAAGAGAAAAACCAAACAGAAGACAAAAGCTTCATAATAAAAGAACATGCTGGGTCTTGTTCTATGAAACTAGTGGTGGCTTGTGAAGAATTCTTTTAATCATGTTTTCTATGTGTCGAATTCCAATAATACTTTAAAAATTGGCATTGATGATCCAAGACTTTTGTAAAGGATAGCTATGGAATGAACAAGATGGAACCAAGCACAGTTTTCTATATAGGAGAGAGAGAAAAATCGCTATTAGGGACAGTTCCATGTATCTCTCCTCTATCACATTTACAAACCATCATTTTGCTTAAGGTTAGATATCGAAGACTAGAGAAAGAAAAGAATCTATTGTTTTAGCCAATTTCAAGATCCTTTTCAACCTTTCCATAGAAATGGGTCCTGATTGTACTGCTTGTTTTTATGTTTCTGTGGGGTTTTGTTTGTCTCTAAAGGCTGATAGCTACTTTGTTGTGGCTTGGAAGATATACTAATTCTCTTTGGGGTTTTCCTCTTTAGCGGTGGGTCTCGGAAAAGTTCATTGTTGAGGGCTTAAGAGATTTGGAACTATTTGGAGGTAAGTACAGTATGGCACTTAGCCACCATTTCAGGATAATTATCACTATTCTTCTGCAGACTAGATCAATTTATAAAAGTTAGCAGTTTGAAAAGCAACTGTTAACTATACTTGTTAGATTCACATGGCTTCCTTTTTAATCCAATGTTTCCCAAAAATCTGTGAATGAATCAAGCAGTTCTTGGCCTGTCTTGATTGTTAGAAAGCAAGTACAATGTTTAAAGACCTGTATGTTTCTCTTAAGTATTTGTCTGGTTGAAACATATATTGTTAAATTAAAATATTTTTTCAAAGTCCCTATAAGGCAGGTGTGGTGGTAAAGGCCTGTGATTCTGGATGCTTGGAAGGCTGGCTGAAATGGCAGCATTACAAGTTCAAGGCCAGTGTGGGCAATTTAGTGAAACCCTATGTCAGATTGAAAAGTAAAAAAGAAGACCAGGAACACAGGTCAGTGGGAGAAGCTTTAGTTAAATCTCTAGCCCCTCTCTCAATCTCTCTCTCTCTCTCTCACACACACACTAAGGACACTTGCTTTGTCTGAGTTCGATGTCTGGAACCCATATAAAGCTGGAAAGAGAAGCAATTCCGCAGAACTGCCCTCTGACCTCTGTACATGTGCCGTGGCACATGTGCTCACACATATTAAAATTTTTATAGACACTGATTTGCAAGTCCAGTTTATAATGTATTAGTTGCAAGTATTGCAGTATATGTGACTGGAATCAATGGATTTTTTTGGTTTAGTTTCTGACTGGGGTCTCTGGATGTCTGGGTTTTTGTTGTTTCTCTCTTTTTTTTTTTTTTCTTTTTGAGATAGGGTCTCACTGTGTATAGCTTTGACTTGCCTCAAAACTCACAGAGATCCCTCTGCCTCTACTTCTGAAGTGCTGGCATTTGATGATATGCCACCACATCTAGCCCCTGGGTATCTTTAAGAACATCCTGTTCTCTGATCTGAGGTTGGTAAAGAGATTATCCTCATAGTCACAGCTTGCTTTAGTCTGTGTTACCCAGTCTTAAACAACTTGGAATTTGCCTTCTGTCATGAGATTGAGCTGTATTTCACGTCACCCCCCCGACTTGGCTTCTCACCTCTGTTTCACTACTGTAAGCAGTTGCTTCTGCTGTTTATATACCAGAAAACTGCTGTCTGAGAGGGGAACTACTCCTCCTTTGGAAAACCAAGGCCAAATTACTCTTCCTCTAACCTTCTGTAGCAAGATGATTGGATGCTCTAATGTAGCCAATGAAAGGCATTTTCCTTGGTGACTAAACTTTCTGCTTTGATTTGGTGTAGTTTAAGGCACTTAGAACTGTGTGATTCAAGATGTTTGAAAATGTATAAGCACCTCTGTACTTTAGTAACTTTTTCCCTGTGCTGGGAAGATGAACCGAGGGCCTGGCATGTGAAAGGCAGGCAACTCCCACTGTACTACACCTCCAGCCCCATGTTAATAATCTCCTTTACTTTTAAAGAAGAAGAAATCAAGGTACACACAGAAGGTTTGTGAGCAAGAGGTTACTTAGTTGTCCTGTGGTTTGTCCCTTCTCATTCCAGCAGCCACTGCTGAACTTACATTCAGAATGAAACACCTCTCTCAGCCTTTGAGAATCAAGCTAGACAGCAGTCCCTTAGATCCGTGCTGCCCCACTCCCCAGCCTAGCCTCTACACTCCTGAGAAGTGGCCCACCATCCCTGTGACCGTAAAATGAGTTTTGGAGCCCGATGCTGTGGGTCCTGATTGTAATCTCAGCACTCTGAGAGGAGTGCCCAAAGTTCCAGGCCAGCTTGAGCTCTGTGTCACGATACTGTCTCAGAAAAAGAAACAAAGGACCGGTGAGATGGCTCAGGGGCTGAGGCTTGCTGCCAAGCCTAAAGAACTGAGTCTAGTCCTGGAGCCCATGTGGAAGGAGAGAACAAACTTCCGCAAGTTGTACACACACACACACATACACACACACGGGCATACAATAAGTACTAAAATTTTTTAAGAGAAATTTTAAAAATAATCAGATTTGGGGACATGAATGTGTAGCTCAGTGGTAGTTAGTTGCCTAGCCTGGTCGAGGGCCTAAAGAAAAGAAGGAAGGGAAAAAATGTGGATTTTTGGTTCAAAAAGTATAAGGCTCAGAAATTGGCATATTCAAAATGACATACTGTGCTGATGGTAAGTACATGTGTGCTCAGCCCAGGCCGTAGTGGTAGAATAGACTCCCATTCATGTGCAAGTCCCGCGAGGCTGCAGCGGTCTCACTGTGGGTGTGGATGTGTGCAATGCTGTAATGGCTTAAGTGGTTTCTATTATTAACTGTGGTCCTAAGTGTGGTAATTGCTGTTCTGAATGTGGGTGTGTCTTCTGCTGACAACAAAATGTCAACCATCGATTTCTCTACCCCAGAGCAGCCTCCGGGTGACACTCGGAGAAAAGTAAGTGGCTTTCTGGGCTCTGGCTCTGTGGCTGCTGCATGGAGATGTCTTGAGAGACGTGTGTGTTTCGCTGCTTCATGTGTTATGCTTCTGCTGCTCTGGCTTCTCAGCTTGATTTGTAGTGTAATTTTAATTTTAATTTTTTTTAAACTTTGTGGTGCTTCAGGTTTCACCCTGGAAAGAAAGACTTCAGTGTGTACTTTAAAGAGCAGAAAAGTCTCATCTGGGGATTAAGTCTCCTCCGCTCTCATTCCTCATTATCTGCCCCTGCCCTGCCCTCTAAAATAAGTCATCAGTTTGAAATTTCAGTTTCAGTGGCTGGTGCTTCTAACTTCCTCATCTATAGAGTATTAACGACAGATAGATTTCAGTCCACAGAGAAAATGCAGATCTCTCTCTGGCTCATAAGGCAGGACCTCAATCCTCCTATTGTAAAACAAAACCAAAATTAAAAATACAAATCAGGCTAGGTGTGGTGGTACGTAACCCTGTCATCCTAGCTCTTAACTAAGGTGGGGTGTAGTAGCTCAGTAACTCGGTAGCAGAGTGCTCGTCAAACATGCATAAGGCCTCGAGTGCCACCCTCAGTGCAGGACAGACGAAAGCAAAACAAAGTCAATGGAATGGTGGTTCATTCCTACAGTCCCAGGACTTGTGAGGTCAAGGCGAGAGGTTAGCAAGTTCAGATCAGCAAGAGCTACATAGCAGACAAAGTGGCCGTCCTCAGGGCTGATGAGCTGGCGCAGCTGGTAAAGGCGTGAGTTGTGCGAGCCTCGACACCAGAGTGAGAAACCAGCCTGAGTGATGATGCCTGGGATCCGTTTCCAAGCGGAAGGAGAAAACTGACCCCACAGTCATCCTCTGACCGCCACACACACACACATTCCTGCTCATGTACACACACAATGGGAAAAATTAAAATTTTAAAACTTCAACCCCTCTGTCTCCCCCTAAAAACCCATACAAAACAGAGTTTTTTTTTGTTTTTTGTTTTTAACTGGTAAAAGCTGCAGGATTCTTGCTGTCTTCCTCTGTTTGTGTTTTATTTTCTCTAAGTAAATAGCACCAGATGTGCACAGTGCAGCAAGCTATTGCAGAAAACATGAGTCATTGTCTTATAAAAAGAGAGGACAATAGCTGGGCATAGTGGCTCTCACCTGTGGTCCCAAGCACTCAGGAGGCTGAGGCAGGAGGATCACCAGTTTGAGACCCTGAGAGTTGGGGGAGAAGGATGGGAACAAAGAGGGGTAAAATAGGAACACTTCCTTGGCAGACCTTGGTCACTCCTTTCTGTGGTTGTTTATTGGCAGCCCAAGGCTGAGTGAAAGAGAATGATGCTCAGGTCAGTTTTCACTATGCCTATACTGTCTGTCAGGGCACCTGCCTCTCAGATTCACGTGTTTTTATTCAGGAGACAGAAAAAAAAAAAAGAAAAAGAAAATTTAAAAATCTCTATAAGATCAGATGTTTTTCATAAGAAATATTAATTATGTAACTTTCACATGCTCACAGCTGCTGATGGTCTAGCATAAACTGTCCTGGGTGAAACCTGTGGAAAGTCGAATGTGTTCATTTGGTGGTATTTCATACTTACTGTCTTTGTATGTTTTCTTGGATTTTGTTTTAAACAATCTACTGTTTTATGGTCATTTCTAGGTGCCAGTGACTTATGTATTTTTAAAATGCTTCAAAACAAGTAAAATGTTTTTAATGCTGTGGGGGCCTAAAGAAAACATGAGCAGAATTAATGTCTTTCCTTGAGCAATTTGAGAGCCCAGATCACAGTGGTATAGCTGTGCTGCGCTGTGCTTAAGGAACATGAGCTAAAATTTCATCCCTTTGCTCCGAACAGACTTTTTAAAAATCTGGAAATGTGGAATCTGGAAAGCTAACCCTGGTTCACTTCAGTGGCTCTGCCCTATAATCACAGCTGATTCTTTAGCCCCAGCTGACAGAACCATAAATTCTTAATTCAGAATTGTCTGCTTCCTCCTGAAACTCTCAGACCAGACCCCGTCCGTCATCTGCTGCATTCTCAGCACAAGTTCCCACAACAGTTCATTAAGCTCTGAACACTCACAGCTTTTCCAGTCCAAAATTCCAAAATCCTTCACAGTCTTCCCCTCAAAACATGGTCGTGTCTGTCACAGCAGTACCTCTAGGCCTGGGACTACTTTCTTATTGCTCTCTGTCGCTGTGGTAAACACTGTGACCAAAAGCAACTTGGGGAGAACAGGCCTTATTTAGCTTACATATCCTGAGTCACAAGGGAAGTAGAGGGAGGAACTCAAGCCATGGATGAGTGCAGCTTATTGGCTTTCTCCCCCTGGCTTGCTCAGACCATTTTCTTATATCACTGATGACCACCTGCCCATGGGTGGCACCGCCCACAGTGGGCTGGGCCCTCCCCACATCTATCATTAATCAAGAAAATACTCTACAGACTTGCCTAGCCTACATGCAGTCTGATGGAGGCATTTTCTCCATTGAGGTTCCTCCTCCCAGATAACTAGCTGTGTCAAGTTGACAGAAAACTAACTAGGACACTCCCTTTCTGGTGTCAGTAGCAGACCAGACCGCTTTCAGAAATTCTTCCATATTTTAAAAACATCTATGGAAACCAGTTCAGATGCATAATTTATTTCAAGTCTCTGTCAGATGAGTTTAGAGATGTAACAGAGCAGTTGACCTAAAAGGAAAAGTGTCATTAGTAATTACAGAGTCTGACTAATGTTAAGTTACCCGAAGAACATTAAAACATATCTGTCCTGTTTAAAAACTGTTCACTCTCTTTCCTGCTTTGTTTGTTTGCTTTCTAATGAAAGCAGGCCTCTGATTAGAACAGCCACAAAGTGGAAGGCCTTATTTTACAGTGGCTGGCGGTGAGTCAGGCAGAGTTGAGTAGAAGCCGCAGTGGCCTCTAGACTAGTTCATCTCCTGCAGCTCCCTGTTTCCCAGTCCCTAAAAAACTGGTTGTTAAATGTTACACTTTACAGTCATTGTCTGTACAATTAGATCATGGGAGCGTTTGTCAAGTTACTAGGTAAACAGTTCATTGAGCCTTTCCCTGCCTGTGCGCAGCAAGAAATGCCGTAGGTGGAGCCCAGTAGGTAGGGTGTTTGCTGGGAGGTAGGACTCTTCCTCATCTCATTTTCAAACTAGAGAAAGTTTAAGATGTTTGGAAGAGAAGGTCTTCAAGAGAGCAGTTAACTTTTCACAGGGTGATAGTGTTACTTACTTAAAAAAAAAAGTAATACTTTATTGCTTGTAAGTATCAGGCTCTGGTTGGGGCCCAGGCTCGAGTAAAGGTGCTGCAGGAGCAGTGCACCCACCCCATCACTTTGAGCCCTGCTCCCAGAGGAACTGGCATTCACCCTGTTCTCTCTTTCTTCACAGAAGGTTGTAGACAGAAAACTTCCTGAGTCCCTACTTTGCTTTTATGATTTATGGGTGCTTTAGTTTGTTTAGTATTTTCTGTTATTGCTGGTACCTCAGTGAACACGACAGCCAAGGGCTCTATCATGTAGAGCTTATTCTAGTGGAGCAGACAGGAAGTAGATGACTCAACTTTAGCAGTGACTTCAGTGAGGAACATACAAGCAAGGGAAATAACGACGAGACCAGAGCCCACTCTGCTGAGCAGAGTCATCTCTGAAGAAATTATACTCGAGACATAAGTGGTAAGGCGGTGATGAGAAAATGACGGGCATCTGTGTGTCTGCTGTACAACTGGGGCAAGGAGCAGCCTCGGCTACACAGTGAGTTTGAGACTACCCTGGGCTAAATGAAACAGTTTCAAAACAAAACAAAAAAATGATGGGGACAGAAGCTGTAGCCAAGTAGGAGTGTTCCAGTTAAAGGGACTGGAGAGATGGCCCAAAGGTTAAGAGCTCTTGCTGCTCTTGTAGAGAGCCCTGGTTCAGTTCCTAGCACCCATGTAGCCGCTCAAAACCATCTGAAACTTCTGTTCCAGGGAATCTGGCTCCCTCTTCTGGCCCCCACAGGCATTGCATGTACTTGGTGTGCTTACATATGTGCAGACAAAACACTCATGCGCTGTCCTAGTTTGCTTGCTATTGCTGTGATAAACACCATAACCAAAAGCAACTTGGGGAGGAAGGAGCTTATTTCATCTTATAGCTGTAGTCCATCACTGAGGGAAGCCGAGTCAGGAACCCAGAGCTAGGCACCGAGCAGGGACTGTGGAGGAACACTATTAGCTCCTTAGGGCTTGCTCAGACTGCTTTCTTATACCCGTCAGGACCACCTGCCCAGGAATGGCACCACCCCCAGTGGGTTGAGCCCTCTACATTAATCATTAACCAAGAAGATTCTCTACAGACTTGCCTGCAGGCAGTCTGATGGAGACATTTTCTCAATTGAGGTTCTCTTCCCAGGTGACACTAGCTGGTGTCAGGTTCAAAGAATTTTAGCCTCAGCACCCAGGAGGTAGATCTTGTGAGGCCAGCCTGGTCTACATAGTGAGTTCTAGGACAGCCAGGGTTAGCCCTGACTCAACACCTCCACTCCCCCAAATCCTCCAGAACTAACAGGAGAGTTTACTCCCTGTCAATTTGATACACTAGTAAATCACTATTGAACCATAAGCTTTCCTTTCTTGTTTATACCCAAGATCTCATATAAATTGCATTCCAACTTTTTAAAAAGTATCACATATTTAAAATTCAAACACTTTAAAAATTCAGTCTCTTTAAAATATCCAAAGTCTCTCTAAAAGTCCAGGGTCTCTCAAAAAACTTAAAGCCTTTTAACTAGGCTTCTGTAAATTCAAAAATGTATTACATCCTTCTTACTCCAAGAGGGAGGAACCTGGGCAAGTCACAAGTCAAAGCAAAACCAGACTCTTAACAGTGTGTGAGATTCACTCACAATCTTTTGGGCTCTCAAGGGCTTGTGCGAGTTCCCCATCTGGCTCTGCCAGCTGCAACACGTCGGCTCATCCCATAAGCTAGCTAACTCCTCTCCACACCTGCTGCTGCCCTCGGTGCTCAGCCCACAGTTCTGGCATTTTCAATATGCTGGGGTCTCCACCGCAGCTAGGCCGTACACCGGTGGCCTTTCCTGGCCTCTCTTCAGAGATTCTAACCCTGCCCTGTGGTGCCAAGCTCAGCGCCTCCCCATGACTCCTTCGTTCTTGGGGCTTCTATCGCAACTGAAGCTACAGCTTCACCAACTGCCTTTCCTGGTCTCAGATTCTTGCCGTAACCATAACTCCTTCAAACCCTGCAGTTCTCATGCTGCCAGAGCCAATACCACCAGGGAGACGCTTACATATTTCCAAGTTCGGCTGCCAGCATGAGGTGCAGTCTTGGTCCCCTTTGGACCATGGCCATTGTGTGCTGACCCTGAGGAAACACTCCCCAGAAAATTTCTCCTCAGTGATACTGTTCTCTGTCACGGCTGATTCTTTAGCCCCAGCTGACCGGCGTCAGTTGTCCTGCAAAGCAAAGTTTTCACATCGGTGCTGCTGGTCTCTTTAATTACTCACAGCCAATTCTTCAGCCTTCCCTGACCCAGAAACCACACATTCTCAATTCAAAATACCACATGATAGCTTTTGAAGAACTCTCAGACTTCCCCTTGAAACTTCACAAGCCAGGACTCCGTCCTCTGCATGGCTCCCAACATTTTTTTTTTTTCTTTCACGTTTCCACAGAACAGCTCACTAAGCTCTAAGCACTCAATGGGTTTCCGCTTCAAAGTTCTAAACTCCGTCTACAGTCCTCCCCAAAGTAACATGGCCACGTCTGTCACAGCAGTACCCCATGAACCTAGCAGCAGTTTCTGTCTTAGTTTGTTTTCCATTGCTGTGATAAACACCATGACCAAAAGCAACTTTGGGAGGAAGCTTGGGATTTACTTTATAGCTTACGGTCTGTCACTGAGGAAAGTCAGGACAGGACCTTGGAGGCAGGAGCTGAAAGAAAACTGCTTACTGGTTTGCTCAGCCTGCTTTCCTATACCACCAGGACTACATTACCCGCCATGGGTTGCATTCTCCCATAGCTCATTAATCAAGAAAATGCCCTAGACTTGCCTATAGTCAATCCCATGGAGCCATTTTCTCAACAGTGATTTAATCTTCCCAGATGACTCTCTAGCTTGTGTCAAACTGGACAGAAAACTAACCAGGACACAGAATAAAAATAAATAAATTCTTTAAAAAAAGGTTTTCCAGATGAGATGATTGTTGCAGGTTCACTAAGACTGGAGGCATGTTTCTTTGTATGGGCAAAAGTGGTTTGTCGGGGAGATGAGATCAGAGAGGTAGGCAAGAGTCTACCCGTGTGGACGCTCACAGGCCAGAGCGGGGAGCTAGATCTGATAGCAACCCACTGGGCTTTCTGTGACCCAAACACTGATTTTATTGAGAGCAAGAATATTCAAGAACACTGGCAGTGTGGCTCAGTAGGTAACACTTGCTATATAAACGCAGTGACCTGAGTTCAAGTCCCAGTTCTACTTGTTAAAGGTAGAAGGAGAAAACTGACTCCACAGAGATGTTCTCAGACCTCCAAAACAGTATGTGTGCACACCTACACATGTACATTGTACACACACGATAATGAAAATGAAATAAACACAATTAAAAAAATATAGGCACTGATAGTATACATATGAATTGTGCAACTATTTTGGAAAGCAGTATGTCATGTACTCATAAAGTTGACTGTTCATGTGGTCTATAACCTGGTAATTCTTCCGACTAGTTACAAGTTTTAGTCAGGAGACATAGTCAAACACGTTTATAGTAGTGCAGTTCATCATAGCATAGTTGGAAGAGAACTCATTCCCATCAGTGTTAGGGTGGATAATTTGAGATATATCCCTGAGAGGACTATTATACCGTGGCCACAGTCAGTGAACTATAACTAAATAGAATATTATGGCCGAGTCTTAGACTGTTAAAGATGGATTAAATTAAAAATAGACTTTATTGCCAGGCTGTGGTGGTGCACACCTTTAATCCCAGCACTCGGGAGGTAGAGGCGGATGGGTGGGTCTCTGAGTTCGAGGCCAGCCTGGTCTACAGAGTGAGTTCCAGGACAGCCAGAGTTACAACAGAGAAACCCTGTCTCAAGAAACCAAAAAAAAAAAAAAAAAAAAAGAGAGACTTTATTAATAGGGATCCATTTTGACCCCTCTTAGAGTCTCCCTCTCTTACTCTCTTGCTCTCTCTCTCTCTCTTTATTTTTTTATTTTGAGACAAGGTCTCACTATATAGCTCTGGCTGTCCTGGAACTCACTATGTAGACCAGGCTGGCCTCAACTTGCAGAGATCCACCTGCCTCCCCAGTGCTGGGGTTACAGAGTGTGCCACTGTGCTCAGCTTTTAGTATCTGGTCTTCTACTATTTTAACCAGATGTACTCAGAGCATCCATCACCTGGACACTTTGCCTGGCAGAGGTCTGGATCTTGTCTGAATTGCATAGCCATTTTTTTTTTTAGCAAAGTGTTCATTTCCTGGGCCCTCATTTTTGGTATTGAAAGATGGAGCTGGGTGGTGGGGGTACTCCTGTGATCTCAGCACCTGGGAGGCAGAAGCAGGAAGATCGCCATGTGTTCAGGCCAGCCTGGGCTACATAGTGAGTTCTAGGGAGCCAGGGGTACTCATGGTGTTTCACACCCTACCCCATCACTCAGAAGTTCAAAGGCAGGCAGATCTCTAAGTTCAAGGCCAGCCTGGTCTATAAAGAGCTCTACATGGTAAGACCTTGTCTCAAAAGGAAAAAAAAAAATATCTACTCCATCTCTTCATTTAGCACAGGGAAGGAAGGCAGTGTATGTGGGCTCTGGAAAGTGTATGGTATTTAAATAAGATGGCAAGCACAGTATCTTTGTGGGCTTCTCTACAGAGTCACAGCCTTGACTGTCCAGGTACCGTAGCCTTGTCAGAACATTCTCAATTGTTACAGGGAGTGCTCTGATTCAAGGCCAGGTTTGTTTGTTTTGTTGGCTTTTTGAGACAGGGTCTCCTGTAGCTGAAGCTGGCCTGGAGCTCCTGTCCTCCGGCCTCTACCTCCTGAGTCCTGGGATTACAGACGTGCAGCACCACGCCTGATGGGAGAGCAGGCTGATGACTGTGGTGTAAGACAGGGAGCTGGCGTCAGGTTTCTCACCAGTTAGACACACCTGAAGGAAGAACGTTTAATGACAGATCCTCTCCCCAAGTCATACGGCATTTGGTCCTAGAAGCACAGCAAGCCAGTGAAAGGAGAGATGTCAGCATACTGTTCTGCTTCCCACGTCCAGCTCAGCGCTGTTTCCTTCAGGACTTCAAAGGCTAGAGGCGTGACGTCACATCCAGAGTGGCTGGTGTCCAGCTTCATTCCCGTCTGACAGGACCCAGGAGGCTGAGCACCCAGACTCTGTGCCTGTAGCTCAGGGAGTCAGTTACTCTCTTGTCACTTGGACACACCAGGACTAACCTGGGCTCTTGGTTTGCTGAAGGACCAGGGCCTCCTCTAGTAATGCTCCTCTGGACTGTAGAGCAAGGTGGCAGATCTGACCTGTTAGAATCTTGCTGTTGGGGTCTTAAAAAATGGGCCCTAGTGAAGCAGAAAACTGAAAACATGTTTTTCTACCCCTTGTTTTCTCTCGTCTTGCTCCGCACATCCTTTCCCCAGCAAAGACCTTGATTAGACTGTAGCCATCAGTTACTGGAAAGGACAAGCAGAGTAGCCATCGCTGGAACAGCCATCCTCGCTTGTAGAGCTCCCACACTTAGATGGTCTGCTAGGAGTGCTGACTGGACCTGTATGTTATGTTCCTCTTGAGGTAGAGCCAGCAATGTTTCTTTGCCAGTCAGGATTGCTGTGTGTGTAGTACAAGTCAGTCTCCTCATGCACCTGTTAGCACCTCTGCCCGCCCCCATCTTCAAAGCTAACCTCCTTTTCTTTTTCTTTAGGCCAATGAGGCGAGCTCAGAGTCTATAGCGTCCTTCTCTAAAGCAGAGATCATGAGCAGCTTTCTGCCAGAGGGCGGGTGTTATGAGCTGCTCACCATCATAGGTAACTATGATGTCTGCCTTCCTGCTGCGGCCTCCAGCCAGCTGGGAGGATTCAGGTGACAACAGGCTTCCGTGGGTTTCTTGTGCCAAGTATGGGAAGAAATCATTTCCAGTAGGTCGTAGTCATCTGTGATTGGCTGAGAAGGACTGACGGAAAATTCTAAGAAGTGTCAGTCATGAAAGCAGCAGTAGTGAACATTTCAACTAGAGTTTCCTGTTGCAATCAAGTCCCATTTCTTTAGAGTAGAAAGACCTTTGTGGCTGTCTTTATTTAAGTCATTCCTCTTTCCTTTCAGGCAAAGGGTTTGAGGACTTGATGACAGTGAATTTAGCCAGGTACAAACCATCCGGAGAGTATGTGACAGTTCGAAGGATTAATCTAGAAGCTTGTTCCAATGAGATGGTGACGTTCTTGCAGGTAAGGCACGAGTGTGGCCCTTGGAGCGGGCTTTTGGTTATATAGTAACTTTGTCTCATTCCTCTGGAAGTGTCTGCAGGAAACTAAGGTGGACCAGAAGTTATGAGGCATCGATGAAGAGTCCTAGGCATCTGACAGTGCCGACGAGGTGTAGTGCTGCTCAGCCCAGTTGTCCCTCTTCTTTAAATTTTTAGTTTTGCATTATTCAGAGAGGCCACGTAGTGGACCTGCGGGCAAACCATGAGCAGCAGAGGCAGACTCAGTCCTGGGAAGTCTTGGTCACACTCAGGGCCACCTGCTCTGCCACCAGTGGCCACTTTCTGGTTCTTTTAGCGTCCTATTTGCTGCAGGTACCTTTCAGTTTGAGAAGCAAAGAATCCCCTTCTTGTTCAGCTTGGGTAGGGGTTGAGTGGAGTGAGACTCCTCCTGGCCCTCTGATTCTGGTGTGGGCCCACAGCAGGGTGCAGCTCCTGCCCTCCACCTGTAGTGTTCTCAAGTGAGGCTCACTGGACAGTGCTGTCCAAGTTCCTCTGTTCACAGTCGCTGGTTATTTTTAGGGGGAAACTGAATTTGTTCTAGAACACGTTTGCCCGTGGGATTTTTCTGGGTTGTATTCCCTGAAGCAGTAAACAGGCAAAGGAAACTGCCCATGTGACCTTAGCTCGGGTCATAATGGTCAGGAACCTGAAATTTGTGTCTTTTTGTTTTGTTTTTATTTTCTCTGAGATAGGGTCTCACATTCAGGCTGCTCTAGAGCTCATGTAGCCCAGGCTGGCCTCAAGCTCGTCAGTCCTCCTACCCAGCCCTCTGAGCACTAGGATCGCGGAGGAGAGCTATCTGGCTCCACTGAGGTTTCTTGGAACTTTTTTTTTCTTTTTTCTAATATACCTGCTTCTGGGGAAGGGGTCCCCAGTCAAGGAGCTGGGAAATGTCTCTTTGTGTTCCATAGTTATCGTTTGCCCATTAGTTCTGTCAATTCTTATATTTTGATGTATTGTGGGAACGTATTTTTTGTTCCTCTTTAGATAGCATCTCGCTCTGCTACCCAGCCTGGCCTTGAATTTACAGTCTTCCCGCCTTAGCCGCCCAAGAACTGGGGTTGTGCTCTTGACTTAGAAGAGGAGTATGTCTCTTGGCCTTTGAACTGAGTTGGATGAATTGATTTCTAAATCTTCGCCACCATCTTGTTTTTGTCGTCTCTGAGGTGGTTGACTGTCAGTGTCGACAGCTGTGTTCCTGCATGCTGAGGGGTTCTTTTTTGAGACTTTTGGGTGTTGGTGGCTGGCAGGGCACCCAAAGGCCAGAGTGGGCAAATCAGGTGGCTTTCCTCAGGTACAGAGGGCCTGGTTTCTCCTGCACTAGGAGGACTCTGAGGAGCATCCAGAAGGCACTAGGTCCCTGTACTGTCACACTACATCTTCGTGTTGGATGCCATTCTTGACCCTGGCCTCGGCTTTGCTGTTGCTTTCAGGGGGAGCTCCATGTCTCTAAGCTCTTCAGCCATCCCAACATAGTGCCATATCGAGCCACCTTCATTGCAGACAATGAGCTGTGGGTCATCACATCATTCATGGCATATGGTGAGTGGGAAAGGTTCTAGAACAGTTGGCGGGTTCCCTCTCTGCTGTTTTCTTTCTCCCATTACCCCTGGTGTCTTTTCAGGTTCTGCAAAGGATCTCATTGGCACACACTTCATGGACGGCATGAATGAACTGGCAATCGCGTACATCCTGCAGGGGGTGCTCAAGGCCTTGGACTACATCCACCACATGGGCTATGTGCACAGGTGTGTTCCGAGCCACTCTGCCCGTCACCAGTGAAGCTGGAGTTCAGAACCAAGGATCTGCATTCTGAGCTTGCCACTCGGGGCAGTCATTAGTCTGTCGGTGCTGAAGTGACTTGGTTTGATAGTGTGAGAGGAACATCGCCTGTGGACCAGTGGCCCCTGACCCCTGCCTTATTGCTATGTGGCTCAGAGCAGGCCCATAGCAGGGCAAAGACAGGTTGCTTAGTAGCTGGTGTCAGGAAACCAGCTCACAGTGGGGAAGATAATGGAACTAGAGCCCTCCTTCCACTTCATGGGTTCCAGGGATCAAACCCGTTTGTCAGGACCAGACTCAGGTTGGCAGCAAGTGCCTTTACCCCTGAGCCAGCTCACCAGCCAAAAACTTCAGACTTAAGAGGCAGTGTGAGGTTAGTTTTGGGACCTGAGATAGACAAGAATTTAGACATTTAAGAAGCATAAAGCAAGAAAATGATAAACTTGATTACATCAGATTTAAAGATTCTGTCTAGCCCGGCGGTGGAGCATACCTTTAATCCCAGCACTCGGGAGGCAGAAGCAGGCAGATCTCTGTGAGTTCGAGGCCAGCCTGGTCTACAGAGTGAGTTCCAGGACAGCCAGAGTTACAACAGAGAAACCCTGTCTCAGAAAAACAAAGAAAAAAAAAGATTTCTGTCTCATAAATGACCATGTAATGTGTACCAGAGCGACAGATTGTAGCTCTGTCTAAACACGCATGAGCAACAAGACCGTGAAAAACAAGGAACGACTGGCAGAGTAGCAGGGTGGGAAGTTACAGTAGAGTGAACCCCAGCAGTCACAGGGACACGCACTCAGCCCTAGCTCTCAGAGAACAAGATGTTGCATCCTACGTGTAACTGGCGGTGGTTAGGATGCTGGATGGGAGGGACCCAGTGCAGTCTGTCGAGTGTGGACCCAGGAAGAGTCTTGAAGTCAGCACTGCATGAGAAGGGAATGAATTGCTTAACATAAAACCTAAAACATAAAAATAAGTAAATTTAAAGCCTCTGCATACTCTTCCCAAGAATGCCCAAGAACAAAAGGTGGAGATTAAAAGTATTGGTAGGAACCAGGCTGGAGCATGCATGATAGATCTCTATGAGTTCAAGGACAGCCTGGTCTACACAGTAAGTTCCAGGACAGCCAGGGCTACATAAAGAGACCTTGTCTCAAAATCAAACAAAAATCATTAGTTTACGTGGTATGGTGGTGGTTCATGCCTTCAGAGAGGCAAAAGCCAGAGCATTAACAGTTTGGGGCCAGCCTGGGCTACATAATGAGTTCCAGACTAGCTGAGACTGTCTACTGGAACAGTCGCACCCCAGGGGCCACACTGTTAAATAAACTGACTCTCCCTCCCTCAGAAGCCATCAACCTGTCAGTTAGGGGCTCTTGAGCCCTTCTCTCCTCCATGCTAGAATGTTGATTGGCTTGGTCTTTGGGTCTAGCAGGCAGCCAGAGTTTGTGAGAGTGGCAGTCCCGTCATGTCCAGAAGACCCTGTTTGGTCAGGTCCTCCTACATCTGGCTCTTTCTTTTGCAATGGTCCTTGGACCTTGATGGGAGGAGTGATATATATGTGCCATTTGTGGCTGACCACTCTGTAGACACTAACTGCACTTGGACCAATTGTGAGTTTCTGCATTAATCACCCTCCGTGGCACAAAGAAACTTCTCTGATGAGGGTTAAGAGCTGTACTGATCTGTGGGTATAAAAAGACAGATCTCGAGGGCACTTTGATACGAGGGACATAGTAAGTTTTAAAATACAGTGATACAAGAGGGCTGGAGAGATGGCTTAGCAGTTAAGAGCACGCACCGCTCTTGCTGAGGACCCAGCACCCGTATCGGGTAGTTCACAACTGTAATTCCAGCTCCCGGAGATCTGAAGACTCTGGCCCCTGCAGGCACATGTGCATACCCACCCCACACTCACACATACGCATAACAAATAAAAAAAAATAAATCTTTTAGCTGAAGAGACAGTTCGGTGGTTAAGTGGTAGAGGACCTGAGCCTGGTCTCCAGCATCCAAGCCAGGTAGCTCAGTACCGTAACTCCAGCTCCAGAGGTTCTGAACTGTCCTGGGAGCAGGGCTCCTGTGCACGTGCCCACACAAAGACGGACACGTGCTTATAGTTAAGGATTAAAGGAAATCTATTTTAAATCAAATGGCTGGGTGTGGATGAACACACTTTTAATCCCAGCACTCTGGAGGCAGAGGCAGACAGATCTCTATGAGTTCAAGGCCAGCCTCATCTACAGAGTGAGTTCCAAGATAGACAGGCTTACAGAGAGAGACTCTTATCTCAAAACCCTGCACAAAAAATCTAATGGCACATGAATGGGGCCATATTATGTTTTCAGATATATTTAAAAATGTTCATAAGTACATTTATGTATGTGAGATATGCTTTTATGCCTGTGATGTACTCATGGGAGAGAGCTAGCTTCATGTTGACTGCAGCTGTGTAGGGTTGGCCTGCCCAACGATGCTGTCTTCACCTCCCTGCAGGAGTGTCAAGGCCAGCCACATCCTGATCTCCATGGATGGGAAGGTCTACCTGTCTGGTTTACGCAGCAACCTCAGCATGATCAGCCATGGGCAGCGTCAGCGTGTGGTCCACGATTTCCCCAAATACAGTATCAAGGTTCTGCCTTGGCTCAGCCCGGAAGTCCTCCAGCAGGTCTGTGTCTTGGAGCCCTTTCTCCTACCCGCTCATAATTTCCCAAGGAAGCACAGGAATTTGCTGGGAAGGAGCTACTCCTTGTTTCTGGGTAGAGTAAGAGGGTTCTGGAGGGAAGAGTCTCTGTTGGCCAGGTGTACCTTAGCTCACAGCATGGGCATTGCCTGGCTGTGTGGGGTCCCCAACGGTCCCTGACACTATTGTATCTGCCTCAGGGATATGCCCACCCTGTGGATAGAGAACATTGTGGACATACTTGGTGCTCTAGATCTCTATGAGCAGGCGCACCCATCCCGGTGTGCCTGCGTATTTCATAGCAGCGAGGAACGTTTGCTGTCCTCACTTAGCACTGGTCTGCAGCAGGAGGGTGAGGAGCAGTGTCTGGCCCTGATTGCGAGACGGGCACTCTTTGCCTCCTCAGTTTTTGTTCCTTCGTATTTAAACAAAGACCAGGCTACAAATGGAGTCATGTGTGGCTTTTTCCTTCTGACTTAGAATCTTCAGGGTTACGATGCCAAGTCTGATATCTACAGTGTGGGAATCACAGCGTGTGAACTAGCCAATGGCCATGTCCCCTTTAAGGATATGCCTGCCACTCAGGTGAGCCTGCAGTCCAGTGTTCCCTTCTTCCTTGCCTGCCCGCCTTCCACAAATGTCTGTTGCTTCCTGCGTGCCACACTTAGGACACTGACTGTGGCTCCTAACATGAAAGACAGTCGGTCTTTTTTCTTCCAGAAGTTCCCCACCCAGTTGGTGGAGGGGTGCTTGTGCAAGTCTGTGTCCCTTCTCTGGTGATAAATGTGGTCATGGAGCCCGACTCACGGGGTGGGGCTAGTAAGGCAGGGCAGAGGGAAGCCACACAACACATGCCACCACATGGCTGTGCAGACCATACACAGATCACACTAACCAATTTTATTATGCTCTGTTTTGTTTGGTGAAATGACCTATGTCTGTAGTTCAGGCTAGTATCAAATTTAAACAATCCTCCTGCCTCAGCTTCCAAGTTTTGTGATTATAGGTATGTACCACATTGCCTAGCTGAGCCACCCTATCCTTATAAATTCATCAGACATCTCCTGTCTTCCTTCCTTGATAAATACAACTAGGCGCAGCATTTAAGTTCAGATCCTCGGCATCTCTGAGATTTGTGCCACTATATACTTTGGTGCACACTTTTAGAACCTGCATTCTTTTTTTTTTTTCGAGGCAGAGTTTCTCTGTCTGTAACCCTGGCTGTCCTGGAACTCACTTTGTGAACCAGGCTGGCCTTGAATTCAGAGATCCACCTGCCTCTGCCTCCCACATGCTGGGGAGAAACTTCATTCTGTAAGTTCAGTGTCTGCTCCCATGCCCCTGCACATGCCTTTGGCCACCACTCCGTCCAGTGGCACAGTTTGCTCCTGGACAGAGAGACCCAGAGACCCTTGTCCAGGCTTGCCCAGGAAATAGAGTTGGGATTGTCTGGGCAAGTGTTACCTGGGTCCCAGGTGTCTGGAGCAAGATCTAGAACCAGGAGGAAGCCAGGAAACTGAGCAGGCCTCCCCCCTCAGGCTCACCTTGATTGCTCACCTTGGGGTCACAGGTTGGAACTAGAGAATGGCTAAGTAAGCTTACCAAGAGCAGGGACCAAAGGAACTTCTAGGATGGGATAATACTTGGTGTAAAACATTTTTTTTTTTAGAAAGACTATCAGCCAGGTCATGGTGGTGCATGCTTTTAATCCCAGCACTCTGGAGGCAGAGTCAGGTGGATCTCTGTGAGTTTGAGGCCAGCCTGGTCTACAGACTGAGTTCCAGGACAGCCAGAGTTACAACAGAGAAACCCTGTCTGCAAAACAAAACAAAACAAAACAAAACAAAAAAGAAATGTGTAACAAGAGATGCTCAGGAAAGAGTCAGATGGTTAGTCAGTTTAGATCTAGTTAGTGTGTACTGGTTAGTGTGGACCTAGTTAGTCTGAGCCTAATTTGTGTGGAGTTGGTGTGGACCTAGCTATTGTAACCATTAGGTTCAGATCCAGAAACAACGTTGGTTGTCCATTACAAGGTTCTGCCATAACGAAAGAGTCTGTCCCTGCACTGTCCACAGTGTGGGAGCCACAGCCACCTGTTATGTTGATGACTTACAGTGTAGCCACTGAGATGGATAGAATTCTAAGGCTAGTTTAAATATAGTCACATGTGGCTGGAGGCTCCACATTAGAACAGTCCTAAAGACATCTCTGAGTTCTGTTTGGATTGCTCATGAGGTCACCTACAAAGACAGCCATCTTCGAGTGTGGCTGTTTTTGCACATGTTAAGTTTGAAAGCTCTGGAACAGCGTCTCAGCTTGGCCTTCCCCTGGGCACCCTGCTCTAGTGTGGCGTGCCCATCAACTCAGAGTGCTTTATGGCAGACACTACATTGTGGACTCCACTGCACCCACCCAGGTTTGGCAAAGTGAAGCTGGGCTTCACAGAACGGTGTAGCTCCTGCCTCTACCGTAGAGTGAGGTCGAGAGTTCGGTGCCTGTAAAGGGGGAGAGGAGGCTTTGTGCAGCCCTGTGGACAGGAACTCTCCTGTTCCTCACTGCCAGCCAGGGGAGTACTTCTGTGCAAAAGCCAGATGTACACACTGGCTTGGGGTTTTTATTGTGGGGAAACAACATGAGCACAGTAAGTTGGGGAGGAAAGGGTTTATTTTGCTTACGCTTCCTGGAAACAGCACATCACTGAGGGAAGGCAGGGCAGGAGCCTGGAGGCAGGAGCTGATGCAGAGGCCATAGAGGAGTGCTTGCTGTTAGCTGGCTTGCTCCTCGAGGCTTGCTCAGCCTGCTTTCATATAGAACCCAGGCCCACCAGTCCAGGGATGAACCCACAATGGGCCGGGCTCTCCCCCATCAACCACTAATTAAGAAAATGCTCTACGGGCTTGCCTGCAGCCCATTCATATGGAGGCATTTTCTCGACTGAGGCTCCTTCCTCTCAGGTGACTCTAGCTCGTGTTGAATTGACATAAACCTCGCCAGCACATCTGACTTCCACGTCTTCACTCCCACAGAAGCCATTTGCTCCTGGAGGGTGGGGAGGATTTATGAGACTTTAGCCTTCCAGGGCCCCTCGACTGAGACCCCGCTCTGCCTTCCCCAGATGCTGCTAGAGAAACTGAATGGCACAGTGCCCTGCCTGTTAGACACCAGCACCATCCCTGCTGAGGAGCTGACTATGAGCCCCTCACACTCCAGTGCCAACCCTGGCCTGAACGACAGCCTGGCCACTAGCAGCCTCCGGCCTTCCAATGGCGACTCGCCTTCCCACCCCTACCACCGGACCTTCTCACCCCACTTCCACCACTTTGTGGAGCAGTGCCTTCAGCGCAACCCTGACGAAAGGTACCCTGCTGACCATCAGCGGAGCAGAGGCTGCTTCAGGGGAGCAGAGGGAGCTGCGGAGCTGCAGCCAGTATCCGAGAGGCTGTGGCTCTGAAGTAGAGATCAAGCTAGCCTGGGTGGCTTCGGCCAGTTGTTGGGAGGGTTGAGGGAAGAGGTAGAGGGTCTCTGAGGAGAGGGTGCATCAGGGTTTGGACAGCTGACCCCAGGGGTCATGTGAGTCTCTCCCTCTTTCTCTCCAGGCCAAATGCTAGTGCCCTCCTGAACCACTCCTTCTTCAAGCAGGTATGGTAGCCCTCCCATGGCCCCTGCGGCTGCTCACCTGTGCTTCTACCCCAGTAGAAGTATTCACCCTTCCTCTGCCTGTTTAAACTAGAGGACTGGCCATGTTTTTGAAGCCCTAAGAAGCACTCTCCTTCCTTTTTGGCTTCAGGACACTACAGGGCAGGGACCATGGCCTGGTAGCTGAAGTTCCATGGTGTCCTGGCACCTGAGTTATAGGGTCCACCACCCGTCTTGTCTTCCCCTCAGATCAAGCGGCGAGCCTCAGAGGCCTTGCCTGAGCTGCTTCGTCCCGTCACCCCCATCACCAGTTTCGAGGACAGCCAGCCTCAGGATCACAGTGGCATCTTCGGCCTGGTGACAGACCTGCAAGACCTGGAGGTGGATGACTGGGAGTTCTGAGCCTCCACAGACGGTGGGCTGTGAGCCCCAGGGCCCTTCCTGAGGGCCAGCACCTGCCTCTGGGTGCAGACTGGGTAGAAAGGACATTCTGGAAGAGACTTCACTGTTTTTGTGGCTTTTGAGACACAGGGAATCCCAGTCACCAGGGACTGGAGAGGCCGGAAAGCTGACATCCTGTTCTGTGAGCTCAGGGGACCTCCTTACAAGGAAGAGGCTGCTTGGCCCCGAGGCTGAAGTCCAAGCCCAGAGTTTAACTCACGACCCAGGGAACCTTCGCTCTCTTCCCACCGCTTCTCTCCTACCAGCTTGTCCCAGCCATTTTCTCTGTTCCCAGATCCTGTAGGACCCAAAGGGGGCAAGTCCTAAGCAGCCTGCCCTGCCCTGTCCTCAGGCATCCCCCCAGTTTTGAAGGAAAGGGGACTTCTGTCTTTTTAATCTCCAGGTCAGTTAATGCTGTGACTGGCTATCCTCACCCCACCCCCCTCTGGGGCCCTGACACCTGAAACCACCTCTTAGCTCATCTGTTTATCATATATTCCTTTCCCAAGATCCGTCTTAATGCCTTGTGCCAGCTGCTGCCTTGGTGCCGCCTCCAAGGGCCATAAATGTCTTGCCTCATCTGAGGGCTTAAGTCCTTGTATTGTATTTGTTTCACTGTCAGAACAAATTAAATTTTCAGATAGTATGTTGGGAAGAGCACCGGTGTTTTCATGTTGCAGAGGCTGCAGGCAGCTTCTAAGGGTGTCCAGGCGGGCCCAGGTGCAGGCCACTGTTTCTCCCAGACTGAGCTAAATGGCGGCTGTGGGGGCCTGGCAGCGATTTCTCTCATAAGCAGACATACCAGTTTCTTAAAAAACCCACAGTCTCTTAATTCCCTAGAATTTCTGGAGTATTATCTGGAAAATAGTGCTGGTGACTAGCCAGGCCCACCTCTGGGACACCAGGACTCTGGGTGGCAAAGGGTGGGAGGTTTTGCCTTGTAACCTGATGTCTCCTTATTGCTGGTACTAATGCCCAACAAGCATGCAACCCAAGAACCTGTCATCCTGGCCAGCAGCCAGTGACTAGGGGGACCTGTTCTGACCTTGTCTCTGTGCATGCCCGTGTGCTAGTGTGCACAGCCCAGCCCAGCCAGTTGCCTGTCCACCTCCTAGTCCCTGGGTGAGGCCCTCCTCTGGCTCAGGCACTTCAAATGCCAGTTTAAGGAAGTCCTCCCTCCCTTCTTCCGAGTTTCTCAGACCATCAGACGCCGCACTTTCCATTCTCTTAGGGAGTTTACAACTGAGGCTGGGATGCAGCCCAGCTGGCAGAGAGCTTGCCTGGCACATTTGAAGCCCAGGGCGTGGTGCACGGGTACATCTCTATAAACCCAGCGGCTTGGGGGTGGAGACAAGAGGACAGGCGTTGAGCATCATCCTTAGCCCTGTAGCTGGGTGATGCCAGCCTGGGCTAGAGACCTTGTCTATCATAGATCATTTAAAGAATCCCCCCTCCCCATACACACACTATGGAGGTGGGCTAGGCTAGCACACACTATGGAGGTGGCCTAGGCTAGACCTGATATGGCATGTGAGAAAGGCCCATGTGAAGCCCCAGTCTATTTCCAGAGCTTCTCCTACCTCTGGCCCAACTTAACTTTTCCCTAGATACTTACATTTTATTATTATTATTTTTTTGTGATGAGGGGGTTAAGGGGTTGGGGAGGTATGTCCTACTATGCTGTCTAGGCTGGTCTTGAACTTCTTGACTAAAGCAAACTGCTTCTTACTGCCTTCCAAGTAGTTAAGAATACATGAATGCTTGTATGTGCCCTTCCAGGGTGGCCTCAAACTCAGAATCTGGGATTACAGGCATGGGCCCACAGCTAGCTAGCTGTTTTCTCTCCTTTTGCACTCCTTCCTCCTTGCAGGCAGCTCATCTCCAAACTGCTGTGGTAGCTCCCTGCGGCTCAGCTCACAGATGGTCCCAGCAGAGCAAGCTGCCAGTCAGCGCCTGGGAGCAGCCTCCTGGTGGCCCTCAGACCCTCACCTTTCTTGCATTCTCCCTTGGAGAATCTGATGACAGGCGTGGACAATTTCCCCAGTAAGAATCACCCCTAGCTGTGGCGGAACACCCATCAGGAAGTCGGTGGCTGAGCCTCAGTGCAGGCGAAACATGTCTAGAGCGGGAACCGCCGCTGAGAGAAAAGTGAAGCACAGCGTGGGTGCATCAGCAGCCGGGGAAACCAGCGTGTGTGTGTGTGTGTGTGTGTGTGTGTGTGTGTGTGTGTGTGTGTGTGTGTGTGTCCGTCCTGCTGTCTCCCTGCCAGGCAGGAGGCGTCGAGCTGTTCTGTTCCCTGACACGCGTGGGCCCGCGCGGGAGCCACCAGTTCTATTCCTGTCACAGGGGTGTGGGAACATGTCGCTGAGGGCCCTGTGCTTCGTGAAGCTGCTTCTAGCCCGGCTGCAGGCATCGCCTCCGGCGAGTTTCGCGCCCAGAAGCTGCTGCCCAGCGGCCCCGGCGCATGGCCGTCCTCCCCGAGCGGCCGCGGCGCCCCGGGCCCGCCGAGCGCTGGGGCGGAGCGGCTGCCCGCGCCGCACTGTTCCCTAAACAAGTCTCAGTGCCTCCGTCCCCGCGCCTCCGGAGGGAGGTGTGCTCGCTGCGAGGAAGCGGGTGCTTTCAACTGAGGCCCTGACCTGGGCTCGGCGGGGTCAGGGGTCACCAACCCCACAAAATCCGGCCACAGAAACCGTTCGGGATGCCCGGCGTGGGGGCGGGTGCTCGGGACCCGGCGGCTGCGGGAGTCCGTCACACCCCTCACGTGGCAGCAGCCCGCCGGCCACCTCGGCCCAACATCAGGCTGTGAGGACCCCCGGGCCGCCTCCATCTTCCTCCCCAGGACTCCGGAGTCCCCACAGCGGGGCAGCTCAGGCTTCTGGGTCCCCCGAGCGCTAGGGGGCGGGGCTAATGGGACTCGGCTCTCACAATGACCAACGGGTAAACCGAGGCAGCGGTCCGAAGGTCCGCGCGGGGAGTGCCTTGCGTGGCGACCCCAGGCTGAACTTGTCCCCGCCGCGTCCCTTCCCCACGGGTAGGGGAGGCCGGTTCCGGGAGGCGGGCGAGCGCGGGCTGCGAAAGCGGCGCGGGGGGCAGACAAAGGCGGGGAGACGGCAAGCGAGGGAGAGACAAAGCACAGAGGGGGGTCGGCGGCGGCTTCTCCCGGAGGCGGCCCCGGGCGCGCGGAGCCAATGGGCGGGCGCGGGGCGGGGGCCGGGGGGGCGGTGCCGCGGCGAGGCGGCGGCTGCCGCTCGGGGACCACTGGCAGCGGCGGCAGCTCGCGCCCGCGCCTCTCGCTCCCGAGGCGGTCCCCGAGCGACCGACCCCCGCCCTGCGGCGCAGGCCGGGCCCGGTGAGACTCACGGCGGCCGGGGGGAGGGACGCGGAGCGCTGCGGGGCCGACGCCGCCTGGCGGTTCGCGTGTCGCGCTCGCCGGGACCCCGAGGCTCGCGTCGGTCCCGCAGGGCCGGCCCGCGGTGGGGCGGGGGTTCGTGGTCCGGGGCCCCGAGGAGCGGGCGCGGGCGGCGGCGCAGCATGGCGGGGGGCCGGCCGGGCAGAGCGCTGTCCCGGGCTGGACGTCTGAGCCCGGTGCGGGGGAGCGCGGGTCAGGCGATGCCCGGCCCGGCCCGGCCCTCTGCTGACCTCCCCTCACCCCAGGCGGGGTCTCCGCCCGTGAGATGCACGCGCAGGCACGGCGGAGCCCCCAGTCCCCGGCAGCTCTCGCTAACTTTATTCCGTCCCCACATACGTTTCCACTCACGGACCCCCGTACCCCTTGGGGAGCTGCATGAGGGGCGGGCGGGCCGGGAGGGGGGTGAGGGGCGGAAGTGGCAAGACCCAGAGCAACAGGAAATGACTTAGGGAAAGTCCCAACCGCAGCCCCCCAACCCCTGCCTAAAAACACCCAGCCTGCAGGGTGGGGGAGGGCTCGTGGGGCCCCACTGACTGACTTCCCCTTGCAGAACCCTCCTGGCGGCCGCGTTTCCACCAGGGCCGCCCAGCCCCTCTGAAGAACCATGTTCCAGGCTGCTGGAGCCTCCCAGGCCACCCCCTCTCATGTAGGTGACCAGCCAGGTGGGAGGGGTAAAGGGGACAGGAGCAGCTTGTTTGCTTGGCACCCTCTGCCACCTCTTTGAGTGCCCCTGGGATCTGGGCTGGGCCACCGGACAACTGACCCCGCTCTGACTGCACCTCTTCCCCAGGAAGCCAAAGGCAGCAGTGGCAGCACCACGGTGCAGCGCTCCAAGGTAGGGGCCCCAGGGGTGGGTGTGAGCGGAGGAGAGGGTGGGTGCCAATCAGGCTTCTTGCTGAGTGTACCCTACTCCCACTCCACAGTCCTTTAGTTTGCGGGCTCAGGTGAAGGAGACCTGTGCAGCCTGCCAGAAGACCGTGTACCCTATGGAGCGGCTGGTGGCAGACAAGCTCATTTTCCACAACTCTTGCTTCTGTTGCAAACACTGCCACACCAAACTCAGGTGCGCCGCGCCCCTGCCCTGCCCTGCCCACTTACTCGCCCATCCTACCTTCCAGCCCTGACCCAGGCTTACCGGTTGTTCTCTGCTTCCACAGCCTGGGCAGTTATGCTGCACTGCACGGTGAATTTTACTGCAAACCTCACTTTCAGCAGCTGTTTAAGAGCAAAGGCAACTACGATGAGGGATTTGGCCGTAAACAGCACAAGGAGCTCTGGGCCCACAAGGAGGTGGACTCGGGCACCAAGACAGCCTGAGGCCCCTCTAGCTTCCATTCCTTCCCCGAACATCGCCTACCGCAGGCCAGTGGGAAGGAGAGTGATCTGGGCTTGTGGGGGGAGCGGGGTGGGAAGGGATGAGGCTCTTTCAGACAGGTTTCAGGCATAGGGCTCTGCTCCAGGATTCCTTACTTTTCCCATACGAGGTGTAGGGGTCTGGGAACCAGAATTGGAATCGTCACCATACTGTTTCCTTCGGCGCATCTCACCTCACCCCACGGCTCCCTGGGAGGCCCACAAGCCCAGCTTCCCTATTTAGGTGCCTTTTCTCCAGCAAAGAGTCAGCATGCCCTCCTCAGGGTCCCAAGCTCCCTCACTGCCACCTGGGCCTTGTGCACCCCCCCTCCCCCCGTGTCTCCCCATCTACCTCTGCCCTTAGCCTGGTCCTGAGCCACAGAGACTAGAAGGAGAAGAGTGCCATCTGCCGGGCCTCATAGATGCCACCTCGCTGGTGGGGGTGGGGGGCTGGGGAAGCGGTTAGACAGCCTTCAGCCTTGGGGTCTGGAGGCTCCTTGTGCCACAAAGCTAAAGCTCTTGCTAGATCATCAGCTGACAGGGTCTGCAGTAACAACGCTCCCCTCCTCTCCATTGTGCTGTACTGATTGTCGTGGTCAACTCTATTTTAAACATGTTTAAACAGATCTCGACTCTATGATGTGGCCTGATTGGGACGGGTGGGGGGGGGCTTTGCGGCAGGTAGGCTGAAACTCATCACAGGGATGGGGAATCGGGACAGCCCATAATGCTTCTGGCCTTGAAGGGCTGGGTGATAGGTGTCAGAGAAGTATTAGACAGCTTGAAAAACTGGTCACTGCATACTTAGGGTGTTAAGCTGTCAAACCTAGAATCTAGAGCTGTTGGGAGAGAAGCCAGGCCCAGTGACTTACATCCACACAACACTTTTTTGTGGGTTTTTGTTTTTGTTATTTTGAGACAGGGTCTCATGTAGCCATTACTGACCTAGAACTCAGAAATCTGCCTGCCTCTGCCTCCAAAGTGCTGGGATTAAAGGTGTGCGCCATCCATGCCTGGCCCCACTGCTGTTCTTCAGAGTAACCCACTGCACTTGAGTAGAGTTGGGTGCAAAGCAGAACCTCTCTGACCTTGTTTGACTGCCTTTCTGCTAGCTGCTTCCAGCTGTCCAGTTTCCTCCTAGCCCTTTGTCCTAGAAATCTGCAAGGAACGGTGGGAATGCATAAAGCAAGCGCTGCTGAAAGTTTCAGTGGCTGTCACCTTTCCCCTCTTATTACTGTCATCTTTCCAGAGCCTCTCCTGGGAAGTGGGAGGTCACAGCTACTGTGCCAGGTCATCCAGGGATAAACTTTGTTCCTCCAAGAGCCCATGCACACTGAGGGATGACAGCTCACAGCAGAGCAATAAGGCGGAAGTCTGAGTTGTCCTGCCCCAGGCCCTACTGTCCTGACTTCTGCAAACTGCCTATGGAATAGGTGAGCAAGAGGGCAAAAGCTTTCGGGGATTCCAGGCTCTGGTCCTGCTGACCAGTGAACCACTGTGGACTGTTCCTTCAGGTGGGCACTTGGTAAGCAGGGATGACAAGGCCTTGATCTATGGGTGCAAGAATGGTCTTTCAGTGCAGTTAAGAAACAGAGGTAGGGTCCTTTCGATAGCTAAGTTGGTAGAGTGGAGGACTGTAGCTAACTTCCCGGCAGGAGACATCCTTGGGTCACTGGTTAACTTCAGCTCGAAGGAGACAGTAACATTTTTGCTGGGTGGTGGTGGTGGCACACACCTTTACTCCCAGTGCTCAGGAGGCAGAGGCAGGCGGTCTCTAAGTTTGAGGCCAGCCTGGTCTACAGAGTGAGTTCCAGGACAGCCAGAGCTACAACAGAGAAACCCTGTCTTGAAAAAACCAAGAAAAAGAAAAAGAGCAGGGCTGGGCTTGAGTAACGCACACTTTTAATCCCAGTACCCAGGAGAGTAGAGGCGGATGGAGCTCTGAGTTCCAGGACAGCCAGAGCTACATCATGAGACCTTGTCAAAAGAATGAAATGGGGGGGTCAGTGTGAGAGATGCTAGAGAGATTGCCTGACTGCTATTCGGTAAGAAGGGGACCAAGGGAGGCCCCTCTGAACCAGGAAGGCCCTACAAGATGCCATGATGGTCCCAGGAGCTCAGCTACTGACATATTCAGATCAGATGGACCAACAGTGCTAAAGAGGGGCCACCTGGGCTGGCAGGGATGCTTGGCCAAGCCATGCCAGGACCCCATTTTGGCAGCCATCTCAAGTTCTATTTAAGGGGCCTAAACTTGTTGCTAAGCATTGTACCCAACCCATTCCAGTAAAAATTTTCACCACCACCTTCAACCAAAAGCATGGTCAGGATTCTTGATATAAATGATCCCTTTTATTGTAAGTAATGCACTGGCCTGGCTTTGCACTGCAAGCCCTCAGTCAAGATATAGTCAAATAGCTATGGCTGCAGGTTCTTCTGCACAATCCACAATTCAGACACAGACACAGAGCTGGGTGAGTAGGAGGGGCAGGAGGGTGGCAGCATGCACCTGACCCAGGCCTGGCCCTTCCATGTGGGGTTGGCCAAGGCAGATAAACCCCATGGAATGATGAACAAATGGTAGCATAGCTTTGCTCAGCAGGCTGAGGGCTGCTAGGAGACCATCCTTCAGAACCTTTGGGCCCGGGACATCCTAGAGCCCCACAACTTCTCATTTGGATTCGTTAATAAGAAAAAATAAATTAATAGCTTGGTCCTGAGGATGCTGAGTTAGCATGTCCACAGTTTTTGGCACAAAAAAAGGGGTCTTTTTCTTTGGAGTGCAGGATTTGTTGGCTTACTTTTAAGTTCATTTTAGAAACATTCCCTGTGACGTAAGACCCCCCTGGGGGTGAGGCTCTGTGAGATCCTGAACCTGGGACAAGCAGAGTCGTCTCATCTGAATCTTGTTAGCCCACCAAGCTGTTTCCTCTTGGAGTTTGGAGGTGTTGATAGAGATAGGCCAAGGGGTGCTATGGCCATCAGGATGGGATCGTGGAGAGGCTGAGCTGCCTTTTGGCAGCTTTGGTCTAGGAGAGGGGCCAGTCTTCACCCTAGGCAAAGGCTGAGGTGGAAGCAGCACTTTGCTCACTGGCTTCAGAGCACTTAGAGTCGCCTGACAGACCCCTTGAGGGAAAGGGAATAAAACAGTGGGGGCCCAGGCCCAACTGGCACCGTGCAACACATATCTGCAAAACCAGCTGCTTGCAATTTCTGTTCTCTCTTCAGGAGTCCATCACCGGTAACAGTCTAGAATTGGTGTGTGTGTGTGTGTGTGTGTGTGTATATATATATATATATATATATATATATATATATATATATATATATACACCATCAAATATGGATCTGAGATATAAATTAACAAGTACAAGGCCTCACATTACATGATGTGAAAAGGCTAAAAACAGCGATAGAAACTACATTCATAAAAGTGCATCGTCAACATACAATGAAGGCTTTGGCTTGTTCTGTGCCCATGGGGAAGTGGGCATGGCTGGCAAAGAGCTGCCTGGCGCTGATCCCCAGCTCCCTGGAGCTGCCCATCCCTGGGCACTGGCTTTTTTTCTTTTTCTTTTTTTTTCTTTTTCTTCTCTAATGACCACTCCCAAGAAACTTGGGAGTTGGAAGGGAGAAGCTCTAGCAATAGGCACATTTGGAGGGGAAGGGAGGGGCTGGAAGAAAGGACCAGCACCCAGGCTGAGGTAAATAATGGCCAACTCTAAGCTGCTTGGAGATACTCTTTCTCCAACCCCTGTTGGCATCCTCCCTTCTGGAAAGAACAAGAAGGGAATGAGGCTGAGAACACAGAACTGGGCAAGGCAGGCTGAGGATCAGAGCTGGTGGTTTTGAACATGATTGGTGGCAGCACAAGGACTTTCCTTTCTCTCTACCCAATGGAGTGGGCTCAGGCATGACAGGTTTGAGATGCAGATGGCCTGAGACAACCCCTGCACTTTCCTGAACTGCCCAGTGGGGCCAGAGTCAGGTACCCTTATTTGTGTTGCCTACCTTCTCTGCTCCAGTGAGGGAACAGATACCAGGCCAGGATTGGAGGCCATCCCATCAGCTCTTTCCAATCCGGCCCAAGACCACACGGGTCTCCAGAGCTCAGAGGGCAAAGTCTCCAGTTTAGAAACTGGGAACAGCATAAGAGTGACTCCAACTTGTAAAACAGAGACAATTGCATTGACAAAACTGGGTCTCCCCAGTTACTGAAGGCAGCTCCATATCTCAGGCCCTGCTTATGGGGGCAGGCTCCTCCTTCCCAGAATAAGGCAGTAAAATATTTGCTTCACTCATCTTTGGTAAAGACAGAACTGGCAAAGCACACCTGGAGGCTCTAGTGAGGGCAGCCCAAACCTCTACCTTCTGTTGGCTGGTGGATGCTGACTTTGCCTCAGGCTTCAGTGGGCTCATGCCGCCCAGAGACACTCTGGTGGTCTCCAAACATTGGGAGGAGAAACACAGTAACACTCTGAATGAAATAACACTACTCATACCCTTGAGTAAGTCCTGTGCCCAGTCCCTCTTGGCTTCAGTGCTGACCGCAGTGTTAGGACACATCTGAGGGCAGGACCCATGGCTGTCTTGCATACTGTTCCCAGCCCCTTTCCCTCCACACTGAGTTTAGGATGCTGGAGCTCTTGGGTCTTACAGGCTGAGGGCTCCCAGTCTTGACGGCAGAGCTATCCCATCCTGAGTCCCAGCGGCAGAAGGGGCACAGACAAACAATGGCTGGACCAAAGCTCCACTGTCCATAGCCTGGCCTGGAAGAAGCAGCAACTTCACTGAGCCTGACAGCAGCCCCTTGCCTGCTCAGCAGGTGGCAGCTGGCAGCAGCATGGCCTTGAGAGCTCAGTACACGAGCTGTGCAAAGTGGTGTGTGAGCAGCTCCTCAGCTGAGGGTCTCTGGCGAGCCTCCACAAAAATGCGCCTCAGGAAGTCCCTGCCGTGTTCTGAGATGTGAGAGGGCAGCTGAGGATTGGTGGGCTGGGTGGCAATCTTGAAAATGGCAGCCATAGCTTCATATTCTGCCCACGGTGGTTTCTCTGTCAGCATCTCTACCACAGTACAGCCCAGGCTCCTGGAAGAAAGAACCCTATGTCACCTGTCAGCCAGCTTCAGGCTCTCAGCTACCCTGCCCACTGTGATAAAAGGAGGCATCTTTCTCAGAACACACTGAAGTATAAATGGGCCAAGCCAAGGGTTGATAGGACTACAAATCTATGCTACCGTGCAAGGCTGTCACTTGGTACTTATTGAGACTGGGAGAGAGTACTGACAGACTCAAAGATAACTATATTAGTTTCCTGTTGGTGCACATAGTTCCTATTTCCTTGCTTTTCCAGCTTCTAGGGGCTGTCTGCATTTCTTCCTGTCTACGTGTCTCTCGTGAAAGATTGAACCCAAGGCCTTGTGTGTATTTAGCACACTCAGTATTATTAAGCAAAAGCTACTCCAAGCCTGCTTGTGTTTCTTGGCCTCTGGTCCCCCACTTCTTGACTGACTCACACCAACCTATGCACCCTTTGCCACATCTCCCACTACCCACTCTGACCTGCCTTCCTTTTATAAGGACCTCATCATTACCCCAGGCCCACCCAAATAATGCAGGATTATGTCTCAGAGTTCCAGAAGCCTTGCTGCCATATAGGTTATGTTTATAGGTTTTGACAGGGTTCAGATATCTTTGGAGGATGACCCACAGTAACTTTCCAAGGAGAGAATTCTTGTAGATCTTGGGTCCTTTCTGAGGATGGATATATACTTAAAATATAAATTAAGTATATTTACTTAATATAAAATTAAGTAAAGCAAATGCAAGCCATTTGGGCACAAGAAGAGGCCAAGTCTGCTCTTGTTTAGAGACAAATCTAGGCCTTTGGAATAGATCTTGCTTTGTGTGTGTTTTACATGCATATGAATATGTCTGTATTTGTGCATGTAGAGGCCAGAGCAGGACAAGTGTCTTCTCTGCCTTATTGCCATGAGATGGAAGCATGCTTTTTTTGGTTAAACTGGCAGGCCAAAGAGCTCTCAGGATCCACCTGTCTCTACCTCCCAATGCTGGAGTTACAGGCATAAGCAACCATGCCTGGCTTTGTATATGGGAGCTAGGGATTTGAACTTAGGTCCTCATACGTGTTCGGCAAATGTCCTTACCCATCAAGTCATCCTCCCCTACCTCCCCCTTCCCCCACAAGACATGGTCTCATGGTCCTGGTTAGCTTGGAAGTCACTGTAGGCTGGGATTAAAGGCAAACGCCCAACCCAAAACCTGCTTCTTAAAGAGGTCCAGCAAATGAGGGATTTTGACCTCCATGGCCTAAGCAAGTCCTTAGCAATAACCCTTTGTAGTTTGGGATAAAAATGTATTCCATTTGTCAATAGGCTCCTGCATTTACCCCTGCCCCCAACCCCCATCCTAAGCCCTGGGTACACCAGCCAGCAAGAATAGGTCCTCAGTCCCTGTCACGTCCCTGTCTCGTCCCCACATTCATGTCTGACTTAGAGACCTTTAGCTCAGGCAGGGAGACAGGCTCCCAGCACCCCCCAGTGCTTACCACACGTCTGCCTTCCTTCCGTAGCCCTCGCCGCTGATGACTTCGGGGCTCATCCAGTAGGGTGTGCCAGTGACAGAGCGCATGCCTGTCCCTGACATGCAGATGGTCTGTAGGCGTTTGCTGGCCCCAAAATCCCCAAGCTTCACATTACCAGCTGAGTCTCGGAGGATGTTGGCTCCTAAGGCACGAAAGAACAGAGGCTACCACTTTGGACCCTCCCCTTCCAGGTGACTAAAAACTGGGAAGGCCACGGCCACCAGTGACTTAGACATGAGCTGCAGGGAAGCTTCACAATATAATAGGGATCAGCCCCATAGTCAATACTTGCTTTTCTGGGGGTATTTTACCCACACTGCTCAACCAATTTTTATACACACCTCCAACTAAGGAAGTAACTGGGATTCTATTTTTAAAAAAGCTCAGGGTAGTTAGGTTAGTGATTGGTCTACTGGTCACTGAATGGTAGCCCTGAACCTAGGTGTCACTATGTAGTCCTGATTGTCCTGGACTATGCTGACCAGGCTGGCCTCAAACTCACAGAGATCTGTGTGTCTCTGTCTCCCTCCCAAGTGCTGGGATTATAGGCGTGCACCACTCTGCCTGGCTGGGCGCAAGTCTGGCTCACCCTTGATGTCCCGATGCACTATCATGTTGCTGTGCAGGTACGACATGCCCTCCAGGATCTGCCGGGTGTACTTGCGGGTCACACTCTCTGTCAGAGCTCCATAGGCCTTCAGCTGGTCTTTTACAGAGCCCTAGTAGACCACAAGGAGTCAAGAGAATCCCCTCAGGGACTGGCTTGTGAGAGGAAACAAGGTTTCCAGACTCCAGTACTGTAGCAAAGCTGTGATTCATCTGTCTCCTTTGCATGTATGGACCACTTTTGCCAGGAGCTGTCAGACAGCTCAGAAAAAAGCATGAAATAGAAATCATCAACTCAACCAAGTAGGAACCAAGTCCAGGTTAGAAGATCCGGTTCCAGGTAAACGTCATGCTTACTTGACATGGATGAGCCTTTCACAGGGCCCTCCTGACATCAAATTCTGCCATCACTGCACATGGTTTCCCAGAACCTCAGGAAGTCAGGCTCAGATCAAGGGCAACCCACCCCTACAGCTGCAAGCCCTAGGTCAAGCCCTCTTGTGTAAATTTCTCAAGGACACATACCCCTGGCATATACTCCATAAAGATGGTGAGGATCTTTTCGGCACGGTCCCGCAGGCAGCCATAGTACTGCACAATGCGCTCATGCTGCAAGTTCTTCAGCAACTGGATCTCACACTCCAGGGCGCTCACCTCCTACAGAGGAACCAGTTGTCACCTGGGCACTCGGGGCCCAGTTCTGCCCACTTGAGATCAGCTTATCTTGCCTTAGACTATGTTTCACAGGAGTCTGCTTTGGGAACTTCAGCTGGAGAACAGCAAACTCTCTCAACTGTCTGGCCCTTGGCCACAATGCTGGGCAGTCCATGGAATCCAGCATTCCTTACCAGAGGAAGACACACAGGAAGGAGGGAGGAGGGGCTACAGAAGCCTAGTTACAGTAACTACTGTAGTTGTCTATTCAAATTAAGATATAAACTATGTGACTCCTACTTCCAAAAGGAACAAATGAGTGAGCTCCGTACTTCCTCCTGGGCCAAGGCTCTGTTTGGAGTGGATACAAAGAGTACCCTTTGGGGAATGGTCATCACATCTCAGTTTGGGTTGCTAGGGACTTTAGCATGGTGCAGTCCTTCTCCTAGGGCTCCATACACTTTCAAACATTGGCCCTTCACCTCTTGGCTGAAGCTAAGATGAACAGGAAGAGAGCTTGGGAGGAAGTAAACTGTATCACCTTAGGCAATTACTCTTTAGGTGTTTTGTCTGGAGGGAGAGGCCAGAGATTGGTGCATGGGGAAGGCCGTACCTTGCTTGTTTCAGGACTATCTGGATCAAACTGGACCTGCTTAGAAGCAAGTTCACGTCCTGTGTCCACGTCATAGCACAAGTAGACCCTGCCGAAGGCACCTTGACCCAGGAGCTTCCCCCGACGCCAATTGATGGGAGCACTAGGAGCTATGGAGAGCAGCAGGAAAGAGCACTGGATCATGAGCTTTCTGTACTTGGACCTTCCTGGTTCCTACTGACAATCAGAGTTCTGCTCAGACCCTTCTTGTGTCTAGTACCATCCATCCCTTCCCTTTCTTGCAGGCCCAAGCCTTTTGGTCAATAGGATCTTAAGGACAAAGTTCTAAGAAGCAGAGGTGTGGTAAAATGTCCTTCTGTTCTGAACTTTATTTTCAAAGCTCCTTAACTTGCTTTTTGCTTGTTCATCATTATTTTGAAACAGGGCCTTGTTATACACCTTGAGACAGGTATATAGCACAGGCTGGCCCTGAACTCACTATCCAACTCAAGCTGGATTCAAACTTTCAATCTTCCTGCCTCAGCTTCCTGAATGCTCAGATTGCAGGCATATACCACCATGCCTAGCTTGTTCCTAAATACCTGACTATGACAAGGACTGAGAGTATGCCCTTTAGCTTAAACATGGGAAAACTAAAGACCAGGAAGAAGAAACGGCTTATCATACAGCATGGAGTCAGGCCTATATTCTAGGGTATAGTGCCTCCTCCAAAACTTAGAGTGGGGGATATGTCAGCACACATCCTCCACCGAGGCCAGGCGCCACAGTGGCACAGCTCAGCTCTTGCCCTGCAGCTCGTCTCAGCACCCGGAGCACTCTCCTAATCGGGGACACTCCTCACATTTGGTTGGCACACTCCTTTCCTGCACGGAGAGGGCATTCTCGCTGTCTGCACTTCGCAGGCGTCCACGGGGGTCCAGGTATTGCACAGCTACACCCATGTTCTCGCCATTTGTGCTCAAGGAACGACTTGAGGGCACCAGAGTGAAAAGGTTGCCTTGATGCCGCCGTATCCGGGGAAATGTTCTTCTGCCTGAAAGGTGCATGAGTAAAGGACAAAGCAAGTCAGAGCACAAACCCAGATGTGCAAAGGAGACAGAGGTGACAACCAGCTCAGGTGCACCCCACCTGCCCTCCCAACTCCTTAAGGATCAAGATAAAGCAGAAACTAGGAAGTTGCCTGGTGCAAGAAGCCCTGAACTCAAAGAAGACATAAGACTGATCCTCAGGCTCAACATAGAGGCAAGCCACAGCTCAAGTGCATTCTGTTCAGCATCCTACTCCTGCTCCTTCTGTGGCTGCTGCAGAAGATGGCATTAGAGAGGTGGCACCCTGGAACATATGTGTACTCAAAGGACAACAATCCCAGTGGCAACATCTTCATCTACCAACACCACCCCCATAGACAGTTAATTCCTGTCTCTTTTGCGTCAAGCCTAGGGCACAGTGCTTTAGGATAAGGGAAAATGCAGAGCCTGGAGCACTTGGTTTCCTATCCATCAACCCCAAACCCTCCTTTTATGGTGGCTTTTTCCAGGCAAAGGTTTGGTCTTTTAGTAGCCAACCAGCAGGGGGCAGTGGAGAGCACTCACCATCGTTGTAGTCTTTGTGGTGCACAGACACATGATAGCGCCTGGGATAGGTTCCGCCTTTGACTCCTTTATCATAGAGCTGGGTCTCCCGATCTGAGTGCGGCAGGAGAGTCATAGACTCTGGGTGAGTCAGTATGGATGAATCACTTAAGCAAGCTCCTAGGCCTCCTGAGACTTTAGAGTAGCGGTTCCAGGAAAATTACCATACAGTTTTGGCTTTCCAATTTAGAGGCATCTGTGGTCCCAATAAGACACTCTTCCCAAACTCTTGCAGTGCCCACCTAGGATTTGTGGAACTCACCTGAGCATTCCTTTCTGTTGTCTGGGTAGCTCCTGGCTCGGGACATTTGTGATTTCCTGAAGGATGGGCTGGAAAAACACACACACACACACACACACACACACAAAATAGACTTCAGTGCATGTCTGGAGTACCCCAGAGGACAGAAGGAAGGACATCTAAGTGGTCTCTCCTACCAAATGTTGAGAGACGGAGAGTTGGAGGGAAGCAGCTCTGCCCAGAACCTGGTCTCTGGTACCCACCACCTACCTCACTAGCCTGAGGCCAAAAAGGAGGAATAACTCAACCTATTCTACTGAAGTCCACTTTGGCTGTTTGCCCTTTTCCATAATCTCCAATCTCTATTGCAGGTGAAGAGCTGCAAAAACCAATCCAAACAACAACAAAACAACTTGGCCTAGGCAGTAAAAATAAAAACACTCATTTACAGAATGCTCTCTTTATTTCACAGAATGAACTTTTCCTTATTGAATCCTCATACCCCTATGAGGTAGGACATAATTTAAAAATAATAGTAGGTACCAGTTATTGAGCAGATGCAGTGTTATTACTAGTCTTCACTGATCACCTATAGGTTAAAAATGATACTCTCCTTTATGACCCCAAGGACATAGCTGGGAAGCAAAAGAGTGACCCTCAAGACCTGGTATGCTACTCAAGTCTGTTTCTGTTACTGTACCAGGCATCCTCCTCTAGACAACCAACTCATTTAGAGATGGGGAAACCAAGAAACTAAGAGGGAAGTGGGTACATTTAGCTATATTTTCCAACATCCAGTTAAATCTGAATGGACCTCTGACATACAAGTACCTTGTCTGTGTGCATGTATTAATAGATGTACGTGTGCATGTGAAGGCCAGAGGTTGACATCTGGTATCCCAACTGTTCTCCCTCTTATTTTTAGAGGCAAAACAGTTTCTCACTGAACCCTGAACTTTCAGATTCAACTAGCTTGGCTGGCTAATGAGCCTCAGTTATCCTCTTGTCTCCACCCCCATCCCTAGCACTGGGATTACAGATGTGCAGTGCTGTACCCAGCTGTTTTACTTGAGTTCTGGGAGACTGAACTCAGGTCTACATGCTTGTACAGAAAGCTCTTTACTAACCAAGCCATCTCCCTAATCCTCCAAGTATCTTTTGAGGGGATCACAGGTCAGAAACTCTCAAGACAGTTTTGGAGGGCTGCCCCCTACTTTCAAACAGCTAGACCACCATCCTCCCTTGACACACCAAAGTTTAGGATAGTTCAAGGCTAGAGAAAGTCCCTGTCCTGGCTGAGACCTTGGCCAGTGGGGTAGCACCTCCTGCCATGTTTACTTGTGCTTTTTTGTTCCCTGATTGGAGAACAAGCCACAAAGAAACCTATACACTAATGACTCTGGATGTATTCTGTGAAATCTAGAGAAAGGCAGTGATTAGTTATAAGACCAGTACTGTCATGGACAATTAGTAAGTAAGTAAGTCATTCCTGTTTTCTAGTCCCAGACTTATTTGCCCAATTCCCAATCAAATAAGTTCTTAGACATAAAGAGGCCAAGGCCCACTCCAAATACCTTCACAAGCCAGGTTATAGCACACAGGAAACTGAGGCTAGAAGACTGAGCTCCAGACCAGTTATCTAGTTGGGAACTTAACAAAACAAAGCAAAGTACCACAACCACCCTGGACACCATTAGGCGAACCACACAGCCTTTTGGTATATAAAGGGTAGCACCGACTGCTAAGAGTGTAAGAACAAACATTCTATACTAGGAGAATAGTTAAGTGAGGCAATCTGGATATTTGCTTTCTAATTATTCTATCCTAACTTCTTATTCAACCAGAAACAGTTGGAGATAGGAAACAGAATGATCAGACCAGCTTATGGGGGAAGAGTTCCATTTTTCTCCCAAATTTCAATAAGCCATTGCTTCTCAAACCAAATCACAGTAATGAGGTAAAAAAGCAGTCAGAATATAGTATGTATAAAGTCAAAACACATAAAGCACTGAGAACAACACAGAAACCAATAAATGAGCTGTTCTTATAAGCTATTTTTAAGTTTATTTCATTTTACACCCAAACATTCTAGGAGTGTTTGGGAAATTGAGGGCTACTCTAGAAGCACAGTTTAATCCTGGGCCCATGGCTGTATCAGAGAAATAAACTAGCCAATTCTACTCCTAAAACCATTCCAAAAGTGCCTACTCATTAACCCCTAAACCACCCACAACTCCATACCTGTCTGCTGACCTGTCCAAGGATTGGCAGCTTCCTGACAAGGAATTTTCAGCACTGCTCAGGGGATCTAGCATCTGTAAAATAAGTCACACAATAAAACCACAGTTTCAACTCAAATCTCAGCCAGTTGACCCAGATGGAGCTAGAATATGGTTCTTTCTGTCAAAATATTGGAGTGTCTTTATTTCCCCACGTAGAGGAAGAAGGGTTATAAAGTTCTCTCCCTTAGCTTAAAAGGCAAGATTCTAGGAAAAAGAAAAATGTTTGGCTGGTATCCCTAGGAGCTCTGCCAATACAGCAAAGCAGAGACACTGTTTTCTTGTTGGCATTTTCCTGGCTCATCAACACTAGTGCCTGGCACTTGAGATGGTATTGCCCAGCAGAGGTTTCCAGTGGAGTTTGGGTGGGACCTTAATGCTTCTGTTTATACTCTATAATTCAAAATTTTCAAAGATAAGTATTTCCTCATTTCACAGGTGAACACTGCAGACCAAGAAAGGTTAGGAGACATTACTAAACAACTAGTTAGTACACAGCTGGTTCCAGAAAAACAAAATTCCTAGTTCCTAGCTCTAAAGCAGAGATAAAAGGTATCTATATAAATTAAAGTATTTCTCTAGCTTATAGTCAAATGTAATAACAAAGAACTTCAGAATAGATTTTTTTCCTCCAATCTCCTAAAGGGTTCACCCCCACCCCCAAATAGAGTATTGGTAAGGTTGGGAGTATAGCCTTCAAATTCAGAACAGTCATTATTCTATATCCATGGGGTTGGTTCCAGGATTCCTGCTCATATCAGAGCCCACACATGCCGTAGTCCTTATATAAGATAATGCATTATTTGTAGGTAAACCATACACACATTTTCTAGTACACTTTACATCACCTTGATTACTTTATTATAATAGTATAATATAAATGCTGTGGAAAGTTGTTAAATTATATTGTTGGGAGAATGTCAGAAAAGGAAGTCTGTACATGTTCAATACAGACAGATGCTCAGTAAAATGCCCAGGAAAGAAATCTGCAGCCACAGGCAGTCCAGGTTACTGCTCTAAACAAGAAATAACCTGGGAAGTGGGAGTACAGAAGGAAGAACAGTGTAAAGGGCTTCTCACAGGAACCAGCTTTCTGTAAAACCCCACATGTGCTGGTATTAAATTGTGTGTGTGTTTGTGTGTATCTGTGTGTGTCCAGAAATGGTGCCAGATCCCCAGGAACTGAGATTAATAGGCAGTTGTGAGCCACTCAGTATAGGTGCTAGGAACCAAACTTGAATCATCTACAAGAGCAGCAAGCACTCTTAACTGCTATGCCATCTTTCCAGCCCACCACCCTTTTCAAGATTTATTTTTTTATGTTTGTTTATGTGTATGTGTATGTGTATAGATAGGGGGGTATATGCAAATACCCATGAAGGTTAGCAGACAGTGTCAGATCCCCTGCAGCTGGAATTACAGGCAGTTTTGAGTTACCTGACATGGGTGCTGGTAATCAAACTCAATTCCCTGAGCCATCTCTCTAGCCCCTGACCCTGTTGGCTCTTATGTCCTTTAGAAAATTTCCCCTCTCAAATCCAAATCCAAAAACTCGAAGAACTTAACTCCTTGTAATAAAGGCAAGCTCACTGAAAAAAATAGAAAGAAGCAGAGGTTTTAAAGCAGACCTTTACTCAGGTCACTAATCCAAAGTGTAATTTTTATTAAGTAAGCTACTGGTTAAAAAGCTAGCCATGAAAATGGGTGAGCCATTGTGGTGGACACTCCATTAGGTGTCCAATGAGTCACCCTTCCCTTGAGTGCAAGTAGAACTGAGACTTAGCTCTAGCCAATAGGCTAAGGCAAAGAGGATAGGAATGTCATTCCTATGATTACATTGTTATAGAAGACTCCATCTTTGTAGATTGGAACAACAGAGTTTGGACTGGCCTTGAAAAAGGCCATGCTGTGAGAGGGATTGATAATAAGGGGCTGCAGGCAGCCTCTAGAACAGCAGTTCTTAACCTGTGGGTGGCAACCCCTTTGGGGGCTGAATAACTCTTTCATGGGGTCAACTAAGACTGTCTGCATATAAGATATTTACATTATGATTCATAATAGTAGCAAAATTACAGTTATGAAGTAGCAATAAAATCATTTTATAGTTGGGGGTCACCACAACACGAGGAACTATATTAAATGGTCGCAGCATTGGGAAGCTTGAGAACTACTGTTCTAGAATCTGAGCGAATCCTTGAACAACTTCAAGCAAAGAAAAAGGGCCACAGGCCTACTAAACACAAGGAACTAAATTGTACTAAGGACCCTAAGCTCAGGAAGAAATGCAGTTTGAATAGTACCTTGACAAGTACCCTGTGAGACCATGAGGAAAAAAACCCCAGGTAAGTCATGTCTGGACTCCTAATCTAAAGATACTAAAACAATAAAGGTATATTATTTAAGACAAAATTCATGACAATTTGTTATGTAACAATAGATAACTAATATAGCTATTAGCACAAGTCCTATAGTCTAATTTACATACTCCCATCTTCATACAAAAACAGCAAAACTAAAATATAGCCAATGAAAACATAATCTGGGGGCTGCTCTTCTAGAGGTCCTGAGTTCAATTCCCAGCCACCACATGGTAGATCACAACCATTTATAATGGGATCAGATGCCCTCTTCTGGCATGTAGGTATACATGCAGATAGAGTACTCATATACATAAATAAACAAATCTTAAAAAAATATAATCTGTCAGTTTATGTTCATAGTTAAAACTGGTGACTAAAAACAGTCATTGTAAGAAGTACACAAACAGTACAGTACAGCGGAGTTTTGCAAGGGACCTAGTGGTGGGAGGCTCCAAAAGAGGGATACTGCTAAGTGCACACCTAACATTTGTGAGATTAAGAAGTTTAGATCTCAGCCCAGCAGTGGTGGTGCACGCCTTTAATTCCAGCACTTGGAAGGCAGAGGCAGGCAGATCTCTGTGAGTTCAAGGCCAGCCTGGTCTACAGAATGAGTTCCAGGACAGCCAGAGTTACAGCAGAGAAGCCCTATCTTGAAAAAAAAAAAAAGAGGAGGAGGAGAAGAAGAAGAAAGAAGAAGAAATTTAGATCTCATCTTTGAAAAGAACTGACCGTTGGCCCTTGAAAGAAATAACCCATTTTGGGGCAGGATTGGTTTCCAAAGAACTATGGGATGGGCATGGGTCTGTCATGTGATCACTAAAAGTCCCTGTCACAGTCTTGATCTGACACAAGTCATGGCATACCCCGGCCCGCCCGATACTCACACACTGCTCGCTGGTCTCTGGGATGAATTCGCCTTCACTATTGATACTCGTATAGGATCCCTGCCGGGCAATATGCTGTTGCCGCTCAGGTACATAACCAGGGGGAGGAGAGCTTCGGCCAGGGTTTTGGGAGCCTAGAGTACAGAAAGAAGACCCTTTAACAACAGAGCCAAGGTGTGGCACAAGAGCAGAGCCAGATAGAGGACTGGGCCCAAGAGGTCAGGGATGTAACTGAAATGGTCATGGCCCCAAAGCCCAGCGCATTTAGCTCGAGGAAGCAAACAACATCCCTTCCTCAAAAGGTAGCTTTCAGAGATGAAGTAGACACTGGAACATGTATAATTAAGAACCTTGGCACAAAACACGAATCAGAACCAACTCTATGTCACAAGCTTGAAGTCAGCCAGCTTTTTAAAAAAATGCTCTTGGGACCTTGAGGTGGCTCAACAGCTAAGGGCGCTTGTCACTAAGCCTGTCACTTGCGTTCATCCCCGAGGACCCACATGATAGAAGGAGATAAGTGACTCCTGCAGGTTGTCCTCTGGCATCCACATGTGCTGTGGCATGCCTGCGTGCCTGTGTGCACACAATGAATAAACAATAAAACCTTCAAATGTTCTTATACATTGTTCATAGTGTCACTTCTCTTGATAATGTCACGTCTTCCTCTTTCTATCTTTTGGGCACCAATGCTACTTTCTCCTCTCCAAAGAAGAACCTAGGAAAATGATCATTCAATCCTTGCTACATGTAATTAGGAGATAGACTGCAAGATTGCAAGCAGGTGCCTGAAAGCCAAATAATACCAGACTCAATATGTATGTATATCTATGACAAAAGTTTAATGTATAAATTATTTATAATAAGACATTAACAATAACTAGCTTGGCATGATGGTGCACTCCTATAACCCCAGGACTCAGGAGATAGGAGCAGGGAGATTGAGCTCAAGATTTACATAAGTAGTAATCAAGACCCTTAAAAAACAAAAACCTCCACAAGGGCTAGGGATGTAGCTCAGTAGAAGAACACTGGCCTAGCATATGGAAGCCCTTAGGTTTGATGCCCAACACTACACACCATAAAACAAACAACAAAAACTCAAACTGATAAAAACAATTATAACAAAATACTGCAATAAAATTACAAAAAAATTTATTCTTTAGCGCAGTGGTTCCCTTTGGGGGTTGAACCACCCTTTCACAGGGGTCAACTAAGACAATCTGCATATTGGATATTTATATTATGATTAATAACAGTAGCAAAATTACAGTTAAGAAGTAGCAACAAAAATAATTTTATGGTTGGGGGTCACCACAACATGAGGAACTGTATTAAAGGGCCACAGTGTTAGGAAGTTTGAGAACCACTGCTTGAGAGCCATTAGGTAAAAAAAATGGGTTACTTGAATGCAAGCACTAACCATGCAATACAGTCTGATAACTGGGATAGCCACTAAATGACAAATGGGCCAATAGCAGATGTATCATGGATACACTGGACAAAGGCATAATTCACATTCTGAGTAGAATGGTGTGAGATTTTATCATGATACTCAGAGTAAAGCACAATTTAAAACTTATTGTTGGGCCTGGAGAGATGGCTTAGCAGTTGAGTCCACACTGCTCTTACAGAGGATCAGAGTTGGATTCCTAGCATCCATGCTGGGTAGTTACAATTGCCTGTAACTCAAACATGAGGGGAATCTCATCTTTCTGGTCTCAGCTGGCACACATAGATCCATACAAATACATATAATTAAATATAATACATCTTTAAAAAACAAAAACAATTCAGACAGTGGTGGCTCATGCCTTTAATCCCAGGAATCTCTGAGGAGTTCTGCTCAGCCATGTCTACATAGCAAGTTCCAGGCCAGCTAAGGCTACATAGTGAGACCCTATCTCAAAAAATTAAAAATACATAAATAAATAAAGCTCATTATGTGTGGTGGCTTAAATTAGAATGACCTACGTAGTCCCCAGTTAATGGAACTGTTTGGGAAGGACTAGGGGGTGTGTCCTTGTTGCAGGTTTGTCAATGGGGGTGGGCTTGAGGGTTTCAAAAGCACACTTAGGCATAGTCTCTCTTTCTTTCTCTCTCTCTGCCTTGTGATTCTGGATAAGATGTAAGCTCTCAGCTACTGTTCCAATGCCCTGCCTGCCTGCTACCTTGCTCCCCACCATGATAGCCATGGACTCACCATCTGAAACTATAAGAAGCCCCCAATTAAATGCTTCTTTTTACAAATTGCCTTGGTCATAGTGTCTTTTCATAGCAATAGAAAAGTAATCAAGAAACTGTACTTCTGATTTCTTCCTTTTCTTTTTCTTTTCTGTCTTTTTGGTATTTTTGAAATAGAGTTTCATTATGTAGCTTTCACTATCCCAGAACTCATTATGTAGACCAGACTGGCCTCAAACTCAGAGATCTGCCTGCCTTTGCCTCCCAAATGCTGAGATTAAAGGTGTATGCACCATGCCCCAGGTTGATTTCTTCATTTAATATTTTATGACTGAGCCAGATATGTTTAGTTATTTGGGAGGCTGAGGTAGGAAGATCACTTGAGTTTAGGAGTTTGAAGGCAGCCTGGGCGTAAGTATAAATTTTTTGAAACGAATAGAGCCAGACCTGATGGCATGTACCTATAATCCTTGTACCTAGGAAGTAGAAGCAGGAAGACCAGGAATTCAAGGCCATTTCCTGCTACTTAGTGAGTTCAAGGCCAGCCTGAGACTATGAATTAAAAAAAACAAAAAAACAAAACAAAACAAACATAAGTTCTGAATAGTTGACTGGTGGTAATTGAAACTGTGAAAGAGCTACAAATAAGAGGTCTTGTACATTAGTTTGTTTGTCAGTTTAGTCCTCTTGAGCTTTGGCCCCTAAGAACATTTTGAGGCTGGGGTCCAGGAAAAGCTAACTGTATATACTAGGCATATGTCCCTGGGGCTCTCTTCCTTCAACCAGTACCTTCTCTAACTTGTCCTCTACTTGTATCCGATAAGAAGACACTCTGAGCTAGGCATGGTGGCACATAGCTATAACCCCAGCAGTCAGGTGGCTGAAGCAATGCCAGCCTCACCGAAGATATTCTAACCAGTGACAAGAGGCTATGTTTCCCATTGCCATTTATTCCCGTACCTTCTGACTATTGAGTAACATTATGTTGTCCTTAATTAGAAGTTTCCTTTTGTTGAACATTCACAGTAATTACCTCATTTGATTTTCAACAATTTGCAAAAAGACCTTTGGTGAACATTCTCTGAGTAACTAACTGCTAAATGGCAGGCACTCTGCAAGGTGTTTTTACATTGTTACTTCAGAAAAAAAACATCTTTAGAAGGTTCAACAAAATATTAACAGGGCCAGTGAGGTTGCTTTAGCAGGTAAAGGTACTTGCCACCAAGCCTCACAATATGAGTCCAATCCTCAGGACCTCCATGGTCTAAAAAGAGAACTGATTCCCCAAGTTGTCTTCTGACCTTAATATGTGCCCCCTGAGCCCTTTTCCTGTTTTGTTTTGGCTTTTTTTGGGGGGAATATATGGATTCTGTCATGAAGAAAGCCAGATACATAAGAACCCTCTCCTCTCTTACCTTATACCCTCTACCTCTCTCTGCAACCCAGAACCCCCCAGGCACTAGAAATGGCAAAGTGACATCCTTTAACAAACTACCTCCCAGTCTGGTTCAGGGCTACTGAACTACAAGCAAGATGTTCTGTGGAAATGGCTAAGACATGGATAGGGATGTGGGAAAGAACCTGACTCATTCTGCCCTGGAAGATGTGACCAGCTAATGCTAAAACTCTTTCCTGACAGAAACTGGTTTCAGAAGGAAAATTTGGGATACATACTGCTTTAATTTTGCATATAGCTCACTCAGCCTGCACTCTGGGACAGATGGTAGGTACACTATACAGCAAGGGCTGCTGAAGAGTCTAGCTGAGGTGCTTTTGGTACAATGCCTTTAAACTCAGCTCTTGGGAGGCAGAGGCAGAGGATCTCTGTGAGTTCAAGGCCAGCCTGGTCTACAGAGTGAGTTCCAGAATGAGTTCCAGGACAGCCAGAGTTATAACAGAGAGACCCTGTCTCGGGAAAAACAAAACAAAACAAAACCCAAAAAACCCCCAAAAAACAAAAAACAAAACAAAACTACAAACCTTTTAAACATGTAAAAATAGCTTAGTCAGGAACCCCACTACATCCAAGGCTGCACCTGACAACCAGAATCCAATGACATCACTCACTCAAGATAACCAGACACAGGCCTAGAACCCCATGATGCCCACTAGACAGTATATAGACAGAGACCAAGAGCTGACCTGAAAGACCAGGATGGCCTTGAACTCATAGAGATCCACCTGCTTCTGCCTCTTGAGTGCTAGGATTAAAGGCATGCACTACCATGCTGTATAGGGGGTGGCGGGGAAGGGGGCAGGCTTTGTTTTCTGTTTTAGGGCCTATACTCCAGGCTAGAATTGAACTTCTCATCCTCCTGCCTCCATCTCCCAAATACTGGGATGACAGGCGTCTCACACCTGGTACTTGAAACACAGCTGCTAAGAAGTTTAAATTATTCTCAGTGTTCTTCAAGAGACAGAGTTCTTCAACTGACATGAAGTCAGTTGCTCTAACACATGGCTCATTCAGTTACACTGAAGACATCTGATGAATTTACCACCAAGAACACTTCCAATTGACTCATGGAGGTATCAACCCAAAGACAAGTCTCATATGAGAAGACTGACATAAAGCTATAAAATTGTCCTGAAAATAGGCAAAGAATTTTGAGAATTTCCTGTCTCAACATCCCACTCACAGAGTGAAAGCTACCCATTCTGAAGTAAGTCAATATCTGAGCCATGGTACTGAGATGATCTCAGCAGCCTGCAGGAGACAATCTGTCTGCCCTGCTCTGAGTATAAATTAGGGATATTTTGCTATGAAGTCACAAGGCAATAAAATCAGCTAAGATGACCACCACCGCCCCTTCTCTCTTTTGTCTGAACCTAGGAATCTTCTTTCACTCTCTCACTGGTTCCATGATTCAAAATTTTACATTAAATCTCTTCTTCCTGAAACAATTCTTTTCTCACATTTGAACCCAAGATGCTTTGGAATGAGAAGATATTATTTTACTTAGAACAAATTTTTAAAATGTCTCTCATTAGGGATTGGTTAGAAAGAAAAACTCTTTCTTACTGATGATATTTGATAACTGGCCCAAACCATTCATTCCCTCTACCACTAGCTCACTGACTCCCCATTGCTTTTGCAGTTGGGATGAATCTAGCACACTTGAGGCCACTGCTGCAGACACAAGAGGGCCTAGTGGGAAAGAGCAAAGGTCTTCTGGGCTTTTATTTCCAGCCAGAGACTTTCACTTTTTCCAATCCACACTGTGGCCTACAGAAAGCCAGCCTTGTTATCTGATTGGTGACATGCCAGGGGCTATTGTGCACAGGCCTGGAGCAGGAAAGGGAAGTCTCCCCAGACCAATGACTATCAGAGGAAGCAAATGGAAACACCAGGAGGTGGCATGACTGCTCCAGGGTATTTTCAGTTTTGTTTTTATCTTCATTTCAAAAACTGAGAGCCAAGAGGAGCCCACCAGCCAGCTGAGAGCAAGTGAGAGGAGCTGAACAGGCCATGATGATACTGAACTATAAGACTTGATGGTCACGTTACTAGCAGGAGTGAACCAGAAGGCACAATGCTCTGATATCAAAGCACAACTGATTCAGTAGGTCTTAGCAGGGGAGGGCAAGGCAGGGTTCCCATGGGACACCCTTTCCTCATACTCCAGGCTGACTGTACTGCTCTAGCTATAAGAAGGGGCCCAGACCAGCACCACAGAGGAGCTTATCTGCGTCTTCTAAAGGAATTCTATGTGGAAAGAGAAGTCCAGATTAAGTGTGAACTGTTAAAATCCTTCCAGATTTCGTTACTCTGCTAACTTCTTTAGTCCAGAGAAGTAGAGCAGAAATAAACTGTCATCCTAGAGTATGGTTGATTCTTTTGCTTGTATTCTGACTTAAGGCTGAAATACAGCCTCTCACTCTTCTCAGAGACCCCTCATCCGGACGCTGTTGCAGTCAGGAAGTTGCCTCCACAGGGAGTTCTAGGGCTTTGGGTCAGTGTTAATGTACAGGTCACTGTGAGTACAAAGAGATATTTCTAAATCCTTTTCTCTCTTAGGAGACAGATGAGATAGGAGAATAATCAGATTTTTTTTGTCTTCAAAAAAAACTGTAAGTAACATTTCCTGAACTGTTCACATGGGACAAGGCTGTGCAAAAATACTTTTCAATTTTTTTATCCCATAGACTTAACAACCTATGTTTCAATTTTTAAGTAGCTACCACCACTATATGCTTTATAATTTTATCGAGTATCACAGGATAATTTACTGTGAGAATTGCTAGAGCAGTGGTTCTTGACCTGTGAGCCTTGACCCCTTTGGGCACTGAATGACCCTTTCTTTCACGGGGTCAACTAAGACCATCTGCATACCAGATATTTACATTACAATTTATAACAGTAGCAAAATTACAGTTATGAAGTAGCAATGAAAATAATTTTATGGTTGGGGTCACCACAGCATGAGGAACTGTATTAAAGGGTCACAGCATTAGGAAGGTTGAGAACCACTGCTCTAGAGTGAAGGAAGGTGACCATTTTATTTTCTCAATGTGTATTACCTCTAACCACCTCTACTGTCACGGTCTCGATCCCTTCAAACTTGTCCCAAGACTAGAAGTTTACACTATGCACGGTGTTTTGATTTTCTACCACCAGCTAGTGCTGTAATAATAGTTCAGCTTTTCCCTTTCCCCCTCCATCTGAATTCATCTTCCTTTCAGAAGTAGAGGCTTCTCTTCTCCTTTTCATAACACTATAGTCCTAGACTCCATGAAGCACCCTGCAGAGGCCAGCTCATCTGTGGTCTATTTACCTTCCTTCTCTTTTTCAGCTCATTCTTCTCTTAATTACTTGGTAAGGTCGCTAAAGATATTCTGGCCATATATTTCCCCCTCCGCTTAAACCATTAGCTTTCACCAAACACCTTGAAAAGACTGACTGCCTCCACTCATCTTCAGGGTTGCAGACTGGCCTACCCACCATGGAATTAAAGTGAAAAGACAAAAAAGATGCAGTAGCTCAAGTGGAGCACTTGATAAGTATGCCTAGAGTCTTGGAGATGGTATACCAGAGGCAAAGGCAAAGGTACATAAGACTCACTAGGACAAAGGAACTAGAATGTGCCTTCTATAAATACATTAGAGTTGAGGTTTGGCTACATAGTTTCAGGGTACCACCCAGAAAATTATGGAAAAATGGTGCTTGAGTTCAGACTCAAAGGTGGTAGAATCTCCATAGCCAAAGACAGAAGAAAGGATACCTTCATATAGAGAAATTCATTTGTCTCTCTGGTTCTCTCTCTACAGGGCTATTAACTCTTTGGGGTAAATTAATTATCAAGGAATTTTGTTGTTTTTGTGACTAGACAGAACTACTGTCTAGTAGTTCTACTAGAACTAATGATAATCCTACTTGGATGTCCTGAATGTTGGGAATATTTCAAGTCACTATACCCATCTGGGTTTTTGTTGTTGTTTTTAGCATGAACTAATTTAACAGATTAACTGGCTTGAAAATGATGGAATTCAAGGTATGTTTATTATGATGGAAAAAACAAAGGTTAACTTAGTAGCTATTTCAAATATTTCAAGAACTGTCATATAAAATATTTAATCTGTGTTATCTGAGTTGCTGAAGGCAGCCTTACAAGAATAAATTGGTGAACCGAGAAAAGGCAGACACATCTATAATTAGACTGAGATACCTAGTACTTCTCCATCTATAAAATCGCTGTGGTGGGAGCTGAATTCCCCTCATGTTGCAGCTTTTCAACTACTCAAAGGACCGACTAGAGGAGAAGTACCAGACAGGAGGCTGAACTGCTGAAGCTTACTAACTTCAACTTCTCTTTTGATCCCATTTCTACTACTAGAATTTTTCTTAGTCCTTCATGCTTTTGATTCTATATCTCTTCCCATTTCCCTTTACCTCTAGAAAGCTTTATACTTTATACCAGCTTACAGTAAGCACCCAGACATTCATGGACCAAAAGACAATCGTAACTCTTACCCTCTTGTCCTTTTCAACTTGGCTGATGTAATTTCAGGCCTCTTCCCCATACTCTAATTTCCTTTCTGATTCTGCAGCCACTTCTTTCCTGTGTCCTTTGGAAGGTTGTTAACCCTTTCTTCTTCTGTCTAATAAAGGTCAGGTTTCTAAGGCTGTCTTTGGCCTTTAACTCCTCTCATTTCATAGTCTCTGCATATACACTCTACTCTGGGCCCATTGGTTCAAATTGATAATGATCCCAACACCCCATCTTTTATGTTCTTTCTAGCTTTGACATTCTCTTCTCCAAGCTACAGACTTATGTATTTTGCAGTGTTAGAAATCAAAACTAGTGCTTCATGTTTATGAGGCACGTACTTACCAACTGAGCTGTATCTCCAGCCACAAGACCCAGGTATCTAACTGCCTGTTTGATACCTCTGCTGCACTGTCACAAAGGCACTTAAAACTCAATAGGACAAAAACATTATGTCTGTCTCTTGCCAGCACCCAAAAAAAGATTCTTTCTAGTAACTGCCTCAATGAAAGACATTTTCTTAGCTCCACAATCCAGTAATTTAGCTCTTACCCTCAACACCTGAAAATCCAATCCAAATTCACAGCAGTTCTAGCCTTTTGGCATTAGAACTCCTTCAGCATTTTAAGTCTGAGGACGTTTAAGAGTTTTATGTATGTAGGTTAAATTGCAGAGAAGAAACAATATGATACCTTTGCCTACCCCTCAAAGGGGTACACCATATACTGACAGGCTAACAGATAGGCTAACTAGAGAAAATCAACAACAAACAGGCTAACTAGAGAAAAGGAAAAGTCTCATTTACTGTTTTACATGATACAAAAGCCTTCAGCATAAAGACTGGAAGGCCCAGGGAAAATACCATTTTTATGCTTCAGTGTAAAAGACAAATGTGACTAGACAAAAGAGTCCACCTAATATAACAGAGCTGAGGGGAAACTCAGCAAGGCCTGTCAAGATTCTTCTTGGCTTCCTTCACTCTGTGTGGTCTTCCCTCATAGGTAGCACCCATTCTAGGATGAGGGTCTTCAGATCTACTCTCAAATAAAGTAGATCAGAGTATTTCTTTACAGCTAACTCTTACACAAAAGTTAAGATTAAGTTAGAATAATATTTCTAGTTTTATGGCCAGTTTCAAGAGAGAAGGTACTCAACTTCCTATGACTCACAGAGGAAAGCACTGGGGGAAAGAATGGAGCAGGACACAGGACAACAGAAAGTCTGAAACAGAATGCTTCTGAAGCCCTTTCAACATCCTTCAATTTCAAAGTATTTAGCAGTCAAAGAAACAAATTGGGGTATACTGTTTTCTGAGCACCCAAACTATCAATTGATAGTTAACCATTTTAGAAATTAAAGCTCAGGGGTTTTTTGGTTTTTTTCTTGTTGTTGTTGTTGTTATTGTTGTTTGAGACAGGGTTTCTCTGTTGTAATTGTAGCTGCCCTGGAACTCACTCTGTAGACCAGGCTGGCCTCAAACTCACAGAGACCCGCCTGCCTTTGCCTCCCGAGTGCTGGGATTAAAAGCATGTGCCATCACCACCTGGCTGGGTATTTTCTTTTTAAAATGTTATTTTAGATGTGTATTTTCTGCATTTATGTCTATGTATCATGTGCACGCCTGGTGTCTATGGACCTAAAAAGGGAGTCGGGTCCGGGGGTTTGTGAATGGTTGTGAGTCATCATGCGAGTCTTCTCCTAGAGCAGCAAGTTTTCTTAACTACTGATCCATCTCTCCAGGCTTCTTACTCCTTTTTAAAAAATTCTTTTTTAAAAAATGTAAATGAGTTGCCTGAATGTACTTCTGTGCACCATGTGCATGTTGCCCATGGAGGCCAGATGCCCAAAGGGCATCAGATCTCCCTGGGACTGGAGTTACAGGTGGTTATGAGTCACTATGTGGGTTCTGGACATTGAACACAGGTCCTCTGGAAGAACAACCAGAGCTTTTAACTGCTGAGCCATCTTTCCAGTCAAGCTTAGATGCTTTCAGATATGAAGCTGGAGATGTAGTTCAGTTGGTAGAGTAATTGTCTAGCATGCTTAAAGCCCTGGGTTCTATTCCCAGCTACAAATAAACCAGGCATGGTGATGCATGTCTGTAATCCCAGCACTAGGGAGGTGAGAAGGATCAGAAGTCCAAAATCATCCTCAGATACACGAATAAAGCTAGCTTAGGCTACATGAGAACCTGTGTCTGTCTGTCTGTCTCTCTCTCTTTTACACACACACACACACACACACACACACAAAACCTCACATAAATAACCTCTGGAAAACTCCACTGTTTATGATAGGATGTGCCAGGTTTTAGGGTGATTATAAAAATAGTCTTGCCATCATAGAAGCCCTAAAATGATCTTAAGAACCCCCTTGGTTTCCCATACTATATTGTGAAAATCACTGAAATGCCATGTTCTATCAGTGTTATGTCTAGATGTCTCAGATCCACCTGTTCCTTGTCTCTACCACTGCCACCAGACCAATCTAAGCACCTGTCTTAAGTTAGACCACTACACTGGTATAAATGTTTCCCTGGATCCAGTCTGTCCTCCACACTTCAGCCTGAACAGTCTTTGACAATGCAAATCCGAATATGTCATCTCACCTTTTCATCATTACTTAAAAACCTAATGACCCTTTTCACTGTTTTCAACAAAGATTAAAACAAATATTCATTACTGTCCACAGCGCCCTGCTTCCTTTCTAGCTGAGAGCTGCTCTCCTTGCTCCTGGTTCAGATAACCAGTACTTCTGTTTCTCCAACAGTCCACATTCTCTCCAGCCCTCAGGTCTCAACAAACGTAACATCTCCTGTCCAAACCCCTTGCCCCCAAATCTGTACAGCTTATATATGTACTTTAGGTAGCAGCCTAAGGTTTTCCTGATCCCAAGATCAAATCCTACTCCTCACTTATATATATACCAGTGCAACACCACACAACCTTCCAGTCACATTTTCTAACTACATACTGATCACATTATGACAAGCAAACCTTTCTTTCTCTCTTTCTTCCCCCCTTTTTCTTTTTTTTTCTTTCAAGACAGAGTTTCTCTGTTGTAACTCTGGCTGTCCCAGAACTCACTCTGTAGACCAGGTTGGCCTCGAACTCACAGAGTTCTGCTTGCCTCTACCTCCCCTGATTAACGGCATGTACCACCACTGCCCAGCTACAAGCAAACATTTTCCCATGGGTCTACAAGGTCCACAGGACAAAGCCTGTGTCTTTTTTGATATCCAAGTTTTGGCCCATAATGGACTTTTTTTTGGTAATGAACAAAGATACAATTTGATGGGAAAGATAACATGATTAGCATTCTAATGAATTTGAATATAAAGGGCAACAATTTTCTGTAATTTCCCACTACCTACCAAAAAAAATCCCAGGCAGTCAAGGATTCTTAGAAATTGGTCTTCTCTAGCATCAGCCTACCTGGACCTGAAAGACAGAACATTCTCCATAGCTCATCCTAAAGTCCTCTCTTCAACCGTGCCTATGGAAATCCTCCAGAACCTTGTAAGTCTAGCTCATCCACGGAAAGCACTTTCCATGTTACTGCTGTGAAAATCAATTCCTGTTAGGCCTGGCATAGGTGGAGCTGGGTATGGTAGAGTGTGCCTACAATCTCAGCACTTGGGAGGTACAAGCAGGAGGGTCAATTGTTCAAGGCTGGCTTCCACAAGTGGAAGAACAACTTGTATGAGACTTGGTATTTGTTTTTTTAAATCCAAGTTTTCCCCTTTTCTGGTTCACTTCTATCACACATTATATCCACAGTACCTCAAACACACGGTGTATTTTGGAGCCCACCATGTTCTTTTGTGATGGTATTTAGTAGGTGCTCTTTCCCATGCCTGGAATGCTAGTCTAAAATCTTCCATTGTGCATCCGTTCTGATGTTCCCACTGCTGTAAAAGTTTCTCTTCTGGACAGAATCTGTGTTCCTACCACCGCTGGCTTTCCACAGCTCCACTGTCCCATTCATTCCAGCCCAACATAGTGCTTGCTGTGCAAAAAGAAACCAGGATGTAGGTATGCTGGGATATGTGTGCCCATTTTCCAGATAAAAAGAAAGTATACAAGAATCACGTTTCTTAACATGTTTAGTTAGGGAAATGATTTCCACATATCGTTTCCTACGACACAGAAAAGGACCTCAATGACCCAGCAGTTAGTCCTTGCCTTCACATAGGAATCACAGGCGTATGCTTAGGTACAGAATACGCAATTACTGCTCTGTGTCAAGCTTCACCAAATATAATGAACAATGCTGCCCATCCTTCTTTCCTCTTCTATTTCTACAAAGACTTTGGAAAAGTGTTTTCCACTGTTTCTCTGCTTTCTTCCATTGTGATGGACTGACACATCTAAAACCCACCCACCACTCACTAACTCTGTTCTTTGTGAAAGAACAGGAGAAACAGGTATTCCCAGGGTGCCTAGTTTGCCAAGTTGTTTTTCAAATTCACAATTCTCCTGCTTCAGCCTTGTTAGTGACTGGCACATGCCAACCACGCTTGAAAGTGGGATTCCCTTGGATAGAGCGTGTAAGCATCATTTCAGTTTCCTAACAGCATAAAAGCTCCAATCCTCAGAGATCTTTTTACTCTTATTCAGATTTGGAATTTTGTTAATTTTTGTGAGAATTTATTCATCCACAGTCATAAGTTGTTATTGTAATATATTTCTTTTCAAATACCCATCGTCTTTGAAATTATTTTTCAGACTTCATTTTCTATTTTGCTATTGAACGTTCTCCATGTCTGCCTGTATTATCACCTTTTCTAGTAATTTTTTTTTTTTTGGAGGGGAAGGTCTTATGTAGTACAGGCTGATATCATACTTATGTACCTGAGGGTGGCTTTGAATTGCTGATACCTAGCCTCTAACATGCTAGGATTACAAGAATGTACTCCAACATCTAGTTTCTTCTTCAATGACTTGTGTTTAAGTGTTGCTTTTATTTTCTTGACAAAATGTCTTTATAAATATACTGAAAACTGTGTTATACTTCCACTTAAAGTGCTGTTCTAATTGAAAAATTGAAATTTAAACCAGGTATGGTGTTGTACATCTTTACTCCCAGCACCAGGGAGGCAGAGGCAGGTGGATTCTTGGTCTACAGAAGTAATTCTGGGACAGTCAGGGAATTACAGAGAAACCCTGACTCAACAAAAACAAAAACAATCTGAACTCAATTACCACTTAAATCCACATGTTTCTTAATTCACTTCAGAATGTATTCTTGAGAAAACATTATATAACTATAAATAAAAACATAATAATAATATAAGTAATAATTGTAGGAGTTTATTTTTAGTTGTGTTTAAAATATTGTTTCATGCACTGTTGGGTGAGGGACTGTTTAGGTCTTGGCATTTGCATTGTCTACAGGTGTTGGATTTATGTGGGGGGTGTTTAATTGCTGATTATCTGCACATGGTATCAGTAGAATATCTGAGGACTTCTGAATCAATAAACACACCTGGGGTGGAAAGCTCAGGGTTCCACTGCCCAGTATAGCACTGGCCAGGATGGTGGGTCCCTCTGCTGAGGTCTGGCAGGGTATATACCTATGAAAAATGCCTCCATGTCTTCTTGCTGAACTGCCCAGCAGCGTACTACTACAACAAATAACAATGTATTTTGTGGTTGGTGGTATGGCTCTGTGTGTAGAACATTGCCTAGCATGTACAGATTCTGGGTTCAAACTCCAGTACTGCTATTAAACAAACACACACACACACACACACATCCATATACCATATACAAACCAAACATTTTGTATCAAAACGTACATGGGATTTGAGGTATTGCTTCTTTATGACTTTATATTTGGGATTTTTTTGTTTTGAGACAGGGCCTCATGTAGCCTAGGCTGGCTTCAAACTTCTAATGTAGCTAAGTATGGCTTTGAATTCTTCATCTTCCCACCCAGTCACCCATGTGCTGGTATTAGTAGGTAATGCCATCATTCCCAAATTGTTTTTGTTCCGTTTCACTTTTTCAGACAAGGTTCCATGTCATCTTCCTATGCCATGATATCCAGTCTGCCCTATAGTTTCTAATTCTATTAAATGATAATTAAAGCAGTATTTCTGCTGTGGAATTATGGTAAGTTTCCTTTTTTCTTGTCAGTGTATATGGCTTTTTGTTTGTTTGTTTTGAGACAGGATTCTACCGTATAGCCCTGGCTAGATTCAAACTCACAGGGATCTGCCTGCCTCTGCTTCTGAGTGTTGGGGTCTGGATACGGTCTGCATCTCCATACCCAACTGTTTGTTTTTTGAGACAAGGTCTAAGAACAATCTGGCTGTACACTCTGGGCATTTCTTCTGCTTCTGAGTGCTGCCTCCTGAGTGCTGAGTTCACGGACACACTATAACACCCTACTACAAGGGCTATGTTTACAAAAGGTACATATTTTCTTGAAAAAGAATGTCCACTTTCTATAAAGTTTCTAAATACATCCAATAACTAAATGTCATAATATTATTAACTCCATAAGAGTCTTGCCTGCAAAATCCCAGCACTAAGGGGCAAGGCAGGAGGATAGTTAAGTTCCGAGGCAAGCAGAGCCACATACTGAATTTTAGAAAAGCCCAGGCTAGAGTGAGACTGTGTCTTAAAAAAAAAAAAAAAAAAAAAAAAAGACTCTGGTAAAGAAGCCAAGCTGAGGACTTGGAGAGAACTTGCTACTTTTGCAGAGGCCCAGGGTTTGGTTCCTATAAGCCACGTGGCAGTTTACAGCTGTCTGTAACTCTATTTCCCGGAGATCTAATGCTCTGTTTTCGCCTCTGAGGACACCAGGCACGCACATGGTGCACATACAAAAAAAAAAAAAAGGCCAAGGTGGCAATTTACCAGGTTCCAGGTAATCAGATTTTTAGGACATTCTGTACAGGGTCTTTGCTGGGGTCCTGCCTCTCTCTTTTCAACTAGCTTATTGTAAACATACCTGACAATTATTTAAAAATCTGAAATTCATTTACATTCAAGCATTCATCTTAGAAACACTTAATATGAGTGCTTGAGCTCTAGAGATCACTCAGTGAGGAATGTGAGGGCCTCAGTGACCCATTTTTTCTTGCTGTTCTCTCATCACTCACAGATTCATCAGCAGGAACAAGGTCCATATCTCCCCAGACTCAGCTCAGGATCTGCAGAGAGCAACCAAGTTTGACCAAACTCTGCTGCTCATGTGGAAAGGGAAAACTTGGTTTCCTAGTGACAGCAGGTGTCTCAGAACAGGAGGGCAGTAGGCACATGCAAACGTTTGATAAAGCCAGATTTCTTTTAGATTTTGAAAAAAGATTTATTTTATTTTTAATTATGTCTATCTATATATGGGTGAGGGGTGAGTGCAGATGACTACCAAGGTCTGAAAATGGAATTGAATCCCCTGGTGCTGGAGTGACAGGCAGTTTTGAGCTTCTTGACATGGGTGCTGGGACCTGAATTCTGGTCCTCTGGAAGAGTAGTACTTCCTCTGAACCACTAAACCATCCTCCCCAAGTCCCCAGATTTCTATCTTGATAAAATCCCATGACTCAAAAAATGGGTTTTCTCCTCAAACCCTGTGATGGCTAGTTTTATGTTAATTTGACAAGCTAGAGTCATCTGTGAGGTAGAAGCCTCAAGTGAGAAAATGCCTCCATTAGGACTGGGCTGTAGGCAAGCCTGTAGGGCATTTACTTAATCATGTGGGAGGGCCTAGTCCCTTGTGGGAGGCACTACCCCTGGGCTGGCGGTCTTGAATACCATAAGAAAGCAGCAGTCCTCCTGGCTTTTGCATTAGCTCCTGCCTCCAGGTTCCTGCCCTGACTGCCTTCAATGATGAACTGTATATGAAGAAGTAAGCAAAATAAACCCTTTTCTCTCAACTTGCTTTTGGTCAGTGTTTTACCATAGCAATAGTAACTCTAAGTAAGAGACCCTAAGAAGTATCCAAAGGAACATGGTGTTATCTGTTATATAATGAACAGGTCCATTTAGAATTCTTTCCTAGGGATGCCTAGTAGCAGCTACATAATTTCTTTGCTATCAGTTGTAGGTACTGTGTAATGCTCTTAGTTTCCAGCTTAGTTTCCAACTCGGTTGACTTTGAAAAAGTTTCACTGGCAGGCATCTTCTATGAAGCACAAGGATTTCTAAGGAATGAGCAAGAAGTCTGTATTCAAACTTAAATTTAGACCTGAATCCTAATTTGACAGGTCCTCTGTGTTAAGTCTCAAACTCATAAACTGCTGGCTGAGATACCTATTTAACATATAAAAGTGAACCTGGCTACCATGCTCTCCAGCATCCCTCTGCCCCTACCGGTTACAGGGTCCTCCTGGCTTGCATGCCCCACCCCCTACCCTGAACTTTCCAGCCCAGGGGGGTTGGGCTGCCCTTCCCTGTATAATTCTAGCCATTTTGCGATCCCTCTCCCTCCCCCCCCCCCCTCTCCCTCGCTCTCGCTGGTCTCTTGGTCTCCAGGTTTCCCTCTTTTCTCCTTTGCTCCTCTCATGGCCCAGCAGCTCAGTCTGGTCACATCCACCCTGAACTCCCCCAGATGTCTCTATATGTTCACCCTTCTATCTACAATAAACTTTCTCCTCCACCATACCTAGGAGAAGTCATATTCTTTTCCTTTTATTTCTTTTTTTCATTCACCCTGTTAAGTCTTCAAACAGGTGTCTGAGAAGATCACTTTCTCTGGGATGTTTAAAAGAAATTTAGTCATGCCATCATATTATATTCCAAAACCCTCAAGGGCCAGGGTATAACAGTCATTTCATGTCCCTCCTCCCCAAATAAAAGCATATGCAAAGCGCTGCTTTGCATAATGATAGTCAATTAATATTTGATGATTGTTTAGTAGTCGAATATTTTAAATGTGAGTACATTAAATACACTAGGACAGGGAAGAAAAGAGTGAAATACTCACTGACAGAGAGGTGCCTGCTTCTGGGCTCAGGAGCTTGGTAGATGGTATTTATATCCCCTGCAGACTGGGAAGGCTTGATCCGAACCTGCCTGGATACTCCAGAGTGGGGAGAGGAACTGGTCTGTAAGAGAAGAAGCAAAGTGAGCTAGACCTTTTAAGTAATCAGGTCTGCAAAGGATCTTTGTCTTTCCTTAGGACTCTTCACACTCTTCAGGAACCTTTTAACACATGAGCTACCAGGCTTTTCAACAAATCTCAATCCTCAATCTGTCTTTACTATTTCCTTGATATACTTTTACAGCTTCAGTGATACATAATCACTAAAATCTGGTGCCCCAATTCAATGGGTGATGGATGACCCAGATACAAAGGAGTAACAGGCATCCATGTAATAATCTGCTAAACAAGAAAGAGCTATAAATACCCTCTCATAAAATTATCTATCCAGAGGATGGAGAGGTGGCTCAGCAGTCAAGAGCACTTGCTACTCTTACAGAGGACCCAGGTTCAGCTCCCAGAACCTACATAGCAGCTCACAACTATCTTACTCCAGTTCCAGGGGATCCAACACCCTCTCTGGCCTCCTCAGGGACCAGCACACATGTGGTGTAAAAAATATATATACAGGTAAACACTCATACCCATAAAATAAAATAAATCTTTAAAAAATTATGTTGTGAGCTTATAAAAAAGCAGCAGGAAACTATTTTAGCAACAAGGTCATCTACTATGATGGTACACAATAGAGAATGATGGCATTTCTCTGCCTTACAAAATTCTGGCTACTTAATATGTATTTTTTTTTTCCTTTTTGAGACAAGGTCTTATTGGTAGCCCAATTGGCGTTGAACTTGTGATCTCCCTGTCTCAGGTGCCTGAGTGCTGAGATTATAAGCTTGTTACTACCATGTCAGACTAAATATGCACTTTACAAAGTCTCTCAGGGGGCTTGAAGAGATGGCTCAGTGAGTAAGAGTGCTCATTTTGCAAGCATGAGGACCGAGCTTGGATTCCAGCACTTACAGAAAGAGTCAGACATGGGTGTGTGCTCCTGTAACTCAACATGGGAGGTGAGTGGAGTGCTGGAGACGAGAGTCACTGGAGCTTGTAGGCCACTAGCCTAGCTCTAAGTCCAGTAGACGCCCTAAGCGAGTAGGTGGGTGTGACAGAGTAGAATACCTGACGTCCTCCTCTGGCCTATCTGCTCATTTACGCATACATGTGCACACATGCCATACTCACAGAGAAAGGTAGCTCAATCTGCTGCTTCTTCCGTAACTATAATTACTTCCTAAAATAATGGAAAGATCTAAGCTGTTTCAAACACAAAGGTTTACATGCAAATCATCTTGGGATCATGTTCAAATGGGAAAAGCTGTTTGGAGGTCAAGGGCCTCAAAACAGGGTCAGTAACCTTCTAGCACTCACCCTTATTTTGTGCTAGCCTTGCTAAGCAACCACGTGAGAAATCAAAACAATGGGTGGGGCTTTACACTGAGAAAGTTTAAAACTGAATATGGACAATGAGCAAGTGATACTAGGACATAATATAAAGGAGAGAGAGGGAGAGGAGAAGAGAAGAGGAAGAGGAGGAAGAGGAAGCAGAGGAGAGTGCTACCAGAGATCAAGAGTAAAAACAGGAGCTACAATTAGGCCAAAGTTTCTACTTTCTTCTCTATATCTCTTCTACCTCCCAATATGTGTGTGTCCACATAAACAATCTCTATATCCTGTCCTTCAGGAAGAAGGCTTCCTACTTCCAGGGGCAAGTTCAGCTGCCAAGCAGCCTTCTCTAGTCTCCCCATGCCAGACTTAATCACATGTAGGGTTGTCTTGACAAACTGTCTTGCTCTAACAGGAAGTCAGAACCAAAGGGAAGTGAATGTTCTTGCTGAAGCCTCTGATGTGCAATAGCTCTCAGCTGAGAGTTAGAAAGGAAAAAACAGCCAAAGCCACATACCGGGGGAAAAGGGCAAGCAGGGGCCACAGCCCTGCAGTTAGGGAAAGAACTACATGATGAGTGTCCAAGGCCATCTGCTTAGGCGCAAAGCCTTTAACACAGTGGGGACTGAATGACTCTTGGAAGCATGAATTGGAAATGTATCAAACAACATATATTCTAACCTTCAATTTTAAAAATCTATAAACTTGGGTGGTGGTGGGGAGCTGGAGAGATGGCTCAGCAGTTAAGAGCACTGGCTGCTCTTCCTGAGGGCCCACATTTGATTCCCAGCACCCACACGACAGCTCACAAATGTCTGTAACTCAATTTCAGAGGGTCCAACAACCCTGTTCTAGCTTCCAAGGGCACCAGACATGCATGTAAGTGTAGAAACACCAATACACAGAAAATAAAATAAAATAATTTTTTAAAAAAGTCTAAAAGCTAGAAACAAAATTTAAAGTTAAGCTGAGGATGTAGCTCAGTTGGTAGAGTGTTCATTCATCAGTGACAGACACAGAAGACCAGCGATGCAATATGCCAGAGCAGTGCACTTCAGTGTGACCTCTGGTGCCAGTCTATGAACTGGTAACACCTGGTCCTCTCTCAGGTTACCAGGGATGCACAGTAATCCTGGTCTTGGGTCACTGGGGATGGGTGCTGAGGTTTCAAAAGCCCATGCTAAGCCCAGAGTGAGTGAGTGAATGTGTGTGTGTGTGTGTGTGCACGCACGTGTGCGTGTGCACGCACACTCCCCTTGTCTGCTGCCTATGGATCAGCCTGCCAGCCTGCCAACGTGCTCTCAGCCTTGATGATAATGGACTAAACTGAAACTATAAGCAAGCTCCCAATTAAATGCTTTCTTTTATAAGAGTGGCCTTGGCCATAATGTTTCTTCACAGCAATAGAACAGTGACTACAATAGCGATGAACACAGACAGTAGGCTAGACTGGTTGACTGATTCATTCATGTGCTGGGTATGAAACACAGGCAGTGATCCTATCACTAAGTGTTCTATCACTAAGAACATTAGACTTCATTTAGCTCTTACCTGATAGGCTAGTAAGAAAGGACAATAAGGGGCAGTAGAGAAACTTGAAAAAAAAATGAAATGGTATATATCTACTTCAGAATATTTACCTAACAAAGGATACATTTGAAAATTTCTCCTTGCAGGGTGTGGTGGCACATGCCTTGAATCCCCAGCACTCAGGAGGCAGACGCAGACAGATCTTTTGAGTTCTAAGCCAGTCAAGGCTACATAGTGAGATTCTATCTCAAAAAAACAAAATGAAACAAAATAAAATGGCAGCATGAGGGCCAGTCCACCTGAACTATTCTGGCATGCTACTCCCATAGTTCTCATACAGCGGTACTAACTGTTGATAGTTGGCTATCTTCAAGTGTAAGGAAAAGATCAGAAACATGCATATGCAGTGGTGACAAACAGGTTAAGATTGCAAGCATGCTCACAAAATGTACACCCTGAGGGACCATTCAGTAGAGGAAATTGTAGAAGAGATAATTTCCCAGGCATTTGGTAAAGCAGCAGCTTTACGCTGGTAAACTGCAAGAAGCCCTCCAGCCTACGGCCATTTTGTCCAGTGAACAGAAGTGAAGTGTATTTCTCATGTGTGTCAAAGGCAGAGCTACTGAGTTGTGGGAGTTGGGTTCAAAAAGCATGTCAAATCCTTGACAGTCTTTGCTAACCCCCATACTACACAAACATCTCTTATTTAGGTCAAAATCTAATTGGTGTGTGTGTGTGTTTGTGTGCATATGCGCACACAGGTTTTCTCCTCCTTTATCATGAAACGTTTTTCTCTCTCCAATTCTGTCAGTCAAATAATCTTAGTTGTAATTGAGTCTAACAATATGGCTCCCAGTGAACAGACTGGCTGGTCGGTCACTGATGGGGCTGGACTGAATGTCATACTCTTATTTTGGCAGTGGCTAAGAAACACAAAATTCTGTCAAGTAACAGAGGCAAGACTGAAGGAATGTAAGCTTTTGTCTTCAGTTGTTGGGCCACAATAGGGACTACTTACATGGTTTCTGTCTTGGGATAACAGTAGTATCCTAAGGCTTTTCATGCTTGAGCTTCTATCCAAAATGTCAATTGCTTTGTCGAGATCATCTTGGTTTTTCAACAGGATGGAGAGCTACAACAAACACAGAAAAAGGAAACCATACAAAATACAAATCTATCTCAATGCTTTAGTTTGCAAAAATAAAAACTAAAATTATATTTGGAGAAAAACAATCTCATTGGATCTATGGGGTCTTAGAAGATCTAGCTAGAATTATAAGGTTTTGTTTCCTCTCAGTGTACAGTAATTCCTAATTAGATTTACAGAGTTGTATGTCCCATCAGTTATTTTCAATCTTAAAATAGTGCCATCAATTCAAAGATATCTCTTATGCCCATTTATATAGTCTGTCCCTCTTCCTGCTTCAAGTAACAGGCAGCCATCAGAGTATTTTCTACCTCTACAGATTTGTATTTTTGGAGCTTCTAATATAAAGGGAATCATATACTTCATATACATGATTCAATTCTTTTCTTGCTGTTGCTTTGTTTTAGACAGGGTCTTTCTATGTAGTCCCGGCTGTCTCGGAACTCACTTTGTTAACCAGGCTGGCCTTGAATTCACAAAGATCCTTTTGTCTCTGCCTCCCCAAGTGCTGGGATTAAAGGTGTGCACCACCATGACAGGCCTTTGTTTTATAAGTTTAATTTATTCATGTGCATGTCTATGGAGGCCAGAAGAGTACATTGGATCCTCTGGAACTGGAGTTATAGGCAATTGTGAGCTGCTTGATGTAGGTGCTGAGTTCGTTGCAAGCGCAAGAACTCTTAACTGATGAGCCACCTCTCACCTCTTGATTCAATTCTTTATTTTTATTTTTTTAAGATTTATTGGGGCTGGAGAGATGGCTCAGAGGTTAGGAGCACTAACTGATCTTTCCCATGTCCTGAGTTCAATATGAGTTCAATTCCCAGCAACCACATGATGGCTTACAATCATCTGTAATGAGATCAGATGCCCTCTTCTGGCATGCAGGTGTACATGCAGATAGAGCACCCATATAAATAAAATTATATAATATATAAATGTAAACCATATAATCATATAAATAAAAACAACAAAAGAGTACATTTATTTTTGTTTTGTTTTGTTTTTTTGAGACAGGGTTTCTCTGTTATAACTCTGGCTGTCCTGGAACTCACTCCGTAGACCAGGCTGGCCTCAAACTCACAGAGATCCTCTTGCTCCCCACCTCCCCCCCCCCCCCCCGCCAATGCTGGGATTCAAGGGATGCATCACCACTGCCCAGTAAGCACATTTATTTTTTAATGTTTTGCTTGCATAAATGTAGGGTACCATGTGTGTGCCTGGTGCTTATGGAGGTCAGCAGAGGGTGTTAGATCCCTTCAAACTAAGATTATGGATAGTTTTGAGTCACCATGTGGTGCTGGGAATAATCTACATCCTTTGCCAAAGTAACAAGTGCTCTTAACTACTGAACCATCTCTCCAGTCCCTCAATTCAATTTTTAAAGCTTTAGTCTTAAGCCAGAGACCACGTCACACACCTATTATATCAGCACTTAGAGGCTGAGGTATGAGAATTACCACAAACTTGAGGCCATCCAGCCTGGGCTACATAGTGTGTTTCAGGTCAGCCTGGCCAATATACAGAGACTTTGTGTCAATTAAACAGCAGCAACAAACAAAAATAATACTTTCACTTTGACTGACTTTTTTGCTTTTGAGCTAGGGTCTCACCATGTATCCCAGACTTATGACCCTTTGGTCTCAGTTTTCTGGGGTCTGATTACAGGAGGTGTACCACAAAGCCTGGCTGGAATAATGTCTTTTAGTTCATCCGTCACGCAGAATGTCATATTAATTTGTTTTTGTTTGGGGAGGGTGGGTTGTTATGGGTTGTTTTTGAGATAGGGTTTGGCTATGTAGCTCAGGCTGGTCTTTAAACTCAAGGTCTTCCTGCTTCAGCCTCCTGAGTGCCAGAATTACAGATGTGTGCCACCACGCCCAGTTCTTAGCCTTTGTTCTGACATCTTTTCTGCGAAGAGTTTCCTTTTTTTCAAGTCCCTCATAGGTTGGGTGTTGATAGCACCCACCTGTAGTAACAGCATTGAGACAGCTAAAGCAGAAGAAGCTCTGTAGGTTCCAGGTGAGCCTGCAGCACACAGTGAGTTCAAGGATAGCCTGGGCTCAAGGCTGTCTCAGAAGAACATAATAAATCAATATACTCTTTACTCCAATGCATCAAATCCAAAAATTGTTACAGCTGCCATCATTTTTTCCCACAGAATTAAGCAGCAGAGTCGTATTTCACCCAACCATCAACAATGATGCTTAAGGAAAAGGATTGGAGGAACAGAAAGATGAACAAAGAGTAAAACTGTTCTCCAAACAAGAACATAGTCAGTAGAATTTAACATTATATTTAAATATTTAAAGTCTAAGCCAGATTAGAACTGGAAAATGACCTCCTCTGTTCCCAGTCCATGTAATTACTGAGCAGACAATATATGAGACTGCAGATAACTCTCACTGTTACTTACATGCAGAGGATATTATGATTACTAATTAACAAAACAAAACAAAACGTGTGTATGATGTGTCTGTGTTTGATGTATGTATGCATAACTTGTGAGTTTTGGTGGTCACAGACCACAGTGCATATGTAGAGGTCAGAAGACAACTTCACATACCAGTCGTTTCAAACAATCTTTTTTGTTTGCCACTGCATACGCTAGACGACCCACTATGAGCTTTTAGGAATTCTCCTGTCTCTAACTTCCATCTCACTGCAGGAGCACCAGGATTGCAGACACATTACAGTGCCTGGTTTTTGCAGAGGTTCTCTGGATTTGAACTCAGGTCTTTATACTTGGGCAGCAAGTGCTTTACCTACTGAGCCATCTCCCCAGCTTAAGTACTTAATATTAAAGATGCAAAAGTATGTTTTGCCTGCAACCTAGCAAATGTCAGAACTTATACAGGTATGCTATAAACAAAACTCAAGGAAAAGCCCAATTAACTTATTTAGTTTCTAACTTATAAAGAGATAAGAACTCTAAATTCCAAGTTGGAATAAACAAATAATCAGCACTATATTTAAAATAAAACCTCAAACTACTCGTGGAATGGGAGAATGTTTTATAATTCATATCATATTGCAGAAAAAGTTCCTTCCTGAGAAATAGAAATAAGTAACAGGACTGGGGTGTGGTTCAGTTGACAGTGTGCTTGCCCAGCATAGAAGAAAGCCCTAGGTTCAAGCCCCAGCACTGTATCAACCAGGCTCAAGGGATGTACACCTATAATCCAAGCCCCTGGGAGGTGGAGGCAGGAGGATCATAAGTTTGAGGCTAGCCTGAGCTCTAGGAAATCTGAAAAAAAGAAAGAAACAAAAAAGTAGATGGACAGAGAAAGAGAGAGAGAAAATAAGAGAGAGACAGAGAGTCAATTTGGGGGTAGGATAAATCACTGAAACAATCATGTTAACTTCCAAAAAAAACTAAAGGTAATTTTGCCAGTGGATAGACTATGTAAGAACTCTTACAATTCAACAATAAAGGCTCAATTTTTAAAATGAGCCATGGATTTTAATAGATAATTATCTAAATACAATGTCTACATGAGCAGTAAGTACAAGAAAAGGCTCAACATCACTAGTCATTAGGGAAATGCAAATTAAAGTCACAATGTCACAGCATTTTACTTGTACTAGAAGGGCTATCAGAAGGAAAAGGGAACTAGATGTGGTAGCACACACTGTAATCCTGGCACTTGGGAGAATAGCTCAGAGTGCTTCATTAACCTGCAGGAGTTCAGGAAGAGGGAGAAAGAGGGGGCAGGAAATAAGGTAAGGTTGGTGGAGAAATTTCTATTCTCATGTACTGCTGGTAGGACTATTTAATGGTGCAGCCATTATAGAAAACTCGGGAAGTTAAAGAAAAGTTAAAAAGTTACTGCTGGATTACCTTACAATTCTACTCCTAAGTATGTAACGACTGAAAACACATGTTCATATAAAACCTTATATACAAATGCTCATAATCACCAGAAACTGAAAGCAACTTGATGGATACATAAAAAGTGGTATATATCCATATAACTGAATTTTTATTATTCAGCCACAAAGAGTAATAAAGTACTGGTACATGTTATAATATGAAAACACAGCTTAGTGGAAGAAACCAGACACAAAAGGCTCTACAGTGTATGACTCCACATATATGAAATATTCAGGATAGGCAAATCCAAAGACGCTGAAATGAGATAAGTGGCAAATGACATCGGGGGAATGACAGATAATGTGTCTAGAGTATTTCTTTAGACGATGAAATTGCTTTGAAATTAGCTGGTGGTTTTAGCTGTCTGTGAATACAATATAAAACCTCAATTAATCTGACACTTTAATGGATTAAATTTTATGATAAATAATTATATCTCAATAACTATTGTTACAAAAATATATATTAAACTATAATCAATTTCTTATTAGGGAATTCTCAAATCCTGACAAGCAGAGTATAAGAATTCTTGATATATGGCTTTAGAATTAATGTCTACATAAATAAATAATGAAAATTTGAGTACTCATTTTATTGTCAAAAAATTGGGGGTAAAAAAAGGCAAAGTATGGTAGCACACTTGGGAGACAGAAGCAGGAAGATTTGCCACAAGTTCTAGGCCAGCCTAATCTATAGAGTGAATTCTACATAAGGAACTCTGTCTCAACAAAAGAAAGGAAGGAAGGAAGAGAAAAGAGTTTGAAAATAAATTTAGGGATATCTGGATTCTTGTGTGTATGTGCATGCTCTGGTAGGGTGATCTGTACACATGTGTGGAGGTGGGAATGGATGTTAAGGTCTTTCTGTTGCTCTCCAGCTTGTTTTTGAGGCAGTTTCTCACTGAACCTGAGCTCACTGATTTGGTTAGACTGGCAGGCTGCCAAGCCCCAAAGATTCTCCTATTCCTGCCTCCCCTCAACCTGACCTTTATATGGGTGCTGGGGAATCTGAACTCAAGGCCTTATACTTGGGGAGCAAGCACTTTGCCAACTGAGCCATCTTAATGAAAAAATACCTGAAAGGCAAAAAAAAAAAAAAAAAATACTAAGTCATCTACAGAATCCTTTGCTTGGAGCTGATGTGCTCAGCAACTTGAGCCTCAAAGTTTTGAATGCAATTACTCATGCTGCATTATATATTTTTAAGGAGATTCATATCCTAGAGAGAAAATGTCTTAGTTTATGTGCCTTAAAACATTTGCATCTATATTTTTATAAACTATAATTAGTGATTTACTTACCAAATTTGCCATATTTCAAATTTTTATTTAAAAAAAACTAAAGATCACTGGGCAGATGGTGCATGTCGCTTGTAATGCCAGTACTGGAAAGGTGAAAGCAAAAAGACCACAATTTTAAGGCCAGTGTAGGCTACTTAACAAAAATAAAACTACCCAGGCAGTGGTGGCGCACGCCTTTAATCCCAGCACTCAGGAGGCAGAGGCAGGCGGATCTCTGTGAGTTCAAGGTCAGTCCTGGTCTACAGAGTGAATTCCAGGACAGCCAGAGTTACAACAGAGAAACCCAGTCTCAAAAAACAAATAAAACCTTCAGCACCTAAGACTATATGTTGGTACACACTAGTAATCCTAACACACAGCAGTCTGAAGCAGGAAGATCATGAGTTCAAGGACAGTCTTGGCTTCATACTGAGACTATCTTAAAAAAAAAAAAATCCTTGGCTCTGGTACCATATCTTATCTCACCATGGAATATTCTACTTGTTACTGAACAAGGAGGATGCAAAAAGCTACATAATCTCTCATCTAGAAAATAAAAATCCCAGTTGTTACAATTAGTAAGAGGCTCCAGAAACAGAAAACCTGAAGATATATTAAAGAAACAAACTAGCCAGATGGTGGTGGCGCATGCCTTTAAGCCTAGCACTCGGGAGGCAGAGGCAGGAGAATCTACGGATAGAATTCCAGGATTTCAAGGGCTACACAGAGAAACCCTGTCTTGAAAAGCCAGAAAATGAGAAACAAACTAAACAACATGGACATGCCCCTTAGCCCTTCCCATCCATCTTCCTCACCTCATTGTTCATGTAATGTAAATCAAGAGGCTGCCCGAACACTGTTGTCACCTTGTGCTCCACATCTTCGTATCGCACAGGCCGACTGAATGCTATAATTCTAAAAGAGAGCAAGAAGTTGGTTAACCGTGTATTTAAATTTTCAAAAGTCTTAGTCACTTTTCTATTGCTGTGAAGAGACACCATAACCAAGCAACTTACAAAAGAAAGCACTTAATTGGGGCTTGCTTACAGTTTCAGAAGGTAAGTCCATGATCATCATGGTGTGAAGCCAATAGACATGGTGCTGGAGCAGTAGCTGAGAGCTCACATCTCATCCACAAGCAACAGACAGAGACTAGGCCTGGCTTGGGCTTTTGAAACCTCAAAGCCGGCTCCAATGGCACACCTCCACCTCCTAATCCTTCCTAAACAGTCCAACCAGAAATCAAACATTTAACTATATAAGCCTATGGGGAACATTCACATTCAAATACCACAATAAAATAATTTTGCTGTCAAATTTGTCTTCTTGAACTGGGGATAAAGCTAAGTGATAGAGCCCTTATCCGGATAACAAAAACGTAAACTCCTGCCCAAAGTGGTGGTGCATGCCTTTAATGCCAGCACTCGAAAAGCAGTAGCAGGTAGATCTCTATAAATTCGAGGGCAGTCTGGTCTACAAAGGGAGTTAGAGGCCAGCCAGGACTGAAAGGTGAGATCCTGTCTCAAACAAAACAAACAAAACCTCCTAATGACAAATAAGCATCAATGAAATTAAACCACAAAAGTGATGAAAATCAATAAAAGCTGGGATTGGTAAAAAAATAAAATAAAATTTAAAAGACCTCAGAAAGTAAAGATGGCTGGAGAGATAGCTCTGAAGTTAAAAGCATTGCCCACTCTTCCAGAAGAACCAGGTTTGATTTCTAACACCCACATGATGGCTCACAAAGGTCTGTAACTCCAGTTCTAGGGGACCTGACACTGTCTTCTGGCCTCTATGGGCACCAGGTACACAAGTGGTATACATACATTCAGGCAAAACACCCATACAAATAAAGTAAATTTTAAAAGTTTAAGGCTGGGATTGGTGGCACATTCCTATCAGCATTTAAGAGGCTGAGGCAGGAGAATCTCAAGTCCTAGGCCTGGGATACAAAGTGAGTTCAGTTCAAGTCCTGCCTGAGTTACACAGCGAGCTCTTGTGTCAACTCCTACTCCTGGGAGGTTGAGGGGAGATGCAAGAAGGGAAAAAGCAGTAAGAAAAAAGACAAAGTCAGGTATGATGGCACATGTCTGTAATCCCAGCACTCAGGAGGCTGAGGCAAGAAAATATCCAAGGCCAGACTCAGCTACAAATAAGAATGCTTTTTCTACAGAAAAAAAGTAAGTAAGTAAGAAAGAAAGAAAGAGAAAGAGAGAGAGAGAGAGAGAGAGAGAGAAGAGAGGGAGGGAGGAGGGGGCATGTGTAAAAACACTAAAACAATCTATGATTGTTATGGAAGGCTAACACATTCTCATGATGTCCAGGTAGGAGGTAGGACAGGTGAGACTAACAGTGAAGTGGAAACACTCAACTACAGCCTCTGTGTTTCTTGTCTTCTTCCATGCTGTCAGGAAGACGGCTTTTCACATATTAACTGCACATGCAGAGTGGGAAGTGGTGCAATCAGAAGCAACAACTCAAAAAAAGAGGCTGTAATTCAGTGGGTTTTAATAAAATTTAACTACACAATTTCTTTTTAAAAAATATTTACTTATATTTATTTTGGGTGTATGGGTGTTTTTCCTGCACATATCTGTCTGTGCACCACATGTGTTTTGTCCAGAGACTAGGAGGCATCAGGTCTCTTAGACGTGGAGTTACGGGTGGTTGTGAGCTACCATGTGGGTGCTGCAAATTAATCTGAGGTCCTCTAGAAGAGCAGTCAGTACTCTTAACCACTGAAACGTTGCTCCACCCCCAGAATAGCCAGAGCTATAAAGAAAGAGCTTGCCTCAAAAAACAAAACAAAACAAACAACAACAACAAAACTGGTTCCTCAGTCTCATTAGCTACATATAAAAGTTCACTAACTCTATGTAGCTAGTAAGCACTGTATTAGATAACGTAGATATACAATATTTTCATGACAGCATATCTATAAACGCTACTGAACAACTGTGATAGAATATTAGTGTAATTATAACCTATCCTTTAGAAATTACACTGCCATCTCAGTTGTCTCCACTAGAAAATCTATCAATGCTATAATAATCCCTGTGTTTTTTCTCTCTCAAATCAATTCTCCAGTCAGTAGTGCTGCTAGATGCTGTATAGATGGGCTACCTACATGGAGATAATACCTGGAACCTTTGGAGAGAAACAGTCTCCATTAAGGCCCAAGGGTAAATCACATTTTTCTTATTAGGAACTTAGCAAAAGTCCAAAAGGGGCCAGATATCCAGATATCCCTCCCACAGTTCTGGAAAGGAATCAGGGTCAGACATAAGTTCTTCTGCATCTGACTTGGCTATGAGACAGTCAATCACCCTAAACTGCTTAAAAATCTGGTAACAATCAGAAACCATGACTTTCCTGAGCCAAGCTGCTGCCATAACATTGGCTAACAGACCGTAGGCCAGTGCTTAACTGTGTTGTACTACTAAGGTTTCTGGAGGGAAACAGTCTTCCTCTCTGCCCTCCTAAAGGGTGGATACGAGGTCCTACCCTTCTAAAATGGGGAGTCTACCTACGAAAGTGAATAGCTGGCATGGACAGATAGGACGAGTCACTGACTACTTCTTTTACCTTTTCTGTAAATTCCAATTCTACAAGAGCCCACATTTATATAGATACTGGGGCTAGAGCAATGGCTTAATTGTTAGGAGCACTGGTTGTTCTTCCAGAGTTTGAGTCCCAGCACCCACATAACTGCTGAGATCCTAGATTCCAGGGATCCAATGCCCTCTTCTGGCCTCCTCAGATACTTGGTACACATAGACATACATGCAGGCAAAACACAAAACACATAAGATAAAAATAAATAAACAAACAAATAAATAAATAAAAGCTACTACCTGTAAAAACTTAAAGTTCACAATAGCCCTCTTTATAAAATTGTAAGAGATGAAATACATGAAGCCAGAGATGTCTGGCACAGCTTAAGCTTTGCTCTTTGGTACTAACTCTCTCAAGCCCTCAGTTCTACACATAGTACACAAACAGTGAAATGGCATAGTTCCTGAAAACAACTCCATAAAAAAGAAATGTAGATTTTCAAAACCTTGATAGCAGCATTCTGCGGCTCAGGGCTTCAGAAGGCCATTCCTGCCTGACTACCTTAAATGCTTGTGGTTTCCATCTGGCAGCTTCTCTGAAATCAAACACATACACTCTCACTGTTTAAGTCTACTCACTGAAACTGCATACCTCTTTGGGAACAGGGAATTCAGGAGACCATAACTGCATAATTAAGCTCCAACACAACTGAGCTTTTGATTCCGTATCTACTTCTGAAAAGTCTCTGGTACTCCAAGTTTGGTCATTCCTCAAAAACAGAGCCAGATCAGAAACTAAAAAGTGCCAACAATGAAGTGGCAACTTAACTTCCTTACTTCTGGCAGGACACAGGATATGCAACTGGGGGACAGAGCTCAGCTCTTTTCTCCTCCGGGTTTAGAAAAGCCCTAGAACTCAGAGTAGCAGCAGGACACTGGCTCTGCAGACTGTCGTTTCCACAGTACTTTCACTAGGAAGCTCTTCTAGCCTTGTACACTTCTCTGAGAATGGGTCCTTTTGAGGGAGAACAGCAAACTATACACCTCCTTTGGAGCTGGCTTCAAAGGGGGTTGAAATGCATGAGTTGCAGAAAACTCTCAGGATAAAGAAAAGGAGTAAAGGTAACAGGAGTCTATAACCTTCTTGTGGAAATGCTGTTTACTGCTCTGTAATAGTTTGAATGAGAATGCCTCCATAGCAGTGGTTCACAACCTTAATGCTTTGACCCTTTAAAACAGCCCCCCTCAAAAAAAAGCCGGGCAGTGGTGGCATACCGGTACCTTTAATCCCAGCACTCAGGAGGCAGAGGCAGGTGGATCTCTGTGAATTCAAGATTAGCTTGGTCTACAGAGTGAATTCCAGGATAGCCAGAGTTACAACAGAAATCTTGTCTCAAAAAAACAAAACAAAACAAAAACAGTTCCTCATGTTGTGGTGACCACCAACCATAAAATTATTTTTGTTGATACTTCATTAACTGTAACTCTGCTACTGTTATGAACTGTAATGTAAATATCTGATATGCAGATAGTCTTAGGCGAGCCCTGTGAAAGGGTCTTTCAACCCCCAAAGGAGTCACAACCAACAGGTTAAGAATGGCTACCCTATAGATGCATGTGTAAATACAAGATCCCCATTGGTGGAACTGCATACAGGGAAGAATTAGGAAGTATGGCCGTTTTGGAGGAGCTGCCATTGAGGCTAGACTTTGACATTTCAAAATATTCCCACCATTTCAAGATACCTCTCTCCACCTTCTACTTGTGAATCTAGACGTGAATTCTCAGCTGTTGCTATTGCTGGGCCTTTGCTTCCCTATCATGGACTCTAACTTTGGAAAACTGTAAGTCCAACTAAACTTTCTTTTATAAGTTTGCCTCCATCATGGTGTTTTATCACAGTAATGAAAAAATAACTAAGGAAATACACAAAGGAAAGAAGGAGAAAAATCATGGGAGAGAAAAGCAAAACGGGGAGGGGGCAGACAACACTGAAAAGCACATTTAGATGCATAGAGGTCACATCCACAACACAGTGTCCTAAATACTCCATGATGAGCAGAGAAATTAAGCAAAATCATTTTTTTCTCCACGGAGAATTTCCATTTTGGTTTTTCACAAAGTAATAACTAAAAAGTTAACAAGAAAAATTAATTGAAAAGAGAAAAAATTTTTATAACATTACTACAGGTAGTTTTCTGAGCTCAGTGCTTTCTCAGGACTTCAGCATACATTATTAACACAACTACTTATCAAAAGGCAACTTACCGTCTCTCCCCATTGTGTTCAAACTTGATTCTGACGTCACTCTGCCAAAAGGAGTAACAGATAGGTTATTCTATCGGAAGTTTCCAGTAAGCCATGGGTAGTCTTTTAGGCATTGGGCAAACATTACCATTAATTAAACACCTAATGGCTCCTGTTGCAGTTTCTCTACTCAGAAACACCATTCTTTTTTTTTTTTTTCAAACTTGAAAATTCTACTTTAATCTCCCCTTTTTCCTTCAAAATATTTTCATACAATATATTTTGATCACGTTTCCCCCTCATCCACTCCTCACAGAACCTCCCACCCACACAACTTTGTGTTCTTTCTCACTCTGTGAAGAAGGAGGAGAAGAGAGAGAAGGAGAAATCACCATCACCACCACCACCATGGTTTAAACCAGAATGGCCTCCATAATCTCATATGCTTGGTCCCCAGTTAATAGAACTATCTGGGGAAGATTAGGAGGTATGGCCTTGATGGAAGAGGTATGTCACTGGGTGGGGTGGGCTTTGAGGTTTCAAAAGGCCATGCCAGGCCCTGTCTGTCTCTGTCTCTTCTCTCTTTCCGCTCTACCTGCTGCCTAAAGATCAGGATGTAGATCTCAGCTACTGCTCCAGCACCATGCCTATTGGCTTCACACAGACTAACCCTCTGAAACTGTAAGCAAGCCCCCAATTAAATGTTTTCTTTATAGGAGTTGCCTTGGTCATGTATGGTGTCTCTTCACAGCAATAAAACATTAAGACACCAACAAAACAAAAAATGAAAAGTAAAACAATAAAACAAAAAGAAAATGCCCAAACAAAACAAAATGAAACAAAAAGTCCACCAAAGGAAAAAAAAAAAAAAAAGTTCATTTTATGTTGGCCCACTACTCCTGGGCATGGCACCTGCTCTGGAGTGTGGTTGATATACCCAGTGACACTCCATTAGAAAAAAATGATTTTTACTTTGCCAACAGGTGTCAATTACAAACAATTTCTTAGTTAGAGGTGGGATCCATGTAGACTTCCCCATCTCAGTGCTAAAGACCATTATTTTCTAATGTGTTACAACTTTCAATTCTATCACAGAAACAACAAAACTTATTCTTTAATATTTATTTGTTTGTGTTTTTTCTTTCTTTCTTTTTCTTTTCTTTTTTTTTGTTTTTCAAGACAGAGTTTCTCTGGCTGTCCTGGAACTCACTCTGTAGATCATGCTAACCTCAAACTGACATATCTGCAGAATAAGGCTAAACACACCTTGCAGAGTTGTTATGAGAACTAAATGAAATAATATTAGGAAAATATGTGACATGAAGTAGGCATGCAATAAATGGTTTTGCTTCTATAACTGCTGCTGCTGTTACTTCTATTACTGATTTCCTACAATCCACCCAAGGTTACCCCAGTTGGGGTAAAGTAGGAAACTGGACAAATAACCTTAGATATTGTTCCTATTTGATCTAATGTGACCATACCAGGTAGCCTATAAATTTTGGAAGGGCAAGAATTGTTTATCTAGTTTCTGTGTCTCCATGCCAAGCACAGGAATGGCATATTATGAAGTGATTAGTAACATTTGTTTGATGGATGAATGAATTTAAGAACAAAACTGAATCTAAATGTCACAAACAAGAAGTAAGCCGGGTGCAGTGGTGTAGGCCTATAGCCCTTCTAGTTACAAACATCTTTAGGAAGTTTGAAAATGACAGGAAAAGAAAAGCGATACCAGAGAAGAAAAGACCAGGAATAGAATTTCAAAAAGTAATAGTGTCAGGGAATCAGTAAGTAACAGATGAAGGAGTAAAACAGTTCACAGACAATTAATGAAAATTACAACAAGAAAGACAAACTAATAGACAATGACTTAGAAGGAAGAAGGTTTAAGGCATCTAAAGATGAGGAACATACAGAAGTGAGACAACACAGAAGAAAGGGGAGGGAGTTTATAAGGAAGGAAGTGTGCGTAAAGCATTTCCTTTTCTCAGGGGGTTACGGGGCTAGAATTCCTTTCTAATCCTTGAATCAGAACACTAGTTCTAATATACACTCTAAAAATGATTGACACTCCCAAAGGGATTTCATATATGTGAAAACTTATAGTTTATTTGTTTAATAATAGTAATTAAGATCATTATGTGTTTAGACTTTTAAAGTAAAATATTAATATTTCAAAAAATAGTGACCGAATGCAATGCTCTTTAATATGTGGCCTAAGGCAGCAGAATTTCCATGCCTGTCTCTGCTTTCAATCTATTGTAATAACCTGTATCATGAAGCCTCAGGAAAATTCCATTGTATACCATAAGAGGATGAGGTAAAAGGACATAACACAATATTACTATGAAAAGTTTTAACTCCATATATTCCCGGTCTTTCAAAGGGCCAAAGGAATGTCTTATAGGGTTTCTATGCCATACCTTAAAAATCACTAAATTAGAATTAAGGATGAGATGATTAAATTAGAATTAAAGAGAGATGATCCAGGAACCAGTGAAATAGTTCAAATAGTTCAGCTGGTAAGGTGCCTGCCGCCAAACCTGAGATCAACCCCAGGTGGAAGGAAAAGAACCAACTCTCAAAAGTTGCCCTCTGATCTCAGCACACATAACTTAGCACACATATACATACAGATAAAATATAATTAAAATTACTCAAAATTATGGCTAAAATCATAGTAAAAGTACTTATTCTTCAGCTAGGACAACACTGTATTTAGATATACATGTAAGAACTTTCTTCAGACCCTTTACAGGATGAAGGAATTAATCTATTCCAGGGTGGGCCATAACATAACTCAAGCGCTGTTCTATGTTAAATTAAGGCAAAAGGGAATTGAACTTTTACTCCAAACCCCAAATCATTCCTACTGACGTCTAATCAAGCCTATGATTAGTAAACTGCATTTGAAATAATGCCTTTTCCGATGCCATGATAGCTATTCTAGAGCAGAATGCAGGTGTCGGTGTACCTCACTGTACGCCCAGATCGGCCAAGCTCCCAAATCTGAGTTTCTCCTGTCAGGCTAGTCATAACAAGCCACAAATAAGCAAAGTTCAGATAAAGATAACTAACTATATTCAACTCCTTCATCATTCCCCTTGACTTATCTGAAGCATTTCAACGGTTAGCCTAGTCTCCTCTGACTTCTTTGTGACTTTGTTCCAGCCTAAGGAACTTGACACTACTCTAACCACTTCTGCTTCTTTGCTGGTTCCTCTTTCACAGCCTCTCTTACCCCTCCCCCAACATGTGACCACCCAGGCCTTGAACTTCTGGCTTTCTGCTCCTCTCAATACCTTCTCAGTCAACCTCTAAACACAGGATTCTCATATCTCTATGTTCACCCAATCTAAGATGAAGCAAAGCTTCATCTGGCTGACGTGTATTTGAAGCAGATATGAATTTGTTAAGAATGTAGCTCTGGGACCAGAAGAGAACTCCGGAGGACAGAGGCACTTACTGCCAAGTCCAAGGACCCCAGTTCAATCCCAGGAACTCACATGGTAGGAGAGGACCAACTCCCTCTGACCTCCACAGCTATACAGACACAAGGAGACTCACACACACACACACACACACACACACACACACGGGGGGGGGGCGGGGGGAGAAGGGGAAGGGAGAGGAACAGGGACACACATTATCTATCTCCTCTCTCTCAATTAATTAGAAGTAGTAGCAGCAGCTGTGGACCACCATGTGGGTGCTGGGAATTGAACCCAGACCCTCTGGAAGAACAGGTAGTAAGTACTCTTAACCACTGAGCCATCTCTTCAGCCCCAGTTTTTTGTTTTTTATTTGTGGAAACTAATTTGACAGCAAAACAAACCTTATACTGTATTAACAAATAAACCTTGAATCTCTGTGACTTAACCTGGTGTGTCTGAGGGGAAAGATAGCTTTCTCCATAATCACCGTACCTGTGTTGAAAGGGGCAGGCACCACCTTGAAACATGCAGCTGCTTAGTATATAGAACTCAATTCTGTACCCAGCTGTTGATCAGACCCACACATAGCTAACTTCAGGAAATAACTTGTGAGTGTTCTGCCTTGGCTGTAGGATGCTTCCCTAGCTACTGCCCCCAATGAGAGGGAAGCATCATGTGATACACAGAATACACACAGTACTACCCTGCTAACCCTGGATTCTTAAAGCCATTCTGTACTTCTCAGCTCCCCTCTTACACCTACTCTATTCTTTTATTTCCTATTACTTATTCCATTGACTCTACATTTTCCAATCCCCACTATCCTAATTACCTCTTTCACCATGTCCCTTCCTTGATCAAAAATTATCAGAGACGCCTCTGACCTCTACAGAAGAAAATCTAAATTCTCTGCTATTACCTGACGCTCTTTCAGTTTACCTTACCAACACTACCTCACACCCTCCTTCCTCTCATTTTTCTCACTCCCAACCCTTCCCAATCCTTACTTTTTTTCCAAGACAAGTTCTCACTAACTAGATCAGGCTGGCCTAAAACGGTGATCCTCCTGCTTCTCCTAAATGAACGCTAAATGAAGCATGTGTCATCATGCCCATCTTCCCTCCCTCCCTCCCTCCCTTTCTTCCTTCCTTCTCTCCTTCCATGTATTACTCATTTCCCAATTAAGATTATATGATTTTGCGGGTACACAGAACGTGGCACATTTTGAGAGGGATATCTTTAAGAAGCTTGACTGTAGATATATATTAAACTGGCTGGAGAGGTACCACAGCTACTGAGAAAAAAATCCCAGTACAAATATTTAGTTGGTAAAATGTCTGACTAGCACACACAAGGCTTTGGGTTGGATCTCCAGTACCACAAAATCAAATGTGGAGCACACGCCTATAATCCTACCACTTGGGAGATGGAGGCAGGAAGATCAGAAGTTCAAGGTTGTCCCTTGCTACATAGTAGTTCAAAGCTAGCCTGGGTTATATGAGGCCCTGTTTTAAACAAACAAGCAAAAAACATAAAAGCAACAAACAAACAAAACAAAATACCATCAGATTTAGACAAATCAAGCACCCTGTCCACCAAAGCTAATTGTAAAAGAGAAAGTTAACTGATGAAAGCTATGGTCAGGAGAGTTGACAGAGCAAGCCTCAAGGTTGATTCAAACTCAGCAAGGACAGTATGAGTAAGAGACAGTAATACCAAACTTAAACAGAAAAGACTTCAAGTCTGCACACGTCATCCAAAATGCTCAGAGTTTAAGTAAATGCTGTCAACTAATCTGACCTGGCAAAAGCCTTGTGTCATCAACTCTTGCACCTTCTAATCCTATGCTGCTGCTCCTTCCTATATTTGCTCTTTTTTCTTTTCTTTTCTTTCTTTTTTTTTTTTTATAGGATCTCACTACGCAGCCCAGCTGACGTGAAACTCAGATATCTGCCTGCCTCCCACCTTCTAGTTCTAGTTTTGGAATTAAAAAGCATACACCACCATTTTAGGCTATTTATGGTATATTTTTTGTGGCTTGTTACACATTATTTTCAAGCTGGCCAGCCCTCCTTATCAACAGTCTCTGAAAAGGAAAAGGTGTTCTGAAGAGTGAAGAGTGGGTCTATCACACAGGAAAAGCAAAGGCAGCTTTCTCAGTCTCTGGCCAGGTGAGGAGCCTCTCTTAGAACTCTCCGGAACTGGTAGCCAAGGCCCTGCCCTGCTCACGCCTGCCTCGAATAGAGCAGCTCTTCCACCCAGAAGCACCCACTAGTGAACCTATGAAGAACCAATCTTGATCTCAGAGTCTATGCAGCACAGACAAGGTTAAGTTAGTAAGATTTAAGAAACAGAAATTCATGGAAACAATATGTTTCTTCCTTCAATGGGGTCTTCAGAAATTGAACTAGATTCAGAAGTTTGCAGAAGACCATTAATTAGGGAGTAATGACAAGCCAATAAAGGCAGCAAAGCCTTAACTCTTTTAGTTCCACAACAATGTGCACAGTTCTAGTTAGAAGTTGAATTTCTGCAAAGCTCAAATCCATAGTGGTAGAACATAGAAGAAATGATATAATCACTACAACTATACATTTATACATTTTTATAATATGTAAAATACATTCTTTGATTTGGGAAAAATCTTAAGTAGAAACAATGAGTATTAAATATTTCTCTATTCAGATGGAAAAACTGAAGTTCACTAAAGTTATTTGAATTACATTCAGTATAATTGTGGCTAAAAATCAACAGGTCTGTTAGTTTCCTGGCTCTACTCCAAATCTTTGTTGAAAAGCTCTGCAAACTGTAAAGCATTGCTTATATCCATGTTTATAATCACTGACATTGTTAACTGTGTCAACAGTGATTAACAAACAATCCTGTGACTATGGGGCCAGTGTACTTTTCACTACACTAAGCTGTCAGTTCTACAAAGAACTAACATCCATTAATAGGGAACTGTGAATTGATGAGCACTAAGATGCTGTGAAGCATGGGCTGTGCACAAGTCCCAGCTATACCTAAGATGTGTCATACATCCAAGTTGTTCAGTCAGCTATAACTATGCTTTTGGCTTCCAGAGGTCTAACATGCAGATGGGAAATTATAAAAAATACAAACCTATCTCCTAACAAATAGCTTACAGCTAAGACCCCATTGCCTATGAACTCCCATAACTACTTAGAATGCTTATTTATACTTAAATGTTTTTTCTCTCTCAATTGGTTACCAAGCTTGTTTACTTAGGGAAGCGGATGTCTAAAGTCCTGCCAAGCAGATACTTGAATTAGGTTTTCTAGTTCTTCCAGGCCTCAGACCCAAACAATTCTGTTAATGAACCCAGCTCTTTTGGCTTCTTTTACTGTGCCAATCTCAATTTGGTACTGCCATTCTCACACTGAAGGCCTATTTGCCTCTGCCAATACCATTTCACCCTTGAATAAACAATTTTTCCCAGCAGCCAAAATACTTGATTGCCCTTAGCTTCAACTCTGTTGTTTAAATCTTTATCCTAATTTGATATTTCTTAGCCCAATTTGGCATCTCAGCCATTTAAATTAGGTTTTTATATTTCATTCCCTTCTCCTAAATACAGACCTCTGGCAGAAAAAGAAAAAAGATAACAAAAAGGCTAAAGAGATGGCTCAGCAGTTAAGAGTACTGGCTGCTTTTCCAGAGGACCTGGATTCAATTCCCAGTACTGTCATGGTGGCTCACAATCATCTGTAATTCTAGTCCCAGGGGATCCACCTCCTCTTCTGACATCCATGTACACTAGGTATGTATGTGGTACACAGACATATATGCATGTAAAACAACCATCCATACATATAATAAAAACCAACAAAAAACAAAACACTATTTTATACTATCTCAAACCATAAGTTTTTATAACAAAAATAATAATAAATGCTGATTCACACCATAAATTGTAAGGATCTGTATTAACAGATTACTTACACTATCAGGCTCTTACATTACATTAACCTATCAACACATCTCCCATGCATCTCCTATACCCCTATAGGTATACCTCCTATACCCCAATCTCACTCAATTTCTTAGAAATGCAGTTTTTGTCTTCAAATTAAAGAATACTTCCAGAAGTTTCTACATTTCCCAGAAGAAACCATTCTACAACCTTGACTTCATTAAAAGAGAAAGGTATCTTGAGATTTTTATTTCCATTTTACCCAATATTAGCATAAAACCTGGAGCTTCCATCACACACACACCCCTACCTGTGCAGAGAACTGAACCCAGGATCTCATGCATTCAGTTGGTCTCATACCAACTGAGATATCCTGAACTTGAGCTTAAATTTTTAAATAGCCATGTTAGTTCTTTAGCTTCACATTCCAAGAATGAATCTTAAAGGATTCTCATTAAATTTACAGAGTGTAGAAACTAATGACCTATATTGAAGAAATGAATTCACCAATGAATCTGTACATTTCTAAGCATGTAATATCTTGTCCTCCCCCAAAGGAAAAAGAGTCCTTTGTTTATAAAGTTGTTTTGCCCAATACAATAGCCACAAGCCACATATAGCTATTTAATTTTAATTAAAATAAAAAAAAAAACAGAAAGTTCAGTTGTTCAACAACTACACATAGTCAGTGATTACCATACTGGATAACAGATATGGAACACCTCCAATCCATTCAGAAAGTTTATTGGACAGCATTGACAAAGGCTGCTGATGAGTAATACTGTTGTGATAAATGGTTTCTATAAGACAGAATTTGGGTTATACTAACCAATGACCTCTACAATCCACTAACACACTTTGTCCAAGAAATGATTAACTATGCAAGAGCTAAGCAATTTATTTCAAATGATATAAGGGGACTCTAAACATTTAAACACTGCAGCACAGCAAGAGTTAACTCTGGTAGAAAAGAGACTACAAGATGCACATGTAGATCACATAGATCCTCACCTGAATTGTATTTTGGTCATTCAAAACATTCCGCTATTGGGATTCTTATGCAACAAGAGGATAATATCTTAGAATGGATATTTATGGCACATAAGCAGAGTAAAAAATTAAAGACATATACAGAAAAAGTTTAATTATAAAGGGAAGAATAGGGCTTTGTCAGCTGTCAGGGACAGATCCAGCAGAAATAGTGGTTCCTTACATGAATGCTGAGATAATGTCATTATGAGTAATCAGTGAAGATTGGCAAAGAGTTTGTAGCAATTATTTGGGAGAAATTAATAACAAATATCCTAAAAGCAAGCAAATTCAGCTTATCAAAAGAACTAACTGGCTAAATCCTCGTATAGTGAAAGAATCACCTATTTCTGGAGTGCCTACATTTTATACTGATGCAAATAAATCAGTAGTGGCAGGCTATTAAGTCAGAAAAGGTAAGTAAAGTCAATCAAAGCCCATATGCTTCAGTTAAAAAATCAGGGTTGTATGCTATTCTTATGGTATTGTTAGACTTCCTGAATCTCTTAATATCATCACTGATTCTCAGTATACAGAAATGGTTGTCTTGCATATAGAAACTGCTGAAAATATTCCTGATGATTCAGAATTCGCATCTCTATTTATGCAACTGCAACAAGCAATTTGAGACAGAAATTGTCCACTATATACTACTCATATTAGATCTCACACAGGATTGCCAGATCCATTGGCACAAGGGAATGATGAGAGCAATCAGTATTTATAAGAAATGTGTTAGAAGCCTCAAAGTTTCATGAAAAGCACCATATAAATAGCAGAAGTTTAAAAAGGAACTTCTCTATTATTTGATGACAAGCCAAGGAAATTATAAAGAATTATCCAATATGTTTCTTGTATAATCAAGTCCCATTGCCTGGTGGAAGTAACCCTAAGGGTACTAAAAGAGGGGAAATCTGGCAGATGGATGTTTTCAATGTTGTGGAATTTGGGAAATTAAAGTTTGTACATCATACTATCGATACTTATTCAGGATTTCAATGGGTTTCTGCCTTGAGTTCTGAAAAGGCTGATTCTGTAATTACACGTTTACTGGAAGTAATGGCTATTATGGGAATAGCTTTACAAATTAAGACTGATAATGACCCTGCATATGTCTCCAGTAAAATGAAAAATTTTTTGCATATTATGGCATAAAGCATATTACTGATACCACACAATCCTACAGGACAAGCAACTATAGAAAGATCTAATTGGATATTAAACGTAATGCTTGAACTACAAAGAAATAACAAAGACCCCCCCCATAAGTAGACTATATAATACATTTATTAACTTTAAACTTCCTGAATATTAATGAGACAGAACAACAGTGGCTGACAGACATTGGACAATAGAAAAAAACTGAAGACTTAAATCAACCCATATATTATAAAGACATATTAACATCTGAATGGAAATCAGGACATGTGTTGCACTGGGGCAGAGGGTATGCCTATATTTCCAATGGAAATGAGAAGTTGTGGGTACCATCGGAACTGATAGACTAGATTTGAGCCAGGGAAATCTCCTGAATACCCTGACCACTGACCTGAAAAGCATGACTATGAAAAGAAAAGTTCTTTTAAAAAGATACAGCCTTCTAATGATTGTATTAAAGTGCTAAAAACTAAAAGCAACCAAGAATCAACCTGGGTCATGGAGTAAAGTTTCTGAATCCTAAATTTCCACCTGTCTCCAACACTAGTGACAGTAAAAAGTCCAAGGAAGATGAAGAATATGAAGTCTTGATGAAAAACTGTCCCTGTGTGAATCTCACTTTGACTGATTTGGAACAGTTGGCTGGCGGTCATCAGAAGGTTCCAGGAAAAGATAATAAGAGTGATGGACCACAAAATGCCAATCACTGCAAACCTGAAACAACCTCCAAGAGTCCCAAGGCTTCCCATGACCTGTACAATGGCTGACATGCGTTAGTACTGCGGAGACTGTGATGTCCCTTTTATAGGAAGAGAACACTTACAGCAAACAGAAACCAGAGGAAAACACCTTAAACCCAAAAGTTCCAGACATTCAAGGAAAAACATCTCTAAGTCTTAGTGCAAAGAGTCACGAGACAAAATCTGACAGAGACATTTGCCATTCACCTGAAAGGAAAAAAGCTTTAGATAAGGAGGGGACTGATTCAACCAACTTCACATCTCTTGAGAAACCACCAAAGGTGTCTCTCAGGGAAGATCCTCAGAAAAGCACAGCTGGTTTCTCATTTTCTGTTAGTAATGCATCATGTAAGAATGTTAAGGATAAACTGCTGAAGACCAAAAAGGAGAAGAAATGGCCTAGCAGAAGGCCTCAAAGAAAAAGCAATCAATATTGTACAACTTATGGCTTATTAAAAGGGAGAAAAAGTAGCAGGACTCTTTGCCAAGAAGTTTTTTGTCTTGTGCATCTCTCCTTATGGTTACATGCTACTTGGACTTCTGGGAACTTTGATTAGGTTATAAAGGAGAGTGTTGATATTTGGTAGGATGGTTTGAAAGATGTTAGTTCAGTTCAGCTAGTTCTCTCTGTAGTTCCTGTTATCCAAGCTAAGAGCAGCCAAAAAAGGCAGTGAATTTTTCTTTCTTTCTATCTTTCAAGGCTGCCTGAAAAAATAGTAAAGATTTTTCTCTTCCCTTTCTAACTTTTTAGAGCTAGAGGGTAAAAAAGGCACGGTGGGAATCTGTTACAAGTTAGGAATCAGTTACAAGTTAGGAATCTGTCACAGTAGCAGTTGGGGCAAGAGAACGTCTACTCTTCTGAGTTGTAAGCTTAAAAGCACATTTCAGCTTTCACAGGTAATCTGGGTCCTTACTAAAACTTTCTTTTTCTCATTGGCCCCTGCACATGTGCTGCTTGTTACTGTGGGACTGTTCAGAAAGGCTGAACTGCTGTTGTGTTTTTTCTAAAAAAAAAAAAAAAAATGCCAGGCAGTGGTGGCACAGGTTTTTAATCCCAGCACCTGGGAGGCAGAGGCAGGAGGATCTCTCAGAGTTCAAGGCCAGCCTGGTCCACAAAGTGAGTTGCAGAACAGCCAGTGTTACAACAGAGAAACCTTGTCTCGAAAATAAAAAATAAAAAGTAAAATGAGGTTAATAACTTGTATCCTCCATGCAACAGAAAAATGTTTGATGTTATTCAAGTGAACTGTGGAGCCAAAGAGCCAACAGCTCTTACTACTATTACTTTCTAACAAATCATTAATCCATTCCATAACCTTCATAAACCTCTGACTTCACTCCACAGCAGTAGGCACAGTTTAAAAAAGGGGGGGAGAGGCAAGACTATTTGGTAACAGCTTTTAAGCTCTAAGCAGGGTTCCTAAGGAACTACCAGGACTATCTTTGCTCCTTTTCCTGGAGTGATCCATTAGGGTCTTCTTTTCATGCACTAACTGCTATCCACGCTAACAGTCCAGTTAGGAAAAGATCAGCTAACTGCAGCAGTGTTAGCAAGCACACTCCACATAGGAAGACAGGAAGGAAAGTGAGGTCATTAGACTCAAGCCAGGGGGGAGGGGACTCAATTCTGGTAAAAATGTTCCTTCCCAAAGTGGTTTTGAATACAAGTAAATTACACCAAAGGAGGACACACAATTAGACAGATTAATGCACAAAAAGTGTAAGAATGAGTCCTAATCTGTTATTTCACCCAGTTCTATAAGACAATCACAATAGAGGCAGCTTTCTAAACTAATCTATTATAACATGGAGCAAAAACATTTCCCCAGCCCCCCAGGGAACCTAGAATTCCTAAAGGCAGGAAATACTCTGGGAGGGTATTATCTAGCAGACCACAGATTTTTTTTTTTTTTTACAAAAAAGGTTCTAGAGCCTTATGCTTTCTTTGTAACTCTCAACAATTGATAGACAAGATTAAATGAAAAGAGATTAGCTAATAAAAAGAATCACAGGAAGAATGTCCTAGGCAAATTTTCACCAAGCATATATACGTAGGTACCATAGCCATTCCACAGAGCACTAGACACCCAGACTATGTGGGACCCCATCCATCCACTCCTCTCTGAAGGCCAACTTACCCAGGAAACAGGATGATAAATGATACCAGACATGAGACAATTTTAACATCACATAATTTAAATGTTAACAAAAATAGGAAATGTTTTCCTAAAGCAGCACATGACTCTCAATAAAGACACCCTCAAATACCCAAGCCAAAAATGGAAAACAACAATAATAAAATCATTCAGCATTGCTTTAAAATGTTACATGATACTTTAATAAATGATTTACCCTTCCTAATCACATTTTACATAAGCTAATATGAAAATTAATTAACTTTTCCTGAGTATACAATCTAAAGTAGCTGAAGACCTTCCAAGTTACAGATGATGAATCTGATATGCCAAATAATCAATAAAAGCAAAAGAATTACAAGAATACAGACTTCATAACAAGGGAAAGAATTATTCTTATTCTCCACAGATAAAATGCTATGCCAAGAACTCCAGCTCATGGACCCTGCCTGGCTGCTACATATCATTATTACACTATTATTAGAGTAGCCCTAGCTCCTCATATATTCCTCATTTGAAAATCCCTCCCCAACAAATTCAATTAAGCTCTTCCAGAGCTACGCATACCTGCCTATTTGGGTGACCCGTGTCCTTGTTCTTCATGGTCTCATATCCAGACACCCGGTGACGTCGGCTCATCTGGAGGGCCACCAGGTCCTTCATGATTGAGTCTAATGCCTCCTGTTCATCTGCATTGAAAGAGAGCATGTGAGCTAAGATACTTCAATATAGACCAATAAAGCACTATTTCTACAAATTATACTACTGGGAGTAAAATGACAGATCCTGAGCCAGATGTGGTGGTGCACGACTATAATCCCCATACTTGAGAGGCAGAGAGGCAAAAGGATCACTACAAGCATGAAGCCAGCCAGGGTTATATAGCAAGACCATTTCAAACCACCATCACTACCAACAACAACAAAACAGACCCTGGAACTACAGTCGCATGTAGCTAAGAAGAAGATAACTAAGGTCGGGCTATAGCAATCTGAATTTTAATGATTTCTTAACAGTCCTCCAGATTTCTGGCAATGCACTGATTGTGACTGAGGGAGTAGTTTTTTCAATGCCAGAGGAATTCAACCATGAAAACCTTAAAAAGTAGGAGTGAGGAGTAGCACAGCACAACACAGCACAATAGAGTTGGTTATAAAATGAAAATATAAATTCAACAAAGCTAATTCAGGGGCAGGATTGATCCCAGACCTATTCTTTTCTTCTCCCTTCCTCCCTTCCTCCTTCTTCCTTCCCTCCTTCCTAAAGCAGGGGCTCACTATGTTTGTAGCTCAGGCTGGCCCAGAACATGACATCCTCCTGTCTTAGCAGCCTAAGTAGGATTTTTACAGGCTTGGCAACTACACCCAGCCAGGCTTACTTTTAAAGCACTATGTGTAAAAGAGGGCTTCTTAAAGGACCTCAGGTAGCTGCTTTGAACACAGTTGCTTTACATGCCTAACCTTTAAATGCTGCTTCTAACTGCAAATTTTACAGGCCGGTCAGCTTCTGATAGGGAAGTTAAAGGGTACTTCCGTTTTTCTTCATAACTGGCCAGACCAATGCACTGTCTCTACCTTAGTGGTCTTACTTTTAATTTTTAAATGCTTTCTCTTGAAATATTGTGGAATATTAAGTTCATACTCTCTGAAGACAAACTGTCCGAAATCCAGAACACAAATCAGCCTAACTCAAGCTTTATGAAATTCTCCCAGAGATCTTTTCCTTTCAAATAACATTTAAAGGTTGAAAATAAGTATTATCTGCTGATCTGGAAGAGAAAATGAGGGTGAGTTGTCACACTCCCCAAGTACTCACTTAGGAACTTAGGGCACACCTTTTAAAAAAAGCAATTAAAAAAGACTCTACCCAAAGAGAGTGCCTATTTTCTGCCCTTTATTCTTGTTCCTTAGAAATATTAGTATTCCATGGGAAGGAAAAAACAGTGTGAATCTGGTCTCTTTTCCAACACAACTTGCCTCTTCCTCTCTTTCTAGAACACCTCAAAAGAGTCATAGGAAAGGAAAGGAAGTACAAAGATACCTATAAAGATATTTTTCACTGTTCAGAAAAGTAAAATTAAATTTAAAACTTGCAAGAAAAAAATTAAGAGTAGTTTCCCATATAATTTCCATTTTAAATATATACAGAAATTATTAGTCCAGTACAGTGGTCCATGCCCTTTAACCCAAGCACTGAAGGGACTGAAGCAGGAGGCCCTTAACTTGGAGACCAACCTGGACAACACAGCAAGATCCTGTCTCAAAAAAACAGGAGAAGGGAAAATGTGTTACACATATAGTTCTACTACTCAAAGATTAGAAACCTTCAATAAAATAATTCAGTAGAGAAGATAACAAATGACAGAGTGGGTTCTTGAGAAAGACAAACATAAAATCAACTATTTTATATTTTTCTAGCAACTTATCTATTGGTTCTTTAAAGAAAGTGAATATAGAAAATGTAGCTCTGTTGGGGCAGCTAAGGAGAATTTTCTTGGCTTATTGTTTTTAATCTAATAACCAAAATTTAAAAACAAAAAACAAGCCAGTCATGGTGGCACATGCCTTTAATCCTAGCATTCAGGCACAGAGGCAGGTGGAGCTCTGTGATTTCAAGGCCAGACTGGTCTATATAGCTCTAAGCCATTCAGGGCTATATAGGGAGACCCTATCTCCAGAAAGAAAAATAAAAAATGTTTTTAAGGGCTGGAGAGATGGCTCAGTGGTTAGGAACACTGGCTGTTCTTACAGAGGATCTGGGTTTGATTCCCAGCACCCACATATAGCTTACAACCATCTATACCTCCAGTTTCAGGGGAACAAGTACCTTCCTCTGGCCTTCTCCAGGAGCAAGGCAAGCAAGTGGTTTACAGCCATACATGCAAGCAAAAGACCCACACACATAAAATTAAATAAATAAATAAATAAATTAATAAATAAATAAATAACAAGGCTGTGAGTATACATGTGCTAGGCCCTGGATTCCATCCCTAGCAACACACATACACCCTAAAGCATAGTATCTAAGCTGGCTTAAATATGATAAAGGCATATAAATTGGCTTAAATTATTAAATATAATATATGCAATTATTGTATTAACTATAACAATTAATTAGGGTCAATATTAAGTAAAATTAGTACTAGATAAATGTTGTTTGAGAAGCACCCAGTGAAAATATTAAGAGCTTAATATATATATGGAGATTTGGGAGGATTGAGTTTTTTGTTGTTGTTTGTGGGGTTTTGGTTTTGGTTCAGTTTGAGACAGTGTAGCCCTGACTGGGCTGGACTTGCTATGTAGACCATGCTGGCTTCACAGAGGTCCACTTGTCTCTACCTCCCATTTCCAACATGCATGAAGCTTTTACTATCGATATCACCATCTGAAGATTAAGAATTTCAGGGAGAAATGTTATTACTCAGTGGCAGAAGTATTTCAGTATTTGCTCAGAATGTATAAGGCTTTCGATCCCTAGGAGAGAGGGAATGGTACAGGGGGATCGAGAGAGGGAAAGGGTACAGATTAGAATTTGCTATTATTTATCAAGTTGACAAATTTTTCTTCCAGGAAGCTAATCAATTCTCAGTGTTATTTGGTGTTCCTAGTACTAACAATGTACTAGGAGAATGGGCATTGCTGCCTGCAATCTAGGGCAGCTGACATACGTGACAGAGGGTTATGAATTGAATTTTATGAGGTCAAACATAAGTTTTTGTTTGAAGTTTTTCAACTGATACTTCAACTACAGACATAGATGAAGACAAGAAGTAAATTGAGTGGCTCTTTTAGGCACTGCTTCCTGGATTGAGACTCTATCAGCATTCCCTCAACATGGAATCCCATAAAAGCAACTGTAAAAACAAGACCTTTCTTAGAAGGCAGCAGTCAGAAATATGAACTTTGAGTCAGAAACATCTGAGTTTAAGGAGTCCTTAAACAAATCATGTATTTTCCCCAAATCTCAATTTCTTCATTTGCAAATGGAGGTAATAAAGCATCGTTTCACAGAATTGCTAAGATAGAGACAGAGATGAATAAAGAAGAAAACTTACAAACTACTTCTCATGGTCCTTAGTAATACTTTAAAAATGCTGGCAGTTATTGTCATCAATATGAAAAAGTCAGTGGAAAAAGACTGGAAGGGCTACTTAATCTACTCTAGGATTTAATTTATTCCTGAACTTTTATTAATCATTAACAATAACCATTTGCTCACTATTTATCATGCATTATACATTAGAAAGATTTCTTAGAAGATTTATATTCTATTATGTGAGTGTTTTGCCTGCATGGATGTATATGCACCACATGCGTGCATACTCCCTCAGAGGCAGTGGAGGAGGCAGTGGATCCATTGAAACTGAAGTTACAGAGAGTTCTGAACTGGCGTGTGGGTGCTGGGAACTGAACACAGGTCCTTTGCAAGAGCAGCCAGTGCTCTTAACTGCAGAGTCATCTCTCTAGTCCCACTTTAGAATGTTTTAAAAGCAGCCAGTGGTGAAGCTCGCCTATAATCCCAGCACTTGGTAGTAGGCAAATCTCTGTGAGTTTGAGGCTAGCCAGATCTATATAGTGAGTTCCAGGGCAGCTAAAAGTATACAGTGAGACCCTTATCTCAAGAAAAGCAAAAAACCAAAGTTTTAAAAGCTACTTCAGGGCATCCAAACTCTTGGGGTAAAGCATAAACAAACTGGTCGTGGAGGCACATGCCTTTAATCCCAGCAATAGGAGGTAGGGGCAGGTAGACCTCTTGAGTTCATGAGGTCAGTTTGATCTCCATAAACAGTTCAAGGCCAGCTAGGGTTACACAGTAAGACTCTGTCTCAAAACAAATTTTTTTTTTAAAAAAAAAGAATAAACATACAAATACAATGTCATTTTAAAAAGCAGACTGAACACACACCTGTAATCTAGCACTCAGAAGGCTCCCAGCAGTAGTCTCACATATACGAGGTCAGCTAGGGTTACACAGTAAGACCCTGTCTCAAAAAAGTAAAAATCACACAAAACCTCCCACTCCACATACACACCCCACCACAACCACCACCAAAGGGCTAAACCTGTTATGATGGCACATCCCTTCAGCCCTAGGGAGTCTGAAGCAGGAGAATCACAAGTCTGAAGGCCAGGTTGGCTTTTCCAACAAAACCTGGTCTCAAAAAAACAAAGTAAGCTGATTTGGGCAGCATATAAATATACATAAATACATATATATTTACATAAATGCATATACATAAATACAAATGTATAAAAATAGTTTAAAAATGTGAATAGCAAGAATTTTTTACATAAAGATGGCTTTTCATAATCATTAACACAATATTGTTTCAGAACAGCGAGCTCTTTCATCTATGCCAGAAAGCTCACAAAGTGAGAAGAAGAAGAAGAAGAGGAGGAGGAGGAGCAGGAGGAACAAAGGGAGGAAGAGGAAGAGTGGGAGGAGGAGTTGGAGGGATAATAAAGAATTATCAAATAAGGGATAAAGGAGGAGAAAAGAGAATCAGATGTTGATCAATAGGCTACCAGAAAGAACCATAAAAAGGAAGAAAATACTATAGATCAAGAAATTAGGGTCACTTGTAACATGCCTACAACCCCAGCACTTGAGAGGTAAAAGCAGGAGTTCAAAGTTTTTCTCAGCTATATGATGAGTTTCAGGCAAGCTAAAAATAAATGAGACTCTATCACAAACAAACAAATATGGGGTGTGAAGATGGCTCATTGAGAGAAGGCACTTGCTGCCAAGGCTGACCATTTGAGTTGGATCTCTAGGACCCACACAGAGGAAGGTGAGAACTAACTGCCAGATGCTGTCCTCTAACCCTCTACACACATGCACCATGGCATACTTGCTCTGCTCCCCATAAAAATGCACACATAAAATAGATAGATAGACAGACAGACAGACAGAAAGTTAGGGATCTCGGAAGGGTATGATGGGCATTTAAAGAAAACAAAGAATCTAAGAAACAAGGATTAGCATTCAGACTTTAAAATGGAAGCACAGGTTGGCAAATGGCTCAGCAGGGAAAGGTGTTTGCCACCAAGCCTGACAAATTGAGTTTGATTCCTGGAACTCACATGGTAGTAGGAGAAGTGACCCTTACACAAATTATCCTCTGACCTCCACACATAACTGTGGCCCATGTACCTGGTGCACACACAAGAAGGGATGGATGGGGAGGGGAGAGGAATGGAGAGGAGGGAAGCAGAGGCTCCTAAGAAATCGTAAGCAAACAGGTATCTGTAATTCTCAGTAACTTGTACTTTTTCTTCCCTTATTTCTGACTTATGATGTGATACCCTCCTTTCTAGCTCCAGTAGGAAGTTACTTTTCCACATTGAACTTCTATCTGAAAGGTCTTTAAGGTACTTCCCTTGTATGAGTTCTCTTGGTTAGCCCAGAAAACTTACAGGAAGCACCACATCTTGCAATAAACATCGCCATCCTACAAGGTTATCTATTTACTATGCCACACACTCTTCCACATTTACAAATCCCCAGAGTAATATCTTGTTGGTTTTTTGAGTCAAGGTCTCTCTATGTAGCCCTGACTGTCCTGGAACTGCCTATGTAGACTAGGCTGGCCTCAAACTCAAAATTCCACCTGTCTTCCTCCCCAGTTCTGGGATTAAAGGAGTGCTCCACCACACCCAATCTAAAGTAATATTTTAATCTTTGTTTTCCCTTAACTAATGATGTTATTTCTTCATCTTGCCAAGGCTCTGTCTTAGCTCTGCCAAATCATCTGATCACACTGCTCAACTCAAGAGAGTCCGAGCTTCAGAGTCCCTGATTTTACTTTCTCTTTATGACATTGCAAGTATTTCTACTGTCTCTACCCTGACCATATCCAGGCAAAAATCATTTTACAGTAAGTAAGACTCAATCTTCAATTCACAAGAAAACTTGCTCCTTCATGAACATGGGTGGACTGGCGAGATGACTTAGCTTGTAAAAAACCTTTGCCATGCAAGTCTGATGCTCAGATCCACAGTGAAGGAACTGACTCCCAAAAATTGTCCTTTAACCTCCACACGTGCCAGGCACATGCACACCTGCACACACACAAACTTTAAAATAAAAATTAAAGAACATGGTTCACATAGGCACAGTGGTGCACACCTGTTCATCCAGAATTCAGGAAATGGAGGCAGGAGGATCAAAAGTTCATGGGCAAGTTTAGTTTGAGCCCAGTGTGGGCCACATGAGACCTAGTTTCAAAAAGTACAGAAAATGGTTGAAGCCAAGGGGAAGGACTCACATCTGCAAACACACCAACTGGGTGGCAGAGGCAGGTGGATCTCTGTGAATTCCAGGCCAGTCTGAGCAACAGGTTAAGACCCTGTCTTAACCCCTCCTCAAAATTTTAAAGATAATAATATTTTTTAAAAGAACAGAATTGAATTTTTATTAAAAGTTAAATACTTATATTGTTCTGTTACTAGATTACATAATAATCAAGCAAAATTAATTAATGGCTCAAAAAATTTAAGTATGTATTACAAAGTAAGCACTGTTTCCTCAGAAGAATCAATAGAATCACCATTTTATACAATAGTGTGTGTATGCATTTGCAGGTCCTATGCATGTGCCTGTGGAAGTCAAAGGTTGATATTGAGTATCTTCCTGTATCTCTCTCCACCATATTGTGGGGAATATAATCTCTAATTGAACCAGAACTCACCTATTTGGCTAGGTGAGCTGGCTGGCCAACAAGCCCCATGAATTCTCTTTTAGGCCTCTCCAGACACAAGCTACCACACCTGGCTTTTCACATAAGTACTAGGGATTTGAACTTAGGTCTTCACACTTGCACAGCAAGCACCTTACCAACTAAGCTAACTGTCAGCTCCTCTTCGTTATATTTTAATACTTGATGAAACTAACTTAAAGGACTAAAGACTATATTACATTATGCATGAGGACGTATATACATGTATGTGTGTCCCAACCCTTAAATTACAGAATTGGCTGCTGCTGCTGCTGCTGCTGCTGCTGCTGCTGCTGCTGCTGCTTCTTCTCCTTCTTCTTCCTATTCCTATTCTTATTCTTATTCTTGCAAACAATTACATACTTCTGGCAAAGTACCTACTGAAACTCTAAAATCTGAATCAGACTAGGGCTACTCAACCAGGAAGGTTTAGGAAAAGTATTCCCAAATCAAGAGGGGGAGCTGGTGAGATGGATAATCAGTTAGGAGTTTTTGTCGCTGTTGCAGAGGACCTGAGTTTAATTCCCAGCACCCACATGTTGGTTAACAACCATCTCTAACTCTAGTTCCAGGGAATCTGATACCCTCTTCTGATCTCTGACAGCACCAAGCATTCATATGTATGCAGACATACAGACAAAACACTCAAACATCAGACAACTAATTTAAAAAATTTAACTACAAAATCTAAAATATTTCTGATTCCCAGTACTTTGATAGTAAGAATCAAACCTTAATGGTCTCACACATGCTTTACCACTGAGATATATATATTTTCTACCACTGAGCTATATCCCTCCCTGCTCCTAAGCATTAGATAAAGAATATACTCAATTTGAATTTGTTTGCATATTTTTGCTTCACCTTACCTCCCTATAACCTCTTGAAATAGATTAATGCAGGTCCAGGGCTTAGCACTGCACCTGACCATAGGATACACTTGGCAAATGGGCAAGAGCAAGTGAACACTTATAAAGAACCAGGAAAATTTCACTCTCTGTATTTCCCTAAGTAATGTTTAGTTGAATGCAGATTTACTTTTTACAAATGTCTAAAATCCTGTTTCAAAATCTAAAACCAACTGTCTTTTGTTTTGGTTTTGACTCACAGTCCCAAGTAGTCCAAACAGGCTTCCAATTTGCTATGTAGTAAGGATGGTCTTGAACTCCTGATCCTCCCACCTCTGCATCCTAAACTCTGAGAATAAAGGCATATACCATCATACCTAGCATCAACTATCATTTTTTAAAATTTTTTCTTTATTCATTTATCCTTAATTTTGTGTGTATGTATGTGAGTGTGTATGTGGGTGAACCTGTGCACATGCATGTGGAAAGCAGAGTAAGTTTCAGGTGTCTGCTGTACTCTCCACCTTTCTGCCTTAAAATGAAGGTCTCTCACTGAACTAGAAGTACACCATTCAGGCTAGGCTGGCTAGCCAAACAGCTGGAGTTCTCATGATCCACCTGCCTCCATTTTCCAATGCTGGGGTTACAGGTTAAAGCCATTCCTGGCCTTTTATGTGGATGCGAGGAATTCAAACTCATATCTTCATGCTTGCAGAGCAAGCACTCTTACCATTAAGCCATCTTCCATACTCCAACTGTCATTTTAAAAAATATCAAAAGTCAGGGCTGGAGAGATGGTTCAGCAATTAAGAACCCTGGATGTTCTTCCAGAGGACCAGGGCTCAATTTCCAGCACCCATACAGCAACTCACAATTGTCTGTTATTCCAGTTCCATGTGATCTGACACCCTCTTCCAGCCGCTGTGGGCACCAAGTACATATGTATGTATGCATGTATATATATACAGGCAAAACACATTACTCATTTAAAAGATAATTTTAAAATATATTAAAATTATAGTCATGAGTTTTGTATGGATGGCTTCAGTTCCTGAGACTCTGTCTCAAAAAACATCATCGGAGGCTGGAAAGAAGATTCAGAAGTTAAAAACTCCTGCTCTTCTGGAGGACCGGAGCCCAGCTCCTAGCAACCCATCAGGCTGCTCACAATCTCCTGGAACTCCAGCTTCAGTGGATCTAACACTCTCTTGGGATTAACACAAACACATTACACATAAATCTTTAAAAACAAAATCTACTCATTATATAGATTATTAATTTATTAAACTGTGATTCAAGATTCTCTCAAAACAGTTGTTAATCTTGCCAAGTCTACTACACAGGTGGTTAGATTCTAGCCAAATTGAGACTGTTCTTAGGCACTTCCAGAAGCCCTGGAATCCTTGAAATACAGACCTAGTTCTGTAAGTTATAATGATTAACAACTCTAAAGAAAGTTGTCAGCCCCAAATCAACCATCTTTAATTCTGTGTTCAGTTCCCTAGATTCTTGTAATATTTCCAAGTCTTTACACATTTTTAGCATATCCCACTAAGATTCAGTTACATTTAGAAAAAGAGCAAATAAACACTAGCAAATAAGTCCCAGGAATTATTATCAGCATTACTATAATTATTGGAAGAAATTCTAGTACATCCAAAAAAAAAAAAAGTCAAACCCAATTTCAATAGATACATACTATCAAAGCCAAAAAAAAAAAAAAAAGCAAATTAAAAAAAGAAGATTTCCTATTATTTACAAGGATAATTGTAGTTTCCACTAGCTGCTTGGGGCTAACAGACAATATAAAATCTGACCTGTTTTCATTAACAACTCAAGTTGTCAAACAGGCTTGAGTCTGGAGCATAGGAAAATATGACTATAAATCAAAGAACTTGCAGGGCAGAGATGCAAATTAGTTTTAGTCCTTTAGTCATTGACCTGGAGTTTAAGTTAAGTATAATGAAAATATTAAGGAATCTGTCTCTTTTATTAAACGTTTGAACTTATTCATTAGGTTTTGGGGAAGCAGAGGCAGAAGGATTGCTACAAGTTCAAAGACAGCCTGATCTACACAGCAAGTTCCAGGGTAGCTAGGGCTACATAGGAAAACTATGAACAACAAAGGGGGGGGGGGAAGACAGAGAGAGAAAGGAAACTAATTTAAGAGAGAGTGTTAGGGATGTTGCTCAATGATAAAGCACTTGCCTAGCATTCACAAGGCTTGGGTTTTAAGTCCAGCACTGGGGAAAAACTCATTTAAAAATGACATGGGGTCAAATGTGAAGATATCAAGTTTCCTATTCTTTTTTCTTTGGGACTTTACCCACGTAGTTTCTTTTAAATTCACTGAAAGCCAGAGTAAGGAGATTGATCACAAATGAGTATCTGGCCAATGTGCCTTTGCACCCTCTTAACGGTCTACAAAAATGACTTGACCTTGCTATAGCGCAAAGCAAACATTAACATCCCATTTTCATATGGAGCACTTCACACAAGCAATGAATACTTCTGCAAAGGAGACTTTCACCAAAGTTTACTCTTTTCTTACTTATTGTCCTTACTTAGGACAATATTTTGCAAAACTTGATCAATACCTGCCTCAAATGGAAAAGCAAAGTATATTTATAGTGTCACAAGCTCCTTAGCTGAGTCCAAGTCTTTTGGTAATGCACAAAAATTATGCGAAATATAACTCAGTTCAAATATTGTGTGGGAGATATTAAAAGCTTTTCTTAAATTACATCTTCACAACAGAATTCCAAATACTGACAAAAAGGAAATGATTTCATAGTGATTCTTTTGTGTAGCGAATGCCTCTTTCAAAAGTTACATAGTTTCAGGGATAGCACAAGATAAAAATAAGAGCAGCCGAATTTTTCCAAAGGTAGGGTCTGAGCTACAACCCACAGCACCCAACCAGTCTCAACTTCCAGTAATCTGCGAGGAGCGCAGATCGCTCAGGGTTCTCAAACCCACTGTTGCAAACAGGGATCCGCGTCGAATCGCCTCGCAGCGGAACCCCGCATGCACTCCCCCACCCGTGTGCACGCGCGCGCGCAAGGGCGCGCACGGAGCTCGAGAGCGAAGCCCCGGGAACTCACAGGCCAGCCAGTGTGAGCAAAGGGAAGGAAATGACACAGGCAGGAAAAAAAAAAAAAAAAGCAAATCAAGGAAAAGACACAACAGCAGCTGGGCCTGCACCAGGCTCCAGCCCCGGCCCCACACTGAGCTCCGGCTCCCCCACCCTCAAGCTCGCGGGCCAGCTCGCTGGGGACCGGAGTGGGCGGGCGGCTCCACGGAGCACGGGCCTCGGTCCCGAGACCCCTCCCCGGGATGCGCCTGCCGCACGCCTGGAAAGAGAGCTGCCGAGGGGGTTTGGCCGGTAGGGCACCCCCGGAGGATCTTAACAGCCAAAACCACCGAGCGGTCCACGGTCCCCAGCCCCAGGCCCGGCGGGCTGTCCATGCCTGTCAGGCGGCGGCCCAGGGTTCTCCTCCCCTCAGCCCGGGGCGGGGCGTCGCGCAGCAGCGCGGGCACAGGCCGGGGCGGTGGCGATACTCACCCATGGTGGCGGCGGCGGCGGCGACTACAGCCCAGAAGTGTCACCTCCGCAGCCGAGGCTGCATGTCGGGGAAGCGGGCGGCGGGGACGGCAGCGGGCCTGGCTCCGCGCGGGGGCCGCGGGCTGCGCTGGCTGCGCTCGGGGCCCCCGCCGCCTCCCCAGGCTCCGGCTCCGGCCGCGGCCGGGCGCTGTGGCATGGGCAGGATGGCCCGCTACATCCCCGGCGCTCCCGGGCTCGGCCCAGCCCGGCCTCGGCGGCGCCAATCGGCCCACCCGCCTGCCAGTCCCGAAGTCCAGAAGTCGCTCCGTCCGGCCACTGTTCTCCACCTCAGGAACGCTCCGAAAAACAAACCGCTGGGCGCGCAGCTAGCCTCGCTGTGTGTCACTCATGCCAGCATCCGCCAATCGCAGGCAGCCGCTGGGCCTTGGCCCCACGCCCACTCGCATTACCAGCCAATAGCCATGAGGAAGTCGGATACTCCCGCCCCTCCACCCGCTCTCTCCCAACACCCTCACTCTCGGCCGCCAGCTAATCACGACGCACCAATCCCGCCTACTCTCACAGGATGCCAATGGGCGAAGTCAAGGCGATTTCCGAGGGCTGTCTAGAGCCTGCCAATCACCGAGACAGCGTCCGTCCTCTCGCTCCTAGCCAATCACGGAGGGAGCGCTGAGCACCCGCCCCGGTGCATCGCTAGCTGGCGCTCTCGGCCCCTGGGGCCGGAGGTGTGGGCAGCTCCAATCACAGCTCCGGCCTGCGGCTCCGCCCACATCCCCACCTCTACTCGGTCGCGGAACCCTCCACCGGCGCGCGGGCTGGCGCTGTTCCCCGCGGCGGCTGCTCTAGTCCGGGGTTTGGCAAAAGCGTTTTGCGTAGCGTCCCTCAGAAAACGACAGCCTTCGGCCCTACGGTTGTCGGTTGTCCGCGACCTCCGGTCCCGAGGTGTCCTGCCTCTGCTGATGCGAAGCAGCTGGCGGGGAAGGTTTGGCTCTGTGCTTCCCGGCTGAGGGCCACTTGTGCCGCGCGGTCCCCTGGGCCGCTCACGGCTCTAGATGCCGCTTTTGCGCGCAGGAGGGCGGTCTCGCCACTTCGCTCATTCCTGAGTCTCAGCCCTCCGAGGCCACACACCCATGGGTCCTGATTCCTCGGTCCTCAAAGACTAGGGTCGTGCTGGAATGTGGATCAGCACATTCTGAGTTCTGCTAGAGTTGCTTTTGGACAACAGTTTTGCTCTTATTATAAAGCGAGACATGCTTTAAAAAGAAAACTGCAAAGTGCAGGAAAATAGAAAGAAAATCCCTACCCTGGAGATAGTTTTATATATTTCCTACCTAGATAAACAACGATTGACAAAAAATAACTTCATATTGTTTTTGTGGTGTGCTTACACTTTTATAAGTGTTTCCTGTGCCACTAAATATTGTCTCAAAACAATTGGACTGGCTGATATTTCAAAAGAGCATTGTAATTAATTTCTCCAACTTGTATTGTTTCAACAGTTTATACATCCAGTCTTTAGATTCCAGGTCTACCACAATTAATGTCTGTTCTCTTTCTCTGGACATTTCCAGTGACATATTTCAGATTCCAGAATAATCTTCAGATGCCATTTTCAACTGTCATCTAGAAACCCCTACTTTAGAGGGTGGCTTTGCCTGGAGTGTCAAATATCTTTAGTACCTTGGACAATCCTCTTTTCTTCACCCCTACCCCGTAATAGTTAATTAGTTCTCTTGTCCTGTTTCTCTTTTTTTATTTTGCTTTTTGTTCTTGTTTTTTGAGACAAAGTCTCTTTATGTAACCTAAGCTGTCTTGAAACTACTATGTAGACCAGTTTAAAATTTATAGATCTGCCTGCCTCTGCCTCCTGAGTGCTGGGATTAAAGGCTTGTGCCACTATGCCTAGCTTTTTCTTCAACAAACTTTCAAGTCTCATATTCTCACTTGATTATGTCCCCAATTTACTGAAGTTTCTTAACTAGAATCTTTTTTTTTTCTGGTGAGGAAAAATAGAGAAAAAAATCAGCCATTTACTAGATGCCAGGCATGTAATCTCAATTTCCTCTCCCCTCCCCTCCTCTCTTCCCTTCCTCCCTTCCCCACCTCTCCAATAACTGAGCTAAATAAGTGTCTTCCTTCTCCCTTTCCTTCAGATGCCTTCTTTGTGAATTTCATTTCCACTGTCTGTCCCTCAGCCACCAAAGTCAAATATTTCCATACTGCAGTTACCGTATGTGCTGACGATTCCAGCTCAGGTTGGTCTTTGTTCCAAGCTCCATAGGTGCCACTCTTGAGTATCCCACAAGTGCCTCAAATTCTACAGGTCCAAACTGAACCCATCACTTTTCTTCCATTGTTCCATATTTCCTCTGTTCATCTTCAGTACCCCAAGGAAGACACTGAGTCATCAGTGAGATCTTCCTCTCCATTTCCCTTCCCCAACCATCTTAACCAGGTCTCCTCCATCTTCCTCTCTTCCATTCCCTAGCTCTACTAGGCCAGTTCAAACCATCAAAATCTCTTACTTAGTTTACTTAATGTATATTCATACCAGAGTGATCTTTCTGTCACATAACCCTGGCAAGCCCTGTTTACACACATTATAGCCCATCAGCTTTAAGATGAACCAGATAGGGGCTGGAGACAGTTCAGCAGTGAAGAGTGCTTGCTGCTCTTGCAGAGAATCCAGGTCTAGTTACTAGCACCCTCGTTGGTCTACTCAGAACTGCCTGTAAATTCAGCTCTAGGGGATCAGACCTCCTCTCAACTCTGCAAGGCACCATGCATGCATCTTGGACACATTCATTCAGGGATACATGCCAATAAAATAATTTTTTAAAAAGATAATCAAATGTAAATGCAGTAAAGAAGTGTCTCCAGGACCCAGCACCCCTTCCTCTTGAACTGTCATTTCCCACCCCCATTATTTTAGTCTAATGTAGCTGTAGCCACATTAGAAGTTCCTCAAATCAATCTCAACTTTTCAATCTATTCCTCCCTCTCTCCTCACGTTCCTATGTGTGCTATGTTCTCTGTATTGAATGTTCTGCATTTCTGCTCCACTCTCATTCTTTCAGGGGAGAATTAAGTCCTCCTTAGTTCTCCCTCACTCTTGAGGAAGCCTTCCCTACTTTAAACTGGGCTAAGGCCTTTTGATATGATCCCAGAGCACTTGGAACTTTCTTCATCCAAGCACTTATTCTGCTTTAATGTAACTGCATTTTGCAAAAATAAGCAGAGAAACAGAAGCTGCCAGGTGGTAGGTGTAGCTCAGTGGTAAAGAGCTCACCTAGCATGTGCAAGACCCCAGGTTCAATCCCCTAGCTCTATGGGCAGGGGGGGCAAGAGAGCAGGAAAAAAAGCTGTCATTCAAATGAGCGTGCCAACCATCTTTAATAGTACATTCAAAAATACCTGCTGGGTGTGGTAGAGCACACGTGCCTACAATCCTGGCACTCAGGAGGCAAAGACAGAAAAATTGTCTCAAGTTGAAGGCCAGCCCCTAGTCCTACTAACAAGGTCCACTCCTCAGAACATGATCATCTCAAAACAACAAAGTGTGTGTGTGTGTGTGTGTGTGTGTGTGTGTGTGTGTGTGTGTGTGTGTTGGGTGTCAAATAGGGACACTAGTAATTGGATGTAAATTCCACAAATATGCCCTTACTTATATATTTTATCTTCCCTGTGTGGGTGGCTTTCTCTCCTCTCTCTTCATTTTCACTGTGTGAAGCTTCCTAGCTGGGCCATGCCTTCCAAGGCTGCCTCCTAGTTTTACAGTGACTGGATGCCTCCAGGTATCAGAGCCACACCTACTGCCAGCAATAGGCAATAGGCAGAGAAATGCTGGCCATATCTGGCAGCCCAATTACATACTAGCTGCACACTTTCATTCTTTTCTTTTAAGAACACAGTGGCAATGGGACACGGAAGGAGCAATAAAAACAATGAATGAATTCTCTTAGGGGAGAGATTAATGGATTTGGTTTACAAAAGAAAATACCGGTTAACCTATCACCTGATTTTATGAAAATTCTTTTAATTCAAAGATAAAGCAGGGTACATTTTAGATTACTTGTTGAACCAATTAGTTTACTGTGTTGTCATCAAGGAATAATATGCATACCTAGTAGAAGACTCTTTCAACCATTATGTCTTAAAAATTATTTGGTATTTTCTTCTAAATAAAAATAGCATTCGTTTTAAAGCACACTCAGATAAATTTATCTCAAAGAGTACTTTGTAAGTAAGCAAAGATAAAGAAAATTCACTGTAGCTTCTTTTCTAAGTAGACATCCAAATAGACATTGATGGGGAGATTGGTTAAACAAAGTATAATATTGTAATATAATGAAACAGTATGTGCCCACAAACAAGAATAAAGAGCCTTCCTCTACAAGTACCAAAAAGATCCAAGATAGCCTGTGACCTGCGTATGTGTGGGGGGTTGTAGTGAAGCTAGGTTATAAAGTATAAAGGGTAACTTTTTTTGAAAGATTTATTAATTTTTGTTATTTGTATGTATGTGGGGGTGAGGGGAATATGTGTGTATGAATTCAGGAGCCTTCTCAGGTGTTTTACCCTGTGTGTGTGGATTGGGGGGCAGTTTGTGTGTACATATGCATTTGTTTAGAGATAGGAGGAAGACATTGGGATCCACCTTGATTGAGAGCAGGATCTCTTTGTTGCTTACTGCTGAGTATTCCAGGCTGACTGGCCACAAGTTCTAGGGATTCTCTCTCTGATTCTCATCCCCCCCCTTCCATCTCCTCATAGCAGCACTAGGATTACAGATGTGGGCACTACCACTTAGGGTTTCACCTGGGTTCAGGAGATTAAACTCAGGTCTTTGCATTTGCATTGCACCTCCTGAGCCATCTCCCTGCACTGAACACTTACTATCGCCAAGCAATGTTTTAGGTATTTAACATGTATTAAGCAGCCCTGTCAGGTGCTATTAACACCTCCACTTTATACAGGAAACGTCATGTATATAAAGGTTAAGTTCTTGTCCAAGACTGGTAGACCCAGAATTTGTTCCCTAGCTCAGCCTGGCTTCAAATTCAAGGGGATCTTCCTGCCTCAATCTTCCCATTGCTCAGAATAGTGCCATATACCACCATTCCCAGTTGATAACTAAAAAATAAAATAAAATAAGGACAAAAAGAAAAAGTAGGGGAGTGGAGAGACTTTTCACAGTTAAGAGCACTTGCTGCTCTTGCAGTGGACCGCAGTTTGGTTCCCAGCACCCACAATGGGCATGGCTCACAACTGCCCCAAACTCCAGCTCCAGGGAAGTATGATAGGCTCTTCTGGTCTCCATGTACACACAGTATACAGACATATACACATACATACATATGTACATACATAAAATTTTTAAATAAACAAATATAACCTTTTGGTCATAAGCAAAAGATACAAGAAAGAAAACAGTTAAAAGTGCTACTCTATTCAGTGGCTGAACACAGAATATCTAGTTAGATATTTATCACAGCATTAACTTCTGCCAGACCCACTGATGCTACCTAGGAGTCAGAGACTTCTACTTTTGCAGTTTGAAGCTTTATTGTTCGCTTTGCTAAAGTTCTAAGAAAAATAACTTGGGCTTGGGAAAAAGCTGAGTCAGTAAAGGGCTTGCCTTGCAAGCACAAGAACCTGAGTTTAATCACCAGAACCCATGCAAAAATGCTGGGCATAGTGGCACACTATTATAATTCCAGGGCTGGGAAGGCTGAGACAGGGCCCCTGGAGGACCCCTCACTGTCAGCCACTCACTCTAACTTAACTGTTGAACTCTAGACAAATGAGAACTCCTGAGATTACAGGTGTGCTCCACCATGCCCAGTTTACATGATGCCTAGTATTGTGAAGTGCTGGATTGAATCCCTAGCACTAAAAAACAAATAAAAAAATCTCCCCTAATAAAAATAGTAACATTATTATAGAAAGGAAAACTTGGTAATAATAGCAGGCATGGCAACTCATGCTTGCAGGAATCTCAGTACGGAAGGGGTGAAACAGAAGAACAGCTGAGTTCGAAACCTACATAGTGAGCTTAAGGCTAGCCTGGGCTACAGAATAAGACCCTGTCTCACTAGTTAAAACAAAATAAATCTCAAAAACAAAATGAAACAGAAAAAAAAAGTCAGTGACATCACCACTCTGAGAAAGCCATTTCTGAAAATCAGACATATTTCTTCCTAGCCTTAAAACAAACAAACAAAAATTCCTCATATAAGTTCTTGAAGTAAAAGAAGGAGAATCAGTTCAAAGCCAGGTTTAGCCACATAACAAATTTGAATTACATGAGACTGTGTTTCAAAGGGGACAAAAAAGAAAGAAGAACTGACAAACATGGTATTGCTAAATAAATATTTCAAAATTTGAATTGTACTATATCTAGTACATATACCTTTTTTTTTCTTTAGTGACAGAGATTGAACTCAGGGACCTCACACCTGCTAAGTACATGTTCTACCACTTAGCTTCCACTGAGCAACCTACTAGCCCAACATACATGTAAATTTGAATCTTTATATAACATTATATTGTAAACATTTATGACATAAAATATTTTTTTGTTTGCTTTATTGGGGCAAGGTCTTGCCCTGGATGGCCTAGAACTCCATGTGTACACCACATATCCTTAAACTCTCACAAGTCCTCCCACCTCTGCCTGCCAAGTGCTCGGGTTACAGGTGCGTGTCACCATAGCCAGCTTGACATAAAGTATTCTGAGAAAGACAACTTTTTTGTAGTGAACTTCAGGCTTTATTGTGCCACACTTTTGCCTGCCCACTCCCAAACTTTTATTACTGCTCTGAGATTCCTAGCAACCTCCTTCATGATCTCCATGTGAAATTTCAAAGACAATATAACAAGAAAAACTCTAAGCTTTCTTCCCTGATGCACGGATACCATTGTTACAAAATTCACTTTTATACTTATGAAAATCAGACAGAATTTATCCAGAAACTAATTTATCACCAAACTAAAATTTTCCCTTCTTAAATACCTTTACTATATATCTTCACAGTCCTGGTGACTTCTTGTTTTTAATTATATTGTATGGCCATGACTATCTTTATTTATATTTTATGGTCTCAACTAGATCCAGAAATAATGAGAAAGGCTCAAATCCTTCCATTTCTACAATTTTTCCTTGTTAACAGAGGAGTGAGCAGGGCACCACCAGGGGGCAGTGCAGAGCCAGCTTCACAGCCCAGAGTAAGCAAACTGGGTTCCACAACATCCACATTAATAAACTCTTCTATACTGGAAGAGGCCTCTTCACATAAGTAGCCAACTTCCCTCTAAGACCAAGATTCCCTCATACAGATGTCTCAGATTAGAAATGATCACATTCTTTCAATTTAATCTATGCTCAACATTTCTAAAACAGGCCTGTTTAATTAACAAGGTCTATTAACATAAGATGCCGTATCAGACCCATTCTTGTTTGTTTGGAGGAGATAACTTGAGTTTTGAGTTTTTGGGAAATCTATTTTTATTTTTTATTTGTGTGTGTCTATGTGAAGGTATACCACGTATATGTGAGTGTCCTAGGAGGTCAGAAAAAACAAGAGCCTTCTCTTTAGCCCTAAGTGTGAGATAATTTATATACAAAATAACTGTCTTCTTTTAATCTTTTCTGTGCATGTATGTGTGTGCATGGGGTATATGATATACCAGTGTGTTTGTATGAGTGTGGGCACATGTGTGCTGTGGCATGTGTGTGGAGGTCAGAGGACAACCTTGTGTGTCACCTTCCATTTCTGTTTGAGACAGTTTCTCATTTTGCTGCTATGAACATCAGGCTAGCTGGCTCACAGGCTTCAGAGTTCTCCTGTCTTGGCCTCCGACTTTCCATGGGAACTCTGGGACGAGAGATCTAGACTTTATGTGCCTTCTGGAGTTTTGAACTCAGGTTCTAACATTTGCACGAAACACCTTACTCACTAAGCCATCTCCCCAATCCCTTGTTTTATAGGTTTGTTGGTAAAATCAATTAACATGACAGTATCTTAATTATAAAGCAGCTTATCAACATCAAGTTACCCCATCCTGGTGATGTGGTTTTTTGTTTGCTTGTTTTGTCTCCATAGCCCTGGCTTTCCGGCTGTCTTTCCCAGAGGCTGACGTTATCTTTCACCGCTTTACATCTTTTCCACATTTATTTACTTAAGGCTCTTTCAGAAAATATTACTCTGCGCTCAGAACTGGCTTGAACAACTTTTAAGTTGGTAGACGGTCGTCTACCAGATCCAGTAGGCTTGACACGCTCCAGCACGGGCAGCCGACACCATTAGACTTCCTAGACAAGTGACTGCTAAGAGCCAATGGGTCAAAAGGCCAGGCTCCCTCAGCCCGCCTCTCTTCTCTTATCCTTGTTCCCCTTCTGGTTGCCAGTGTCCTATCATTTGGCATCACGGGAAAGAAGCTAAAATTGGTCTTCTGAAGACCTCAAGCTTTCAACCCCATCTGCTGATGGGTTCATTGTTATCAATATCGGAACACACGGGGTTGGTCAAAAGAGGTCCTAAGGAGGCCTTTTACCCTGACACCTGCCTTCCTGTGGCACTACAGCCTTAGGCTCTCAGACAGAAAAGGGAACAAAAACCACATGAAGAGTACAAAGATGATGAACGTAGTCAACGCTACCCAGGGACAGCTCCCATGGGTACAGCCCTGTGTCTTCCCTTTGAGGTACTACTTCTTAGAGCAAGATCTAAGCATCAGCTGAACAGCCTGATCTCTGAAAAAGCTCAGTTCCTGTACAGAAGAAAGGTATTCAAGAAATACTAGCTATATGAGTGAGTGAAAAGGCTAGGTCAACAGGCCAGCCTCCCACTACAGAGAACAACCACATTTCTATTACAAGAAAGAAAGAAAAGGAAGAAAAGACGGTCTTAGTGTTAAAGTAGAGAAGTAAGCATATGGGCCTGAAAGTTAGTCCAGAGGTTCAGAAACTGGACATAGACTCAGGACAACTCAAGAGTCATACCAGCAACAGCATCCGAGAGTCACTACTGTTATTACTGAAGATCAGTTTCCACTCTACAGTACCACACACAGGATACTTCGAATCTTCACAAGGGTCAGTCACCTGAGATCAGAGTCAGACCAGCTAGCTGGTCTTACCTTGTATCCCTGATCGCCCCATGACACCAACAGAGCTAAGAGTCCCTTTTTCTTAAGGCTGTAAGCCATTGCATCAGGTCTCCAGCAGGCTCCCGCCTGTTTCAGTCTCTGAGATTGTGCAGAAGCTTGTGATGGCCTAGGAAAGCGCCTGGAGACACATATAATTTGGTTATTCAATGTTGTCATAAACGTGAATCACGTCCTCATGGTTGTTGAGAGCCTGGATGAGGTGAACAGCCTGCTCCAGGTCAGGGTCAGCCAGCTGCACCTTGGAGTGGGGGATGAACTCCAGCGAACAGGATACAGAACATAGGCCCAAGGAGTCCAGTTTCTTCCTCACTTGGTGTAGTGAAGAGGCATCGCAAATAAACTAGGGATAAAAGAAAGTCAGGTGAGAAGCCAGGAAGAAATGCCACAAATCCAGGCAGAACTTTACAAAGTCCTGAGTGCAGCAACCTGTACTATATTATCATTGGATTTACGCTCATGTTTCCAATGTTCAGAATCCTTCTCATAACTTGGTAGGCCCTATCCAGGATTCATTTAGTAACACTACAATTTGTGAATTCTTTGCTTTACCTGTATCCTGACACACAGGAAGAGAAGCATACCTTAAGGTATCTACTAGAGACCCTGTGGAAGCCCATCAAACACAAAGGCTTCAGGTTGTCAGGCTTTCCTCTCTGAGCCATCTCACTGGCCTGCAGACTCACTTTAAAATGGTTCTTTTCTTCTTCGTCCTCAGCTTCCTTCACATCCTCAGCTCCTGCTTCAATTGCCAGTTCCAGGGCACGCTCTAAGTTCACAGCCTTCTTCTCTCTGTCCTCTACTCCAACCACAACGACTCCTTTTTTGTCAAAGAAATGACGTGCTCCTTCAGCCATCATTCCCCTGACAGGAAAGGGAACAGGCAAGAATGCATGGATGCTTTAGAAGCTCAGTCTCCACAAAGTGCTGCATTCTAACACTATCCCTACCATTCAGTCCCTGGAGTACACAGAGACACCCAGCAACTCTCTGCATGAAGATGCAGCTGATGCTGGGTAAGAGGACTGCCCAAGGGCATCCCACCTTCTATTTCCTCCCCTCACTGGAGTCTGTGGGCTACAACATTGCTCACTGTTTCCTGTTTCATCAAGACTCCTGTCCTGATGGAATGCTTTAAGACTGGGACATTATATGGCTACAGATGGAATAACGGGGAAAAGACCTCACTTACACCCGATGAACATATTTTTGGGATCCTACCTCATTTAGAAGACATTATGGAAAACTCAGTTATTATACTGGATTCCACTAAGGAAGAAGTGTGCCGAGGACCAACAGCATTTGCCTTGCATGGAGTTGGAACCTAAGGTTCTGTTCCCTTCTTTCCCCTCCCCTCATACACACACGTACCCATTCTTGTTCAGGATATATTTAATGTCCAAATGGCACTTGGGACCACTGTTCGATAATGCCTCAATAAGCAGAGAAGAGCCACCAGGTCCTCGACCCTCGTATAGCAAATAAATGCCCTTGTTTTTCTGCAATAAAAAACATATGAGTCCATTGTCCTGTTTCCTAATGTCCCAATACCCTTCATGCCAGCACCAAACCACAGGCACTAAAAATGTGGCTCCATGTATGACTTCCCAAGTCTTGAGCTCTGGCTCTCAAGTCTTTATTTTTCTATGTCTTCTGAGGGGAAGCCAATGTTATCAACCTCTGAGATCACTGCCAGCTATTACGATGATTACTCTGGGAGTAATGAAATACCTCTGTAGGCTCAGCACTTGTAAAGCTGACACAGGAAAATAATGAGTTCCATGCTAGCCTGGGCTATACAGAAAGACCCTGTTTCAAAACAAAACAAAATAAAACAACGAAAAGATAATTACTGACTCTTTAAATCCTTACCTTTTCCAGAGGAAGAAGTGTCAGAACCCAACATCCTTCCTACTCTCACCATCACCACTGCCCTGAACCTCTTTTTTCTGCCTTTTCTTCTTTAGACATAAGCATTTGAAAAGAAAAACAAGCCCTTCTCCAGCCTAACATCAGGGCTTTCCCCAATCTTACCTGTTCTTTCTACCCCACCTTCTCCAAGCTTGACAAAATGGCTCTACATTCTATGGCTCTCCATATTGTCTACCTAGCCTATTTCCAATCATGTTCCTCTAACCAAAGGTCAAGGATAGAGAATACTCCAAGGTCTTTGGCTTGAAAGTGTCAACCATGTTCCTATCATTCTCTCTGATAATTAAAGGAGCTTGTGGTGGCTTTCCAAACATGGACCCTCTTGGCATATAGTCAATAACAATGTAAAACTGAGGACACACCTCTGTTTTCAGTGCTGACTCAATGGTTGACTTGGGCATATGCTTGCTGCGACACACCTCTAAGATGTTGGCCAGGTTGCTGTTATTCTCAGGGTTGGGGCCTCCCTCTGGATAAAGAGAAAAGAATAATCAAAGACATCTCATCATAATATGGGAGAAATAAGTGATTTCCAGCCTCTCCAATCCCAAAACAATGGCAAACTACTCTTTATTAGAATACATTATTTAGGGGCTGGAAAGATGGTTTGGTGTGTAAAGTGCTTGCCTGGCAAGCAAAAGGGTCTGAATTTGATCTCTAGATCCCACATATAAGAAAATACCAGCACCATCTTGTAATCTCAGAACCAGGCAGGCAAAAACAGATCCCTAGACTCACCAGCTGCCCAGCAGCCTGTCTATTTGATCAACTCTAGATCAGTAAGAGCCCTGACCACAAACCCCCCCCCCAAAAAAAAGCCAGGAAGATGGTGGTAAAAGTGCCTACTTCACAAGCTTAGCCACCTGAGGTCTAGCCCTGGAATCTACACAAAGAAGGAAGGAGTGAACCAGCTCCAGAAAGTTGTCCTCTGACTTCTGGAGGGGGGGGCGTGGCATATACATGCATATAAATAAATAAGGTAGACAGTAACTGCAGCACAATTTATAGCTTAAACAGAAAAGGGGGAAGATGTAGAGGAATATTTAATCTTTTAATCCAGTAGCATGGCTGCTCTAGCAAAGGCCCACATTGAAAAGTCTGTGTGATAGCTAGGAAGTGATCACATCCAAAGGCCTGTATGAAGGGATCACATCCAGAGGCTTGTGTGATCCGGATGGAATGCAGAAAAGAATGTTAGTCACACTAATCCTGTCCTCTGTGCTAATGCTAGGTGAAAGGGATTTCTGTAGTTAGGGCAACATGGTACATGCCTTTAATCCCAACTTACTTTCTGCAAACCCATGTGACATATTCAACATATCTGAAGAAAGGATGCAGTCATCAGTGGCTTAAAATTGGTCCTTGTGCCTTCCCACCCCCCATACTGTCAAATTCTAAGGACCATGTTTTTGCCCCTTGGAGATCCAGTTAAGTATGTCTAGCACACGACTGTATGAAACAGAACAGCACTGGTGGACAGGCAGCAGCCAATACCTGTTAGCCATTGTTATTATTATCATTTCATTTATTAACTTGGCAAATAATGCTGCCATAAGAAGAAATGAGATTAATCACATAAAACTGTTTGAATGAACCTGTACCAGTAGCTCTTAGCAATTGCCTCTTTTCTCCAACCGCAGTGAAATGACCGATTTCATTGATTCAGTTCTTCAAGCATTATTGTCCCATATACCAAGCCCCGCACTAGGTGTTAAAGGAGTTAACTGTGTGACTAGGAAAACAAAAATCATTTGCTGTCATGAAGCTGCATGAAAGGGCGAACAAAGATTACCATGAACATGCTTAGAAGAACAGGTGAGGACAGTAGGGGCTGTACATTAGCATGCACAGTCCTGGGAGCCTGTGGGAAACAGCTCATATGCACAAGCATCTCTTCACCCTCTCCAGAGCAGTCTCCTGCCCCTAATCAACTGCAGAGGAAAGCTGTAGAGGGAGCAGTCAGTGGAAGCAGAGAGAAGCACAGAGAAGCAAGGAGTAACAGAGAGTAGAAGCAGAGTGTGAAGGCTGAGTTCACAGAGAGAAGCAAGGTGTGTAGCAGATGAGAAGCAAACAAGAAGCAGAGAGTTTAGTTCAGTCAGCAGTTTGAATGCAGTCAGCTCACTGACAGTTCAGTTCAGTTCAGTTTAAAAGGAGAAGCCCAAGAAGAGCAGAGCCTGTCTAGAATAAGCAGAGAGAAGGTAGAGAGTCAGAAACAGTTGGTTTATGATTTACAGTTTGGAGTTCACAGTACAGCTCAGAGTGAAAAGAGGTAGTTCAGAAGACAGCTAGTCAGAACCATCTCAGTCAACAGTCTTGGAGGCTGAAACATTCTAGGTTTGCAGATTAGGTTGTACGGAGGCTGAAGCCTTCTAGGTCTGGGCTTGCATCTTGAAGATTAGATTGTATGGAGGCTGAAATCCTCTAGGACCAGGAATTGAATTAACAAAGAATAAAATGACTTTTGCCACAAACTCATTAGAATAATTAATTAAATTAATGCTCACATCTACAGTTACAGTGGACAGTTGCTGAGGAACATCACCCAAGGTTTTCCTCTGGTCTCTACATGCATGCCCACACAAATAAACACCCTCAAACATAGAGAGAGACAGAATATTTCATCTAGATAAGCACAGTGGTACATGCCTGTAATCCCAACACTCAGGAGGCTTAGGCAGGAACCTGAACTCCACAATGAATTCTAGGTCAGACTCAGTTAAGAATAAGATTCTGTCTCAAATATGCACGCAAATAAAAAATACTAATCTAGTGATTCCATTGGAATAAGGAAAAAATATTCTGGGAAAGAGGTTTCTTTGGTGTGTGTGTGTTATGGGGGGTGGGTAATGGGAGATGGAGCCCAAGATCTCATTCATGCTAAACCCTGTGCTTTACCACTGGGCAACCCAGCCTGGAAAAGAAGTTCCTAGTTCACTCTGTTTTTAGGAATAGTTACTATTTTGCTAGGTTTCAGCAAATTCCACTTTTGTCAGATGAAGTGGTCGAATCATAATAACATCCTTGCTCTTACCATATTAGTGTATAATCACTCAAGTGCTCAGAAGGCATTGGAGTCAGGCTCAGGCTCTGAGGATATAGGCTATACTGGATACTCTTTGTATGCTGTAAGCCACCTCAAGGTAGATATTATCCTTGCTTTACAGAAAATTGAAATTAAGCCACTTGTTGAAGGTCATTGAACCAACCTAATCAATGACAGAATTAACATATTTCTTCACATCTACAATTTTCAGAGGACTTTTTTTTCCTCTACGTCTACCAGTGCCTGACATTAAAAGGAAAAAAAAAAAAAAAGACAGTTGCATCACTGAGGAAATACACGGCTCCAAACGACCTTCCAAGAAAATGTCTCAGAACCCTAAAGAGGGAAAATGAAGCTTAGGCAGGAAATGACTTGACTCAGCACGCCTCCTACAACCTTCAATGGTAGTAAAAGCAGTTGCAAAGGGCTTGGTATGTTTCTTCAAGAAAGGCACACACCTGACCTGACTTTTATTATTTATTTTTAAGATTTGTGTGTGTTTGCCTGCATGCATGATGCATGCAGTGCCCGTGGGAGGCAAAAGGGGGCGTTGGGTTCCCCGGCACCAGAGTTTCAGGTGGTTGTTAAACGTCATGTGGTTGCTGGGAACCAAACACTGGTCCTCTATAAGAGCAGAAGATGCTCATAACTGCTGAGCCATCTCTCCAAGCCCTGATTTGACTCTTGAAGTTTACTTCTATGAATTACCTACCTATCCAACTACAGACTTGGATGGAGTCCATTTCTATCTTCCTAAGTGCAGGTCTCTGCAAGGTTTTTGGAAAGAAGAACTGGAATATCCAGTGATACTGAGGGTAAGTGATTTGAGGGTTGTGGGATAGGACAACAATGGCAACTGAAAAAGCAAAGAAAATACTCCACCCTAATCCAGTTTAGGAAGGCAAGAGAAGCCTTGGGCACAGAAAGGGCCTCAGCGATCGGCAGTGGGGACTGTCAGGTTCTCACCTTTAACAGCCAGGCGGATACTGAGAGTGAGTTTAGTGAAGATTCGACTCCTTTCCAAGTCCTTGGGGCCCTTGATGTGCCGGACTTTGGACCATTTATTGTGTCCGGCGGAGGCCGCCGCGCTGACACGCAGCGTCCTGTGTGGAGCTGGAACGCAACCGGGGGATTCGGGCTGGGAGGCGCACCAAGAACCCACGCGGAACCCGAGGCCTCGCGCTCGGAAGCATCGGGCAGCTGTCCCTGTCAGGCTGGCGGCAGCCCAAGACATCGCCTGCCTCGACCGGGGGCTGCAAGGTGCAAAGAGAAGCGGCCGAGGTCGGCCTGTCTAGTCTGTTACCGGAACAAGCCGGTCTGGACGTTCCCGCCGCTTCTGCAGATCCCCAGAAACTCAAAGGTTCCGGTCCACCTGAAGCTGCACAGCTGGGAATGACCTCCGACAGCCGGGCGTGGGGACCCTTAATGGCGCAGTACACTTCCTTTCCCTGGTCCGTTGCAAAAACACGTCCCCCGCGCCGGCAAAGTCGGTTCCGCTGCCTCACCGTACTCGCCCCAACCTTGCTCGGGCCATGAGTGACCTAGCCTTCAACTGCTACCGGTTACTTGGAGATGCCAGATTTCGTTCCAGTAAACTAGTAGAGATTCGTGGGACTTATTTTCCTTCCTAACTCTGAGAAAGTCCAGAATAATAAATGTTTTGTTGTTGAAAAACAAATCTTTACAGGTAAAGAAACCGCCGCCAAGGTAGCCTTTTTTTTTTTTTTTAAAAAGGAGGTTGCGGGGGGCGGGGCGGGGGGCGGGGGGGGTGTAGGGTGGAGAGCGTGGTAGCCCATGCCTGTAATTCCAGCACTTGGGAAGCGAAGATCTTGACAAGACCTTGTCTTCAAACAAAAAAAGCAAAAATATTAATTATCTATAATAAGAAACGACACCAACCAGATAAGCGATTTGCCTAGTTATTTAAGACTTTCTGATTTAGATTTTTATTTCTGTAACCAAGGATGACATTGCCTGTTTTGCCAACATATACTGGAGAGTTGAAAACACAGCATAAATCCCTGTAGGTGGAATTGTCTGGGAAGGATTAGATGGTGTGGCCTCATTGCAGGAGGTGTGTCACTAAGGCTGAGCTTTGAGAAGCCAAAACCATCCCAGTTGGCTCTCTGACTCCAACTTGCAGATCACAAATGATGTTAAGCTCTTAATCACTGCTTCAGCACCTGCCTGCTTGCTGCTATGCTCCTGCGGTGATGATCCTGGATTCTAACCCTCTGGAACCATGAGCCTCAGTAAACATCTTTCATAAGTTACCTTAGTCATAGTGTCTCTTCACAGGAATAGAAAAGCAACTAAGACATCTACTTACCTTTGTCAACCTGATACAACTAGAGTTATGTGAAAGCCTCTACTGAGGGCTTACCTAGATGGTTAACCACATGTGGACATGTGTGTGTGTGTGAATCTTATTTATACAGGGCTGTCCAGACCACTGCAAGCAGCACCATCTCTAGGCAGGTGGTCCTGAGCTACATAAGAAAGCTAGTAGCTAAGGGACTGGAGAGATGGCTCAGTGGTTAAGAGCACTGGCTGTTCATTCAGAGCATCTGGGTTTGATTCTCAGCACCCACATGGTGGCTGACAACTCTCTAGGACTCCAGTCCTAGGGGATATGATGCCCTCTTCTGGCCTTCACAGGCATGCAAGTGGTGTACAGACACAGATGCAGGCAAAACACCCATACACATAAAAAAAATGGAGGGAAAAAAAGGTAGCTAAGCATGAGTCCATCCCCCCCTTCACACACACACACACACAGAGTTAGAGAGCAAGAGTGCATATGCATACTATTTGCCTGTTGAGTCAAGCTCTTGCCTGGATTTCCCTCAATGATGGACTGTGACCTGAAAGTGTAAACCAAATGAATCTTTTCCCACCCTAAGTTGCTTGTTGCTTTTGTTCGTGATGCTTGTCATAGCAACAGAAAACAGAATGTTTTCAGGGTTTAACTAAGTACAGCATGCATCAGTATTTCCTTCTATTGCCAAGCAATATTCCACTGAATGAACATTTTACTTACACTTTCCTCAGTTGATAGGCATGTGTTTGTACCTTATATTATGTACAATGATGTTATGAACTCTGTTCTGTGTTTCTTGTCTCTCTGAGACAGGGTTGATTTTCTTTGTAGCCCTGGCTATCCTGGAACTCACTCTGTAGACCAGGCTGGTCTCGAAACCAAAGATCTGCCTGCCTCTGTCTCCTGAGTGCTGAGATTAAAGGCGAGTGCTACCACTGCCCAGCTATGAACCCTATTTTCGTTTCTCTTTCATATATACTGAGGAGTGGAATTTCATAACCATGTTTAATCTTTCAAGGGACATCCAGACTTAAAATAGTTGCATCAATTTACATTCTCACCCTTAATGTTAAGAGATTTAGTTTCTACACATATTTACTAAATATAACTTTAAAATAATGCTATTTCTTAAGACAGGGACTCTAGACTAGGCTGGCCTCAAACTCCCTATATAGTGAAATATGACCTTGAACTTCTTATCCTCCTGCCTGCCTCTACCTACCATGTGCTAGGCTTATATGCGCGCACCACTATACCAGTTTTATATGGTGCTGAGGACTGAACTTAGGTCTTTGTGTGTGAGAAGCAAGCACTCTACCAAGTGAGCTACACCCCAGCCCATGGTTACATTGTTTTAGTAGCAAAAACCGATCAACGTGACAATCATAAATAAGTATAGAGACCAAAACAAGGGTTGCAGTTGTCCAAGGCCAATGACTAAGTTCTCCACAGGTCAGATAGCACAGAACAGCATAGCCTTTTCAGATGTCAAGCAGTTTTGCTCTCCTAGCATTAGCCTTAAAAATAAGGCAAAATCGGACATCTCTTACAAATTGGTGTGAGAGCTCACCATTGTGATCTGTATAATCCAAACACTCGAGAGCCTGAGGTAGAATTACCACAAGCCTTAGGTCTGGGCTATACAGTGAGCTCCAGGCAACCTGGGCTACATGAGACTCTGTCTTAAAAGAAGAAATAAACAAGAGAAACACACATGCACACACGCATGCAAAAGAAAACTCATCCTCTCTGAAGTTCTTTCTTCATTGCTTCTCTTTCTAGCATGCAAGCCAAGTATAGTGGTACACAGATGTGGCCACAGAGGCTGAGACAGGAGGTTTTAAGTTCAAGGTCAGCCTGGGTTACATATTGAGCACCCAAACAGGGGTACATAGCAAGATCCTGTCTCAAAAAAAGGGAGGGGCACAGGGGAAATCGTTCTGTTGGTAGAGTGCTTGCCTGCTGTGATATCTATCTTGTTATCTGCTTGATTTGATCTAGAATCACCTAACAGACATGCTTCTGTGAGGGCATTTCTGGGAAAGGTTAACTAAGGGAGGAAAGGGCGTCTTCTCCCAGTGTGAATGGCACCTTCTGCCAAGCAGCCCTGATACAGGGTTGGGGGAAGGAGCAGTGTTGCTCTGCCTGCTGTCTCCCCTCCTGGCTGGCAAGTGCATCTACCCTGCTGCTGCTGCTAGCCTGCTCTGACACTGAAGACCAGCAGCTCTCTAGGAATCTTCCAGGCTTTCAGTGCCAGAACAGGACTGCTGAGGCAGGCAGCCTTGTGAATTGAGGTGGTACTGGGTTTCCAGCCTCTCTAGTATGTAGATAAGCTATTACTGGACTACCCAGCCCCTATTGTGTGAGCCAGCCTAATCAGTCTCATTATTTCATATTCGTTGTCAGTTATTTTTCTCTAGAGAACCCCAACATACCCACCATGCACAAGTCCCTAGCATTACATGAACTGGGTGTGGTGGTGTACGTCTGTTACCCTTGGCCACACAGTAAGTTCAAAGTTATGCCCAGTTACAGAGACTCTTGTCTCAGGAAAATAAATGACAGGCATAGTGGCGCATGCCTTTAACCCCAGCACTTGAGAGCCACAGGCAGGCAGATCTTTGTGAGTCTGAGGCCAGCCTGATCTACAAAGCAAGTTCCAGGACAGCCAGGGCTGTCACACAGAGCGACTGTCTTGGAAATCCAACCAACCAATCAATAAACATAAACAAATAAATAAAAAGCAAGTCAAATCATGATTAACTTGTGTTTTCTAGTCTCGCACGAGTTAAGATTGGGAAGTTTTACAAAGTACAAGACTCCCCTCTGTGGTTGCTGCTTCCCTCTCTCGCCACACTTCCCGCCACTCACCACACACATCCACTGACTTGTTATGACCATGCTTCTTGTTTGCATGGTTTGACTATTCTCTTTGCTTTAAGTGGCATTCTCTATTCCCAGACAACTACTCAAATCTTCAAAACTCAAACCAGACATCCTTCATCTTGGGACATTTTCCTGGCTCACTCTGACTCTCACCTGGACAGGCGTGGCCTCGGGGTTCCTGAACACAGCACCATCACTGCACAACACTAAAACTATGTGGCTGTCCCTCTGGCAAAGTATAAGCAATCTAGGAGTCGTGGCTCTTGGCTTGGAGTAGGTGTTCATATTTCCTTAACTGACTAAGAAATGAGTGAACAAACAGGAGATACAAGGTAATGAGCTGGGCCATCAGAATACTGTGTTGAACTGGGGTGGAGTCTAATGCCCTACCATTAGCTCTGAAACATGACCACAGGAATAAATTGGGAAGAACTGAACTCATCACAAGAAGAAATTCAATCTATACAGTTCAAGTTTTATTACAAAGTATGATGGGCAGAAAATATGATACTTCTTATACAGGATGCTGAAACAGAGTGAAACGGTGAGATTAGATTTAATGTATGTAGGAGAAGTAAAGTCACAGAAAGAACACTCCACTCTCGGGTACTTCTGAAGTCACCTCTAGTGGAGAATCCTCAGCTTGTTCACAGCACAGTGTTAAATTTTTATTACAAGCCCTGTGTACACTCAGCCCTGTGAAAATAATATTTATAAAGGAGAAATGGTTACAGTACAGTTCTGCAAAGGGGCAGCTTCCTCTCCACCTGAACAAGGGATGCCACAAAAGCTTTAGAACAGAAGGAAAGTTTAAATACATAAGAAAGTAAGTTCATTCACATGAGGCTAAAGGGCACAGAAATGTATCGGTTAGAGCTTAACATTTTGTAGAACAAGAAATTTCCACTTTCTACAGAGAAGTTTATACAATCATGCTATAATTCACACTCAGGGTGAGGCAAGGAAAAGTCACTGACAAGAGGGATCAAAAATACACGGGACCAAAGCAAATGATTCATATTTGACTAAAGCAATTCAAAGCTTCAGCTCAACCATTTTCATAACACACTGTACATCACAATTAGCCCAAGGTGAGAACATTTCTTTCAAATAGTAGATAGCATAGCTCAGCTTCACTGTGTTGTCTCAAAAGTGGGTGCTTGTACATTTTCCAGCCGTCATACAGACCATCGACACCTTTCTTCTGGAGTTCAAACTTCCCTTAGCTTGTCATTTCTGACACATTAGTCCAAGCCTCTTGCAGAAGGTATCTGCATGCATCCACATTTAAGAAGTGATATTCACATAGCAGCCTGAGAAGTCTGCTCACTCCATAATGCACGTTTGACTCTGACCATTAGCAGCAATGACAGTAAGAAAGGAAAAGAGAATATAGGTGGGTGAGGTGGACAAGCTCTGAGACACGAGACACCCAGCTGCTGCCACACCAGAGCACAGAGGACAACTCTGGGAAAGCCTGGCTCAGGGTTCACGGTGACTTTGCTCAGGTCAGCTCTCTTCTCAGAAACTCCAACCTAAATGCCAAGTATGCGCCCCCTCCCTCATCTTGAGTGCAGGCTCTAAAAGAAACGTGTGCTTTGAGGCCTCTGTTGCAATGGTACTCTTTATCCTAAGTCAGGTGATCTAAGGAACTGCCATATTTTCAAAATGGGGCAAGTAGGGGACAGTTCTGGACTGCCTGCCCATGTTTGGTAAACCCCAGAGTCCTACATGTCCTTACAGCCTAGGAATCTAGGGCCCAGGATGCATCTGGGAGAACATTCTACAGTGGAAAGGTAATAGGAAAAGAGAAGAAAAAAGGAAGAGAAGGGGCTAGAGGTGTAGTTCAATGGTAGAACACTTGCTTACCATGTGTGCGGGCCTGTGTTTGACCCCATCACCACACACACGCAAAGAAATAAGGAAAAAAAGAAAATAGAAAAGTGAAAAGGGAAGAAGAGATAAAAGCAAAAGGAAGAAAGGTATCTACAAGAACCATGGATTCTGGAGACAGTGGCACATGCCTGTGATCCCAGCACTCAGGGAGACTGGAGTAAGGAGCCTAAGTTCAAGGACAGCCCGATCTACAATGCAAGACCCTGTCTCAAACAAAACAAAACAGTATCATCATGTACTGTCACGGGACACCCAACACTTAGAATTTAACCACCAGATATCACCTATAGCAGCCCTGCTGCAGGAAGGGACTCTCTCTGCCCCTAGCTGTCAGCCTGTTCCTGGTTACCCAGTGATATAGACGCTTGATTAATGGTCCTGGAAGGCCAACCTAAGTTGAGGCCTAGGCTCTCTCCATAGCTGTGAGACAGACAATCTGAATGTTTCCCCCCTCAAGCCCTCTGTGTTCCTCTGTGTCTCCTGTGATCCGAAGAACCGATTCTCTCCTCCACCCTAAAATATCAAAATTTCAACTGTAACAAATATCGAAACAATTCTGATTGTTTCCCTGTTCTCCCTCAATTGTAGCCAGATATCTGAGGCCCAATTCTGAAATCCGATAGAAAATTATCACCCAGTTGCCAGGTGTCATCCCTCTTGAGGCTCTAACCTTGCAGGCCAGGAGAGAGATCCAACATCCTATGGGGGAAAGCTAGAGCCAATGAAAGCCTCAGACCCATTCACCAGATCAGCTCCCTGCTGATCTGACTGAGCATGCAACCTCCTACACCACAGACACAGAAAGCACAGGCCAGAGCCTCTGGCTTAGCACTGCAGGCACCCCAGAGCCGTGAACTCCAGCCACTGGAGGAGAACAGATCTGGAGGTCCTGACCCACTCACTGTCAGCCTAAGAACTGGAAGATTTAAACAGAGAATGGCTTTTGAAACTTTAACAGACCTGCACTTCATGGAGGATGGCAGGCTAAGCAACTCTCTGTATCTCAAAGCTACAGAAATCTCTTCCTCAGCCACAAGAGCCACCTATCCATGCTATAACGAAAGGGCGAGAGAGCTGGCACTGCAAGGCACCAGCAACCCTGCAACTGTGGGTCCATGTGTATTCAAAGATGGAGACAGCAAGAGTCTGGACCAGGTGGAAGGCAGACAAGGAAGACTAAAGAACGATGATGAACATCCACAGAGCACGGGGAAAATCATCATGAGCGGCTGGTTTCCAAGCACATAGCTACCTCATACAAATCTAAAGCTACCACCGACTTACAAAAACTTCGCTTTCATTCAGTCCAAGTTAAAGTCCACCCAGAACCTAGAGGCTCTCCCCAGTAGGCCCCGCTATCACTCTGATGCAACACAGGAAGAAACTGGGGGCTCCTACATCAGCATCAACAAGCCTGCTACCCTTGAGGACCTGTACCTTGCTGGCAAATGCCACCAAAAGCAGAGGCAACCACAAATTGAGCTCTATGTCTGTGAATGATACAAAGCAAACCACATGTTAGTGCAGGAATGTTAACCTCAAGCAGATGACCTGCCAGGGACCAGAAATCAGAATGACTAACTAGCAAGGCCAAGGGGAAATAAATACCCTTTGGGACAAGCCCCTATGTAGTGAAGCAATCTAAGACTTTGGGCATAAAACTACAGCAACCGTAAGAAGCAAGCAAAGACTCACAGTCCATGTGCCCAGAGAATGAGTCAACTCTACTCTCCAGCACTGACAGCGTAAGTGGGCAAAACCAGCAGCTTTCAGGCCTGCTACTCTCATGTTAGAGACTCTAAGAAACCTTCAGGCACCTCGGCAGATGATAAGCCAGGCAAACTCTTCCCAGAGCATGTCCCAAACTCTGCCAGGGACTCATCTAAAGTCAGAACCATACACAAGTCCCCACCATAGAATGCATTCATGTAACGGAAACAGACTCCAGGGCCTGTACGTCAGCATGGCCAACTGCAGCCTACAGAGTCCAACACTGCTCAGAACCTAAACTGCCACAGGTGTGCAGAATCTTACATGGCTGACCCTGGGGCCTATGATTCTTTTGTAGCCATTTACTGGGAGGCCTGGGATCACCACAGCTGAGAAGCCCATCCTTTATGAGAACTGCCTATCTCAATCTGAAGACCTTGTTCAGGGTCAGGCACAGATGGCACCTCTCAGGAAGTCTCTTATTCAGCGTGCTCAATCCAAAGATGGGCCAGCAGGCAGAGAAAACCCAACAAACAAAAACACTCAAGCTTAGCTTAGAGATCTCTCTTGTCTATCATTCAAGTTCTAAAATGGAAAAATAGATTCTGAACCAGGTACTGGAAACAACAGTATCAGTTTAGCTTTCCTGAAACGATTCTCCCTCAACCTGGCCCTTAGTCAACTGCTTATCTCAGCTCTACCAGGTACCCATTAGTGAAGCCAGTGAGAGGAACTTCAGGGTGGAACAGAGGCTTCCTATGTCTGTCTTGGGCCTGTACGGGCCTTTAGAAGACCCAGGCTGAGAAAAGGTTGGTGAGTCAGTAGACGTTAGAGCACCAGCACAGTTGTGAGCTCCTGATCGGGGTGTGCCACTCAGGCAGTGACTCAGGAAGGCACACTGCTCTTGGGGTCTAGGGTCCAGTACCCACTGCAGGCACTGAGGGAAGAGAGGAAGGTACAAAGAGGGAGAACTGTGAAACCAAGAAACCAGGAAGATTAAATTCTTTTCATAAAAAAATTAGCCTGATAGATAAAAAATATACAAAGTTGAGGTTTCTTAAAAGACACTGATACCAGGAAAGACAATTTGAAATTGGCATTTGTTCCCACTTAAGTGCTAGCATGGACACGGATGGACAAGACACGGACTGCTGCCTCGGGCAGCAGACAGAAAGACATCTGGGGCAAATGGACACAGACAGAGCCAGTGCTTATACTGTTCATGAACACAACAGCTGACAAACAAATATACAGAAATGTTTAATTGAAGAAGCAGAGAAGAAGAAAGGAGTGAAAATCTTAAAACCCAGCCCTGGGCTGAGGTGGCGCCACACAGCACAGTCCAGCACAGACAGCGAGGGGTAACTGGCCTGGACTCCTACAGCAGCTTCTGGACACAGTGGGTGTAAAGCAACAATAGACATACTGGCCACTGGAAACATGTTCTTCTTATGTGGGAAGGGAAGGGGGCAGAGGCTGAAGCACACAAGCCCCTGCCCAGTAGGTGAGGAGCCACCAACACTACACACGGAGTATCTCCAGGCAGTTGTTATAGCAGATGGCGATCCAGTCCGGCTGCGTTGAGGCCCACTGCACATTGTTGATCTCTCCTTCAGCTGTGTAGGCCAGAATAGGGTCCTCGATAGCCCGAGGCATCTGTTGGATGTCCCAGATGAGAGCCTGATGGTCATCCGCTAGGGGAAAAAAAGCAAACAAGAATATCATAGCTCAGACAATGGGGTAACAATCTTGCCTTTGGAGAGTCAGTCACACTCTGTAAAACATTTGCTCACCGAAACCTTGTGAGGGAGGCTGTATTTTAGGGATGAGGAAATCAAGATTTAGCAATGTTATCTAACTGGCCCTCATGCCATATGGTCAGTGAGTGGCAGGGTCAGGACTCAAATCTAGGTCTTGACTCCATGTTCCAGGTGTCCTTAAGCTCCATTCACTGTACTAAGGTTAAAGAATTAGACCAGAACATTGGAGTCAGGAATCAGGAGAGAACATGGGATACAATGACCCCAAAATATGTCACTTTCAGCTACTAAAAATACTTGATAGTTGATAAAGTTGCTCCTGTGATGACTCAATTTGATGTCAGTTTTCCATTTTATGTACATTTACACTTTAATGAGTTATACAGATGAATGACATGAAGTATTATATAGACATGCACCATTAAAAAAAAACTTCTATCTACCTATAATTCCAGCAAAAGGGGACTGGGGACATAGCTCAGTGGAAGAGTACTTGTCTGTCATATTCGAAGTCTTGGGTCCAATCCCCAGCACCATCAGAAAATAAACTAAGAAAAAAATTGAACCATTGCCAAATAACGTGTTTTGCTAGGTGTGGTGGCAAATGACTGTGATCCTAGCACTTGGGAGGCAGAGGCAAGTGGATTGCTGCAAATTGGAGCTCCGCCTGATCAATAAAACATATTGTAGCAGTCACCACCACATGTTGAGATAGGTCCTGTCTCAAAAAAATAAATAATAAAGATAAAACAAAACAAAAACCAACACACTGGAGGCAGAAAACAGGATTTCCCTATGTTTGAAGCCAGTTTGGGGTCTACATGACAAATTATAGGCCAGCCAGCACTACAGAGTGAGACCCTGACTCAAAAAGAAAACAAAAAAATCCCCAGTGAGATTGTGGGCTCTTGAGAAGCCCACAATGACCAGGAACTACTGTCCTTAAGGGATCCCTGTATGCCCTCTTCTAATGGTCTTGTTTAAATCTTTATTAAAACATCCTCAGTAAACTCCAACTTTGCTTAATTTAAAAAATAAATGAACAAGTTGCCTGTGGTGCCACATGCCTGCAATCCCAGGCACTGGGAAGGCTGAAACAGGAGGATCAGGAGTTCAAGGCTAGCTTTGGCTATAAACCCTACCCATAAAACAGAACAAAAAACAGAAGAAAACAGAACAACCCCCAAAAGAAAAATATTTCCTCCAAGAAATGAAGTATGAGAAATACTAGAAGTAATGAGTTAAAAAAAGACATTTTACACACACACACACACAGACACACACAGACACACACACACACACAGACACACACAGAGTGTATATGTGTTGTATGGGTGTGTGTGTGTGAGTGTGAGCACATACACATGCACAAGAGAAGCAGCTAGAAGGGAAATATATCAAAATGAAAAAGGAAGCAACTTAGACTGGCAAGGTTACCAGTTATATTTACTTTTCTACAGTTTCTAAAGGATATGTAACGTGGGTATATTACTTATGCTTTTTTATTTTTTTGAGGCAGGGTCTCTTGTAGCCCTGGCTGCCCCATAACTTGCTATGTACACCTTGAACTCACAGAGATCTTTCTGAGATGTGTGCCAATACATCTGGCTTCGTATTACTTTTGAAACAAAAAATTAGACTCTTGATTTAAATCAAGAGAAAAAAGAAGAAATGACCGGAAGCTGCCACCTATTCTGATGTGAAAGCTGGTTTTGGATAAATGCTAATAGACAAGGCTAATCATGAGTAACACCAGGTTCCTACCAAATCCACATAATATAGGCAAGGTCCAAAATCCCCTTTTGAAGGTGTTCTATGATGCTCTATGACAAATGATCTGGGGGCACTGCTTTATAAACACTCATCATCTCCAAAGCCTTTAGGTCCTGTTGGTCAGTGCTCAGCTCCATCCACAGAAGAGACTCAAAGTGAGTGTAGCACACAACAACAACAGAAAGCCAGGCAAGGCAAAGGCCAGAGCAGAAGGGGCTTCTGCTGGACCATGCTGCTCTCCATGAACAATGGCTGGTCTTTCTCTTTCCTTCCTGGCCTCTCTATCCACATTGCTGGAAGAAAGATAGAAGTATCTAAGGCAGACCAAAACGCAGGGTACAGAAGGTGGTAGAATACCCCCAGCCATTCCACAATGGCATACCTACAGTAGATCTTGCCTCTGTAAAATAACGTGAGATGGGTATTTAGAGGGTATGCATGTATATCTATACTAAGCAGGTCTGGTAGGAGACACCTGAACTGTTGCTAAAGATCACATACATACAGTGGGACAGAGGCAGAAAGGAATAGCAAAGAGAAAGATGACTACTACCTCATGATTTATTACAGCTCTATATTGTTTTAATTTTAATAACAGACTTGCATTATTTCTGGGAAAAAATACTTAGTAAGCCATGTGTTTTTAGGAAGCACACTCTTTGGGGAAAATAGTAAAATGAAAACTGTAAGTCAAACTATTGACTAGGTAAGGCTATGTGAAGCATGAAAGGCCCAAGGCCCAAGGGAGATGATTCCTGGTAGTGCCAAAGATCCTGTTACAGCCATGAAGGGTGCTTCTTCCTGGACCTGAGTCCCCTGTAAGAACCCAGATTCCTGGGGGAACAGTACACACTCCCCTCCAGGAATATACACATGGGCCTGTATCTGACACACACTGTCATTAGCCAATGGAAGATGCTCTGATATGCCCTGAGTATACATGATCATCTAGAACGTGGACTGCTTCAGTTTTACAAATCTCTCAAAACTGTCATTGGAAACAGGAAGAATTACTCCTAAGGAGCCAAGAATGGGAAACTTCATTACCCTAACACTTCCTCCCACCACGGTTACCTGCAGTGCAGATGTGGCAGGATGAATGTGGGGCCCAAGCAATGCCATTGACACATGCCCGGTGGTTGTTTAGTCTGGCGACAGGTGTGCAAGGAACTCGAACATCCAGAATCACCACCTACAGAACACAAGAAAAAGGCCCAATAACTGCAGAGTATGGCAAGAAAAACAAACAAAAAACACAATGACACACACAAAACTTTAAGCATAATCTTTACATTTGTGGATTTAAAGAATATTAAAGACAGGATTTCCTGAGGATGAGGAAAACAAAACAATGAATACACATAGTAGTATGGTGTCTGTGCTGAGACACTGGGCCTTTCGGCTGATGAAGAAGGGAAGTGGGAATGTTTGGACGACCACAGGCACCTTTGGTAAGTGCCTATAAAAGCCTGTGCATCTTAGATAGGCAGAATGAGCAGCTTACCAAAGCAGAATCTGGAATGTAAGAAGTCTGAAGCACGAGCTTCACCTAAAGCAAGGCTAACCACAGTGTCCTCTCAGCCAATAATCCAGCCTCACTCATGAAAACTAGGAGACAACAGAGCTTCTGCTTGCACATCTACTTGCAACAGCTGGACAGTCTGCCTAGAACACCCAGGGGGATGACCTACTTTCTCACTCAGTCACAATTAGTAAATTTAAACCAAAGACTTGACTTGGTTTACATTTTAGTCATTTAGATATTTCTTGTCTTACCTTTTCTTAAATTGTGAAATATTTATTTGAATCTTTTAATTAGTTGTACAAGTAATTTATGACAAATTACCAGATAGATTTTATATTATTTCTTCAGAACTAGTATTTTCATGACTTCAAATATGGGATTTTCAATTAAGACTAACAAACACATTTATGCATTGACACTGGGCCAGCAATGCAAGTCTTCCAGATGCCTGTTGCTTTGATTTGTACTCTTATCTTGTCCACAAAGTCTCTGTACAGGATCAGCTTCCTTATTAAACGCTACTGTTCCTCCGCAAACAGAAAGATTGCTGACCTAAGGATAAGAGCATACTGAGAGACCTCAAGAACAGTGGTGGTTCTGTGGGACTTTCTCTGAGTCCCAAGATGCAGAGCAGCCACTTTTCCTCTTGTCTTAGCTTTACTCTACCAGAAATTTTTTTTTTTCTTTTTCTGAGACAGGGTCTCTTTGTGTAGTTCTTGCTGTCCTGGAACTCACTCAGTAGACCAGGCTGGCCTCGAACTCACACAGACTGCCTGACTCTGCCTCCCAAGTACTAGGATTAAAGGCGTGTGTCATCATGTTCAGCATAAGTTTATTTGTTTTGGTGTTGTGTGTGTGTGTGTGTGTGTGTGTACACACTGGGACTAGAACTCAGGGCCTTGAGTATGCTAGACAAGCACTCTGCCACTAAGCTACAACCCCACTATATTAGAAATTCTTAACACAGAAAGCAGTACAATTGCATTGAGTTTTCGGGTAGCCTACGATACACAGTAAGTTCCAAGCTAGCCTGAGCTATAGCTTTTGTCTCATCAAAGAAGTATGGAGAAGGTTCTGAACACAGTCTTTTTGTCATCAGGGTTCCTCAGTCTGGGCCCTATTGGTGCTTTGAGCAGGCTGGCACTACTGGGGGCTGTTCTGTGCACTGCAGGATGATTAGCAGCCTCCTTGACCATTTCCCACTCGATGCCAGGGATACTCTATGACAACCCCAAACATCTCCAGGTATTTCCAAAGATCTCCTGGGCGCACAACTGCCACCATCAGAGACCTACTCTACCTAGATCTAGATACACTGTATCTAGATACAGTGTACCTGCCTAGATACACTAGGAAACTGGAGTCAAGGGCCAGGGCCTATGGGGCTTACCTCCATTCCATCCATGGCCATGGTGGCCAGGTAGTTAGGGTCCTGCTTATTCCAGCAGAGGCGAAGCAATGGGTGATGCTGTGGGTCTTCGTAAATGATGGTGCTATGTTCCAGATGGCGCAGGTCAAACATCCTCACAGAGCCATCAGCACCCACAGAGGCAAACATGTCCCTGCCACCCCCAGCTCGGCTGAATGCAATATCATAGACCTGTTGGTAAGAAGCTGCAGGTTCAGATCTGTCATCTCCTTTCCACAGGATGGAAACCTGTCATTTCCAGTTCACCTGAACCCCAACTCATGACACAAAAGCAGGTAAGTTAGTAGTTTCTCAGAGAATAAAAATCATTCTACCACATTTACTGGCTGACTTCTCACGCCCTGCTTTCTACTCTTCCTCCTAAAACCCCGTGATGAAACAAAAACTGCATGGCCAGCTGACAAACAGAGCATACGTAAGTCTGAGGAAGCTATTGTGTTTAGAGAGAAGTATTACTCTAAACTTATTCTTTAATCACATCAGCTCCTAAGATGTCCATAAGAGATTGAGTTAAAAAACAGCAAGCTCCAGTATGAAAGGAAAATTACTAAAGGTTAAGTCCTTAGTGTCACTTGGTGACCAATTAGGGCCAGAGAGGTGACTCAGTCATGGGTAGAAGCACTTGCTGTCCAAGTCTAACCACCTGAGTTGAAGCATTGGGGCCCAAAGCAGAGGGAGAAAACTGACTCCCAAGAGTTGTTCTCTGACCTCTGACCTCTACGCACCATGGTACACATGTGCCTGTACATGCACATACACACATACACACACACTCTCTCTCTCATCTAATAGTAATAAATAAAACATTTTAAAAGGTTCATTCAATTATAATAGTGTTGTTTTCTGTTTTAACACATCATGACTTTCAACTTAGACAAGACACATGTCAACATTATGATCTACAAAACCTGCAAAACAGCGAGGGGACAGAATGACCTCTCACCTGCAGGTACAGAAAGCACCTGTAAAAAAGAAGAAAAGGAAAAATATCATTACCTCTTTGTCATGGGCAATCAGCTGGGTCTTCACGTGGCCAGACACGAGATTTACTCGCCCCAGCACCTGCCCAGTCTCTAGTCCCCAGATGGTGCAAGTTGTGTCAATGCTTGAGGTACCTGTAAACACCACAGCAAGTCAGCGCTGATGAGGTGAGGGTTCATGTAAACTTCCCTCTTCCTCTGCATGGTTCATGGGACAATAGGCCACAAACACTTCCTGAGCATTAACTTCTGTTATTTGTGTGGTGGAGAGGGGAGTTTGAGACAAGAGTATCTTGATGTAGTTCAGGCTGACCTTGAAATCAGGGTCCTCTAGCCTGTAACTCCCAAGTGTTGGTATTGTAATAGGTGTGTACCATCACACCTGCAAGCCCTTAAATGTTAACTGGAGAGATGTGATGAACACAGGGAGAGCTGAGCTCTCTATGAAGAATTAATAACTACTTTCCATATTTAGCCTGTTTCACCCTTGGCCTGTTCTAGGATGAGGTGTGTGTCTCAAAGCCCCTGGATAAAATAGATCTGGAATCTGAGGAAACTTATCTTCATCTTCTTCAAACTGGAATTAGAAGCCCTCACCTAAAAGATAAGGATCCACCTCGTTCCAATCAAAGGAGGTCAGGGGAGCACAGAAGTCTGAGTTCTTGTTATTGTTTAGTAAGCACTCCAACCTGGTCTCTGTTTCACCAACCTGAAGGAACAATTTCAAACGTTAGACACATACACACCTATTTAGTAAACCTAAGACAAGAAGAGAAAATATTTTTATGATAAAGAGAAATAAAACCCAAAGGAACTCCTGAATTGGGACTTCTTTCGAAACTTCCCCTTTCCCCTAGCTTTGCTCTCTAGGGTTTCACCCATGCCTCTTTCTAGAGCTCTTAGCCTGTCTGCTGGGCCCTAGACTCCCAAGCTCTGAGCTCAGCTGTAAAGGGAAGATCCACAAACATAATGCATTAGAATCAACAGCCTGGAATTTATATACTCAAAAATATCTTGGCTATCAATGAAGGTCCTAAGTGTTCTCTGCCTCAGAAGGCTGTCCCATCACACTACGTTAACTGAGCCTCAGGTTTCCAAGGTTGGCTGAGGCCAGCAGCAAGACTCTACAGCATCTAGGTTAGATTTCCTAGAAAACCTGCTGATCTAGAACAAGGTCAGTCCAGATGTACTTCCTTTGTGTCTTCCATGCTGTGATACTACCTGTCTGCTCCCGAGACTTCACACTGCCGACAGCTGACCCTGAGACAGTCCGTATGCCTGGCTAATAATAAAGCATCTACTTACCCTCCACACACGGAGATAGTCGCCACTCGTTGCCAGAAGATCTGGATAGACGCCTTTTGTGTCAGGAATCCACATGAGCTTTGTGGTGGGGTATGGGTGGTCAAAGGTGTTTCGGCAAATAAACTCTGAACTCTCCTCATCTAAACCAACAAGCTGAACCTGCAGCATATCAAAATTAAACCACATGAGCATTTGCTTTCCTTGAACAGCATCAAATACATCAGATTCCTAGTCTTTTTTTTAATATTTATTTTTATTTTATGTACATTGGTGTTTTGCCTGCATGTGTGTCTCTGTAAGGGTGTTGGATCCTCTGGAATACAGACCATTGTGAGCTTCCATGTGGGTCCTGGGAATTGAACTTGGGTCTTCTGGAAGAGTGCTCTTAACCTCTGAGCCATCTCTCCCGCCTCAATAAGTCCTAATACTGTACTACACTGAAGTGCACAATCAACGTTACTGTAGTGAGAGGACCCTGGACTGATGATCCCAGCACTAGATGAAAACTCAAGAATCACAGGGTTCAGAACAGTTACACTTCAAAGCTAGAAAAGGACAGAGAAAAGATCTGAATACAGGTTTCTGACTCTCCCTCTCTTTCCTCCCAAGTGCTGAGATTATAGGAATGTATAATCACAGCCTATTTAGTGAAGTGTTGGGGTCTAACCCAGGGCTTCATGTATGCTAGGCTAATTCTCTACCAACTGAGCTACATTTCCAGCCCCCACTTTGGCTTCTTGAGACGGCGCCTTCGTATGTAGACCAGGCTGGCCCCAAACTCAAAAGAGAGTCTCCTATCTCTGCCTTCCAAGTGCTCAGATTAAAGGCATGTGACACCATGCCCAGCTCCATTCTATGAGTTTTAACAAATTAATGATACATATTTGGCATTATAGCATTGTAAAGAGTATTTTTACTCTACTTAAAATAGTTGTTTTTGTTTTGTTTTGAGACAGAGCTTCATATAGTCTAAGCTACCCTCAAGCTCACTATGCAGACAGTGATTGGCTCTACCTTCCAAGAGTTTGCTCTACATTTTATTGGCTCCAGTTGTTTTCTCATTGAGTTTTAGTTCTTTGTATACTTTTGATACAATTTCTGCTCTATTATATTATTGCTTGTGTGACTTTTAAGAGCAATTCTTTAAAATGTACAAGAAGTCTGCTGAAGCTCTGACTGCAACTGTCTTAAATCTTTGGGTTGATTTGGGAAGAACTGCCAGCTTAATACTGAGTTTATTTATTTAGGTCATCTTTAGCTTGTTTCAGCAATGCCTTAAGGTTTTGCATGTACAGATCTTCAATTCTTTCACTAACTTTATTCTTATGTAATTGTATGCTACTACAAATATATTTTTAGGGTTTTAGTTGTATTTTTCCCTACACTACCTAGCATGATTTTTAAATCCACTTTCAACTGTTCGTTGCTATTATATAAAAAGTTTATTTTGTATATTAATCTTAGATCTTTAACTTAGCATATTACTTATTAGTGGTTTTTGCACATTTGTAAGGATTTTTCTATGTGTATCTACACACTTAGTCATCAACAGATTTTCAAGAATCTGGAACCCAGATTTTTAGACAAAGATGCACAAGGTCTATAATTGTATGGAAGATAAGGAATATGGATGCAAAAGGAGACAGAACCCTGGGCTCCGAAACACTTCATGGCAATAAAGGTGGGCCCAAGGCTAATACACTGATAGGCTTATTCTTAACACTGACAATCACTGATAACAGTTCAGAGGCAATTCTCCAATCCTCAAATTCAATCTGGATGGGTGAGGAAGTGACCTTAGAATCTGAACAGTTTTCCTTCTGGGTGTAAAGTGGAAGAACACAGGTGGACAGATAACATCTTAAAATGAAACTAGAAAAAGGGGAGTCTGTACTCACTTCTGAAAATTGCCTTTCAAATCATAAGACATTTCCCCAAACCTCAAAAGTCAGATTCTGTATGGTCCGCTTGAGGTCCTCTAGACCCAACATTCAAGGTCCTCTGCCGCCCAACCTACCTTGCCTTCAACTTTCCTCATCTAATCACCATCTTCTACTTTTTCCCTCTCCTTATATATTTTCCATTTGTAAACTATGCCTACGTCCTTTCCATTAACCCCAGTCCTGCCTAATATTAATACATCAGCAGCATCAGGCTTCCAAGACTCTACTTACCATTCACTAGCTGCAGGCCCTTGTTAATCCTGTTTCCCAACCTGTAGAGTTGAGATGTTCATGATACCTACCTTAATAACTCTGTGTAAACTGCCTTTCCCAATGTATGAGCTTCAACATTACATCTTACTTCCTCCACAAAGCACTGGCAGTTTTTCTGGTCCTGTCTCTTTCAGTACTAATGCCGTGCACCTGACAGCTAACCCATGGTGCCTCGTGAGACATTGGCATTACTGTTTTGTGCAGTTTTACTTGGTAAATGTCTTAAAGACAGGACTTGTGTTTTCCTTCTTGTAGAGTCTGCAATTATTTCCAAATTAGGCTTTCTTGTGCCTATTTCTAATATTCCCACTGTTTGGATACTGTTGTCATTATTTCTGGTACCCCAAATCCCAAGAACTGTATTCTATATTAGAAAGATATTTGTGGTAATATGGTTTGAATCCAAAGCCACACAAGTATCCTGCCATTGAGCTAAATTTTCCTAGCCCTAAATTTTAAAGAAGAATTCCAGTTTATTCTAGCATAGTGTACAGACAACTGGAAAGATGGAGGCCCCAAATAGAGACCACGTTGGGAGAATAATCCACCTACCTAGGACTCCATTTTGCAAGCGCCCATGGCTTCAGCTTTGACTCCATTCTTTCCCTAGATCAGCTGTTTGCAACTGTGGCTCAATATTACAATCTTCTGAGAACTTTAAAAACATCCCAATGCCTAGGCAATATCTAGAGCAGTGAAATGAGGATCTGTGATAAGCAAACACACGAGCATCATGTCTGCTAGAGCACCCAGTGGTTCAAGTACAGCCATAGCTGAGAGCACTGTGCTAGCTCTGCCACATCAGGCTGGATGGCTGAGCCAACCAAATCCTCTTCTGGGAGTTTGGGACCTCAATCCTACTTCGTTTCAGTTCCTGTTTGAAAGGGAAAATGGGAAAGGCCAGACCCACATTTCATGGAGAGGCAGAAAAAGCCAGCAGAAGTCAGGGAGAACACAGAAGAGGGTACGAGACATGAGGTTAAACGAGACTTGCCGTGAGAGGAGCAGGGCATGAGAACAGCTTTCCACTGCCTGATTCCTCCCCCAGGGACCTACAACTCATCTCCTTCAGATCTCCAGCTCTTCTGATGAATCCGTTATCCTAAACCAGCAGTTCTCAACCTGTGGGTCTCAAACCCTTTGGGGGTGTTGAATGGCCGTTTCACTGGGGTCACCTAAAACAATCTGCATCATCAGATATTTACATTAAGATTCATAGCAGTAGCAATATTACAGTTATGAAGTAGCAACAAAAATAATTTTATGCTTGGGGGTCACCACAGCATGAGGAACCGTGTTTAAGGGTCACAGTATTGGGAAGGTTGAGAACCATTGCCCTAAACCATCTTTTTTTTTTTTTTTAAATCTTATGTAAATGGATGTTTTGTCTGCACGTGTGAATGCATGTATGTGCACCGCTTGTATGCCTGGTGCCTAAGGAAGCCAGAAGAGGACATCAGATAATTGCAAGCTCTCATGTGCTGGGAATTGAACCCTGATCCTCTGCAAGAGCAGCCAGGGCTTTTAAGCACTGAGCCATTCCTCCAGCTTCCTACAGCACCAAAAAAAAAAAAAAAAAAAAAATTTTTTTAAGTAGGAGACATGGATTGGTCAGTCAAGTATTTGTCTCTCCAGCAAAGAACCTAAGTATGAGTCCACAGAACGCACATTAAATCCTGGCATGGTAACCTGTAATCTCAGCTCTGGGGAGGTAGAGACAGGAGGATCCCTAGGGCTTGTTGGTCAGCCAGTCTAGCTAAATCTAAGCTCCAGGTTCAAGATCCTGTCCCTCCAAAAATAAGATGAAGAGCAACTGAGAAAGGTGCTCATCACTAACCCTCGGCCTCCAATTCATGGAACACACATGCATGCACACACATACACAGAGCTTTTCTGGAGCACTGTAAGGCGTGTTCACGCCTATCCTCTACGGTCTGTCCACATCTGAGGTCATGATGAGGACTTAGGAGGTGATGTCCCAGAGAAGATAAACATCAGAGAGGGTGCCGGACTGAGTCACATGTGCTAAAAAGAACATAAACTTTCCTTGTAATGAGAGTGTTTGTAACTTGAAATTCATCTTCCATAAATTGTATTTTCTTCAACATTTCTAGATTCTGTTACTTAGATGATTATTAACTCAAGAAACCTACTTTCACTTTCCAAAGACTACCCTTGTAGGAACTTGTGTTTCGCCTCCATCCAGCCTCTTCTGCTCCCAGGTGCCGACCAAATATTGAGAGGCAACAGCTGTGACTTGCTCAAAGCTTAGTTCAGTTATTCAGATATTTAAATTTTATAATAAAGAGATGTTAAACATAATGTTCACACTACAGAATGAGATGGTAAGGCTCCCGTTAATGCCACTCACTGCATTTACTACTCTTAGCATATTCTCACTAAATTCTACAATGACTGGTTGATGCGTATCATTCCAAATTATTTTCCCATGTATCTGTGTGTGTTGGGGTGTGTATGGGAGGTTCTTTATAACCAAAATAAGCAAACAAACAAAAAACCCAAAACACAGACTGGTTCCATACAATTTATTCCACAACTTGCTTTGACAATACAAATGGTTCCAGCTCATTCTTCTACAGCAGATTGTGGTAAGCAAACCACAATTTAACTGTTTGTTTATTTTGGTTATAGACCATTATTTTACTCCTATAAACAGCACTACAGTGAACATCTTTATTTAATTATCTTTGTATATATGTGCAAATGCTTTTATTGGGTAGATTCCTAGAAGAGTAATTACTCTCTCACATTTTAAAATCTTTTTTGTATATATGTGTGTGCGTGCACGTACAGGCCAGATGTTAACATCAAGTGTCTTCCTCCATCGTTCGCCATCTTATTTTTTGAGGCAGGGTCTCTCATTAAACCTGGAGCTCACCAATTTGACTCAGTTGGCTGGCCAGCAAGTCCCAAGGATCCTCCTGTATCAGCTGGGCTTTGGGGCTCTTTCTGTGGATGGTAGGGCTCTGAACTCAAGTCTTCTTGCGGGTGCAGCAAGCACCTCACCAGTGGACCCATCTCCCCAGTCTCACACTTTCAATTATACCATCTGCAAACGGTGGCTTCCAGCTGGTGGAGCAGGACACGCCTACAACCCCAGCACTTAGGATGGGTTTGAGGATGAGGCTAAGGCAGAAGGATGAAGAGTTTAAGGCAAGCCTGGGCTACAGCTAAGACCTTGTAAAAAGAGGATGGGAGGTTGGGAATCATGGTGATCCCAGTATTGGGAGGTGGAGGTAGAAGGATCAAAAATTCAAGACCAGCTACATGAAGCACTGAACAAAAAAGTGAAAAATTTATCGAATATTAAGAGGAAAACAGGCAAAATACCTTGAGATATAGGTATAAGTACAAACTTTTTGAAAAGAACTCCAATAGCATGGAAAATAATCCTAAGAATTGAGAACCGAGATTCTGTTAAATTACATGCATGAAAATCTCCTTTGCACAGCAAAGGAAACACTCAAGTAGCATGGAGAGATAGCCTACAGGATAGGTGAGATCTCTGCCAACTAAAGACACATTGATAGGGGATTAATATCTAGATGCTATAACTTTGAAAATTAAAACCAAAACCTCTAAATCAAATCAGTAGATAGCAAAGTTAATTCACATGGCAGTTCTCAAAGGAAAAAAAATTACAAAAGGACTATAAATACTTGACTATATAAATGAAAACTGCTTACAGTTTCGACCTCACTCCAGTCAGAATGGTTATCATCAAGAAAATAAACGCCAGGGTGTGGAGAAAGAGGACCCATCACACATTGCTACTGGCAACATAAACTGGTATAGCCAGGTTCTTCAAAAAGCTAAAAAATAAACTGGGCATGACAGCTCATATCCATAATTCCAGTACCTTGGAAACTGAGCATGAGAATCACTGATAGTTCAAGGCCACCCTGGACTACACAGTGAGAACAGGGGAGGAACAAAGCCTAAAGAGAGAATCACCGTATGATCCGCTCCTGGGTGTATACCAGAAGGACTCTCAGTCAGCACACCACACTTGTACATCCGTAACTGCGGCTGCTCTGTTCACAACAGCAAAGATAAGGAATCAGCCTACGGGTCCATCAGCAGGTAAGAGGATAAAGAAAATATAGTGCAAACACAACACAATCTTATTCAGCTGTCAGAAAAAATGAAAATTCAGGAAATTGGTGTAACTAGGGTCATCATCATGTTACTTATCAAAGACAAATAACATGTCTTCTTTCATATGTGAGATCTGCATTTAAATGTACATAGATATAAATACACACATCTGTACACACATGATACAAAAGTAGAAAAGGACTGAGCCAAGAGGAGGTTTAAAGTGAGGAGGGGGCAGCAGAAGGAGAGAGGACCAGTAAGAAAGAAGAGGGGAGACAGGGAGACATAGGACAAGTAAGAACCAAATATAATGATATGCATGAAAGTGTCACAAAGCCCTCTTTTGTATAATGATAACAAAAAAATAATTAAAAAACAGGAAAATTTAAAAATTGCTTTCATTTATACTTTTATTAACAGTAAACAAGTGCCAATTTCCTCTTAACTCGGAAAACACTAAAAGTAAAAATAATTTTCTTGCTCACCTGGCAGGAAAACTGGTGCTTCATTTTTACACCATTTTATTACTGAGGTTGAACATATATACTCATCGTGTCAACCCTTTCTCTCAACTCTTTAACTGCGTATCTGAGGCTTCTGTCTCATCTCTTTGGTGGGTGCTCTTCTCTAATGATGCCTACATTCAGGCCTCCCTTTCCACATCTATTCTATTCTTTCTCAATGCACTTTCTACCCCTGCCCCCCCAGCACAGGGGTAGAAGCCAGGGCATCACACACACAGTCAAGTATTCTAGCCACTCAGCTATACTCTCAGTCTTTTTTACTTTTTAAGACAGGTTCTTTGGGTTCAGGCTCCCAAGTAGTTGCCAACTTGTGCTCTCTCTTCTTGTCCCAAAAGACTGATTTGCTTTCTTTCTCTCTTTCTTCTTTCCTTCCTTCCTATTTTGGAGAACTGTAGCTCTTCTGGGTCTGGATCTATAGCCATAGATTCTATTTTATCCTCTTCCTAGATCCAGCATCCTGCTGAGCTTCCTAACACTCTGGAGTGCTGGGAAGCAGAATTCTGACAACTGTCAAGATGACGGCTCAGTCTTTTTTTTCCCAGCCTCCCCTTCCCTGCCTCTTCTGTCTCCTAGCTTCAGTGACTTCTGCAGTCACTTCAGAACACTTTCCCCAATATGTGAAACAAAGCCTTACAGAGGGAGGCTATGAAGCAGGATCACTTTTATTCATTGAAAAAAAAATGTTGGCAGTTTAAAACAAAACAAATCATAATCTTGATGTATATCCCAGCCTGGCCTTGAAGTTCAGAACCTACTGAAATTACAGGCGCATGTCATCACTCTTGGCCTATATTTTTCCTCATTTTTTTAAAAAGATTTTTTCCTATTATGTATTTATTTATTTATTGAGGCAGGGTTTCTCTGTGTAGCCCTGGCTGTCCTGGAACTTGCTCTGTAGACCAGGCTAGCCTGGAACTCAGAGATCTGCCTGCTTCTGCCTCCCAAGTGCTGGGATTAGAGGCATACACCACCAGCAGCTGGCTTTAAAGATTGACTTTTAAGTTTTTATTTATGTGTAGGTTCGTGTCTGTAATGTTTTGCCTGTGTGTATGTATATGTACCCCATGCATGCCACTGGGTTATGAGCCTCCATGTGGCTGCTGCGAATTACCCCAGGTTCTCTATAAGAGCAACAAGTACTCTGAACCACTGAGCCATCTTTCTAGCCCCCCATTTGATAATCTTAATCCAGCCATATCCCAGTTTGTGTGACTTTGGATAAGTAGTACCCTGTGCCTCAGCTTCTGTGTCAAAATGAGGTAATGAGTCAGCTGAGTTAGGAAGCTTTTGTTCTCGTGCTGGGGATGGAACCCACAGCCTCCTTCATCGCTAATTTTGGTTACATCGGCAGTTATGGGAAAGTGATGCAAAGACTCCAAGTGTTGATTGATTTAGCTATACAGGGATGTTTATCCCACACTTACACAAGTCCGCTGCTGTGCTCCACATGAGCACTGTGTATGCTGGAGTGGAATAAGGAGCTGTGGAAACAAACAAGGAAGGAGATATGGCACTTTTCTTTTAGAAAAACAAAATCAGTAATCCCTGCACTTGGGAGGTGGAGGCAGGTGGACAAAGAGTTCGAAGACTGCCTGGGCTACGTGAGACTGTGTCTCAAAAAACAATAACCTCATAAGATACAAATGAAATATAATGTGCATCATTCACGGCGATGATGTAAGTAATGCACACATCTGAGGAGCATTTTCTGTTTGTTTGAAACAAGATCTCACTTTGTAACCCAGATTGGTTGGGAGCTCACTATGTAGCCCAGGCTATCTCAAACTTACAATATTCCAACCTTCCAAGTGTTAGAATTACAAGCCAGAGCCACCAGGCCCACCTCGAGGGTTATTTTGTGTTCTGTATTTGCCCCTTAGGGGGCCTCAGACATGTTGAATGGGGTGCTGGAGAGAGAGCTCAGCAGACAAGAGCAGCCCCTGCTCTTGCAGAGGGCCTGAGTCAATTTCCCAGCACTCACACTGGGTGGCTTACAACAGCTTGTAACTCCAGCTCCAGGGGACTGTGACACTCTCTTCTGGCCTCTGCAGGCACTCAATCTCTCCTCTTTTAAATAAAAGACTCTGGAAGAACTTAAAGGGAAAAAAATAACTTGTGTGAGAAGAAAAAAGAAAGAAAGAAAGAAACCTACAGTCCCTTGACAGACATATTTTACTTTTATTTCTTACACGAATCCTTAAGTAATAGTTCTAGTGGTCTTAACCTTACTAACACTACCCCCACCAGGACCCCGGAACCCCGCCCCCGGTTTAGTTTTACTGTCACTGTGGGAGAGCAGTCATCAGGAGAGAAAAGAAATAAGGTTCTTGTTTAGGAAAGGGCAGTCCAGTGCACACTCCCTGGGATTTGTCTGTAAACTGTTGGTGTATGTATAACGTCTAGGCAATGAAAGTCAATCCCATTCATCCATTTCTCAAAGGGGACTCCAAAGAAACGGGGACCCTTACCCAGAGAAACACAAGCGCTCCTGAATTACTATAAACAAACTAAAAAATGTTGAAAGGTTTTCACCTGAGCCTTGCATGCAAACAGAACCCCTTTCCTATTATTACTGTGGGTCAGAAATTATAGGATATGGTCTATGCAACATCTGATAGCTAAATCCTAGACCACCTACTTCCTGCACTCCCCCACCATCTTGTCTCCAGTCTGATGTTCATAGGAGTAAGTCAGAGTACTGGCTTTAAACACCACTGACCAAAGCTTTCAGAAGCTCTGATCACTGTCATATAAGTGTGTGTGTGTGTGTGTGTGTGTGAGATACATATATATGCATATATATACATGTATGTATATATGTGTATATATAATTAACTCAAATTACAGCAAAAGAATGAAGAGACTGAAGAAAGAAAATTCTCAACACTTTCAAAACTATATCCCTCAGTATCAACTTAAAAGCTTTCCCCTTCTATCAGCGTTTTGATGAAGTGATGGACGTCCAGCAAGGCTGCAAATCAACGTGAAAGGAACGACGAAAAGAATAGGTTAAATGTCATCTTCCTCTATTCAGAAATAATGGCAGGAAAATGCCACAGACCAAGGTTTCCGAGGATAGACTGGGGGCGGGTGAACATCAGAAAGCAAAACCAATGACCAATGACAACCTAGCGTCAGGGCTCTGTATCCAAGACAAACACCTGAGATGGGGAAGATATTGCAATAAATAGCCCGAACACAAATCTCGCGTGGCCAGGAATGTACGACCACCAATCCAAGCGCCTGCATCTTCCTCCACTGCCTCTCTCCCGCCCCCCGCCTAGCAACAGAAGCACTACACTGCGGCAGAAGCGGGAGGGACAGAGGACAGGGCTTTGGAGATGTAAACTCCGGTTTGAAACCTGCTACCACCACCAAAAACCTTATCTGCCTCAGGCATGTCGCAACACCGTGCCTCGGTTTCCCCGGCTGTCAAGATTAACACAACGAGTGTGACACCCTCAACAACAGGGCCACCGAGGAACCACCCCCTTGCTATAAAGGCAAGTTCGCGGGACAGTTAACGGAGTCTTGGGCTACCGCCCGCCCCGAGCCCTCTCGGTCAGATGAAGCTGAGCCCCTGCACGACCCACCTTGTTGTTGTATTCCTCCACGAAGCTGCCCAGCGCCAGGCGAAAGCGCTTGTCGGGCCGCACGCTCCAGTTCATGGCGTAGACAGTCCAGGGCGCTTCATATTTGTAGATCTCCTTCCGTTTGCCGTGCAGGGACATAGTGGCGGCAGGGCCGCAGAGCCGGCCGGAGAGGCAGCGGGCTGGGGCACAAGACGGGCGGGGAGCCGGGCTTGGGCCCGCGGATCCGAGAGGAGGCGGGGCCGAGGCGGTCAGGAACGGCCTAGCCCTCCAGCGGGTCCTCAGCAACACACAGTCGGCCGGGCCCGACCACCAGTTTCAAACCAGCTCGGGCAGCAACAACCACCTTCCGTTTGGGATGCAGGCCCGCCCTCTCGGAACGGAAGCCACGCGACCCCCAGCGGCGACGAGCGTTGGCTGCCGGGTACGTCATTTCCAAACTGTTCCTCCTTCTCATTGGGCAACAAGCCCGTAGCGCCCGCGTCCTCCTCACTATTGGAAGAAATCCTTGTCATTCTGCTCGTTCGCCCCGCCCGACTCCTAGAGGCGGGCTCTTCCAAGTCCCAAAGATCATTGGCTAGTCAAGATGTCAGTCAGACTGATAACGGTGTAGTGCGGGTGAATGGGGGCGTGGGTGGCCTGGGGACAAGTGTATACCTCAACGGGCCTTTAAGTTCTAGGCCAAGGGTCGTAAGCGTGAAACCTGCCACTTCTTCACTGCCGCTGCCTCTCTTTGCTGCGAATAACGTGTCAAATCTACCTTAATGGAGGACCTACAACGTTTATTTCATCGCCCTAAGCCCGGCGGTCCTGCAACCTGTGCCAGATAACCTTCTCCAGCCCCAAGGCCACCTTTTAACTGGTCTCTTACAGGCCGGAGAGAGACAGACGTTCAGGGCCAGGTTGATTCAGGCTCTCCTGGACTATCATAGAAACACTAGAAAAACTCTCGAATTCTGGGATTCATTTTCATTGAGCCTGGCTATGAGTCACTTACCTTCCTCGCCTAGGGGGTGTTCATAAGCCAAATAAGGCTAACTCAACCTTAAATGTCTATGTGCCATGAATTTGAAATGCAGAAAAGCCTGGATCTAGGTATATCATTACAAATATAAATGCTTCCAGCGATATTTAAAGAGGTTTTATTGAATTGTTAGGCAATATTATAGAATACAATTATAAAATATATTATTTAATTTTATGTGTATTTGTGTATGCCCGAATGTAAGTGCACCACATTTGTACCGGTGCCCGCGGAGGTCATAAGAGGTGTCGGATCCCCTGGAACTGGAGTCGCAGATGATTGTGAGACATCATTTAGGTGCCAGGAATCCAGCCCAGGTCCTCAGCAAGAGCAGCCAGTGTTCTTAAGGGCTGTATCATCTCATCAGCCCATAAAATACAAAGTTTTCAAGACAGGGTTTCTCTGTTGGACCTCTGGCTGTCCTGGAACTCACTCTGTAAACCAAACTGGTCTTGAACTCAGAGATCTGCCTGCCTCTGCCTCCCGAGTAAGGTGTATGCCACCACCTCCTGACCTAAAAAAATTTTTAACGCATGTGATTTTAACAGAAACAGACACTGGAAGCCTTGAGAGCCAATGGTATACATTTATCAATCATCTTTTAGTCTTGAGCATCTTTGTGAACAAGTCTACTGTGCACTTTCTTTTTAATAGAAAGAGCTCAGGCATGGTGTTGAAGACCTGTAATACAGCTCTTGGGAGGTGGACTCAGGAGGATCAGAAACTCATTGTTATCCTTGGCTACAGGGATAGCTGGAGGCAGCCTGGGCTAGGTAAGAAGCAGTTTCAAAAATAATAATAAAATACAAAATGGATACCTAGGTATGGTGGCTCATTTCTTTTAATCCCAGCACTTGGGTAGCTGAGGCAGAAGGAGTGCCACAAGTTCAAAGCCTATCTGGTTTGCAGAATAAGATCCTGTCTCAAAACACACACATACACACACCACACACACACATACACACACACACAAAGAATAACAACAAAAAGTTTTTGTTGTTTTGTTTTTTGAGACAGGTTTCTCCCTGGCTGCCCTGGAACTCTGGCCTTGAACTCAGAGATCCACCTGCCTCTACCTCCCAGTGCTGAGAAGTTTTGTTTCTATACTTACCAGGAAATTTGCTGCATAGTTTTCTCTTGGTTATACCATTTCTGATTTTGCAATAGGTTAATAATGACTTTGTAGAGTAAGCTTAGTAAAGATCATTCCCTTTCTTTTTTTATGGGACAGTTTGAGGAGCATTGATGTTACCTCTTTTTTAAAAGTTGGTAAAATTTGGCAATGAATCTTTCCTGTTCTGGGCTTTGTTTAATACTGCTTCAATCTTGTTGTTTATGGATCTGATGAATTTTCTTATATTCTCTTGATTTTAATTTTAGTAGGTTACATATGTATAAGGATTCACCCTTTTTTTTCTAGATTTTTTTCAGGGGTGCAATATAAACCTTCAAAGTATCCCCTAATGATCCTCTGGATTTCTTGGCACTCTGTTGTAATGTCCTGTGATGGTTAATATTCCTGACTTGAAAGACTCTAGGAACACCTAGGAGACCAGCTTTGGGGTATGCTTGTGAGGGATTGTCTAGGTTAGGTTGATGGAGGTGGAAAGGCTCACCTTACCTGTGGGTGATTCCATTCCCATGAGGTGAGGTCCTAGACTTAAGGAGCTGACACTGAGTGTGAACACTCATTCCTTTCTTCTGACAGCAGACATAATGTGACCACTTGCTTCACAGACTGATTTTCATCCTTTGACCACAAGTCCACAGGTATCTTTGCCAGTCAAGTGTGGGTTTTGGAGACAACAGATGTCAGATCTTGGTTTTTAAACCAATTAGCTAATCTTTGTCTCTCTGCTGGTGAGTTCAGTCTATTTACATTTTAGGTTATTATTGAGAGATACTTGCTAATTTCTGCAATTTTATTGATTGTTTTTCTGGATGGCTGGATTATCTCGTTATGTTGTTCTTGCTCCTGGCCTGCTACTCATGGCTGTTCTGCCTCAGTTTCCTAAGTGCTGGGTTTACAGGCATGAGCTACATATTTGTGTGCAGGTGTGTGAGAATGTGCACATGTGTGTGCATGTGTACGTATGTGTGTATCCATACTGAGGTCCAAGGACAACCTAGGTACTGTTCCTCAGCAATGTCACCCAACTCCTTTGAGACAGGGTTTCTCATTTGCATGGAGTTCACCAATTAGGCTAGAATGGCTGGCCAGTAAGCCCCGGGATCCTCCTGTCTCAGCCTACCCAGTGCTGGGATTACAAGTGTGCTCCATTACCACAAGGACTTTTATAAGGGTTTTGGGGGTAGAGTTCAGGTCCTGAGCAGTTTACCCACCGAGCCATCCCTCTACCCCCTTATGCTGTTTTGAACAAGTGTTAAAGTCTTATTAAGGGTACGAAAAGTTAACTTTAATGCCCTGAACACTCTGGTAAGTACCTCAGTCTCTCTGCTACTGACCCAAGACCCCTCATATGAGGACAGTAGTGCCAACACCCTGAGACTGTTTTGAGGGTTAGATGAACTACTGTCTGCAGGGCAGTCAGGAATGGTGGAGTGCCGGGCAAACACTGACTGTGGTCACGATTCCCTACAGACACTTAGGTGTCTATAGAGTCTATAGACACTATATGTCACATCTCTGTTTCCCTTCATCTAGCGAGTAGTCTCAGGCTGCAGGAGCTCCTGAGCTGAGCCCAGACACCTTCAGGTCTCCAACAGGCTGGATGTGAGAAGGGCTGGGAGAAGGCCCCAGGCTCAGGCATGGACCTGATGGTGGTGGGAAGTTACACATCTAACCTGACATGAAATGTTCAAGGCTTTATTAAATGTGTGACACTGCATGCCCCCAACGGACCCAGGTGTGGTCATGGAACTCTAGGGATAGAAGGGCTGGGGGCTGCCGCTATGTCTTTTGGGCCCACCACATAGGATACCTCTAACTCCAGGCATTTTAGAGGCTTTTGGTGAAAGGTCTGGTTACCTCTGGCCTTGATTCTGGGCTTCTGAGGCAGAGGCTGGTTCTGAGCTGGGAGGTGATCACCTGCAACCCCAAGTAAGACTCTCCCGAAGATCAGAAACTTCTCCCTTCTTCACTGACACTAGCAACCTGTAAGCTACCTCAAAGGGACCCTCTGCCTGGCTCACTCATTACATGGAGCCCCCCAGGAGGCTTGGCCAAGTCCAGAGCCTCTCCGCTCAGGCCATTCTGGTCACCTGGCTGGGCAGCGGTCTGTAGTTTCAATGGTTTTGAGTTTCATTTGAGGGCTATCTGGCTCCCCCAAGAGGCTGAACTCTCATCTCACTGTGTTTAAATTTTCCCTCATGGTGGGTTTTATCTTGGGGTCAAATGGCCCTAACTCCTTGTGAATCCGGGATCTGAACCATGTCTCTGGAACTCCAGCTGCTTGGGAACAGAGCCAAGGTGTTCAGGGAGGGAGGGAAAGCGGGGACCACCGATGAGTCCCTTTACCGCCAGGGGACACAGAGGTGAGGCTAGAGGTGACAGGAGCCCCTCAGGCTGCTCCTGTTCTGAAGACGGCACCAGAGTTTTGTCCATTGCCACAGCCAAGTGAGGCGTCCTGGGGGAGAAATTCCTGGGCTTCCGAATATGTTTGTCCAAGTCACCATAGCTTAGGGTCTGGGAGAGAGGAAAAGAGGAGACATACTGTGTATGGAACCCTACCACCACCTCCAGGTCAGGCTGGATATTTCATCTTATGCATGAATGTGTGTATGAGTGAGTGAGTGAGTGAGTGTGTGTGTGTGTGTGTGTGTGTGTGTGGGAGTGTGGGTATGTATGAGTGTGTGTGTGTGTGTGTGTGTGGTGTGTGAGTGTGTATGAGGGAGTGTGGGTATGTATGAGTGTGTGTGTGTGTGTGTGTGTGTGTGGTGTGTGAGTGTGTATGAGGGAGTGTGGGTATGTATGAGTGTGTGTGTGTGTTTGTATATTTTGTGTGTATCAGTGCATTTGTACGTGAGCGCATGTACATGTAGAAGCCAGAGGTCAATCTCAGGAGATGTCTGCCTTGATTTTTTATCACAGGATCTTGCACAAAGACTTGAGGCTCGTCAATTATACTAGACCGGCTGGCCAGTGAATCCTAGGGAATCCACTTGTCTTTACCCACCACCCTAGCCTATGCCCAGCTTTTTATAGGGTGGAGGGGATCGAACTCCGGTCCTGACACTTGCAGGGCAAGCCACTTTCCCAACTGAGCCATCTCTCCAGCCTGTAAGCTGGATATTGATCCACTTTGACCTCTGGGATGGGAACTGGCAAGAGCTCTACCTGCTCCTCCTCAGGGAGATGGGGGAACCTCAGGGTCCCGCTGACCCTACCCAAGCTGTGGGGTCTGTGGTCATAGTCAGGGCTCTGCTAGCACCCTGTCCAATCATAAAAAGGGTAGCAGAAGATAAAGCTTCTAATCCTACCACAGACATATTGAGGCTGAGTTGAGGTGGGGGAGGGGGATCATGCAGCTACTTTCAGGGAAACCACAGGGATCCCTCAATCCTCACCTGTGCAGAGGGCATCATATGTCCCAACAGAAGCCTGGGCTCTGGACTCTGCATCACTGAGGTTTCAGGAAACAAGGCTAGGTCACTGGAGGCAGGGGCTCCCAGGATGTAGCTGGTGTGGCCCTGTGGCTGCTGAAGTAGCTGAAGGATGCGGCTGAGGTCTGAGGCCATTCGGGACTCCAGCCTGCCAGATGGAGCACCACGGTCACAGTCAGGGTTCTGAGAGCAGCTCAGATCCCAAAGATACCTCTCAATGTTGTGACCCCAGCCTGCAGCCTACCTGAAATGATTTCCTCACTAGGTCCACAGCCTTTGCTCAAATTCCACCTTAGCACATCCTTGTCTTTCCTGACACCAGGGCTAGACATGGTGCATACCACATTTGGTCTTAATGATGCTTTCGTGTAGGTATTCTAATTGTACCCATTTCATGATACGGCAAACTGAAGTACCAAGCTGTTAAGCTCAGAGCTTGCTCGCAGTAAACTTAGGTGTTACACAGCCATGATTTGGACCTAGGACTGCCTTCCTTGCCTCCAAGCCTTCACCCTGCCATCCTCAGGCAACTCCCTTTTCCCAAGCACCTCTGGAATTTGTTCCTGCACATGGATGTGTTGCTTCCCCCAAGAAGCTTCCTCGTCATGCTCTAGGGTTTGCTGGTTGGAGCCACACAGGGATTATGCTTAGTGACACAGACTTAGAAACCTACGCTATTTGGCTTCTAAAAACCAGCTAAGTACCTAATGATGCCCTGAAACTACCAGGAGAAGGCGCCTACACCCAACCAGCTCCTTTGCAGCTGCCCAAACCCTGCCCAGGGTGGGGGGTGGGGTGGAGGTTTCTCACCTGTTCATCTGTGCCTGGAGCTGCTCTAACTTAGAGCCTAGCTCCCTAGGCCAGCAATCCAGGTCCTGCCGTGGGTTTGGAGGACTCGGGGGCATTTGCTGTAGCAATTCAGGCCAAAGCCCAGATGCATCTGAGAGGCTCAGGGAAGGGGCTGCACCTTCAGGAGGGAAGGGGAAAGCCTTCACTACATCTGATTCCACAGGCTGTCTCTTTCTTACCAGAAACCACTGGCTCTCCCGAGCTGCCATGGGAATGCAATATGGGGAGTGTTTCTGCTTACCTGGGTGCCCTGTTCTTATAGAGATCTGGTTTCCAGGAACCAACTGGGCATTTTCATGGGAGGGGAGCTGGGGGCCTCAGCTTAAATGGGGAGGTCAGGGTAGGGATTTCCAGCCCTGGTCCCAGTGCTCATAGAGCTGTAGCCTGGGGAGTGGGGGGAATCTCTTGGTACTTGGCTAGTACCCACCTCCCGAAAGCAGTATCCAAGAAATGAGCTCTCCGCCTCGGACTCAGAGGACACCAGCCAGCCAGGCTGGGGAGAGGGATAAAGGCTTCTGTCCCTTTGCACAAGGAAGAATCATTGCCTACCATGGAGTGACTGAGCCAGTCTTTTTTAAGGAGAGGCAAAATAGAGGGGACACTAGGAGGGGCTGAAGGCTGGGCAAGGCCCTGAACAGGGGCTAGCTGGACTCACCTGACTGGCTGTCATTGAGAAAGAAGCCTTGAGGGTCTTGGTTTCCTGGGGCCTGTCGGGGTGATGACTGGAGACCCCCATCTGCCTTGTAGGGAACAAGAACAACAAGTAACGGGACTAAAGCTGGGACAGGGTCTCTTTCTCTGTTCTGCCCAGTCCCCGGTTCCCCTCTGTGGCCCTTGTAACAGCTGGGTAAAGAAGTAAACACAGTGTGTGGGCACCAGGGGAGCGCTAGGCAGCTTCCTGCAGGCTCTCTCCAAGAGGTCCTCGGCAGGTAAACGGGCTCAGAAATGATGACCTCACACCGCAGATGACCAAGTAGAACCCCCCCCCCCCACCTGCCAAAAGTCTTAGGAGAAGGTGCTACCTACAGCAAGCCTGAGTGTGGACAGCAGAAGGCCTCCTCCTCCCCCGCTGCCTTTTCCTCCATGTCCTAATGTCCCTTACCTTACCATGGGCCAACGAGTAGTGCCTTTTGTGGGAGACTAGGTCTAGGACCCCCAATCCACCCTAGTGGTATCCATGGTAGAATTCTTGGCTGCCTCCTTTCTGGCACCATGAGACTTGAGGGCACCTCAGGGTTACAGTTTACTTGGGCCATCTAAAACCATGAAGACTACATACCTTCTGACCTGGGGTACAGCCACTGGACACAAAGGCCACCGGATGGCTCCCGGATAGCTAGGCCAACAAAGCGGGGTACTTACTGGGTGCCTTGTGTGCAGTTCAAGAAGGGAACTGAGAGTCACAGAGGGAAGAGCATGAGGAGGGACAGCGAAAGTAAGAAAATCTATCTTAGCACCATTCTAGAAGCTGTACACAAGGCTGAGGCCATGAGAGCTCTTCTCCCCGGACTGAAGGACAGGGCAACAGATAACAGAGATGCCAAGATTCAGTGCCCAACCTCAGACATGGTACCCTGGCAGGCAATCCTTCTCCTATTTTTTACTACCTGATTTCAGACTCTTCCTCCAGGAAGGCCTCTCTGAACTTCCACTGAGCCTGTAGTGCCTACCATCCTTGGCAAACTGGATGTGTGGGCTAGTTTTCTGTCAACTTGACACAAACCAGAGTCATTTGGGAAGAGGGAACTTCAACTGAGAATATGAGCCCCACCAGACTGGCATGTGGGCAAGTCTGTGGTGCGTTTTTCTGGTTGATGTGGGAGGGCCTAGTTCAATGTGGGCAGTGTCATTCCTGGGCTGCGGTTCTGGGTGCTATATGAAAGCAGGCTGAGCAAGTCACAGAAGCAGGCCGGTAAGCAGTGTTCTCCCCATGGCCTCTGCATCAGCTCTTGACTCCAGGTTCCTGCCTTGAGTTCCTGCCCCAACTTTCTTGCATGATGGAATGCAAGCTGTAAGGTGAGATAAACCCTTTCCTCTCCAACTTGTTTTTGGTCATGGTGTTTTGCCACAGTAATAATAACCCTGAGATACCGGGGCACCCTGGAAATTGAATAGCCCTTTCATACCCTTGTGGCTTCTTTGGCTCTTTAAATGAATGGCACTTTATTTCTCTTGGACTGCTGACTTATAAGCTTAAGAGACAGCTGTATCACCGTTGCCTGGTACCATAAGCCCTCTGGATGTCAGATCCTACCACTTTAGCTTAGCGCCATGTGTTGGGAAAGCCTGGGTTTTAAAGCCACACAACCTGAATCTACATTTTGGCTCTGCCATTTACTAGCCATATGGCTCTGGCCAATTGACTAACCCTCTTTGATCCTCAATTTATTCATTTAGATAATGGAAGTAAGAGTAACACACACCAGGACAAGACTAAATAAAACAATATAAAAGAAGCCCAGTTCATAGCTCACGGTAGCTGCTCATTAAATAGGCGCTATCACTATAGTTAGTGCTACGTTGGCCATAGTAGATACAGAATCATCCTAGCAAAGGATGCAGGAGGAGTTGAAGGAGAAGGGCAGTGATCAAATGAGCCCTTGGACTAGGCAGCCCAAGTCCTTAGCAGGCTGGCTGGGTGCTATCTACAACCAGCTCTCTATGACCCACCACACCCTGGCCCACAGGCCCAGACTCACGTCCCGCAGGTTGAAGGTGACCTCTAGCTTACTCCAGAAGGTGTCCGCAAAGGCAGGGTACATGTCCAGCACCTCCAGCAGGTCTGCTCGGTGGATCTTGTGCAGGTCACAGTAGGTCAGGGCACGCACATCTGCGCTAGATTTGCCTGGCCTGGCATGGAGACTAACGGGTTCCCCGAAGATGTCGTTCTTCCCTGCCAGCCAGAAGGATGGTGGTCAGTCCAGGGTCTGACTCTCTTATGAAGACCTTCTCTCAGGGCCCCTTGACTGTGATTTTCCTACCTCCCATCTCAGTGATCCCACGGGGGCCGGTGCTTAGGGTGAAGGTCTGAGGACAGGGCTGTGATGGAGAGGAGGATGAGGGAGGCCCTTCACTCCACAAAGATTCCCTCAGAGCTGCCCGGTGCTGAGAATATGGGTTCTCTTTCTGTCTGTCAGACCCTCAGGACCGCCTTCTACCAGAACATCCTTTGCATGGTTCTCATTCTGGCCCAGGAGATGGTGGGTAGCCAGAGACACTACAAGTTCCTTGCTCGATTTCCTTCTGCTCCCTTTGACCTACGGACACTATGGAACAGGGGACAGAGGACCCAAGGATGGAAGCTTCCAGCTCCCCTGGGCAGGACCTGGAACTTCTGTTTCTCTGTCTTCTCCTTTCCACTGTATAAGCAGGGAACCAGTGTGGCCCCGGCAAGACAACCCCTCAAAGCTACCTCTCCCGTCTGCACTTGAGTATCTTCAACCCCTAAATGGGCATAACGATGTCACCTACTCCCCTGGGCTGTTTGCAGAGGCAGAGGTGGCAATGTTTGAGAAAGTACCCCTCAAAGTAAGAGGCCCCAGACTAGGTCAATGCAAGGCACAAGGAGAGAAGGAGGACACAGGGTGGTCATAGGTTAGACAGTTAAGGTAGGTGACGCAAGCCCTCGGTCCTTTCAAAGCCAGGAGCTATGCTGGCGATAGGATATAAGCATGAGTAAGAGACTCTCTCTCTCATAAAGAGTCCCTCGAATCCCTAAAAGGCAGGCACTTAAGTTGCCAAGGTTACAGAATAATTCATCTTAGAACGGGACAGCAACCAAGAGCTCTGGGTTGTGAAAGAGGAAAGGCTCCTTTTGCCTAGGACAAGGACGCAGAGGCTTTCAGAAAAAGTCAAATTCTGGGAGAATCAAGGCCTAGGAATTTGGGCAGAAGAAGCAGCATATGGCCAGCCTTGTGTAGTCAAGGTGGGGGAGGGGGTTGGGGAGGGGAGTCACACACGCCATGCACCACGGTTTCTTCAACTCTTACTGCCCCCAGGGAAAGCCCAGCTTCCTCAGCCTTGTGACAGACACTGTAGGAAGGACACTAACAGTTTAGCACAGACAGAGGGCTGGATGCAGGCTAGACGTGTGCCACAAGGAAACAGGATGGAAGATCATCTCTGTACAGCAGGGGACCGGGGCTCAGAGAAAGAAGAGACTTGTCAGCATCATACATGAAACCCCAGCCTTGATATCTGGGTAATGTAATGCCAACCCTCATTTTTTAACATGAAAAATTATGATCTAATGTCTTATTTCTCCTCAGGGCAAGATGAGAGGGTTTCTTGTCTCTCACTGGAACTTAAATTGGGTGAGCTTCTTAATTATTAATATTAATTATCTCTCCCATGTGGGTGGCATTTGTAACGAGGCTTGAATGAGAGGCGAGGACTCACAGGGAGTCCACGTGGTAGGGCAGCCTAGAGAGTGACTGGGTCTGCCTGACAGGTACACGGTGGGCTCTGAAGACAACAGCAACATGAATGGAGCCACCAGAGTCACAGGGGATGAGAGGTAGCTGTCTAGCTGGAGTACCAGGAAGGGAGGCAGGTCTCACACAGCGGCTTGATCAGGTGGAATCTGGGGTTCACATTTGTCCCACAGGATGTAGGGACCTATCAAAGGGTTCTGAGTGGAAGACCAATGACTGTTAGAAGGTGGAGGGACTGAGATTGTACTTAATTCAAGGCCTCTGGAAGGCAGTGCCTGACACTGCCCAGAAGGGTCAGCCCCAGTGGAGACTGGTGTGGACAGCAGATCCATCGGTAAGGGAAACAGAGTACTCTGTGTGTGACTGGATGGGGGCAGAGGACCGGAAACTGGCAGGATGGTCCTGCCGCTGGCTTTAACCCAGATACCGGAAGGGCAGGGGCTGCTGCAGAGGCACAGAAAAGCAATGGTGTCAAGCTAGGGTCTATTCAACTTGGTCTGGGTAATGATAAAACTAAAGAATTTTTTTTAATCTGTATTTTATCTTTTTTTTTTTTCTTTTTTGGCTAGCTTTGAACTACATCACCAGGCCTGATTAATGCAGTCTTGGAACGTGAACCCAGACCTTCACACATGATAGGTAAGTGCCCTACTAACTGAGCAACATTCCCAGCAGTCTACCTGCTACGATTAAAGGAGGCATTGGGGTTGGGACACAGCTCTGAGGAGACTTGTACCTCAGGCTGTGGGAACACGGAGGCTAGTCCAGGTGAAGCTGTGAAGGGAGATGAGTGTCACTAGCCCTGAAAGACCAGCCTCCAACGGCAGGGCGATGGAGAAGAGTGGGCAGAGGGAGCTGGCAACCAGGTCACGGAGATCAAGATAGGATATGGCTGAAGTTAGATGGAGACCCGGGATCAGGGGTACTTGACGTTCAGTGACTTGCCCAAAGTCAACATGACAAGCTGAGAGCAGTGTTAAGGATTCTTTGAGCTAGGTATAAAACTCTCTGATGCCAGCAAGGTGACTCAGTAAATTAAGGGGCTTGTGGTCAAGACTGCCAACCTAAGTTTGATTACCAGAATCCACATGGTGGACGGAGTAAACGAGGCAAATTGTACTGTGACCTCCACATGCACATTGTCGCGTCCCTGCTCAATGAATACATTTTATTGTTGTTGTTTGTTTTTAAGCAAAACTTTAAAAAAAATCCTCTGAAACCCATGCTAGTGTCCTGGCCCATGATTGGTCAATAAAAGGTACTATGATATTCATTAGAAATAAGGCGATCCAGGTAGGGCCTCTCCAGCATCCATCCCGCCTGGTCAAACCCGCCTGACCTACCTAGATGGCCACGGACCTACCTAGGATGGCCACGACCACGTCATCGCGCAGGATCTCAATGGAGCCTCGGGAGATGAAGTAGAGCGTGGAGAGCACGTCGCCCAGGTGCACCAGCGTATCCCCAGGAGGCGCGTGCGTGGTCTTGAACTTGACCGCGAGCGCGCGCAGGCACCCCTTGCTGGCGCCGCGGAAGGCGGGGCAGTGCTGCAGCAGCGCGCGGTGCAGGTGCAGGCAGATGTCGGCCTGCAGGCACTCGGGGAAGCCCTTCAGCACCTGCGGGTTGGGGGCATGGCGAGCCGCTCCGGGCGCAGCTGGGGCTGCGGGGTGGGGGGCAGCGGGCAGGGGGGCCCTGCACCTCCCTCTGCACCCCGCACCCCCGGGCACGGGTCACGGCTGGTGGCCCACCCCCTCCCCACTGCGGGCTGCGGGCCTCACGGCGTTCATGTCGATGCCGTTGGTGTAGGACCAGGCGTGCTGGAAGTACTCCTCCAGGCGCTGCCGCAGGGGGTTGGGGATCTGGTGGAAGCGGATGAACTCCTTGACTCGCAGCATCTGCGTGTGGTAGCGCGCAGTGCCGGAGTACAGGCGCTGGATGATGGCCGACACATTGCCGAAGATGCTGGCGTACATAAGGGCTGGGGGCGGGGCGAGACGAGAGTGAGGGGTTCCCGGGTCCTGGCGGGACCCCCGGGGAAGGAGCCCTGTGTCCGTGGTGAGGGCAGAAACGCCAAGGACAGCACTAGCGCACGCAAGGGACAAAAGCCTCTGGGCTACCTGCCCTCACTCTGGGCCTCTGCTGGCTTCTTCCAGGCTAAGGTCATACATCCTCGAAGAAAGAACCAACTAGGGCAATTTCCAAGTTCAGATTTGTTTTTTTCTTTCAAGTGCAAAAATACAACATAGAGAAAACTCTTGGAATCTTGTTTTCACCTTCTCTACTTTTCCGTTTCCTTGTTTTTGTTTTTCTAAATACTCGGAACATGGCGAACTAATGTGTAAATTTCCACACTCTCTCTAGCGTTCTTTTTTTTTTTTTTTTTTTTTCCCAGATAGGGTTTCTCTGTTGTAACTCTGGCTGCCCAGAAACTCACTCTGTAGACCAGGCTGGCCTCAAACTCACAGAGATCTGCCTGCCTCTGCCTCCCAAGGGCTCGGATCAAAGCCGGCCTACCTCCAGCATTCTTAAACCAGAGAATTCGACTTGGACTTCTGTTACACGCTCAAAGTAGCGGCTGGAAGCGCCGGCTTCATGGCATGTAGCCTGTGCGAAGAGCTCAGGTTATTTCTCAACTGTCAGCATCTAAACCTTTAAAAATAATTTTTAAACAAGGGCTCCACGTTTTATTTTACAGGGTGCCCTGCGGATGACTTGGCCTAGAGAACTGTCTAAACATCTGCTTATGAGTGATGAACACAAACACACAAACCTACATGCTGCACACATGGGGTAGTACTGTGCGTGGCACAAGGTCACAACTCACAGCCAATTAGCATGACGCAGATGGAGAAGACCTTCTCAGAGTTGGTGTTAGGTGACACATTGCCAAAGCCCACACTGGTGAGGCTGCTGAAGGTGAAGTAGAGGGCCGTGACATACTTGTCTTGTACAGAGGGTCCCGAGGCTGGGTCACTGCCATTATAGTGCTTGCCAAGCTGGGCACCCAGGCTGTCCAGCCAGCCAATCTTGGGCTCCAAGTAGGGTCGCTCCACGTTGCCGATGGCGTACCAGATGCAGGCCAGCCAGTGCGCGATGAGCGCAAAGGTGCACATGAGCAGGAAAAGCACAGCGGCCCCGTATTCAGAGTAGCGGTCTAGCTTCCGGGCCACACGCACCAGCCGCAGGAGGCGGGCTGTCTTCAGTAACCCAATCAAGGTGGTGGTCTGGGGGCAGGGAAAGGTGGAGAAAGTCAGGGGTCAGCTCTTGAAAGGGTATATTCAGGCTTACATTTGGTCTTTTGCATTTGTTACCATGCAGCCATTCCACAAACACTCAGCAAAGTATCAGGCACTTGGCAGTAGAATGTAAGCTAAGACCTTCAGAGGTTCTCAGCCAAAGTATAGAACAAGTCCAACGGGAGCAAGAAGGGAGGAGAGGTCAAATCTGCGGAAGCACGTCAGGGAAGGCGTCATAGAGATGACACGGGAGTGCATCTTGAGAATGAAGCGAGTTTCCAGGCAGACAGGAGGGAGAAGGAAGGGCATTCTTGGTACAGGGCGGCAGAGGCATGGAGGTATGAAATGGTATGACTCATCCGGGAAACCAACTCTGACCCTGCACCCGAAGCTCAAAGTAGGAGGTGGCAGGACCATGAGGAGGAGTCTAGGAAGGTGTGTGTGGTCGCTCCTGTGGGTCTGAGGATCCATAAAGATGTTGGTTTTGACTCCAAAGGCTTTTGGGAGCCACAGGAGGTTCTGAGGGAGGAGTGGCAGGGTTGGGTAAGGAACCTGAGAGTTGCCCTGGCTGCTGTGTAGGGAGGATAAGCCTGAGGAAAGGCTAGGGATGAAGGCTACTCAGTGTGTGCAAGGGCAGTGGGAGTGGAGAGGAAGGGGAAAGACTTGGGGAGGGTTTAATGGGGGTGGGTGGGATTTGGGAGGTAGAATATACTTGATATCTCCTGTTGGATAGGCAGGAGAGTGATTGGACCCCAGAAGGCAGAATGACGTGGAAATGTTCCCATGTCATCCACAGGAAGTGGAGTGGGGACAGAGAAGGACTGAGGTAAGAAGGGATGCAGAGGTCCATAGGGACGCAGCCACCCATAGGGACGCAGCCACCCGTAGGGACGCAGCCACCCGTAGGGACGCAGCCACCCGTAGGGACGCAGCCACCCGTAGGGATGCAGCCACCCGTAGGGATGCAGCCACCCATAGGGATGCAGCCACCCATAGGATGCAGCCACCATAGGGATGCAGCCACCATAGGGATGCAGCCACCATAGGGATGCAGCCATCCATAGGGATGCAGCCACCATAGGGATGCAGCCACCATAGGGATGCAGCCACCATAGGGATGCAGCCATCCATAGGGATGCAGCCACCCATATGGATGCAGCCACTATAGGGATGCAGTCACCCATAGGGATGCAGCTACCATAGGGATGCAGCCTGTGTATCCCCTTTCCAACTCCACAGTGATAATGGCTTAAAAGGTAACATAAGGAGTTGGGATGTAGTATGTCTATCCCGCAGAGAAGACCAACTAGCAGACTGATCCTTTGATTGGGCTTGCTAAGAGAGATGGGCAGAGGAATGGTCTTTTTCTGGAGCTAGGAGATGGCAGATGTCTGACCCTCTGCTTTCTGTTTATTTTCTGCGTCAGTGATGTACATCATAGTTATGAGGCAGGGAGGGAGCCAGCCTGGCTGCTGGCTTGGATCAAGCATGCTCACCTCATCTGAGCCAGTGCGGAAGATAAGCAGGTCAAAAGGGATGGCGGCCACCATGTCAATGAGGAACCAGCCCTTGAAGTAGTGGACAGCAATTCGTCGGGGGTGGCTGACCACCTCATCATTGGTGTTGACATAGGTGGTTCGGAAGTTGATGACAATGTCCACAACAAACATGATGTCCACAATGAGGTCCACCACGGTGAGTGGGCTGCAGGTGTAGCCACAGGTGCCACGCTGTGATTCATCCTGGTCGCTGAGTAGAAAGGCGGCTGAGTAGGGCGTGAAGACCGCTGTATAGATGACTAGCAGCAAGATAAGCCAGTCCCACACGGCCTTGAAGGGGCTGTAGTGCAGGATGGTACCCCGGTGAATGCGCGGTGCCTGTAGCTTATACTCTGGCAACACATCTGCGCCCAGGGACAGGACCTGGGATGGAAGCCATGAGTGGTCAGTCCCACCATGGGACCGCCAGTGCTAGTAAGATAGGTCTGCGGGGAAGGTCTAGTTCTGGGGGTGGGGGGCAGTGGGGCAGAGGGACAGAGGTAGGGCACAGGAGGGAGCAGTTTCATAAAGGGACAGGTGTGGCAGGTAGGGCAGAGGGAGGGAACACAGCTCTGCCACATGGTTGATCTAAATAAGCTCTCACACACTTTCTCAGTAACAGCCCCTCTTGGGGTGAGCAGGGCCGGGCCTAGGGACGTCTTGAGTATGTTCCACGGAAGGGTCTGGACTGAGATAGTTTGGTAGGCTGTTTGTCTTTGATAGGCTTTGGAGGCCCACTGTTTTTGTTTGCTTGTTTTAGTGCTAAAGATCAAACCCAGGGCCTTATTACACATTGCAGACAAATGCTCTACCATTGAGCTAACTCCCCAACCCAAGTTTGGGGTCCTTGATGGGATTAAGTCGCTTCCAGAAGAGTCTTTATTCCTGAGAGCCAGTGAGGGTCCTCCCTGGGTCAACTCACAGAGCATGCCATGGAAAGAGCCAAATTTGGGCTCAGTGAATCTGGACACTTAACAGGTTCTGGGCTCCAAGGAGCTCCCTCTACATCACCACTGAATCTGTAGAGTGCTTCCTTTCATCCCTCAGACCCTTGCCTCCGAGACTATAGCAACGGACGGTTGCTAAGACAGAAGCCAACAAGTCCCAGGCTCTTCCAAGCTGCCTAACATGGAACAAAATAGCTGGGGTGTTAGAAGGGCATAAGTTTTGAAACCAGACACTCCAGGCTAAATTCCAGGGCTGCTGTTTGTTTCATCTGTGCCTCGGGCAAGCCTCATAACCTGTGATGCCTCTGTTCCCTCCTGCATAAGATGGGACAACAAACCGCACAAGGCTGTGATTAAATGGGATGTGTCTGCTGCTTCTACAGGATCTACAGGATCCCTGCTCCATCATCCTACTTTGACACACTGTTCCAACAAGGATTGGATTGACAAGGGATTGGCCATCCCCATTGACTGCGCCATCATTAGTTCTGCTTTAAGGAAATCGGCCTTGCAAGGCTAATCGCCAGTAAATGGGATCACAGGAAGAAAGAAATCAACCTAAGGGCTGATTCCAACTAACGTGCCCCTGATCTGACTCCAGACCCCTCAGTGGGAGCCACGGTGTTTGGCTGTGCTATTTCCAGCCTTTGCCCATGTTTTACTTTCCCAGGAACCCACTGGGACCCCTCATAGACTTAAACCCTCTTTTTTCATTTTTTTCTCCACTAGATGCAGCCCCAGGGTGACTCAGCTCATACCCTGTGTCCCTTCACCCAGCCATCTCTGGGTCCACGTGAGCTTTCAGCCAGGACCCACTAAAGCACCACTGACAACTTGAACACCAATGCAAAGTATCAGGTCACATTGCCACACCCTGGGACAGCAGAGCTCTTCTCCCTGCCAGGCCTTAGTCCTGTCTGTGAAGCCAAATGGTCTCCTCCATAGTTGGTTCTGGCATCAGCTATGCTTCAGATGAGAAGAGATTGTTCCCTTTGCAGTCTCTTGCTCCTCTGTGGTCTGGGCTCTTCCCTGTGGCTTAACAAAGCTCCTTTTGTCCCCTGAGCTGGCACTACTTAAATGTCAATGGGCCCTCAGAGACCATCTGGCCTAACTCTTTCCTGCATATGGCAGCTCTGAGGCCCAAAGGTAGGGGTGTCCTTTGTCCAAGGCCACATAGTGAGCCAGTGCCAAGGTCCTGGTCACTTGAGTCTCATCAGGGTTCAACTCATTTCCCTCTGGAAGAATCAGGCCAACAAGCCCCATAAGAAGGGACTGTGGGGTCAGTTGAAACAGAGGACCCAGGAAGGGACATTTGCCTCCAGCTGACCAAACAAAAGCTGCACAGGAAGGACATTTAGGGATGGCTCCCCAAGAGATTACTCAAAGTTAGCTAGAGGTACCAGAACCGCCCCACCTCTGCCAAGCATACTGTATGCATATTGTGGGGGGGCATCATCCCAAAAGCAAAGGGAAGGAGCAGGGGTGGGTCTTAACCTCTGTGCTACTCCTCCCTTGTGAGGGCAGAGCCTTGGGCAGGCCCCGTGGTGGCCTGTGTGCTTTCTCCTCCAGGCCCAGAAGGTACTCACAGGCCTTGCTAATCTCAACCCCTGCTGGTTTCAGGAGCTGGGCCTCAGGGCAGGTCTTCATGTCTTATGAATCAGACTCAAACTGTACAGGAGGACTCGGGCCAAGATGTGAGGGGGGTGGACAGGTCACATCTCTTTATTTAGTCATGACCTCGGAAGAGCTGAAGTCCAAGGCCTTGGAAGGGACCCTGGAGGTCCGACACAGCCCACCATCCCCACCCTGCAGACCCATACCTGGGTGACCTTTTCAGTAACATTCTGTGTCCGCTCCATCACTTTGTGGGGAGCGATGATCTCGATCTCTGTGGTGGAGCCTGAGCGGTGCTTCTCCAGGTTGAACTCCACGAAATTGAGTGTAAATTGCGGGATCTGGCTGACGGTTCTGTACTTGCCCCTGCCTGGGCCAGGCCCCTGTCCGCTCGGCCTGCTGTGAGAGCCCTCTGAAATCAGGGTCAGGGTCAGAGCAGTCAGGGCTGGGGTGTGGCCTTGACTCTCCCTCACCACTGTTACCCCCTGGCAACACTCACCAGAGCCCAGGAAGCTGTGCGACAGCAGACGTTGGGTCAGGCTGCGGCTACTGCTCTTGGCCAGGAGCTGAGCCAGGTCCTCGAAATTAAGGATGAACATGATGACAGCTCCGTCCTCATTCTTCACGGGGACCACATCCACCAGGCACCGGAAGCTGGAGGCTGCAAACCCCATTGGTGGGGATAGGGGTCGGTCACTAAGGAGGCACATCTTGCAGTGGCCTGGCTCAGGGAGGGTCTGAGTGAAGGTCAAGTGAAGGGTAGCCACTGGAGAGAAGAGGCCTGGACAGTGAGCAGAGCTATTTGGCAAAGGGTAGGTGAAGCTGTTCAGCCGGTGCCCCCACCCTCCACAGGGCAGAGCAGATCATTAGGAGATAATGTAACATCAGGTCCAAGTGCGTGCTCAGCCCTCAGCTCGGGGCTTAGCCCTGAGGTTTGCTTCTGTGGTAATTAAACCTGAGCAGATGGGGGTGGATTAAGAGGGGAGGTGAGGGAGGGCATGCCATCCTCCTGTAGCTCTGGCTAGCCCTGGGCTCAGCTCCCACACAGCAATCCCACAAGGAAGGAACTTGCTAGCAACACATCAAGGGCTGGGCCAGGAGCCAATTGGCACATTAGGCCTTAGGAGGTCCTGGGAGCAGGCAAATGAGAGCTCCGAGAAACTGACTTGCTGGAGCTGGCAGGGGACATGGGGTGAGAACTCCTGGTCTCTCAGCAGATAAGAGGTTGGAAAAATAAAAAGGAAAGGTCTTGTCTTTGAGGATAGAGCTGGAATAGTGCCCTCGGACAGAGGATGGGACCACAGAGTAGACAGGAGTATACAATAGACAGGGACCATGGAGCAGACAGGAGTAGACAGTAGACAGGGACCACGGAGCAGACAGGAGTAGACAGTAGACAGGGACCACGGAGTAGACAGAGTAAAGAGGGAGAGAGAAGGCCATGTGGAAACAGAGCCTCTTAGTATCTCAGATCCAGATGTTGCCACCTTACACCTCTGGCCAGACTATCCTCACCACTGACTCAGTGGCAGGTGGATCAATATGAGTTAAAATGTTGTCTATCTCAGAGCCCAGCCCGTGAGAGGACGTCCCTTAGGTGTACTATATCTATTAACACAAATTATTGCTAGGTGTCAGTTCCAAAAGGCAGTATCCCCAGGGACAGCAGGCTCAGGTAACCGTGCAAATCAGAAAGCCAAGCTGCTTTTCCAGAAGGCAGGTTTAGATCTGTGTCACCTGTCCCAGGGATTGCTGATTGACTGACGAAAGCAAGCTTGAGCAAACATGAAGGGACAACGGATGCAAGCCATCTAGTAGGAACACTGCTACTTTTGGGGCCACTAGAAACCATTCCTCATCAGACTCCTTACCTAGCATTCACTTTCTAAGATGGAGTGCAGCTGCACCTCCTCCACCCTCTCCCACTTTCCTCCTGGGAGCAGGAATCTCTCAGATCAGATTCCTGGACACCCAGGCACCAGGCAGCCAGCTGCCAGCTGCCTCCTGGGCCCACGGAAGACATCCACACCAGAGATGCTGTCTGCCTGTTGAGCCAGTCCTGAGCTCAGTGCTACAGTGATGGGTCAGCTTGGGGCATGGTGATGTTCCTGTCCTTAAGGCCACATTCTGCTCTCATTCTTCCTGGTACCGGGGAAACCAGCACAGTACCAGGTGGGGAAGGGGTAGAGCTGGGCGGAAGTGCAGACGCTCCAGACTTTCTATGCCTCTGGGGGCCCCGGGGGCTGTTTTCAAATGGTTGTACCTCACTGATGCAGAGTCTTGGAATGATCCCCTATGTCAGTAAGAACTGAGGAGTTGGCAGGTCCTGGTGTGGCTTTCCATGCTGGCTGTGCTGGCTGCTTTGGTAGTAGATGGGAAGCTAAGAGAAAAAAGCCAGAGTCCTTTCTCTCCCTATACCCGAGTCTGGCTGTCCTCTTACCTGTGGCTCAGAGCCCACAAGTAACTGGGTGAGTAGAAGAGAGAGTGAATGTATTGTCCGCATTTGTGCTCAGGAATGGCAGCGTTCCAGGGTCCTTGCTCTGTCCCTGGAGGCAGGGCCAGCCTCTGCCTGTCTCTTCCTTCTAGGAGTTCTCTCAGCATTTCTCTGATGGAGATCACTGAGTCTGTCTGGCTCCTAGAACATCCCATTTCTTCCAGCCCCATTGGCCGTGTTCATCTTGATTCTCACAACCCAGATCCTACCCCACCCTCACCCTAACCCTCACCCTCACCCTCACCCTCTCTACAACATAGCCTCTCTGTTCTCTTTGACCTTTAGGAGTCTGAGGTTGAAAACCAGGATCTCATGCAGGACAAATGCTTTACCACCAAGCCGCACCCCTTGCCCTGCCCCAATCTCTTTATGTGCACCTCGCCTAGCACTAGGCTGAGAGCCCTCAGGAGGCTGGTGTTGCCAGGAGAAGCTGCACCATGGCTGCTTCCAGCTTGCCATTCTGGCATTTGTGAGAGAGCCTGTGGAGAGCACTAGGGGAGACTGAGGACAGCCCCTGACCTCACCTTCGGCCCATCCTCCTTATCAGGAGCTACAGACTAGAGAAATTCCAGGTCTCCTCTAGTCTAGCTTGGGGATTAGGGGACTCAGGTTTGGGTGCATCAGAGTCTAGGGCTTGGTGAAGGCAGGCAGAGCTGGACTCTCCGACAGGTGTCTGTTAGGGCAGATGCAGGGGTGAGGGGCCTGAGGACTGCCTGTGCCTCCCTCTGGACGATTATTGATTCCAGCCCTGCCGTAGTCTCCATTCCTTAGCTGTTAGGATTTTGCTTTTCCTGATAAAGGGTGGCGGAGGAAAGCCTTTAATTTCTAGGGTTCTCTGACTGGGTAATTTTCACCAAGTACTCTGGCCTGTGACCTGACCATGCAGATGCACAACTGTACCTCTATGGATATAGACTGTGACTTGGGGAATTTTCGGTAGATTACTCTTTTAAAGGGAAAAAGGAAGCCTTTTAAATATATTATATATATAATATATTTACTAAGTATAGTAAATATATTTACTATAAAATATTTACAATTTATCTCCGTTTTCTGGGTGAGAAAGCCAAGGGACAGGTTGCCCACTGGCAGTCTGGCTCCATAAGCTGACCTTTGAAAAACCATAGCATAATGACCAGGCACTACATTGTATTAATAGATATTTGTTGAATTGTTCAGCATCATCAGAAAACGGTGTGATTGGGTGTATTGGCAAAGGTCTTTTATCCCAGCACTTGGGAGGCAGAGGGAGGTGGATCTCTCTGAGTTTGAGGACAGCATGGTCTATAGAGTGAGTTCCAGGACAGCCAGATTACAACAGAAAAACCCCGTCTCAAAAAAGAGAGGGGAAGGATTAAAAATAAACCAGCTATAGATGCATTCAGAAGCCATTCCCACCTCCCTGGTGTCAGAAGTTGGGGCTGAGAGAAAGAAGAGATCACCATCAGGATGCCTTCCAGCAGGGCCGTGCAATGCATGTGAATATGATCTCTTTTTAAAGAGCCACATGGTCAGAGTGGACTGTTAATGTGAACATAAATTACCACAAGGCAATGCAGGCTCTCTTCTTGGTTTCAGGCCAATTCAGGATGGTCCAAGTGGTCAAAGGCTTAGATAACAGGACCTGAAGGTAGGATGGTGCAGACTAAAACTAGGAGCATCAGATCTGTGGGTAATTTTCTGCTTTTACCCAGAGCCATCAAGACTAGGTTCCCAGAGTCCTTTCTGCTAGTTTAAGAATCTTGACAGACTTCTGAAGATCTGAATCTTGATCTCAGGAGCCAAGAGTTGGCCTTGAACTCTGACCTTTTTCTAGATACCTACAGGGTCTGGATGCCCTGATCTCACCTCTCCCTGGGAGTCTATGATCATCCCTCACCCTCTGGGGTGCAGGTAGAGCTTTGGGGTCCAGGAAAGCAACAGAATGGACTTACTCTCTTGCCACCTCCGTTTCCTTCTGTCCCGTCTTGCTCCTCTGGGACCCTTCACACTCCCCCGACTGTCACGACTGTCACCTCTTCCTTGCGATGATGTGAAGAGGTGAAGTCACAGCTTTTAAAAATATTCTGTCTTCGTTAACCCCGTGAGTACAACCAGCCTAAGCCAGATGCTTCCCAGGCTCCTGTTCTCTCCCTCTGCTCCAGTACTTCTTACCTGCTACTCACTTGGCTGGTGGCAGAAAGGGACAGCCAGGGGTGACCAGGATCTGAGTGGGAAGCCCCCAGAGGCCCGTAAACACACACACACACACACACACACACACACACACACACACACACACACGTACTCACTTAGCCTCTGTAACTTGGGCTCTTAGCACCCCCCGGTCCCAATCTAGAGGTGCCTGCCCTGTTTGTACTCTCTGGTGGCTCTCATGCTTTTCCCCCTGGGAGCAGCTTCTCTCTTCTGGGTGTTTCCTGCCCTTAAACTCCTGCCTCCGAGCATGGAGACAGATGCGGCTAGAGGCTTGGGTTCCAGTTGGGCCCTGGCAGTGGGATCTTGGGAAAGAGCCTTCCACACCGGTGAAATGAAGAGTGTGACCTAAGCCAGTGGTTCTTAAAATTGGAAGCAAATCAGAACCACTGGGGAGATTTTTTTCCAGATACACCTGCCTGGCTTTATCTTGTACCTTCTGAGTCAGCCTCCCTCTAGGGAAGGTATGTTTTGCAAAACATGCCCCAGGTAATTCTGATGCAGAACCAGATTGCGAGGAGACCCTGGCGATTTCCAAGAGACTTTCAGTTTCTGATTGTAGTTCTGCTACCCTCATCTACTCAGGACCCCATCTCCTAGAGGGAGACTCAAAGACTGCTGAGCTCTTGATCCTCAGCCCTGGCTGAGTTTCTGTCATGCTTTCTGAGGGCTTGGGCAGCAGAAACAACACAGAGTCCATGTAGGTAAACCAGCTGCTTGAGACAAACCCAAAGAGCTGGACTTGGGTGAACCAGGCCCACGCTTATCCAGCCAGCAGCCCCCAATGGCTAGCCATAGAGGCCTTGGGGGTTGACTCCTCCTGTAATCCCCAGAGCAGACAGAGACCAGGGAAGGTTAATTTCCATCTCAGCTGCTTGACAGCTGGGGCTGACAGTGACAGAGTAGATGGTAGGAGACGGGGAGGGAAAGTGGAGCGAGAGGCTCTGTCCTAGACCAGTACCAAGATTTGGCACAGCCCAGCCTCAAGTCCCTTAGAAGACATAGCATCCAGTGCTCACTGGGTCCCTCTCCTGATAAGGAGACTGAGGCCCTTCGGCTCTTAGGTGAGACCCTCCCCTCTAAGGCCAGTCCATGATGGATGAGCAAGTCGGTCTACAGAACCCTTGGCCCAACTGTGTCTCACCATCCTTGCGGTAGTAGAGGATGTCCACCTTGCACTCTTCAGCCCCAAGCAGGGCCTGTGCCAAACGGGACACGGCGCTGCTTGGAGTGTTAGGGCCTGTGAGGAAGTCGCAGGTACAGGGTCTCTGCATCACCTCCACTCGGGAGTAGCCGAAGAGTTCACAGAAGCCGTCATTGCAGTAGATGATGGCACAGTTCTCCATCTGTGCATTGGCAATCAGGAACTTACGACCTAGAGTGGGAGGGAAGAGGCAGGAAGACCCTGGCAGCCAGAGATGGGTAGCTGGGAGAGAGAGATTATAGGGGCTGATGGCCACTGAGAAAGGGATTTATATGCAGCAGCAGACTGGAACCAGAATGAGGGAGGTGGAGGTCAGAGGATGGGAGGTGGGAGGACCAAGAGTCCTGGGGGAAGGTGGTTCCTTCTGGGAGCACGGGGTGGGGGTGGTTGGGTGAGGGAGGAGGGGAGCAGAAAAGTAGGGAGTCAGGCCTGGGGGTTGTGGAACGAGCAGGACAGCTAGGGTTAGTAGGGTCAGTAGAACTCCTGGAACAGTGGAGGGGTCAGGACCGGGAAGCAGGACTGAGAGCAACTGCGAGTCAGACCTGCTCATTGGGTGACAAGCAGGAAGTCAAGCAAACATCTAGGAGCGGCATGAATGGTTTGGAAGTGTAGGTGGGGCAGTGACTGAGAGGGGAGGCCGGTGTCGGGACGCCGAGAAAACTGCCCTGGGGTGGTAGGTATAAGAGCTACACTCTGCTGCAGCCAGAGGACATATGGAGGAGGTGTTGGGGCGTCAAAAAGAAAGATGTTACATTCAGAATCTACTTCCCTCACCCTTTCCCTTTTATCACACCAGAAGTTAGCAAAGACTTTGGCCCGTCCTGCCATCTAACTAGCACGGGAGATAGCCCCCTACCCCTCAAACCCTCACACTTACTCTGGCCCTCGAACTTGCGGATGATGGTGTCCAGGTAAGTATTTTGGGGAGCAACATGGCCCCTGCGGACTGGCATCTTTCCTCCCGGCCAGCACTTGCTAGGAGTCACCCTCGCCCTGGCTCCCGGCGTCTCCGTCAGTCCTAGGGCTCAGCGGCGTCCGGCTGAGGTGGGCGCCGCCCCCGGGGAGGGCATCGGGCTCCGGGCCCCGCCCGCTCGCCGGCGTCTGCCCTCCCCGCCCTCGCCGGTCCTCCCCCGCCCGCCCAGGCTCGGCGCGCCGCCTCCCCCAGAGGCTCGCGCCCGGGAGCTGTCCGCGTCGTGGTGCTGAAATAAGACAAGAGACGGCAGCCAAGCAGGACCTGGGCAATTTCTCTGATCCTGTAGGGGCTCTGAATCCTGGGGGGAGGGGCGGGGGTTCTGGAATGCTCTGAAGAACTTCCGCTCATGTGCAAATGGCCAGTGGTCTCAGCATCTCCTTGAACCCCTTCTGGTTGTGAAAGGCAGTTTCCCAGGCAGGGGAGGGCAGAAGTTGTTCGGTGCTTCAGGTAGCCTATTGTTGAAGGCTGTCACCAGGGTTTGACTGCCGAGCCTGATGGTGGCAATGGGACACTTAGGTCTGTTGTCCAGAAATGCCCTCCAGTAGGTTACCAGTTTCCAGGCCCAGCTTCTAGTGGCAAATCCAGCCAGAGCCTGTTCTAGAAAGATGAGGCAGGATACACATGGAGGTGCACAAAAGATGTGCAATACAGTGCCTTCTTCAGAGGTCTCAGAGCTCTTGGCACACAGGCAAATCTTCAAAAGAAACATATCTGAAACCCCCATTAGCAAGTGACCACTGATAAAAGTGTCTGAGCACTGATTAAAAATGACCACACCAAAAGAAGCCAATTGGGGTGTGGGGTGAAGTTTATTTAAAAGGAAGCCAGGACCACAGTTCATTAAGCACCTTGGTGGACTTGGAACTTTTCAGAGGGTCCCAAGACCAATTTTGAGCCACATCTTAGAAGCAAACATTCAAAATAGAGCAGGTGCCTTAGGCAAAGGCCCAAGGATGGCGTCGGTGCAGAGGGTCTGAACTGGGTGATGAAAATGAAGTAAAAATAGCAATTGCTAAACAGCCCCCAGTGCTAGTTTGAACATCCAGATTTAATTGATGGACAGCTGAGTTCCTAAGCAGTTTGATGTTCAGAAGGCAATTTGAAGATATTTGGAGGAAATATTCTATCAAAAATAAACTTTACAAAGTGGTCAGGGGAGGGGAGATGGCCAAGGAGGCTCAGCAAGACTTCTGCTGCAGTCCAGGTAGAGGCTTGGAGTCCTGGGCTGGAATGTGCCTTTGCCACGCAGAGTCACAATACGTAGTGGGGACCTCAGCCACCGTGGCTGAGAGATGAGAGGGCTGCCAAGTGTGGCCTCCTGGAGGGCAGAGGTGTCTCGGCGGTCTCTGAATGTGGGGAGCAGGCTGGCTGTGGAAGAGAGGTGGGAACTGTGTCATAAATCGGCATTTGGGTTGCTAAACTCTGAAAAGGGACTTGGGCAGTGAGATACTCATTCGTGTGCTTACTCATTCAAACATTTTCCCAGACCCCACTGTGTGCCAGGACCTGTGCTGAACAGAGATAGTATTCAGAGTCGTCTTGATGCATGTTAAGCTTTATGGACCTAGCAGCTTATAATGAGGGCAAAAAAAAAAAGTAGTATGCTAATAAATAAATAACTGAATCAGAATAAATGATAGAGGCATCAAACAAGGGGACTGTAGAGTCTGATGCTGGAGTAGGAAGTGTTTTGGATTGGGAAGAACATGGGAGAGGTCTAGAGATCTGGGCAGAGATGGGAATCAGGAGATCACATTCTGGTACTCAGTCTCCTGAACCTGTGACACTTGCCTGCTTTCTTTCTTTCTTTCTTTCTTTCTTTCTTTCTTTCTTTCTTTCTTTCTTTTTTCTTTTTTCTTTCTTTTTTTTTTTTAGACAGAGTTTCTCTGATGTTACTCTGGCTGTCCTATAACTCACTCTGCAGACCAGGCTGGCCTCGAACTCACAGAGATCCACCTGCCTCTGCCTCCTGAGTGCTGGGATTAAAGGCGTGCACCCCCACTGCCTGGCTTCAACCTGTAACTTTTGAGTTCAGATCTATAATATAAGGAAAGTGGGTCTCATGTTTGGGCTACCTGGTGCCTCTTCTCTGTGGCTTCTGGTTATAATCTGTTTTCCCTCACGTCTCCCCTATTCTCTGTCAGGTACTAACTCCCAGGTTTCCCAGGAGTCTCTGGAACTTTAGCCCTAAATTATCTGAAAATATTGAGTGTGGGATCCCCGTGGTTAGGAAGCAGGGGAGAATGAGTTGAAAAGGTTAGGGGCAGGAGCCCTTCCCCCTTTCCCAATATTATTCTTAGAACATCAAATCCAAAATACCTTCCTCAGGGCTGTCTTCTCCCTATTTGCCCTTCCCCCATTGAGCCTGGAAAGGTGCTGTTTGCCCTGTGCTCACTCTCCAGGGCAACGGGCCAGGCAGCAGGTGTGTGTGTGTGTTGAACAAGGCCATCTCCGGAGCAGAGTGACTAGGGATGAGCTTTGTTTAAATATTAAAGAAGTCAATCATTAATCATGCCTGGCTCAGTGCCCAGCTACCCACTGTCTCCATTCGTGAGGACCTGGGCTGGGGTGGAGAAAGCCGTGGGGAAGTTTGTGAGGTTACTTGCATTTCAGGTGGTCAAACAAAGAGCTTTTTTGGGGCCTGGATTATGCAGACTGAAAGGGCATGATAGAAGATCATCAGAGAACTGTAGGCTATATACAGAGCCATACTCGGGACCTGAGCATCAGTAATTCGTAAGGGAATGGCTAGCTCTACTGAAGGACAGTTTATAAGGAGACTGCAGAGGGTCTTTTTTCTAGAGATGCCTTGGATCCTGCAGGCCTAGCCAAGCCCTAAAGCTAAGCTCCTGAACAAATCAAGGCTGGCGTGGAGACTGCTTCAAAGAGACATTGCCATGGCCTCAATAAACTCATTGTTCTTGAGCCACTGTGGGGAAGTAGGGTTGGCCTGGAACCCTGGGCACACATGGATCACACAAGGTCAGTCATCTGTGCTTGCCTCTCAGCTTTGCAAACATAGTCACACCACTTGCTCACAAGCCTGCTGCAGCTACACCCAATCCCAGCTGGCCACTATGCCTGCAGGCCACATCTGCCCCTGGCCTCCATCCTGTCTGCTTTAGCCACCCTCCTGTCCTATCCCCCAGTCTCACCAGTCTCCATGGTGGTTATTCCCAGGCCTGTGATTCAGCTCTCATCCATGGAGGCTTCTTGCTGTGTTTTGTGACAATCCTAATGAGCAGGCCAAGAGAGCACAACGTAAGGATGAAGCAGATGCCCAGCAGGATCCACTGTTTTCGGGCTGCCTGACGGGGCTCCATGGCTATGCCCAGGAAGTAGGTGTAGGGCAGGGTGCTGAGTATCACACGGTCCTTTTCCAATGACTGGTTTTCCAAATAGTGCAGCCTATAGCCTAGCCCCAGGATGAGGAAGAGCATGACAAAACTCATGCTCAGTAGTATCCACTGGCCCAGGTGTGCCTGGTCAGGCTCCAGCTTCATACCCAGGAATGAGACTTCTTTTGTATGTTCTTCTATGGAAAAAGAGAAGAGTCTTACAGAACAAGGAATCCTGGGAAAGGCGCCCTAGGGTTCCCCATGGTTTCCAGGAAGGACCTGATGGGCACAGTCTTCTCTCTCAGCCTCAAGCCACAGGGAAGGGAATTGCCCGGCAGTGAGGGTGCATGAGGAAGCAGAAAAAGAGATATTTGTGTGGAAGGGGTGCTATAACCCACAGAACCCAGTTGGGGGGTTCCCACCCTCTGACCAGAGGCCAGGTTGGTAGTCCTGCTGCCGGATGATGTTCCAAGAAGCCACTGAGCAGGAACTGAGTATAGACTGTGGAACTGGCTGAGGTTGTCCCAGGCCTGGTACAGATGGGGTCACCCAACTATACTTCTGTTCAAGTATACCATGGTTCAAGCCACACCATGAACTGACTAGAGCTTAGGACTGACCCAGAGCAGGGTAGGGCAGGGTCCTCCATCAGAACTAGGGCCAGAGTCAGCTTTGTCCAACCTTCAAAAGAACAGCTGAAGTCTGGCCAGCCAAGGACATCCCCTTGCTTCACGTTCTCAGCCACCAGCCAGTTC